>BLBF01000044.1:21905312-21935920 GCA_015471245.1 Laticauda colubrina | reverse complement strand
TGCTGGTGCTGCTGGTGCTGCTGGTGCTGCTGGTGCTGCTGGTGCTGGTGCTGCTGTGGTGGACCAACCCCAAGGCCCTCAAAACCCTGATGCTGAAGGCCCTGCCGCTCAAGCCCCTGAAGGCCCTGCTGAAGTCCCTGCCAAAGGGAGGAAGAGGCAAGGGAAGGAGTAGGGAGAGAGGAAACAGTACACTGTTTCCGAGGAGAATGAGGAGGAGGTGCTGGAATGGCTGAGGGAAAATGAGTACCTGTGGAGAAAGGGCCACAGACTCTATCGCGACACCAAGAAGAAACAGGCAGCTTGGAGAGACAAGGTAGAGAGCCTGGGTTACACTGCAGATGTACTCCTGGGATGGTGGAAGCACATGCACACCTAGTATGGCAAGCTACACCTCAAAAATCCGGGCAGGCCACTGTCAAGCTCACTGACCGGGAGATGTACATCATGGCCAAGTGCAGTTTCCTGGAGGGTGAGGTCCGCCACCAAGGAGCAGCCCCTCTGACACCCCTCTCCCTCAGATAGCCCACAGACAGCCAGTCCTCTTCCAGCCAGGAGCCAGCTAGCCAGTCCAGGCAGGTGTCTTCAGAGGGCCCCATGGCAGAGACCCCCGCAACAGCTGCACACCCCATACCGGAGGACTTGGAGGATTCCCTGTCACAAATGGAGGAAGAAGTGGCAGCCACCAGAGACCAACCCACCCCCACCACCAACCCCAGCTACATAGGATGCAGGCAGAGAGGCAGACTGGAGGGCCAAAGCCACACTGTCCTGTTGGAGATCAGGGACACAATGAAGGCCAGCACAGAACTTCTCTCTCAGCTGGTCCACTTGGACAGAGGATCCTCAAGCCGCCACACCTTCATCACCTATGTGAGCCACACCCTGAGGGATCTGCCCGAGGCCCAGTACCAGGTGATGAAGGAGAAGATCGCAGCACTTCTGCACAACCCTCAAGGCACAGGTCAACCTGCTCCGACCCAGTCCAGGTCTGCTCCTCCACCCCAGGTGATGTCACAGCCCTTCAATAGCTTTCAACAGCCCCTCACCTACCAAAGCTATGACTACCAGGACTTCCCACAGCAGAAGCAGACCTTCCCAGTCCAGGCCCAGGTTCATCGCACGCCACAGACGTGACACCTCACCCAGCTGCACCCAACTGCAGACAGCCCCACTACACTCCTCCTTCCTCCAAGCCACAGCCAAGCCCGTCAATGGACAAACTGTCGTCAGTCTTGTCGTGACATCCCAGGTACTTGATGAAGGGCCTCTCAACCTCACAGGATTGAGTCAGCTCTCGGATAGCTTCCTGAACACACCAACCCCTGTTGTATTCTCGGGGCCAAGCACCCCAATGGAGCCTCAGACCAGCACTCAAGCCACAGCCTCCTCCATGTCCCTGCCTGCTTAACAGCTGAAACATGGACATAACTCAGAGTGACTGAGAATAGTGCCAGAGACTGAGTTGTTACTTGTTCACTTCATCTTTGCTTAAGACACTTTACTGGGGTCATTTTGCTTTTTTAATCACGTCATACAGTTTACTTACGACAGTTAATAAAGGTTATCTTTGCTTAACACACTTAATTCAGTTTACTTGGTTCATTTTGCTTATTTAATAAAGTCATAAAGGTTACCTAAGAAAGTTAATAAAGGTAATCTTTGCTTAAGACACTTGGTTCATTTTTTTTTCTAAATAAAGTATTGGTGAAAGCTTTTAACAAATGGTTAAGCCTTTGCATGCTTGTGGGACAGATAAGGATAGTTGTGGGATAGATAAGGACAGTTGTGGGATAGATAAAGCCCCTCTCACACAGCACCAATAGATGGAAAGAGGATGTAAAATGGAGAGACACACTTGCCATCCGTTGGTTAACGCGATGCATCCGTTCTGTACTCACTGTGTCCGTTTTTCATACTCTCTATCCATCCAGCATCCGTCTATTGACATTTCATCCGCTCAAAAAGTTTTGAGCTGCACAAAATTTTTGAGCGGAAATGTATCCAACGCGTCCGTTATACATCTGCTACACATATGGGGATCATCCTTTAGACGTCCATCATCATCCGTTATGCATCCGCTATATCCGCTAGGCATCCGCTGTGCATCCGCGCAACTTGCATCTGCTCCAGCAGAAAATGGACACAGGGAGGAAGCGAAACGGACGCGGAACGGACACGCAGCGTTAGTAGCATGGATGTAGAAAGGATAAAAGCGGATGCAGCTCACAAACAAAGCATTAAAACGGAAATACACATTCGTATAGGGGACATATCTCAGATATTTAGTATGTCTGCAGGATGCCTAGAGGATGCAAAAGGACACCTAGTGGAAAACCTATATTTCCTATAAAAAGGGGGAGAAATCACCTGGATTTCACCATGGATCATCACACACTCCTTTTGGTAGCCACCATCGTTCTACAACAGTGCGAAGCCATCTACAGGCTCTTTCACCTGTTCTACGGGAAGAAAAGGAGGCGTCCAAGAAGTGTCTGGGTCCGAAGATGGATCGCGAGAAGAGTGGAGTACGGACTGTATAACAAGCTGATGGTGGAGCTGAGGAACAAAGACCCTCATGCATTCCAGAAATTCATGTGGATGCCGCCAGCCATGTTTGATGAAGTTGTGGAGCGGCTGAGACCCAGGTTGATCAAGCAGAGCACCAATTTCCGGCCCAGCATGGAACCTGGACTCAAGGTGGCACTGACTCTACACCACTTGGCCTCTGGAACCATGTACAGGAGCATGCAGTATGCCTGGAGGGTGCCACACAACACCATACGCATTGTGGTCAGAGAAGTGGTGCAGGCCATCATCGAAGAATACCTGGAGGAGCTCCTCCAGTGCCCCTCCACTGAAGAAGGCTGGAAGAAAGTTGCAGAGCAGTGGTATCAGAAGTGGAACGTCCGCCACACCGTTGGAGCCATAGATGGCAAGCACGTGGCCTGCAAAGCTCCAGCCAAGTCGGGGTCCACTTATTTCAACTCCAAGGGCTTCTTCAGCATCATCCTCTTCGCCATGGTCGATGCTGACTACAAGTTCATGTACATCGATGCTTCAGGCAATGGGTCAGCTTCAGATGCCCAGGTATACACCGCCAATCACCTCAAGGAGGGGTTGGATGCAACCTTATCATGGGCTTTCCAGATCTAGACCCCCTGCCCAACAACACACAAGAGGTGCCCTACTTCATCGTGAGGGATGACGCCTTCTCCCTCACAACCTACCTCATGAAGCTCTACACGTCCAGATGCCTCACCCGTGAAGAGAGGACCTTCAATTACAGGCTGTCCATGGCAAGGTGGATGGTGGAGAATGCCTTTGGCATCCTGGCCAACAGGTTCCAGATACTTCTCACCACCATGCAGCATCGCCCACAGACCATGAGGAGGATCATGGAAGTTTGCTGCATCCTGCACAATCTCATGCACACCCGCTACCCAGTGTTTCAGAACAGGCTCGTGGACCTCCAACAAGGCAATGGGGTCATGGAGCCTGGGGAATGGAGGCAAGGGCGAAACCTGATCGACACTGAGGATGTGCAAGGCCACAACAGAGCCTCACGGGAAGGGAAGAAGCAGTGCAACCTCCTGAAACACTGGTGCAACTCCCCAGCTGGAGCGGTGGAGTGGCAAGACAGGATGGTAGATGATTAATGGATGCTTCCTTCAGCCTGTCTCATCACACGGATGAGATTGGGCCATGTATGTTGGGTGGGCCTACAATGAACAGGGCATTTAATAAAGAGTTGTGTTTCTGTTCAAATGTGTGGATGAATGATTACATTTTTATTGATAATAAAGGGCCATAGGTGTGGCACCTGGGAGGGTGGACCATACAGTCCCACTATGCTTGCACTGGAGGTTTATCTATCCCACAGCTATTAATCATCCCACAGGTATCCCTGCCCATCCTACAGCTGTTACCCATCCCACAGATATCCCTGCCCATCCCACAGCTATTACCCATCCCACAGATATCCCTACCCATCCCACTGCTATCCTTACCCATCCCACAAGCATGCAAAGGCTTAAACCATTTCTAAAAGTTTCCACCAAGACTTTATTGACTAAAAGAACTGAAGCAAGTGTGTGGAGCAAAGATAATCTTTATTAATAACAAACTGTAAAAGCAAAATGACCCAAGTAAAGTGTCCCATGCAAAGATAAAGTCAACAGGTAGCCACCCAGTCTCTGGCACTCTTCTCAGTCAGTCTGAGGTGTGCCCATAGGGGGGAAGGGTCCAGGTGCTGTGGAGGTGGCTGCTGCTGGAGTGCTGGTCTGAGGTGCCTTTGGGGTGCCTGGCCCTGAGAGGACAAAAGGGGATGGTGTGTGGAGGAAGCTCTCAGAGAGCTGGATCAGTTCCGGATGTTGAGAGCCCCTTCCTCCATGACATGGGGTGTCAGTCCCAAGACTGATGATAGATGTTGTGAGGCCGGGCTTGGCTGTGGGGTGGAGGAAGGAGGAGTGTAGTGGGGCTGTCTGGTCTGCAGGTGATCTAGGTGAGGAGTGGATGCCATGTGTGGCGTGGGTGGCATCTGTGGCATGGGTGGCATGGGTGGCATCTGTGACGTTGGTGGAATACGATGAACCTGTGGCTGGACTGGGAAGGGCTGCCTGTGCTTTTGGAACTCCTGGTAGCCGTAGCTTTGGTAGGTGAGGGCCTGTGGAAAGCCTTGGAAGGGCTGTGACATCACCTGGGGTGGAGGAGCAGACCTGGACTGGGTCAGAGCAGGTTCAGCTGGGCCTGGATGGTTATGCAGAAGACCGGTGATCCTCTCCTTTATCACCTGATACTGTGATTCGGACATGTCCATGAGGGTCTGGTTGATGTAGGTGAGGAAGGGCTTGCAGTTTGAGGATGGTATGTCGGGGTGTACCAGCTGAAAGAGGAGATCTACGCTGCTTTTGATGGTGTCCCTGATCTCCAGCAGGACAGTGTGGCTCTGCCCCTCCAGTCTGGCTCTCTGCCTGCTTTCTGTGGAGGTGGAGTTGGGGGTGGATGGTGGAAGTGCCCTCTCCTTACTCCCACTGCATCAGGGTGTCCTCCACGTGCTCCACCATGGGGAGTGCAGCTGTCGGGGGGGGGGGTCTCCGTCGTGGGACGCTCCACAGATACCTGCCTGGACACAGGAGCTGACTCTTGGCCAGAAGAGGACTGGCTCTTAGCAGGCTGCCTGAGAGAGAGGGTTGTCAGAGGGGCTGCTACTCGGTGGCGGATCTCACCCTCCAAGAAGCTGCACTTGGCCATCATGTAGGTCTCCCGGTCCGTCAGCTTGACCGTGGCCTGGCCAGATTTCTTGAGGTGCAGTTTCCCATACTAGGTGTGCATGTGCTTCCACCAGCCCAGGAGGACCTCTGAAGTGTAGCCCAGGCTCTCCATCTTCTCTCTCCAAGCAGCCTGCTTCCTTTTGGTGTCTCGATAGAGCCTGTGTCCTTTCCGCCATAGGTACTTGTTCTCCCTCAGCCATTCCAGCACCTCATCCTCATGTTCCTCTGCAATGGAGTACTGTCTCCTCACCCTATCACATGATTGCCTCTTCCTCCCTCTGGCAGGGCCTTCTGGGCTCTCATCAGTAGGGCCTTGAGATTCTAGGGGCTAGTCCACCACACCAACACCACCACCAGCAGCAAAAACAGCACCAGCAAAAGCAGCACCAGCAGGTCCAGCAGCACCAGCAGCACCAGCAGCACCAGTAGCACCAGCAGGAACAGGATCATCATCAGCAGAGTAAGCACCAGGAGCACCAGCAGCACCAGGAGCACCAGCAGGACCAGGAGCAGCATGAGCAGAGTAAGCACCAGCAGAAGCCCCAGCACCAGGAGCAGCACCAGCAGAGTAAGCACCAGCAGAAGCAACAGCACCAGGAGCAGTGCCAACAGAGTAAGCACCAGCAGAAGCACCAGCACCAGGAACAGTGCCAGCAGAAGCCCCAGCACCAGAAGAGTCAGCCCGAGCAGCAGAAGCCCCAGCAGAAGCAGAGTCAGGGCCAGTGGGTGGGATGGTGGCCCTGTCCTACTTGCCAGGGCTGACAGCAGATGGCACAGGCTTCCTCTTCTTCCCCATGGTTGTTGGCTGGAGCTGTCTTTCCTCTGAATGGTGACCTGCTTGTGAGCTGCATCCCTTTATATCTGCGGGGCTGACGCAATGCATCCTCCCCGCGTGCGCAGTGAATGCTTTGCATCTGCTAGGAATCCGCTAGGCATCCGCTAGGCATCCACTAGGCTTCCATGATGCATTCGCTTCATCCGCTAGGCATCCGCTCTTCATCCGTTCCTTCCGTTGCGCATCTGCTTCGCTGTGCTCCCCCGGAAGCCCTGCGGATATGCCATCCGCTTCCATCCGCTTCCATTTGCTAGGCTTCCGTGGAGCATCTGCTTTACATCCCCACTACATCCTCCCCACATCCGTTCCTTTCCGTTGTTGTCTCTTTGCTTATGCAAATTTGGGGCACTTTTGAGAGTGGATAACAATGGATGAAACATTTTCTCATCCACTGTGTCCTTTTTACATACATTTTGCATCCGTCGGCCTATGTGACAGGCCCTTAAGGATAGTTGTGGGATAGATAAACCTCCAGTGCAAGCATAGTGGGACTGTATGGTCCACCATCCCATCTGCCACACTTATGGACCTTTATTATCAATAACAATTTATTCATTGATCAACACATTTCAAAATAAACAACACTCTTTATTAATGCCCTATTCATTGTAGGACCATTCAACATACATGGCACAATTTCATCAATGTTATGAGACAGGCTCAAGGAAGCATCCTTTAATCATCTATCATCCTGTCTTGCCACTCCACTGCTCCAGCTGAGGAGTTGCACCAGTGTCTCAGGAGGTTGCGCTGCTTCTTCCCTTCACGTGAAGCTCTGTTGGGGCCTTGTAAATCCACAGTGTCTATCAGTTTTCGTCCTTGCCTCCATTCAACAGGCTCCATGTCCCCATTTCCTTGTTGACAGTCCACAAGCCTGTTCTGCATCACTGGGTAGTGGGTGCTCATGAGATTGTGCAAGTTGCAGCAAGCTTCCACAATGCTCCTCACAGTATGTGCCTCATGCTGCATGGTGGTAAGAAGTATCTGGAACCTGTTGGCCAGGATGCCAAAGGCGTTCTCCACCACCTGTCTTGCCCTGGACAGACTGTAGTTGAAGATCCTCTCTTCACGGGTGAGGAGTCTGGAGGTGTAGGGCTTCATGAGGTAGGTTGTGAGGGAGAAGGCGTCATCCCCCACGATGAAGTAGGGCACATCTTGCGTGTCATTGGGTAGGAGGTCTGGATCTGGAAAACCCATGATGAGGTTGCATTCTAGCCCCTCCTTGAGGTCACTGGCGTTGTATACCTGGGCATCTGAAGATGAGCCGTAGCCTGAAGCATCGATGTACATGAACTTGTAGTCAGCATCGACCATGGCAAAGAGCATGATACTGTAGAAGCCTTTGTAGTTGAAATAAGTGGAGCCTGAGTTGGCTGGAGCTTTGCAGGCCACATGCTTCCCATCTATGGCTCCAATGGTGTGGGGAAAGTTCCACCTATGATACCACTGTTCTGCAAGTTTCCTCCAGACTTGTTCAGTGGTGGGATACTGGAGGAGCTCCTCCACGTATTCTTCGATGATGGCCTGCACCACTTCTATGACCACTTTGCTGATGCTGTTGTGTGGCACCCTCCAGGCATACTGCATGTTTCTTTATGTGGCTCCAGAGGCCAGGTGGTGCAGAGTCAGTGCCACCTTCAGTCCAGGGTCCAGGTTGGCACAGAAGTTGGTGCTTGGCTTGGTCAACCTGGGTCTCAGACGCTGTACAAGTTCGTCAAACATGGTTGGTGGCATCCTCATGACGTGATGGAATGCACAAGGGTCTCCATTCCTCAGCTCCACCATCAACTGGTCATACAGTACAAACTCCATTCTTCTCACAATCCATCCTCAGACCCACACAGCTCTTGGACATCTCCTTTTTCTCCTTGTGTAGAAAAGGTGAAACAGTCTGAACAGGGTTTGGTTCTGGTGATGAATGATCGCAGCTACTATACGGACTGTGTCATGATCCATGGTGGAGAAAAATTGATCATGCTGAAGACCAAGACCAAGGGTGAAGAGGTCTGTACACCACAGCTGCTGGACTCATACTGAGATCCAGATGATTTTCTCCCCCTTTTTATAGGAAATATCGGTTTTCCTCTAGGTGTCCTTCTACATACTCTAGACATACTGTAGATATCCTAAATATCTGAGATACATCCCAGATACAAATGTTTTGTCCGTCTTAATCCTTTATATACAAGATGCAGACGCTTACATCTTTTCTATTTCCATGCCACTAATGCTGTGTGGACGTTCCGTGTACCTTTCATTTCCTCCCTCTTTCCATTTTCAGCTGTTGTGTATGTGAGTTGCGAGGATGGCCAGAGGATGCAGAGAGGATACAGCTGACGTTTAACAGATGATAATGGATATAGAACATTTGTTGCCTGTATATTTTGCAGATGTACATCATACGCGGTGGAAAGTTCATCCGTTCAAAAAGTTTTGTGCAGCTCAAAACTTCTTGCGTGGATGAAATCGCAGTGGACGGATGCTCGAGGGATAGAGCGTATGAAACACGTATGCAGTGAGTACACAACGGATGCATAGCGTTTTCCAGCGGATGGCAAGCTTTTTTAACATTTTACATCCTCTTTGCATCCATTGGTGCAGTGGGACAGGGGCTTTAGAGAGGCATGGATCTTGGCCTTATTCCCAGAAAGAGAGTTTGTTTGAAAAAGCAACACCTATTTGTGTTCTCAACCTTAGACACTACATGTTTTTCAAAAATCTGTTTGGATTTTCAATGAAATGATGTAACCTTTACACCAGTGGCCAACAATACTTCGATTTAACAAAATTATTAAGTCAAGATGAAAGTACTTATGTTTATTCAGGTTCATTTTTGAAGGTTCATGATGTTGCAGGAGTATCAGCTGGGCTCAGTTGGAGAATATAGAGTGGGAACATCTGTTGTTTCATTCAAAATGCTTTCAGAGTAATGGTATGAGAATATGTTTCTCTTTTATATATACAGTTACATTTATTAAGAATTTTCATTGTTACATCAAATTCCAATACAAATTAAACTTAAAGGAAAAAAGGAATAGACAGGAGTAAGCACAGTAAGAAAAAAGAAGAGAAGAAATAGAAGCAAAAAGAAGATCGAAATAGAAAATAAATAAAGATGTGACTACCAACTTTCATCACAAGTTAAACACATTTAGTTATTCTTCATCCCTCTAAGATTTACCTCTTTAAGATTTATTTTTTGTCCCATATCTCATCTCCCATCTATAAACATATCCATAAAATATCATCTTTTTAGTTTTGGTGTCAGCAGAGAGTTCATAAAGGATAACCACAAAAAACATATCTTAATTTTGAACAAATAAGCCAATTTTATAGCCTTTCTTTTTATTTATAACCATCAAAAATTATGATAAGAAGAGCCTTCATAGCTCTCTTATTTTACCTTGCTTTTTTAAGTTGCAGAAAGCTTTGCACAACTACATCTGTCACACAAGATTTCACACTGTCCAGGCACAGTCTAGCATTCAAATATAACTTTTCTCTGCTCTCCTATTCCTTTCTTTCTTGTTGTCTTTTTTCATGTTATTATATTGCATTACTAAATGAAAATAATTTAGAATAAAATATAGATAATAATGAGTACAAGAATATTTATACAACAACCTAGAAATTGTTAAATAATGATCTAGACAAAGAGAAATGTCAAATATGATTTCTAAAAAGTAATTAACCTAAGTTTTTAAAATGTTCAATTAATAATAAATATGACAGTGTAAACAGTTGCAAAATGTACAGAATTATTTTATATTTATTTATTTATTCAATTTATATAGGTACATATCTCAAATCAGTGACTTTGGTGGTGGTGAACAACCATAAAATATTTTGTTATAAAAGTATGAGAAAAGTTCCAATCTTTAAACCTAAAGCTATATTAAACCTAAAGTTTCCATTCTATTACTATTTATTTATTATTATGTACAAATGTTAAAAGAGAAAAGAAGGAAGGAATAAAGAAAGAAAGAAAATAAAAAATATTTTGGTTTTTAATTTTTAAATTCTCCTTTCTTTATACCTTGTGTCAGGTTCCAATATAAAGTGAGAAAGAAAAATCAAAAATCAAAACACTGAAATTTACCTGAAATTTAAATTTCTTTATCTCTCACAAACACTGGCATGAACTGACAAATATCAATTGTAAATTCAAAGACAGGATTCACTGTCCAATTAACATCTCACCATTATTTTTTTTTTTTGAAATGTTCCCTAGCCCCACCCAGCCTCTCATGCACATGCCCCACTTCCCATTCTTCCCGAAGCCAATTTAGTCAACATTAAGCAGGGAGACCACCAGAGTTCCATCACAAGCCACACTCAGTGCTTATTCTCATAAGTATCTGCCTTTTGATTCAGCCTTGTGGCCAGCCAACAGTTTTACAGTTTTTATTATCGACAGCAGGGCTGGCATGGGCTTGGCGGTTCAGTGAGTTTAATGTCATGGTGGCTGTGCCATTCTTGACTCCCTGAGGAAAAGATGATCCCTGCTTCTCTATTTCACAGTGGAATGGCAGTCCCGGGCCACCAGGCACACCAGGGCTGAAATTTTGATCAATTTTCTTTTTACTATGACCAGCATTTTGCTTCTTTTTACAGCGTTTATTAACATTTAGACTCCTAAAAAATCATTTAAATGTATTCAGCTTGCTGTGTGATTATTGAATATATGGAAACTACTTTTGATTGAATTTAATTAAACAAATGTTATGGATAAATGCTGTTAGTTCTTCTTTCCTGTGCACAGTGAACGAAAAAGTTAGAACTGCAAAATAATACCGTTTTAAAATCAAGTAGTGAACTGATCATAAAAATTTAAATGCAGTTATTTTATTGTCTGTCTGTCTGTTTATCCATCCATCCATTTATAACACCTATATTATAACATCCTTCTTTCAATCAAAATATGTTATTGTTTTCTAATAAAAACAACTTATAAAACCATATTAAAAACACAAAGCTAAGCTGATTAAAATATAAAATGCAACAGTGACCTAGTCCCAAGTCATTAGTGTTCCTTTTGGAAATAAGTTATGCGAGACCGGGTTCCAACAACAATTCTTTTATTTAACTCAGTAAAGCAATGGTAACGGAACAAGAACCCAAGCCACGGCAGCCCTTTTTATAGCAGCTTGCTCACGGCTTGTGGCCAATGACACCACTTTAAGTGTTCCCACTGTCAGGTGGGCCAATCGGATTGGTTCTCTAATGGCCAATCCAAGAACGGCCTTTTTGGCCAATCAGAATAGGGAACTTGGGGCCTACCAAGTTCCAAACACAACACCCCTCCCCCCTTGGTTCAGTCCAACGTGCATCACGCAGCTCAGTCTCGGCGTGGTCTTCAAGCGGTTCGGATGGGATCGCTGTCTCACTGTGCCTTCTCCATGGAACCTCCTGGAAGGGTGAGTCAGCCTTGCCGCTCCCGCCTGAGTCTCTCGGGCCAGTTGAGATGCTCTGCCGCTCCCTCCTGGTATGTCCGGGTTGGTCGAGCTGGCCTGGCTGTCTCCTTCCAGGAAGGCCTCGCTTCATTCTCCTGCTCCCGGACTTCTCATTTGGGGTTCATCTAATCGTGAGTGCTCTTTTTGATTTGTTTGAGAGTCTTTGTGTAGTGTTTGTTGTCATGTTATGGGAGGTTCATCTCTCCCTTTTTTATTATTTTGTATTTCCCCCACCTCCTCGATTGTTTTTTGGTCGTTATTTATTTTTGGTGCTGGTGTGTTGTTGCATTCGAGGGTTCAAAAACTAAGCTGGTCGATGTGCCGCTTCCATTCTCTTTCATCGTCTTGGAGTAGTTGTTAAGACCGGGGGCCTGTGATCTGGGTGATTGTAGCTGGAAGCCATAGCGGGTCCCCGGTAAGGTTTTTGGCATAGACCAGGTCGCCTATTTCAAATGCGCGGTACTTGCTGGAGGAGTCAGGAGGTTTATCCCAGATATAAGTGGGATGCAGTCTGTCGAGGTAGGAACACAATTTCCTACCCATTAGGAGTTCTTCTGGGCTTTTGTTGATTGTGCTACTAGTGGTAATATGCTGTAGGGTTAATAATCGGTTTAGCTTTTCTTGCATGTCCCCCTTGTCCATTCTATCCAGGCCCTCCTTAGTGTACCGAACCTTGTGTTCAGCCCTGCCATTTGCAGTTGGATGGGCCGGCACAGTTAAAGCATGTCGGATGCCCTGGGCAGCTAAGTACTGCTCAAATGCCAACGCGGTAAACTGGGGCCCATTGTCCAACACCAATACATCAGGCAGTCCATGCGTGGCAAAAAGTTTGTCTAGCTGTTTCATCACTGCCTCGGTGATTGTAGAAGCCATGAGTATGACTTCTAACCAGTTCGAGTAGGCATCTACAACTACTAAAAAGGTGTTGCCTTTCATTGGCCCAGCAAAGTCAATATGTAGTCTAGACCATGGGCCTCAGAGAGTTTCCCATTCCCTAACTGGTGCCTGTGGGGGGGTAGGCCTCAATTTTTGACAGCCATGACATGTTGCCACCCAACGTTCAATGTCCTTGTCCAGCCCTGGCCACCAGACGTAACTCCTGCCCAGGGCTTTCATCTTAACTCTGCCCAGGTGCCCCTCGTGCAACATGCACAAAACATCTTCCTGGAGTTTGTTTGGTATCACCACCCTGTCACCCCACAAAATACAGCCCTTCTTGATAGACAGTTCAGTCTGTCGGGTGCGAAATGGCTTAAAAGTCTCAGTTTTGTTTTCTTCCGGCCAGCCCTTACCTACCCAATGCAGGATGCGAGCTGTCAAAGGGTCTTTCGCGGTGGCTCTCGCGATGTCTGCTGCGGTTAGTGGTTGGTTTGGCCAGGCCTTGAGTTGGAGTGTGGAGATGATGGGAACTGGGTTGTCTTCTGTGATGGGCAGTGGGAAACAGCTCAGAGCGTCGGCATGGGTGGTGGATCAGTGTATAGGTGTAGGCAGAGAGGAATTCAGACCACCTCATCATTCTAGGTGACAGAATGTTCGGGGTTGGCTTGTTTCCTGCTAGGATCCCTAACAGGGGTTTGTGATCAGTGATGATTGAAAAAGTTCTGCCATAAAAATACTCATGGAATCTTTTGACTCCGATGATTGCAAGGGCTTCTCAGTTGAGTTGGCTGTAATTGCGTTCTGATTTGGAAAGTGTATTTGAATAGAAGGTGACCGTTGCCTCTCTGCCGTCTGGTAGCTTGTGGCTCAGGATTGCGCTGATTCCAAAAGGTGATGCATAACAGGTGAGTGTCAAAGGCAGGGTATTGCTATACTGGATTAAAAAGGTGTTAGACAATAGGTCTTTGATACCCTGAAATGCTGCTTGTTCCCGGTGGCCCCATTTCCAGGTAGTTTTTTTGTCTAACAACCAATGTAAAGGTTCTGCTATGGTTGCCTTATGGGGCAGGAACACATTGTAGAAATTTATGAGACCTAGGAATGCTTGAAGGTCAGTTTTGTTCCTAGGTCTAGGTGCGTCTTTGATTGCCTTTATCTTTTTTCCAGTGGGGTGTATCCCTTGTTCATCTATTAGGTAGTCCAGAAACTCAACTTGGTTGGTCGCTAAATTACATTTTTCTCGCTTTACCTTAAGGCCTGTGTCTCTAAATCTTCTTAAAACTTCTCTTAATCTGCTCTCTAATTGGTTAGTGTTTTTTGCTGACACCAGAACATCATCAAAATAAGGGACGACTCCCTTGATTCCATTCAACAGGCACTCCATGAGGCTTTGGAACACACCTGGGGCAATGCTAACACCGAACTGGAGATGGTTACACTTGAATGTGTCACAATATTGAATGTGTTACACTCTATGTGTCACAATAGTCTGTGCCTCTGCAGTAGTGGGGTCAACGGGTTGCTGTTGGTACATTTGTGCGAGATCAAGCTTCGCAAAAAATTTTCCTCCCCCGAGGGAGTGCAATAAGTGTTGCACTACCGGTACTGGGTATGCGCTTTGTTGGAGCGCATGGTTTAGGGTTGCCTTATAGTCTCCGCAGATGCGCCCTGACCCATCTGGTTTTACAGGAGTCACAATGGGTGTTTCCCACCTGGCATGGTCGATTGGCTCTAACACCCCTTGTGCTATTAATTTGTTTAATTGTTCGTCAATTTTTGGTTTTAAGGCAAAAGGGGTGCATCTGGCCTTTAAATGGATGGGGGCTATTTTTGGGTCTAGACTAAATTAAATTGGGGTCCCTTTGTACTTGCCTAAGGGTCCCATTGAAAACATCTTGGAATTGTTGTAACAGGCTCTCTTCCCGGTTGGCCACAACAATGCAGTTTATCCCGGCATCCCGACTCCCAGGGGTGTGAACCATTCGATCCCTAGCAGACTAGGGCAATCATGGTCAATGATGGTCAGAGGCAAGATTTTGGCATGATTCTTAAATTCGATGAGGAAATGTCCAAGGCCTACTACCGTGATTCGCTTTCCCTGGTAGTCCTTTAAAATTAGTCTTTGTTTTTGTAGTTCTTTTTGTTTGATGTCCGGTATCAGGCACCAGATGGTGTTCCAGGATACTGTAGATAAAAAGGACCCGGAGTCAACTTCCATCTCACAGGGCTTCCCTTCGATGTTCACCTCTATCCAGACCTTTGTTTCATTTGCTGCCCTGGCATTTCCGATGGTTACCGTCTGGTACGTTTCCTCTCTGTTGCTGGTTCTTTTGCTTTGGTTCCATCTGTTTCGGGCTTGTCTCTCTTCATGTCTGGCGGGGTGGTGGTGCTGCCACACCGTCTTTTAGGACTATAGCTCTTTTTGTTTCGGCAGACCTTTTCAATGTGCCCCCATTTGTTACAAGCCCTACAGATTGCGTCTAGGAACCTGCATTCAGATCACGGGTGGTTGCCTCCCATCCAGCACACGGAAACTCCTGCCTGTTTCTTCTCTTTTCCCGCCATTTCTTATCTGATTGAAGGCTATGGACATCTTCATTTTTGTCATCAGTGTCACTCTGGGATTCAAGATCTTCGTAGTGGGTGGATGCTGTGGGCTGTTTCTTGTTTCTGTCAGCCTTCTTTTCTCTGGCTTGGTTTGGTGGATCTGGAATCAAATTCATTTGGCGCATGGTGGCTGCGGATTTCTTTGCTGCTTTGACGGCGGTGGCTTCTGCAATACCCTCGGCCATGGTTATGTTTGCTCTATTCAGCAGCTTACTCTAAAGTGTAGCATCCTTCAAACCGTGGACCACGCAGTCCCTCATGGCCTCGTCCATGTTCTGGAACTCGCAGGCTCCTCCTATGTGTCTCAGGGCTGCTACAAAATCTCTGATGGTTTCATCTTCGTTTTGGTCTCTCTTGTAGAACTCATGTCTTTTTATCAAGTTGGAGACCACAGGTGTGTAATGTGCTCTGAGCATTCTGTTCAGCTCGGGCCAAGTCATCTGTTTGACGTCTCTTGGTTTGGCTAGCGCCTTTGCCATTTTAAAGATGGCTGGTCTGCAGTGTGTAAGGAAGACAGCCCTCTTCCTTTGGTCAGATATTTCCTGCAGTTTGTTGCTTTCTAAAAACATAAGAAAGCGATCGATCTACAACTCCCAATCCTCCTCATCAGGATTGAATGGTGAGGGTAGTGTGTTGTTACTGGCCATTTCTCTTCCTCGGTTCAGATTGCTGCGTGCTTCAGTCTCGCTCTTCTATGACAATCCCATCTTTGTCACCAGTGTTCCATCCAGAAATAAGTTGCATGAGACCAGGTTCTAACAATAACTCTTTTATTTAACTCAGTAAAACAATGGTAACGAAACAAGAGCCCAAGCCGCGGCAGCCCTTTTTATAGCGGCTTGCTCATGGCTTGTGGCCAATGACACCACTTTAAGTGTTCCCGCCGTCAGGTGGGACAATCAGATTGGTTCTCTAATGGCCAGTCCGAGAACAGCCTTTTCAGCCAATCAGAATAGGGAACTTGGGGCCTACCAAGTTCCATAAACAACAATTAGTGATTATTCAAATTTATCCCATCATAGGGGGAAAAGCTGTGTCTTTAAAGCCTTATGGAAAATTCAGGGTTCAGTGTGCTACATACAGGCAGGGGCTGCCACAAAAAGCTCCCATCAGATGACAATATTCAGGAAATGGGCTAAGAGCGTGCCCACCCTCTCTGACCTGATAGGGTAGATAGGTGTTCTTAAGGCCCGGTACCACTGGCCGATGGAAGCAAAACATATGCATAAAGGACACAGCGGACAAGCAAAATTTCAGGGGTGGCTCCATCCATTGTCATCCGCTCCAAAAAGTGGCAAAAATTTGCATAAACAGAATGGGAAAAGAATGGAAAAGAATGGATGGGGATGCCTATAGGATGCATAGCAGATGCATAGTGGATGCAAAGTGTTCACTGCGCATGCAGGGAGTATGAATTGCATCAGCTCCATGGATATAAAAGGATGAAGTTTGCAAGCAGTCAGCATTCAGAGGAAAGACGTGCTGCCACAGACATCTTGAAGGAACACCATGGTTCGTCAGTCAGGGAAGAAGAGAAAGCCTGTGCCTACTCCTGCCAACCCTGGCAAGAAGGACAGAACCACCATCCCACCCCCTGGCACTGACTCTGAAGCTGCTGTTGCTTCTGCTGCTGCTACTTCTGGTGTTACTGGTGATGCTGGTGCTGGTGCTGCTGGTGGTGCTCTTGGTGTTGCTGCTGCTGGTGCTTCTCCTGCTGCTGCTGCTTCTCCTCCTGCTGCTGCTGCTGCTGCTGTTGTGGTGGACCAGCCCCAAGGCCCTCAAATCCCTGCTGCTCAAGCCCCTGCCAGAGGGAGGAAGAGGCAAGGGAAGGAGAAGGGAGAGAGGAAACAGTACACCCTTTCCGAGGACCATGAGGAGGAGGTGCTGGAATGGCTGAGGGAGAACGAGTACCTGTGGAGAAAGGGCCACAGACTCTATCGCGACACCAAGAGGAAGCAGGCAGCTTGGAGAGACAAGGCAGAGAGCCTGGGCTACACTTCAGACCTACTCCTGGGATGGTGGAAGCACATGCACACCTGATATGGCAAGCTACACCTCAAGAAATCCAGGGAAGGCTGCTGTCAAGCTCACTGACCGGGAGATGTACATCATGGCCAAGTGCAGCTTCCTGGAGGGTGAAGTCCGCGACCGAGGAGCAGCCCGTCTGACAACCCTCTCCCTCAGACAGCCCACAGAAAGCCAGTCCCCTTCCAGCCAGGAGACAGCTACCATATCCAGGCAGGTGTCTCCAGAAGGCCCCAAAGCAGAGACCCCCCCAACAGCTGCACTCCCCATGCCAGAGGATGTGAGGATCCCCTGTCACAAATGGAGGAAGAAGTGGCAGCCACCAGAGACCAACCCACCCCCACCCTCAGCTCCACCTCCACAGAAAGAAGACATAGAGGCAGACTGGAGGACCAGAGCCACACTGTCCTGTTGGAGATCAGGGACACAATCAAAACCAGCACAGACCTTCTCTCTCAGCTGGTCCATAATGACATACCATCCTTGAACCGGAAGCCCTTCATCACCTACATGAGCCAGACCCTCATGGACCTGCCCGAGGCCCAGTACCAGGTGATGAAGCAGAAGATCACAGCACTTCTGCACAACCCTCCAGGCCCAACTGAACTTGCTCCGACCCAATCCAGGTCTGCTCCTCCACCCAGGGCGATGTCACAGCCCTTCCATGGTTTTCAGCAGCCCCTCACCTACCAAGGCTACGAGTATCAGGCCTTCCCACAGCAGAGGCAGCCCTTTCCAGTCCAGGCCCAGGTTCATCACACGCCACAGATACCTAACCTTGCCCAGCTGCAGACCAGACAGCCCCACTACACTCCTCCTTCCTCCACCCCACAGCCAAGCCCATCAACGGACAATCTGTCAACAGTCTTGGGCCTGACATCCCAGGTCCTTGATGAAGGGCCTCTCAACCTCACGGGACTGAGTCAGCTCTCTGAGAGCTTCCTGAACACACCATCCCCTGTTGTATTCTTGGGCCCAAGCACCCTAATGGCGCCTCAGACCAGCACTCAAGCTACAGCCACCTCCACAGTCCCTGGCTGCTTGACAACTGAGACCATAGACATGCCTCAGAGTGACTGAGAATAGTGCCAGAGACTGAGTTGTTACCTGTTCACTTTATCTTTGCTTAAAGACACTTTACTTGGTTCATTTTGCTTTTCTAATAAAGTCATACAGTTTACCTAAGGCAGTTATTATTAAAGGTTATCTTTGCTTCACACACTTGGTTCATTTTATTTACTTAATAAAGTGTTGGTGAAAACTTTGAAAAAATGGTTAAGCCTTTGCATGCTTGTGGGATGGGTAAGGATAGTAGTGGGATGGGTAAGGATAGTTGTGGGATAGGTAAGGATAGCTGTGGGATAGGTAAGGATAGTTGTGGGATGGGTAAGGATAGTTCTGGGATAGGTAAGGATAGCTGTGGGATAGATAAACCTCCAGTACAAGCATAGTGGGACTGTATGGTCCACCCTCCCAGCTGCTACACATATGACCCTTTTTTATCAATAACAATTTATTCATTGATCAACACATTTCAAAATAAACAAAGCTCTTTATTAATGCCCTATTCATTGTAGGACCACTCAACATACATGGCACAATCTCATCAGTGTTATGAGACAGGCTCAAAGAAGCATCCATTAACCATCTATCATCCTGTCTTGGCACTCCACTGCTCCAGCTGGGGAGTTGCACCAGTGTTTCAGTAGGTTGCGCTGCTTCTTCCCTTCACGTGAAGCTCTGTTGGGGCCTTGTAAATCCACAGTGTCTATCAGTTTTCGTCCTTGCCTCCATTCAACAGGCTCCGTGTCCCCATTCCCTTGTTGACAGTCCACATGCCTATTCTGAAATACTGGGTAGCGGGTGCTCATGAGATTGTGCAGGATACAGCAAGCTTCCATGATGCTCCTCACAGTCTGTGGGTGATGCTGCATGGTGGTGAGAAGTACCTGGAACCTGTTGGCCAGGATGCCAAAGGCGTTCTCCACCACCCACCTTGCCCTGGACAGCCTGTAATTGAAGGTCCTCTCTTCACGGGTGAGGCATCTGGAAGTGTAGGGCTTCATGAGGTATGTTCTGAGGGAGAAGGCGTCATCCCTCACAATGAAGTAGGGCACCTCTTGTGTGTCGTTGGGCAGGGGGTCTGGATCTGGAAAACCCCTGATCAGGTTGCGTTCCAGCCCATCCTTGAGGTCACTGGCATTGTATACCTGGCTATCTGAAGCTGACCCGTTGCCTGAAGCATCGATGTACATGAACTTGTAGTCAGCATCAATCATGGCAAAGAGGATGATACTGAGGAAGCCCTTGTAGTTGAAATAGGTTGACCATGAGTTGGCTGGAGCTTTGCAGGCCATGTGCTTCCCATCTATGGCTCCAACGGTGTGGGGAAAGTTCCACCTCTGATACCACTCTTCTGCAAGTTTCCTCCAGCCTTGTTCAGTGGTGGGGCACTTGAGGAGCTCCTCCACATATTCTTTGATGATGGCCTGCACCACTTCTCTGACCACTTTGCTGATGGTGTTGTGTGGTACCTTCCAGGCATACTGCATGTTTCTGTATGTGGTTCCAGAGGTCAGGTGCCGCAGAGTCAGTGCTACCTTCAGTCCAGGGTCCAGGTTGGGATGGAAGTTGGTGCTCGGCTTGGTCAACCTGGGTCTCAGACGCTCTACAAGTTCATCAAACATGGCTGGTAGCATCTTCATGGAGTGCTGGAATGCACGAGGGTCTTCATTCCTCAGCTCCACCATCAACTTGTCATACAGTCCAAACTCCACTCTTCTCCCGATCCATCATCCGACCCACACAGCTCTTGGACGTCTCTTTCTTCTCCTTGCATAGAAAAGGTGAAACAATCTGAACAGGACTTGGTTCTGGTGTTGAATGATTGCAGCTACCATAAGGACTGTGTTATGATCCATGGTGGAGATCAATGGATGATGTGGAAGAGCAAGACCAAGGGTGAAGAGGTCTGCACACCACGGATTCAGATGATTTCCTCCCCCTTTTTATAGGAAATATCGGTTTTCCTCTAGGTGTCCTTCCACATACTCTAGGCATACTCCAGACATCCTAAATATCCGAGATATGTCCATATACAAATGTTTTGTCTGTTTTAATGCTTTATATACGAGATGCTTACGCTTACATCCTTTCTATTTCCGTGCTACTAATGCTGTATGGACGTTCCGTGTACCTTTCGCTTCCTCCCTCTTTCCGTTTTCAGCTGCAGTTGATGTGAGTTGCGAGGATGTCCAGAGGATGCTGAGAGGATACAGCAGACGTTTAACGGATGACAACAGACATAGAACATTTGTTGCCTGTATGTGTCGCAGATGTACATCGTACATGGTGGAAGGTTTATCCGCTCAAAAAGTTTTGTGCAGCTCAAAACTTCTTGCGCGGATGAAATCTCAGTGGACGGATGCTCAACGGATAGAGCATATGAAACACGTATGCAGTGAGTACACAACGGATGAATCACGTTTTCCAACGGATGACAAGCTTTTTTGTCCATTTTACATCCTCTTACATCCGTTGGTGCACTGGGACATGGGCTTAACATCTTAAGACTGCTGTGGCCCATATTGCTTAAATACATTTGTTATTTTGGTTCCATAAAGTAACTTTTCCCCCTTAAATTTTCCCTGTATTACTTGAATACACAATTGGAACCTTCCTCTCAAAGTATTTGGTTTGTAATATATTATAAATGTCTTTAGATAACAATTCACCAGCATTTGACTTTTCTCAGTGGTCAAATAACTGTTCTGTTGAGTGGGTGGAGAACTGACCCTTTTTAATAAAGGTCAATAAGCCTCTGTTTTCTTCTGCATTTTCATGGGCCCACCTGAGTGAATATTCTTTGGGGGAACTATCCATGTCTTCCTATACAGTGAACTGGGTCAGGTTTTGTTTAATTTTGCCTGACACTTAACAATTTGTGCTCCATACTGATTGAATCTAACTTTTGACATGTGGTCAAAACTTCAACCAGCCCAGAGTGCAGCAGCACACACAGTAATAAGGATCCTAGGTTTTCCCATTTAACACTTTTCTTGCATGAGCTGTATTGGATTCCAAGTCCTTTTCAGATGCTGTTCAGGCCCAAGCTATTTTCAGGACCAGGTTTCTGAAGGCCCGGTCCCACTGCACTTATGGATGCAAAGAGGATGTAAAACGATAAAAAAAGCTTGCCATCCGTTGGAAAATGCTATTCATCCGTTGTGTACTCACTGCATATGTGCTTTATACACTCTATCCGTCAAGCATCCGTCCACTGCAATTTCATCTGTGCAAGAAGTTTTGAGCTGTACAAAACTTTGTGAATGGATGAACTTTCTGCCGCGTACGATGTATATCCATGACATATATGGGCAAGAAACTTTCTATGTCCGTTATCATCCGTTAAACGTCCGCTGTATCCTCTCTGCATCCTCTGGCCATCCCCTCAAATCACATCCGCTGCAGCTTAAAACAGAAAGAAGGAGGAAACAAAAGGTACATGGAACATCTACACAGCGTTAGTAGCACGGAAATAGACGGACAAAACGTTTGTATCTGGGATGTATTTCGTATATTTAGGATGTCTGCAGTATGTCTAGAGTATGTAGAAGGACACCTCATGGACAACCAATATTTTCTATAAAAAGGGGGAGAAAATCATCTGGATCACTGGAATGGTGGACCATACAGTCCCACTATGGTTGCAATGGAGGTTTATCTATCCCACAACTATCCTTATCTATCCCACAAGCATGCAAAGGCTTAACCATTTTTTCAAAGTTTTCACCAACACTATTAAGTAAAAAAAATGAACCAAGTAAACTAAGTGTCTTAAGCAAAGATAACTTTTATTAACTTTCTTAGGTAAACTTTATGACTTTATTATATATGCAAAATGAACCAAGTAAAGTGTCTTAAGTGTCTTAAGCAAAGATAAGCTTTATTAACTTTCTTAGGTAGACTTTATGACTTTATTAAATAAGCAAAATGAACCAAGTAAAGTGTCTTAAGCAAAGATAAAATTAACAAGTAAACAACTCAGTCTTTGACACTATTCTCAGTCACTCTGAGTCATGTCCATGGTCTCAGCTGTTAAGCGGGCAGGGACTGTGGAGGTGGCTGTGGCTTGAGTGCTGGTCTGAGGCGCCATTGGGGTGCTTGGCCCAAGGATACAACAGGGGATGGTGTGTTCAGGAAGCTATCCGAGAGCTGACTCAGTCCCATGAGATTGAGAGGCCCTTCATCAAGTACCTGAGATGTCAGGCCCAATACTGATGACAGATTGTCCATTGATGGGCTTGGCTGTGGGGTGGAGCAAGGAGGAGCATAGTAGGGCTGTCTGGTCTGCAGCTGAGTGAGGACCTGCATCTGTGGCGTCTGATGAACCTGCGTCTGGACTGGGAAGTTCTGCTTCTGCTGTGGGAAGTCCTGGTAGTTCTAGCCTTGGTAGGTGAAGGGCTGTTGAAAGCCGTGGAAGGGTTGTGACATCACCTAGGGTGGAGGAGCAGACCTGGATTGGGTCGGAGCAGGTTCAGCTGGGCCTGGAGGGTTGTGCAGAAGTGCTGTGATCTTCTGCTTCATCACCTGGTACTGGGCCTCGGGCATGTCTGTGAGGGTCTGGCTCACATAGGTGATGAAGGGCTTCTGGTTCGAGGATGGTATGTCACAGTGGACCAGCTGAGAGAGAGGTTCTGTGCTAGTCTTCATTGTGTCCCTGATCTCCAACAGCACGCTGTGGTCCTGGCCCTCCAGTCTGCCTCTCTGCCTGCATCCTCTGGAGCTGGGGATGGGGGTGGGGGTGGGTTGGCCTCTGGTGGCTGTTGCTTCTTCCTCCATTTGTGACAGCAGGGCATCATCCTCCATGGGATCCTCCAAGTCTGCCGGCATGGGGAGTGCAGCTGTCTGGGGGTCTCTGCCATGGGGCCCTCTGAAGACACCTGCCTGGACTGGCTAGCTGGCTCCTGGCTGGAAGAGGACTGGCTGTTTGTGGGCTATCTGAGAGAGAGGGGTCTCAGAGGGGCTGCTCCTCGGTGGCAGATCTCACCCTCCAGGAAACTGCACTTGGCCATGACATACATCTCCCGGTCAGTGAGCTTGACAGCAACCTTCCCGGATTTCTTGAGGTGTAGCTTGCCATATCAGATGTGCATGTGCTTCCATCATCCAAGGAGTACTTCTACAGTGTAGCCCAGGCTCTCTGCCTTGTCTCTCCAAGCTGCCTGCTTCTTCTTGGTGTTGCGATACAGTCTGTGGCCCTTTCTCCAGAGGTACTAGTTCTCACTCAGCCATTCCAGCACCTCATCCTCATGCTCCTCGGAAACAGTGTACTGTTTCCTCTCTCCCTTCTCCTTCCCTTGCCTCTTCCTCCCTCTGGCAGGGGCTTCAGCAGGGCCTTCAGGGGCTTGAGCAGCAGGGCCTTCAGGGGCTTGAGCAGCAGGGCCTTCAGCAGCAGGGCTTTGCGGGCCTTGGAGCTGGTCCACCACAGCAGCAGCACCAGCAGCTTCAGAGTCAGTGCCAGGGAGTGGGATGCTGGTTCTGGCCTTCTTCACCTTGCCAGGGCTTGAACAAGTAGGCACAGGCTTCCTCTTCTTGCCTGACTGATGAACCATGGTGTTCCTGCAAGATGTATGTGTCAGCTCGTCTTTCCCCTGTATGCTGACTGTGTGCGTGCTGATTTAATTCATACTCCCCGCATGCGCAGTGAACGTTTTGTATCCAATATACATCTGCACAACATCCCCTTTGTTTCCTATAGGTGTCCTTGATGCATCCGTTTCATCCGCTATGCATCCGCCCCTTCCGCTATGCGTCTGCTTCGAAATTCTCCCCCGGAACCCCTTCGGAGGTGTCATCCGCTTCCATCCGCTGTCATCCGCTAGGCTTCTTACGAACATCCGCTTAACATCCTTGCTATGTACTATCCCCGTTCGTTCCTTTCCCTTCTTTTCCGTTCTGTTTATGCAAATTTGGGGCACTTTTTAGAGCAGATAACACCAGATGGAGCCACCCCAAAAATTTTATTCGTCCTCTGTGTCCTTTTTGCATATGTTTTGCATCCGTCGGCCAGTGGGACCTAGCCTTTACTGTCTTCTTTTTGTCTGTACTCAGTGACAGCAGCAATAATAACAAGCTGAAACACAGAATAATTCTTTCATTGCTCCCCAGTATAAGATAAAAGATTTGTTCCCTATGATGCAAGATCAAGGATTTCTGTATCTGCATTGTTCTATATCAAGAGAAAAGGAGATATATATTTTTATCTCCTTTGCCTTGTTACTTCAACCAATGTTCCTACCTCAGGAAGAGCAAAAAAGTGACGTTTGGTTGTGTACTTAAATATAAGCAATAGATACATCAGAGGAAATTTGGAAACAGGAAAAGATATTGAAATTCTGTGAGCTTAAACCATGACAAGGTTACTGTACCATCCTTAAATCATCAACAACAATAGCTAATAAAATGAGGCTGGAAGTCTGTAGCTCTCTCCCAAAATATGCTAATTAGCTATGCTGATAATTCTTTTTTTATGAAAATTGCATAGACTAATTACAAAACTTGCTACTTTTAAATGAAGGGATGTTGTGTAGGAAAACTATATTATATGTTTCTGATGATTGCATAATTCATTTGATTGAATAATTCATTTCTAAAACTAGTTGGCAAAGTAGTCAAAAGGGGAACGTGTCTGCTACTTCACATATAAGGTAATCAAGATAAATGCTGTGAATCTCAAAATTAGTCTCGAAATCAAATGGTCTTGGATCATATGTTATACCTTCTGATCTTTTAATTACTAACACACCCTTTGCAGCAATATTCTGAGCAAGCAAAAATTCCTTGTCTCTATACCATGAAATCCTCACATAAAATATAATTTTATAACATAAACTAAAGTTGATTAGAAAATACATTAATAAGATTTTTTTTTCATATTAGAGCAAAGTTGGCACATTGAATGGAGACAGTAAATTACTCCTCCAGAACATACAGGTAGTCCTCAACTCAATTAAGCCCAAAATTTCTTTTGTTAAGTGAGATCATTTGTTAAGTTAATTTTGCCCTATTTTACAACCTATCTTGCCACAGTTGTTAAGTTAATCACTGCAGTTGATAAATTAATAAACTGGTTGTTAAATGAATCTGGCTTCCCCATTGACTTTGCTTGTCAGAAGGTGGCAAAAAGTGATCATGTGACTTTGGGACACTGCAATCATCATAAATACAAACCAGTTGCCAACCAAATCTGAATTTTGATCTCATGATTATGGGGATGCTGCAAGGATTGTAACTGTGAAAAGTGGTCAGAAGTCATATTTTTCAATGCCATTGTAATTTTGAACAGTCACTAAATGAACTGTTGTAAGTCAAGGACTACCTGTATTCCATCCTCAAATAGGTCAAAACACAGTGCAATTTTTAAAGAAACTGTTAGAGGAAGGCCCCAAATGCAACAAACTAGGATTTTCCATGTCTGCTTAGCCATGCAGACATAGAGATGCACATATCCATTTCTCAGTTAAGGTCATGCACTCAAGTGCTAGATGCAGTCAAGATTCCTTGCAGTTAAAATGCAAGAAAAAGAATCCAAATCAAAGGGAGAAAATTAAATCCATTAACATAAGGCTATCTAATCAAGGCTGATGGTAGGAAGTAAGATTCCCCATACCAAAATTTTCCTACCAGATTTTCCTATTTTATCCATATAATATTGATTTTATTAATATTATTTTATTAATATTTTATCCATATAATATTGATTTTATTATAATATGTACCTCAGTTGTGTCAGCTTCTCAGAGATGATTCTATTGCAGAATCTGGTACATTAACCTGGCTGAACATCTTTATGTTACTCAGAAAATATTTATGTTATGCTTAATAAGGCTGGATATCATAATTAACTGGGTAGCTTAAAGTTGAATCATGGAAACTGAATTTTGCTGAGTTTCATTCTTACTGGAAATTTTTCTCTACAAAACTGGACTACAGATCTTTGTTACAAGTTAATTTTATTTATTTTCATTTAAAGTATATTAACATCATCAATCATTTGTCTGCTCAGATCAGTTAGTTTATCATTTCCTGTCTCCTCACTAATCTCTTTTAAAAATCTTTAGTTTATGTTCATTTCACTCTTTGCAGATTCTTCCAAATATATGCATATGCAGACATATGCATATGTACACACATGGCTGAAAGTGCCTTTATTACAGAATCAACAGTTTCTTTTGCCACAGCTTGAAAATGTGTCCCAGCTCAACTAATTATCACTTCGGAGCCTTAATGGGCTTCCCTTAATCAATAGGAAATAAAGCAGCTAAGTGCTTTGCTTTATGTTTCCCAGAAAATAAGACCTATCCTGAAAATAAGACCTAGTTAAGACCCCATCCACTCTGTTCCACCATCTGGTTATATGAGGTGAGGTGAGACATATGCTTTAAAGGCTAGGGTAGGGTGGGGGGCTGAAACTGTCCCACGTGCTTCACACCTGTACCTTAGGACCACTGCAGCCAGGCCTCCCATGCCCCAACACTTATTGTGCTGCTGGGCAACTTCTATAGCCACTTGCAGCAGGACACATTGTGCCAGTGCTGCTGTTCATGGCCAGATGCCACATGGTGCTTTGCACTGATGCCTCCACTCGCAGCAGGTTGCATGGCATGTCGCATTGGTGATGCTACTCATATTACAACAGCACAATTTGCCACATGGCCTTTCACCATAAGTGGTGGCATCGGCACAAGATGCCACCCAGCCTCGTGCTGCAAGTGACAGCACCAGCATGATGCACCATGTGACGTCTGGCCATGAATGCTTGCAAGTAGCTACACAAGAAGTCAGTAAGTGGCACAACAAGTAATGGTCATGAGAGGCCCAGCTGCAGTGGTCCTAAGGTAAGGAATTAAGGCATTCCCCGAAAATAAGATCTGGTGCTTATTTTGGAGGAAACATGGTATCTTGTACCATCATATTCATTCACTGCATCAGCCTCCCACCTCTGTTGCTACATATCCTGTCTTTGTTTCTAACCCTTTTTGCTGAGCAGAAGCAGATATATTCATCCAAGGTTAGCATATCAGAAAACGCTGAATGTCTGGCAGTTTCTCAATCCTGACTACTTTAGAAATGTGCAACAACTTTTTAAATATATATTTCAGGTGCTATTTAGGCTATGAATTACTCTTATTTTCATCTGGAGCTTGAGAGTATTTACAAGTATTGAGTATTTACAATGTTTTATTTGAGGAAATGCTCTGAGATTCAAAGACAAACCAATTCAATTTGTATGTTTAAAAATCCAATTTGATGAGGAAAAAACTTATTTGGATGTAGGCTTCAAAAACAAATTCCAAACACTTGCAGTCATTATTATATTTTTATTTATTTATCAAAATGGAATAAAAATAAAAAGTTTAGAGATCATTTCAACACCATCAAGATTTCCTCCACCATTCATATTTGAAGCATTCCACCAACTCTTTTCTTTATGTTAGGGTTGCCAGGAGTGAAGAAAAGATAGCAGAGAAACTCCTGTAGTATCATTTAGCAAGAAGTCTAAGTTTGGTTGCCTACTCCAACTTTCAATAAAGATCTTAGAAAACTAATTATAAAATATAATTTTAGTTTCCTAGTTGCTTTTCTATTATGTCAGGATTGAAGTGGAGCTTCTTCAAACATTCAGACTTATCTTTGTAGAATGAGATCAGTTTGAATCTGAACTGCATGATTGCACAGGATACTGCTTTCAAATATGTATCATAGGGATTCCATTTTTATTGTTATTGTTGAATATTTTGAAACAGAAATTACTGCTCACTGTTGATATAAAATGAACAGAAGTATGACAGTATTTTATTTTTATTTCAGATTCAAGATTAATTAAAGACTAGCATTTCATTCTTTTTTAAAAATTAAAGCCTGTGAACTATCACTTACGTAAACTCCATTAGCAATTTCAGAAGAGATCTATACCTGTTCATGGCTTAATTTCTGAGCAATTCAGGTCATTTATTCAAATAGTTCATTTGGGCCTGCAGAAAATTAAATCTTATACATAAAAATAAAATGAACTGATGATAATAGTAATTATATAGTAATTTATATGCTAAATTTAGATTACACCAAATAATTGGATCTGATCATTATAAGCCTAGGTTTCTGGCAGATGATAGCACCATATGGGCTTTATCAGTTGTGTCTGCTTAGAGGAGAAGTCAAAGTCATAGACATTACTAAGGTAGGAACTAACAGCTCCTTACTTCTTCAGAGTTAAGACTATTTTTTAGCATATTAGATCAGATGGAAACAGAATGTGCATCAAAAGTACATTGTCATCACATATATGTTGGACTTGACAATTCTGTATATGAATATTCAGCTGTAAAGATAATGTACAAATTGGCATGTACATATGTATACATGAATATAGAAGAGATTGGGATAAATGATATGTAGGTGGTCTGGGAGTAGGCTCCTAATATAGTTTGGCATAGGGCCCATGCAGCTTTTGATTAAATCTTTGGGCATCATTATGTTTAATACTAAACCACACATAAGATCTGTGATTAAAGTATGGCATCTAACCACTCAGCTGCCTCAAAGAGATTCTAAGAGGCATTAATCCTCAACAGACATCTTTTAATAGCCTGATACTTGTCTCCAATTCTGCTGTTTAAACTGCTTGATCAGTCTTAAACTGTCCACAGGAGATAAGAAAGCTATATTAATTTGCAGATGTAGAATTTGGACTTGTCTTTCTGGAGGATCAAATACAGCACTCATAATATTGTCATTTTTCTCATTCTATTTATCTTCAGAAGCTGATGTTGCCAACAATTTGTGCTACGACTGCTAGAAGGGAACTTTTTACTTACAATGGAATATGACATATGTGTGTTTATGAAAGAAAGTAAGAGAGAAAGTATTGTGTATAAGAATTGGAACACTCCAAATACCTTAATCTGATTGGCCGAGCAGGTCATGATAGGATTGGTTAGTAAAGTACCATTGCAATTGGCCCGCCTGATGGTGGGAAAACTTAAAGAGCTGTCATTGGCCACAAGCCACAAGCAGCCACTATAAAAAGGGCTGCCGCGGCTCCGGCAATGTTCTGTTACGAAGTCACTGAATTAGTTAAGAATAAAGAGCCGTTTGATGAACACCAATCTGGAGTACTTCTATTCTCAGGACAGAACACTGGCAATGAGGGTGGGATCATTTTAGAAGAGTGAGACTGAAGCACGCGGCAACAAGAACCGAGCAACCAAAATGACCGGTAACAATGCACCTCCCGCACTGTTCAACCCAGCTGAAGAAGATTGGGAGTCATACACTGACCACTTCCTGATGTTTCTAGAAAGCAACAAGCTACAAGGAATAACTGACCAGAGGAAGAGAGCCGTATTCCTTACGCACTGTGGCCCTACCATCTTCAAGATGGCCAAGGCGTTAGCCAAACCACGGGACGTAAAACTAATGGCATGGCCAGATTTAAATTGAATGCTACGAGCCCATTACGTGCCTGTGGTCTCCAATCTTATTGGAAGACATGAATTCTACAAGTGAGATTAACAAGAAGATGAGAGCATCGGAGTTTTCATAGCAGCCCTAAGAGATATTGGAGGAGCCTGTGAGTTTCTCAACATGGACGAAGCCATGAGAGACCGCCTGGTCCTCGGATTGAAGGATGCTACACTCCAAAGCAAGCTACTAAACAGACCGAATATCACAGTGGCTGAGGCCATCACAGAAGCCATTGCCGCTGAAGTGGCCAAGAAATCCGCAGCCACCATGCGCCAAATAAACTCAACAAATCCAGAACCACAGACCAAGCTCAAGAGAAGAAGGAGGAGGGAATACAAAAACAAACCACCGTGACTGCACACCATGAAGACCTCAACCCCCTGAGTGACACTGATGATGACAATGAAGACATACATAGGCTTCAGTCGGAAAGGAATCGGCAGGAAAAAAAGAGGAAGGAAGAGAGAATTCTAGTGTGCTGGATGTGGAGGGGACCAGCCGTGCTCCAAATGCAGATTCCTGGATGCCACTTGCAGATTTTGTGAGAAACGGGGGCACATTGCAAGGGTCTGCCAGAACAAAAAGAGCTATAGTCCAAAAAGACACAGAAGCACCCACCAGAAACAGAAATAGACAAGCCAGAAGCTGATGGAACCGAGAGAACAGAAGCCGACGAATGAACGACAAAGAAAAAACACACCAAACAATAATCATAGGAAATGCCAGGGCAGCAAACGCAAAAAAGGTCCGAATAAATGTAAAAATTGAAGGAAAGCCCTGTGAGATGGAAGTAGATTCCAGATCATACCTGTCAATGGTATCATGGAACACCATCAAAAACCTGACACCAGACATTAAGCGAAGAGAACTGGAACAGCAAAGCCTAATACTCAAAGATTACCAGGGAAACCGAATCCCAGTAGTGGGTCCTGGACATTTCCTAATAGTGTCAGTCTTCAAGATCTTCTGCTATTGCTTTGCATCTTTTCGACTGCCATAAGTAACGGGGGG
>BLBF01000044.1:21852688-21905212 GCA_015471245.1 Laticauda colubrina | reverse complement strand
GGGAAAGGGAGGTAGGAATAAGTTGGGAAATGAGCTGGAGGTGTTACATTCGTCTGTTGTATAAATGGGAGGGGGGAGCATAAAATAGAGTTAGGTTTCTATTTCTCGCTTAGCTTTCTTCTCTCTGCGCAACTGCAACCCGTTATCAAAATATGCCAAGGTCAACGGACAGAGGCCTCATCATCACCTGAAGATGCCACATGATCATATCCACAACTTCTAATTGGAAGTGTCATTTGAACTATTGGGGGTGGGAACATTTCCATCACTTTCTATATGTGAATTACGCGCCTAAATTCTCAGATTCAGAATTCTTTGGTTGCTACCACTTCACTTTCAGTAAAAGATATCTTTTCTCTAAACTAAAGAGTCTAAGTATTTCTTTCCTGGATTTTGAATGGAGCTCCGCCTGACATTATTCTGAATCTCATTCCACCGGCCCACCCGGAGAGAATACCCAATTTTCTTCTGAGGGGGCCTGGACATCATGTCATCTTCAAATAGTGACCAGGAGGATCTGGGAGCCATTGGAGGCCAAGATTCTTTGCTGGTGCAGGAAGCCCAATCGCTAGCAGAGCTCAGTCTGGAAGAGGATCCAGATGTGAAGCCTAGATGGTCGGTGGGAGTTGGTTGGAAAGATCCGGAGAAGGACACCCCCCCCCCGGGGTCACAACTACTCGCCGGCGTGGAAAAGAGGAGCCTTGGCAAGAGAAGGAAAAGAGGGAACTCTTGCTGGATCAAGCCAGGAAACTTCTGAAGGACGCCTTTGAACACAAAGGTATGAAGGGGGAGGGGAAGTAGCCCCAGCCAGAAGAAGCAGAGCAGCTCCCACTCCCATAAATCAACCCGATCCAGCAGCAGCCCTGGGGCCTTCAGCGGGAGGTGTGATTCCTAGAAGGCATAGAGCTCCTAGGCTGCCTCCGTTAGAAGTAAAATACGGAGGGGATTCCAAAGCCTTGGGATTTTTCTTAGCTCAAGTTTGGAGCCATATGGAGAAGTATGGGGAGGATTTTCCCTCAGAAGCAGCCAAAGTGAGGTGTGTTACCAGGGCTCTGGAGGGAATAGCGGCAGAGTGGATGGTGACTTTGCATAATGATAATGCTCCTCAGTTGCTGAATTATAACCTATTTATGGCTGCACTGTGGGCTAGGTTTGAGGACCCACTGGCGGAGCGCAAGGCCCAAATTAGGATGAAAACCATAAAACAGGGGTGGAGGTCTGTGGCTGTTTACACTCAAGAATTTAGACAGTTAGCAGACCATTTCCGAGGCTGGCCCCAAGAAGCCCTGATAGAACTGTTTAAAGATGGTTTAAATGAAGATGTGTACCAGAGATGCACTGCTAGAAGAGACCCCAATGACTTGCAGATGTGGTACCTGCTGGCAGAAGAAGTGGAAATTGATTTAATCCGAAGTAAACAGCGGGGAGGTTATGGGTGGAGCAAGTTTTTCCCCTCGCACCCTCAAGAGGCTCCTAAACCTCAGAAGGGAGGAGTGGCGGCAAGACCCAACCCCTCGGCCTGCTTTCGATGCGGGAAAGAAGGTCACCAGGCTGTGAACTGCAGAGTCAAGTTGGAGCCAAAGGGGGCGCCAAAGGAAGGAAAGAAACCTGAAAAGTCCCCAGCGAAGCCTCGCGAAACAGCACTAAAGTCGAAAGAGACAGCAGAGGTCACCCCTCCCGCAGGAGAGGAATAAGAAGCCCCAGTGACCCCTGAGGAGGAGGATTCTGACTCGGAAGACGACTTCCTGGTAAGTCCAAGCATGGGCCCTATGACCATTCTGGTGAAGTTGAGGGTACCCAATTCAGGGGTCGAAGGGGAAATGCTAGCCCTGTTAGATTCTGGGTGCACCAGGTGTATAATAAACATGGAAGTAGTGAAGAAAATGGGCCTAAAGTTAAAACCTTTGAAGATGCCCATTTCCTTTTGCCAACTAGATGGATCAGTGGCTGGAGGTTGCCCTGCACGTTTTGTCATGGAATCTATAGAAATGATCATGGGAGAGCATGATGAGACCCTGCATTTTATTGTGGTCCCTGGGATGGAGCAACCATTAATACTGGGATTGCCCTGGCTCCGGAAATGGAACCCCCAGGTTAACTGGAGAAAGGGATTGTTGCGCATACGCACAAAGCAGTGACCGGGAGGAGGGGCCAGATCTCAGCCGAAGCCTGGGGGCCTAATTGAAATAGCTTCCACAGGTACTGAGCCCATAAAAGATGAGGAGAAAATTCCTAAAGAGTATTGGGATTTAAAAGAAGTGTTCAGTGAGAAGGCCTCGGATGAGCTTCCGCCTCAATGTCCAACAGACTGTGCTATTGAGATTTTGCCTGGGGTGAAGCTCCCGAAACCGAAGTTGTACTCAATGACCCCACGGGAATTGGAAGAGCTAAGATTGTTTATTGATAAAAATTTGGAACGTGGTTTCATTCAACCTGCTAGACCCCGGGTAGCAGCCCCAGTGTTGTTCCGTGAAAAGAAAGATGGTTCCAAACGCTTGGTGGTGGATTACAGAAATTTGAACGCTATTTCTGTGAAAAACGTGTACCTCCTTCCTTTGATGAAGGACATGTTGGCCCATTTAGCGAAGGGAAAGATCTTCACGAAGTTGGATTTGAGAGAAGCATACTACCGGATTCGAATTAAGGAAGGGGATGAGTGGAAGACCGCTTTTAACTGCCCGATGGGTTGCTTCCAATTCAACGTTCTTCCTTTTGGTTTACAACGGGCCCCAGCTGTATTCATGCAAATGATCAATCAAGTGTTACATGAACATTTATACAGGGGGGTTTTGGTTTATCTTGATGATATCCTTATCTACACGGAGACCCTGGATGAACATGTGAAGTTAGTGCGGTCGGTTTTACAGAAACTGTGTGCCGCTAAGTTGTATGCTAAATTGTCAAAGTGTGAATTCCACCAAGACAAAATTGACTATTTGGGATATCGGATTTCATCCGAAGGCATAGAGATGGATCCAGAGAAGGTGCGTGCCGTTCTGGAGTGGGCTCCACCACGCACCAGAAAACAACTTCAAAGCTTTTTGGGATTTGCAAATTTTTATCGGCAATTCATCCCGACGTTTGCTAAGATAGCAATGCCCATCACAAATCTCTTGAAAACAAAAGGGGAGGTGAAGCTAAGGCCAGGAAAGCCGCTGGAGTGGTCCATGGAGTGCCAAGCCGCTTTTGAAAAGCTAAAACTACTGTTTGCTGCAGAACCAGTGCTGAAACACCTGGATATGGACACTCCTTTCGTGATTCAAGCCGATGCAAGTGATGTAGCTATTGGAGTGGTATTATTTCAAATCAACGAGAAAGGGACCTTACAGCCTTGTGCGTATACCTCCCGTAAACTTCTGAAACAGAGAGAAGATGGGCCGTCTGTGAGAAAGAAGCTTTTGCAGTTTGTTGGGCCTTGCTGACCTGGAGACATTTCCTGGAAGGAGCAAAACACCCGTTTGAGGTATGGACTGATCATAAGAATCTGGAAGCCTTAAAAACACCCCGGAAATTGTCCCCTAAATAAGTTCGCTGGGCCCAGTACTTCAAGCGATTCAATTTCTCATTGAAGTACATTCCGGGCGGGAAGAACTTCATAGCGGATGCTCTCTCTAGACTACCTCAATATAATAGTATGCGTCAGGAGGTGATAAGCCCAATTGTCTCAGCCAAACACCTAGCTGCCCCAGTGGTCACCAGAGCCCAAAGGAAGAACCAAGAAGTGGTTTTATCGAATGACCTTACCGAACAATTAAAAGAAGTTTTAAAACTGGACGAATGGTTCCTGGCTCATTCAAGTGACTATACAATAAGAGATGGTTTGGCTTGGGTGGGGGCCAAGTTGTATGTGCCACAGGTACTGAGGAGCCAAATACTACAACAGACTCATGATTCCAAAGTAGCTGGCCATTTTGGATTTGTGAAGACCTTACATCTGGTTAAGCGGCAATTCTGGTGGCCTACTTTAAAGAAGGACATTGAAGCTTATGTAGCTAGCTGTCCGATTTGTGCTTCGGCAAAGAGACCTCCTGGTAAGCCAGTAGGATTGTTACAAAATGTAGCTAGACCAACGACTCCCTGGAAGGAAATATCTATGGACTTTATAGTAGAATTACCCGAAAGTGGTGGAAACACGGCTATCTGGGTAGTGACTGATTTGTTTTCCAAACAAGTACATTGCATACCTTGTTCCAAGATTCCATCTGCTAAGACGCTGGCTAAACTATTTATATCACATATCTATAGGTTACATGGTGTCCCGGAACGCATAATCTCTGACAGAGGGGTCCAATTTACCTCAAATTTTTGGAAAGAGTTCCTGAAGTTAATAGGCTCCTCCCAGGGGCTAAGCTCCGCCCACCACCCCCAAACCAATGGGGCCTGTGAGAGGACTAACGCAGTGTTAGAACAATATCTCAGATGTTACATAAATTATCAACAAGATAACTGGTCCGAATTACTACCATTTGCCGAAGTGGCATACAACAACTCCGTACACAGCAGTACTGGATTTACTCCATTTAAAGTGGCTTCGGGACAAGATTTCGTTCCCATACCTGAACTTCCTCGTGAAAAGCCCAACATCCATTCGTTGGATGAATGGATAACTCAACTCCAACTTAACTGGCCAGTAACACGCAAAGGATTAGATGAGGCCCATCAAGCCCATAAGAAATTTGCAGACAAGAAAAGATACCCACAGAAAGAATATAAAGTGGGCGACAAGGTTTTCCTGTCCACCAGATACCTGCAGACCACTCAAAAGTCAAAGAAGCTTGGTCCTAAGTACGTTGGTCCATTCACAATTGAATGGATTATAAATCCTGTAACAGTCCAGCTGAACTTACCCAAAACTCTTTGATGAATTCATCTGGTTTTCCATGTTAGTTTGCTAAAACCTGAACGTACTTCTGACCTAAGACCCATCCAGACTGACTCTCCTATACCAATACTGATTGAAGGCGAACAACATTTTGAAGTTAAAGAAATTCTGGATTCTCACAAATGGAGGGGTCGACTCCAGTATCTTGTAGCCTGGAAACATTTCCCTTCTTCACAAGCCGAATGGGTTAATGAAACCGATGTTAAAGCCCCTAAGTTGATCAAAGCATTTCGTTCCAAGTATCCTGATAAGCCTTAGGAGTGTATCGTTTTGAAATTGTTTAATGATTAATAATTGTCTTTATATTTTCTCCTCTCTCTCTTCTAAGGACTTCTAGGACTGATGATTTTCCTTTTTCTAGGAGGGCCGAATGTCAGTCTTCAAGATCTTCTGCTATTGCTTTGCATCTTTTCAACTGCCATAAGTAACGGGGGGGGGGGGAAGGGAGGTAGGAATAAGTTGGGAAATGAGCTGGAGGTGTTACATTTGTCTGTTGTATAAATGGAAGGGGGGAGCATAAAATAGAGTTAGATTTCTATTTCTCGCTTAGCTTTCTTCTCTCTGCGCAACTGCAACCCGTTATCAAACTATGCCAAGGTCAACGGACAGAGGCCTCATCATCACCTGAAGATGCCACATGATCATTTCCACAACTTCTAATTGGAAGTGTCACTTGAACTATTGGGGGTGGGAACATTTCCATCACTTTCTATATGTGAATTACGTGCCTAAATTCTCAGATTCAGAATTCTTTGGTTGCTACCACTTCACTTTCAGTAAAAGATATCTTTTCTCTAAACTAAAGAGTCTAAGTATTTCTTTCCTGGATTTTGAATGGAGCTCCGCCTGACAAATAGAATTCAAAAACCATGCTGAAGTACTTCCTCTGACAATCGTCGATCGTGATCACCCTAGCCTGCTGGGAATTGAATGGTTTGTACCCCTGGGAATTAGAGTGACAGGAATCAACATTGTCACCGAGACTAATTGGGAGGAGAACCTGCTGAAGAAGTTCCAGGACGTATTTGACAGGACCCTAGGCACATACAAGGGGACCCCTATAACATTCAGCCTAGACCCTAAGATAGCTCCCATCAGGCTCAAAGCCAGATGTGTTCCCTTTGTCTTAAAACCGAAAATAGATGAGCAGCTTAACAAACTCATTGCACAAGGGGTGTTAGAGCTAATCGACCATGCCAGGTGGGAAATTCCCATTGTGACTCCTGTCAAACCAGATGGGTCAGTATGCATCTGTGGTGACTATAAGGCCACCCTCAATCATGCACTCCAGCAAAGTGCATAACCTGTTCCAGTAGTTCAACATCTGTTGCATTCATTAGGGGGAGAAAATTTTTCATGAAACTTGATCTCACGTAAGCATACCAACAGCTGCTGGTTGACCCTGAAAGTGCAGAAGCACAGACTATAGTCACGCACAGAGGGGCATTCAAATGCAACAGACTTCAATTTGGCATTAGCGTTGCCCCAGGCATTTTCCAAAGCCTAATGGAGCGCCTTCTAAATGGACTAAAAGGGGTCATTCCCTATTTTGACAATGTATTAGTGTCTGTGAAAAACAAACATCAATTAGAAGACAGACTGAGAGAAGTCTTGCAAAGATTTAGGGAAGCAGGGCTGAAAGTCAAAAAAGAAAAATGTAAACTAGCCACCAATCAAGTCGAATTCTTAGGCTACCTTATAGATGAACAAGGGATACATCCCACTGAAAAAAAAAGTAAAAGCAATTAAAGACACACCCAGACCTTAGAACAAAACAGACTTACAGGCGTTCTTAGGTCTCATTAACTTCTACAATGTCTTCCTTCCCCAAAAGGCAACCGTAGCAGAACCATTACATCAGCTATTAGATAAAAAAATTGTCTAGAATTGGGGTCACCGAGAACAAGCAGCATTCCAAAACATTAAGGACTTATTAACATCCAAAACCGTTTTAATGCAATACAGCAACACCCTGCCACTGACGGTCACCTGTGATGCATCGCCTTTTGGAATCGGCGCCATACTTAGCCATAAGCTACCAGACAGCAGAGAAGCACCAATCGCTTTCTATTCCAAAAAGCTGTCAAAATCTGAAAGGAACTACAGCCAACTTGATCAAGAAGCCCTCGCCATCATAGCAAGCATCAAGAGATTCCATGAATACCTCTATGGTAGGACATTTTCTGTAATCACAGACCACAAACCCCTGCTAGGAATTCTGGCAGGGAACAAACCAACCCTGAACATCCTATCGCCAAGGATGACGAGATGGTCGGAATTCCTCGCTGCATACAATTACACACTCATCCATCATCCAGGAAAGACCATCACCCATGTGGATGCCTTGAGGTGTTCCCCGCTGCCCGACAAGGAAGGCAACCCAACTCCTACCATCTCCACTCTTCAGATCGAGACATGGCCAAATCTGCCTCTAACCACAGCAGATGTCACTAAAGCTACTGCAAAAGACCCGCTGACAGCTCGGATTCTGCATTGGGTAGGTTAGGGCTGGCCGGATGAGGATAGAGGCGAGACTTTTAAACCTTTTCGCACCCGGCAGACTGAACTGTCCCTTGAAAAGGGTTGTATACTGTGGGGAAACAGGGTGGTAATTCCCAACAAATTGCAGGAGGAAGTATTGTGCATGTTGCACGAGGGACACCTGGGCATAGTAAAAATGAAAGCCCTGGTCAGGAGTTACATCTGGTGGCCAGGGCTGGACAAAGACATTGAACAATGGGTGGCAACATGCCATGACTGCCAGAAATCAAGGCCTACCCCCCTCTTGCACCAGTTCTAGAATGGGAAACTCCAGAGGCCCCTGGTCAAGACTCCATATTGATTTTGCAGAGCCAACGAAAGGGAATACATATTTGATAATTGTTGACACTTATTCAAACTGGCTAGAGGTTATTTTTATGGCGTCCACAACTACTGAAGCAGTTATAAAACAATTGAACAAAGTCTTTGCAACACATGGACTGCCAGATGTAGTAGGATGTAGTAGTATCTGACAAGGGCCCCCAATTTACTGCCTTAGCTTTCGAGCAATACCTAGCTACACAAGGCATCCGACATGCCCTAACAGCGCCAGCTCATCCAGCTTCAAATGGACAAGCTGAATGCATGGTTCATTATAAAAAAGAAGCCCGAGACAAACTGGACACTGGAGACATCCAAGATAGACTAAACAAGCTGTTAACAATTCAGCATCACCCCTAGCACAACCACTAACAAAAACCCAGCAGAACTCCTCATGGGCAGAAAATTGAGTTCCTACCTAGACAGATTACACCCCACCTACACCTCTGAAAAAACCCCTGACTCTTCAAGTAAACACCGCTCCTTTACCACTGGAGACCTAGTCTACACCAAAAATCTCACCGGGGGCCCATTATGGCTTCCAGCCACAAATACACAAATTACAGGGCCCCAGTCATACCAACCTGAACGAGACAAGAGCAGAACATGGAAACGACACATCGACCAGCTTCGCTCTAGGACATTGAAATGCAACACTAACCTACCTAGCTCCAAAGCACCGCCACACATACCACCCCCAACAAACAATCCAAAAACAACCAAGGAGGGGGAGGAAACACAAAATAATAAAAAAGGGAGAGAAGAACCACCAATAACATGACAAAAGGCACAACCAAACATGAATTAGAACCCCCGGTAAGACAAAAAGAGCACTTATCCATAGATGACATCCGGAGAAGAGAACCGGTAACAGGGAAGCGATGCGAGGCCTTCCAGGAAGGAGGTAGCCAGGCCAGCTTGACCAACCTGGACAGAACAGAAGGGAGTGGCAGAGCCAACTCAACCAGCCCGAGAGACCCGGGCGGGAGCGGCAAGGCTGACTCAACCTTCCAGGAGGTTCCAAGGAGAAGAAACAGAGAAAATGCGATCTTGACCAAACCAATGGAAGACCATGCTGAGACTGAGCTGCGCAGGTCAAGTAGGACCCACAAAAGCCCCACCTACCTGTGTGACTACATTACGCACGTTGGACAAAACCAAGAGGGGAGGGGTGTTGTGTATAGAAATTAGAAGACACCAAATAACTAAATCTGATGGCTGAGCAGGCCACGATAGGATTGGTTGGTAAAGTACCATTGCAATTGGCCCGCCTGATGGCAGAAAACTTAAAGAGCTGTCATTGGCTGCAAGCTGCAAGCTTGTTCTATATGATGTTCAGCTTCCTTGGGTATTATCCCACGTCATTGTAGTGCTTTTAAAGTTGTAGCAACGTTTCAGCAGAATCTCATCTGCCATCATCAGGCTTCTGTATAGAGTTTGTATGTGGGTCAGAGTCTCACAGTCTTTGGTTTTAAATTTGAGGCTAGCCTATGCTGTGCCAGGATGGTTTTTTTTCTTCATCCTGATTGGTTGGGAGTCTTGGTCTGTGTTTATTGGACTTGGAGTTTGATTGATTGGTGTTTCTGGTTTCTTCTGTCTGTTTTGTGGCTTTGATTGGCTGGCCACACTCTGCTCCAGCACTGGAGGCTTTCAGTGCAGCTTGGCTTCATGTGAAAGGATGGCTGTTATCTATTAGGAAGCCAGGTTTCATCTGGGTGCCTTGTAAGGGGGTTGTTTTTGCCCTCCCAGAACCCTGAGGAAAGCCTCCAGACTCTGGGGAAGCATGGTTTGTGAATCAAGCCATGACATGCCACTCTTGGTAGAGTTGGACTCTGAGGGAGAGGAGGAATAGCTGACAGGGAAGAGAGGTGTGACTCCAGAGGTTGTAGAGGAAGCTGGAGAAGGGCAGAGGCTGTCTGGGCAGTCAGAGGAAGAACCAGGCCCATCTCCTATGCATCCTAAGACACACAGGGAGGAACGGAGAAGGAAACAACTTGGCTTACGAGAGAGGAAGAGGCCATGATCCTCCTCATTGGTTGCAGCTAGGGAGACTAGTATATAAAGCCCATGTCACACTGAACCAATGGATGCAAAGAGGATGTAAAACGGACAAAAAACCTTGCCATCCGTTCGAAAACGCGATGTACTCACTGCCTCCGTTTGGCTTCCTCTCTATCCATCCAGCATCCGTTTATGGACGTTTCATCTGCTCCAAAAGTTTTGGGCTGCCCAAAACTTTTGCGCAGAAAATGTATCCAGTTCGTCCGTTCTGCATCTGCTACGCATCCGCTAGGCATCCGCTACGCATCCGCGCAACTCGCATCCGCCCGGACACAGGGAGGAAGCGGAACGGATGCAGAACGGATACAGAACGGATGCCTAGCGGATGCAGAATGGAAACAAAGCATTTAAAATGGAAAAAACATTCGCAGAGGGCACCTATCTCAGATATTAAGGATGTCTAGAGATGCCTAGAGGATGCCTAGAGGATGCCTAGCAGAAAACCTATACTGCCTATAAAAAGGGGGAGCAACTCACCTGCATCTCACTTTCAGAACAGCAGCCCAGCGATGCAGACCTCTGCAGCCTTCATCTGGCTCTTCCTCTCCCACAGCATCCAGACATGTCCACCATGGATTGTAACAAAGTCCTTTCGGCAGTCACCATTGTTCTGCAACAGTGCGAAGCCATCTACATGCTCTGTGAACTCTACTGTGAGAAGAAAAGGAGCCACCCAAAAAGAGTCTGGATCCAAAGATGGTTCGCCAGAAGAGCAAAGGACGGACTGTACAACAAGCTGATGGTGGAGCTCAGGAACGAAGACACTCGGGCGTTCCAGAACTTCATGAGGATGCCTCCAGCCATGTTTGACGAAGTTGTGCAGCGGCTGACACCCAGGTTGACCAAGGCAAACACCAGCTTCCGGCCCAGCCTGGAACCTGGGCTCAAGTGGCACTCGCTCTGCCCCACCTGGCCTCAGGGACCTCCTACAGGAGCATGCAGTACGGCTGGAGGGTGCCATCCAACACCATCAGCATTGTGGTCAGAGAAGTGGTGCAGGCCATCATCGAAGAATACAAGGAGGAGCTCCTCCAGTACCCCTCCACTGAAGAGGGATGGAAGAAAGTTGCAGAGCAGTGGTATCAGAAGTGGAACTTACCACACCACTGGAGCCATAGATGGCAAGCACGTGGCCTGCAAATCTCCAGCCAAGTCGGGGTCCACTTATTTCAACTCCAAGGGCTTCTTCAACATCATCCTCTTTGCCATGGTCGATGCTGACTACAAGTTCATGTACATCGATGCTTCAGGCAACGGCTCATCTTCAGATGCCCAGGTATACAATGCCAGTCACCTCAAGGAGGAGCTGGAAGGCAACCTCATCGTGGGCTTCCCAGATCCAGAACCCCTGCCCAATAACACATAAGATGTGCCCTACTTCATCGTGGGGGATAACGCCTTCTCCCTCAGAACCTATCTCATGAAGCCCTACACTTCCAGACTCCTCACCCGTGAAGAGAGGATCTGTCCAGGCTGTCCAGGGCAAGGCGGGTGGTGGAGAACGCCTTTGGCATCCTGGACAACAGGTTCCAGGTACTTCACACCACCATGCAACATTGCCCAGAGACTGTGAGGAGGATCATGGAAGCTTGCTGCATCATGCACAATCTCATGCGCACCCGCTACCCAGTCTTGCAGAACAGGCTCGTGGACCTCCAGTAAGGCAATGGGGACATGGAACCTGGGGAATGGAGGCAAGGGTGAAACCTGATCAACACTGAGGATGTGCAAGGCCCCAACAGAGCCTCACATGAAGCGAAGAAGCAGTGCAACCTCCTGAAACACTGGTGCAACTCCCCAGCTGGAGCAGTGGAGTGGCAAGACAGGATGGTAGATGCTTAATGAATGCTTCCTTCAGCCTGTCTCATCACATGGATGAGATTGGGCCATGTATGTTTGGTTGGCCTACAATGAACAGGGCGTTTAATAAAGAGTTGTGTTTGTGTTGACATGTGTGGATAATTATTACATTATTATTGATAATAAAGGGCCGTAGGTGTGGCACCTGGGAGGGTGGACCATACAGTCCCACTATGCTTGCACTGGAGGTTTATCTATCCCACAGCTATTACCCATCCCACAGGTATCCCTGCCCATCCCACAGCTATCTTAACCCATCCCACAAGCATGCAAAGGCTTAAACCATTCCTAAAAGTTTCCACCAAAACTTTATTCAAAAAAAGAAATGAAGCAAGTGTGTGAATCAAAAATAGACTTTATTAACAACAAGCTATAAGACAAAAATGAGTCTCTGGCACTCCTCTTGGTCGCTCAGTCTCAGGGGTGCAGGGTCCAGGTGCTGTGGAGGTGGCTGGTGCTGGAGTGCTTGTCATCAGCTCCTCCAGAAGCAGAAGCAGCAGAAGCGCCAGCCCCAGAAGAGCGAGCCCGTGCTGCAGAAGCCCCAGCAGAACCAGAGTGAGAGCCAGGGGGTGGGATGGTAGCCCTGTCCCTCTTGCCAGGGCTGGCAGCAGATGGCTGAGGCTTGCTGTGCTTCCGCATGGTTGTGGGGTTGCTGGCTGGCAGGGAGACTGGCAGGAATCAAGGCTGGCAAGAAGGCTGGCAGGGAGGCAGGCACCAAGGCAGGCACCAAGGCTGGCAGGTAAGTATGAACCAAGCCTGGCAGGAAGGCAGGCAGCAAAGCTGGCAGACAGACTGGCTGGCAGCAAGGCTGGCAGGGAGGCTGGCAGCAAGGCTTGCAGTGAGGCTGGCAGCGAGGCTTGCAGTGAGGCTGGCAGCAAGGCTGGCAGCAAGGCTGGCAGGGAGGCTGACAGCAAGGCTTGCAGCAAGGCTTGCAGCAAGGCTTGCAGCAAGGCTGGCAGCAAGGCTTGCAGGCAGACATGCAGGCAGGGCAGGCAAGGCAGCCAATCTGTCCGGCAGCAGGTCTTTTCTCTGAATGGCGACCTGCTTCCGAGCTGCTTCCGTTACATCCACAGGGCTGATGCAATGTATCCTCCCCGCATGCCAATTAATGCCAGGCATCCATTAGGCTTCCGCTGTGCATCCGCTGTGCATCCGCTTCATCTGTTCGGTGTCCGCTGTGCATCCGCGGTATCCATTCCGCATCCGCTTTGCTGAGGTCCCCCGGAAGCCTAGCGGACGTGCCATCCCCTTCCATCCGCTTCCATCCACTGGGCTTCCATTCCGCATCCGCTTTGCATCCGCCCTGCGTTCTCCCCGCGTCCGTATTATCTGCTCCGGTTATTCAAATTTTTGCCCCTTTTGAGAGCGGATAACAACGGATGGAACATTTTGCTCGTCCGCTGTGTCCTTTTTGCATCCGTTGGGCAGTGTGACATGGGCTTAAGAGAGATGATTACAACACAGCATTGCCAGAAGCAAAGTGTGTTTTATTTTGGGCTGAAGTTATCTTGATTGGCGTCCTTCCAACAACTGTGCCTTGTTATCTCCTTGAATTTGGTAATTACTTATCCTGGTCCATTGTGGAAATTTCATCATTGTAATTTGTTCGTTTTTTTTATTTCACCTCTATCTGATCATTAAATTCAGACTGTGTTGCTTTCTTTTGAATACTATTTTTGAATACATTTTATCTCCAACTGAGAATTATTGAACAGTGGGACCAAGTTGGGGGCATTAAAGTATATTTATTTGTGTTTTGGATTTTGTTACATTTGTGTTACACTCTGGGTCATCATACCACCTCTCCAAAAGGAAGACCATCCCTGAAATAGAACAAACACACACACATAGTACATTTTCCCTCAGCATACCTACAATCACCCAGGCTTAGCTGGGTAATTGGGGTGAAATTTTCATACCAGCAAGGACATGTGTTGCTACCATTCTGCCCCTGCGAGAGGAACCCCTCCACAGGACTAAATATTGCAACATCCCTTTGTGGATTTGGGAATCCAGATACTCCTTAATTTCAAATTGCTTTCTATCTTCTACTCATATGGGCAACCCCTTCCTATCAGCTTGTCTCTTCTATGATTCTTTTGCAGCTTCTAGCACCTTACAAATCACAGGTCAGGTATCTTGTAGAGTGTTAATCCTCTCGGCCAGCAATGCTTTTGAAGGAGTCTGCTGGGGAGGGGGGGGTTTGGCATGGCCACGAAATCTGCAGTGGCAGCTACATGAAAAGGGGTAAACCCAGTTCTACCCAGTTCTAAAGTTATTATATGCTACTTCAGTGAAAGGCAGAAATTCACCCCCATTATTTTGCTGGTAGTTCACATAGCATTGGAGGTACAGTGCTAAGATTCTGGGAGGAACCTAACAGATTTAGGAATTCATGCCAAAATTTTGAAGTGAATTGTACTGCCCAATCTGTTGTTATAAGCTTAGGAGTACTGTTCAGCCAGTGCACATGTTTCATGAACAACTTAGCCAATGACCAGGCAGAGGGGATCTTGGGGCAGATCACAAAGTTGGCTTATTCAGAGAAAAGGTCCATAACAGCCTAGATCACAATCCAGATCACTGGATTACAAATGCTCTCTGGCAATTCCACAATAAAGCCCATTGATATTTCCTTCTAGGAGTCTGAGGCACTGAACACAGTATGCAGCAGCCCTAATGGACTTCTGGATAATCTTTTCACCAAGACACACATTGGGCAACTGGCTACACAGGCCTCTATGTTCTTCTTCATTCGCAACCACCAAAACTGTCATTTTACTAGGTGGAAAATTTTCACAAATCCAAAATGACCTGCACTTTTATATCATGGCTGCATTGTAGCACCAGTCCAGTGGCTCACCAGAACATACAACTTGACCCTGGTCCATCCCAACCCATCTCTCATCAAGAGCTGATACCTATGTTGCTGGAGCCACTCATCTTCTGCTAAAGCCCATCTTAGAATTTGTGCTTCATCTTCACAGCTACTGGGGTTGGTGAGGCTCAGTGCTGCCTTTTCGGGGTTGGCGTGGCTATTTGTTTAGAGGGGATGATGAAGTTGCAACTTCTTCTCTGGCACTGTTGAACTTGGTATCCTGAAAAGGACATCTGTTCTTCTCCCCAGGTAAATAATGAAGCATGAAGTCAAACCAACTGAAGTACAGAACACATCAAAATTGCTTGGGAGATAACTTTGGTTATCTTCCAAATTCTTATGTCAGTGCACACCAGGGATGGGATTCAAATTTTTTACAACCAGTTCTGTGGGCATGGTTTAGGTGGTGGGCATGGCTTGGTAGTCATGTTATTGGCTGGGTGTCGCCAACTCAATATCACTCACATTGAGGCACGCATCTCCTTGCCTGGCCTCTCATGACTGTGGGGATGCTGCAACAGTCGTAAGTGTAAAAAATGGTCATAAGTCACTTTTTTCAGTGCCATTGTAACTTTGAATGGTCACTCCACACAAGCAAAGTACCAGCAAAGGAAGGAAAAAAGAACTCCAGAGACATGCCTGAGACAGGAAGTCTAGTCCTGCAAAGAATGTAATAAGGGTTAGCGGAGAGGCACTTTCTGTAAGCAACACCAGAATGTTTCCTTCCTGCTTTCCTTACAGGATTAGGCCAGTAATTTCTTCTAACAACCGGTTCTCTGAACTGTTTAGAATGTTAAAGCCGGTTCTAATGAATAGGTGTGAACTGGTAGAATCCCACCCCTGGTGCACACACCAAAATGAATTCTGTTACCTTCCAGGAATTGCTTCCACATCAGGAAGGCCAGTGGACAGGCTTCTTTTTCCCAGACAGCCTATCGCCTCTCCATCTCAGAGAATTTGTGAGAAGTGTAGGCACAAGCACCACTCCCACAGCCACATTGTTGGCATCTGCTTGAATTATGAATGGCTTGCCTAGGTCAGGCTGCTTTGAACCTGGCAAAGAGACATTTTAACTTCTTGAACACCAGTTGGCATTCCAGTAATCACTTTTAACCACTGGGCTTGGTTAGCCCTTTTGTCTTTAGCAAGTTTGTGATGGGCAAGGCAATCTGGGCAAATGTAGGGATGAACTGCAGATCAAAGTTAGAAAAGCCAAGGAAACTCTACAATTATTTCCTTATCCAAAGGGCCTTCCACTCTAAGATTACCCACACTTTCTTGGGGTCCATTTCCACACCATCTGTGAAACCCAGTACCCCAGTTAATCCAGTCTGATTTTATGGAAGTCTCACTTGGACAGTTTTGCATAAAGATACATCTCTTTGAGCTTCTTGAGCACCACCCTGACCAAATTTCCTTGCTCCTGTATCATTTTGGCATAGATAAAAATGCCATCTAAATATACTAGGCAGGAATCCTTTGTACAGATGTTCATGCAGGCCTTCATTTATAGTTGCAAAAAGATGGCTGGGCCCCATATAGTCCAAATGGCATCACTCAGATCTGGTAACAGCCGAATGGGTAGTTGAATGCCATCTTCCAATCACCACCCTTCCTGATCCTCACCCAGTAATATGTGTCTCTCAAGCCCAATTTTTTAAATATTCTCTCCTTCACAAGGTATCCCAACATGTCTTTAATGGAGGAGAGATGACATTCTCTATGCAAATACCATTAGCCCATGATAGTCTATGCACAGCCTAAGGGACCCATCTTTCTTTCCCACAAACCCTCAGAGCTCATCTATTTATCTGGGCATTATTGAATACAATTTGACCTAGGCACAATTACAATTTACAATTAAAGATCACATTATTTTTGGGGAATCAATAGTTCCTAAAGAATTCTTCCCTAAGTTTATTCATGGTATTTGCTTTTGATTTCTCAACTGCAGATTCATGGTGGCTTTTTAACGGTTTCATGGTTGCCTCTCCACCAGATATTTTTCAACTTCCTCAGCCTCATTCCTAGCTTCTTCACCACTTGGGGGCTGACTAGGCACCTGGTACACCCTGAGCCCAATAGGACCATTAAGATCCCTTTACTGTATGGGCCACTTCTTCCTTGCTGTCTTCTTCCTTGCTGTCACACTTGTACATTATAGGGCCTGTCTTGGTAGGGGTCAGAGTTCCCTCCTTCTTTCTGGATGGAGGGGTGGACTTTGTCATTTGTTGTCCCATTTGGATCCCCTCTTTTGGCTTTGGCATGTTCTTATCCCTCTTTGGATGGCTACAAGGCTGGGAGGAAAGGGCAAGACACTGGCCTTCCTTGCCACAGCAGAAACATTTGATAGGATTCTTACATGTCATTCCCATTTTGATAGAGGGCACGCCCCCTCTTTCACCTTTTTGAGTTGCTCGCTTCTCAGTTGGGTAGCACTCTCCTGTCCTGTGTGTTCATTAGGTTGGTCTCCACTACACTGGCCATGCAATACCACGCCTGCAGGGCTTGTAGCATTCCTCATAACAGACAGGTGTGGTATAACTCCTTATTCAGTCCCTCTCCAAAGTGTGTAACCAGTAGGCACCCAGGCCAGTCCCATAAGTAACTGGAAAGTCAATAGAAGTCTTGGGTGTACACTGTTACTGGTTGTTTCCTGTTTCAAATCCCAGATTTGGGTTTTAACACATTTGGCTACCAGATAGTCCATGAAGCACTTTTGTAAGGGCCACATAAAGGCATCAAGGTCGATCAGCTCGGGAGCATCCTTATCATGCAGTGACATCAGCCATTCTAAGACAACCTCTTCCAGGTTGGCAGTGATTGCATGGACTTATGTCACATCATTTGAGTACACAATTTCATAGCATTCCATTTAGTGTCCAGCCTGAGCCAAGAAATGGACTAGGCAGTTTAGGCACCCATTGAAGTGAGACAGGAAGTGAGGTTGCTGATGCTCCTCATAGACTGGTGGTACTGGGACCATTGGCTGGAGATGACAAAGAGGAGAAAAAGTAGCAAGAGTCTCCATAGAAATGGCAGTCCTTACTCTTGGGTAACCTCCCCTGGCTTTGCTACTGCATGAACCTCCATCCCTCTGAATTACTCTCTTAGCTCATAATTGGCTTGGGGTGATGACTGGAAATTTCCACTTGGTGGGGTCATCCTATTTGACCACTCACCAAGTTTTCCACTGGCTTCCTCTTACTGCATTTACTCCTTGAGAGTGAAGGAACTCCTTGGCTTCTGTCAACTTCCCCACTCCTGCTTATCACTGGATCTTTAGACCCTGGGATGGGCCATTTCCTCACTGTTCTGTAACCACCATGGGTTCTTGCTCTGGCTTCCCAGTCTTCATTTTAGTCATGCCCAAATAGTCTGAGCAAGGCCAAAACCCTGGGATGGTGCTGGTGCTTCTCTAGCCAGACTTTCTCCTGATCTCTTATTCTCATCTCTACAGTCAATATCGTTGCTCAAACCCCCAGGTGGGGTCCAGGCAGATTATTGCTGTGTGAATTGGCTTATTGTCAACCATCCCACTCAGTGTATACAGCAAATAAAACTTTTGGGCCATTTTTTGATGCCAAGAGTATCATTTACTGAACTGTCAAAGATACAGAAGTAGTGAAGCCAATTCAAATGACTTTGTGTGATATATGATGTTCCTGCTGTGCTGATTTTTACCTGATGATACTCCTGTTTGTAAATCTTATTTACTGTAAATATATTTATTTATATAAAGGGTTCATATCAGTGTTTCTCTCTATTTGGACACTGGCTGCACAATTACTCAACAGGTTATGGGCTCAGAACTGCCCTGAAGCACCAGTAGTTACCGAGTTACCTTCTGAAAAAACACCTTCAGGACAACTATGACCTGGATGACTTGTAGAATCTCTGCAGACTTTAAGATTAGGTGAAATTTGGCTCTAAAGCAACAACTGTGAGAGGGATCTTGAAATTCTAGTGACAATCACATAAATAGGACTCAGTAGTTATGGTAGCAGCCAAAAAAGCCAATGCAATCCTTGATTGTATACAAAGAGCATAGAATCAAAATCACAGGAAATATTACTACCATTTTATAAAACCTTAGGAAGACTATATCTAGAATACTGCATCCAATTTTGCTCACCACATTATAAAAAAGATATTGAGCCTTTGGAAAGAGTGCAGAGAAGAGTAATTCAGACAATTAGGGCCCTGGAGACTAAAACCTATGAAGAACCATTGAGGGAATTAGGTATGGTTAGCCTAAAGGGAAAAAAAAAAGACTGGGGTGACATAATAACAGTGTTCTAATATCTAAGGCACTCTCAACAATGAATAGACATTAATCAAGGAGGGAAACAAGTTATAATTAAGAGAAAATTCCTAACAGTAAGAACAATTAACCATGGAATAGCTTGTCTTCAGATGTTGTGGCTGCTTTATCAGTGGAGACTTTTAAGAAAAGTCTGGGCAGCCACTTGCCTGAAATAGGATTGTCTCCTTGAGTATTGCAGACCTTTTGATGCTTTCCCATTATGTTCTACATGAAACCTATTTCCACAACTGATTAGAGTCTCAGAACAGGTTGATCTGAATTAGCTCACCTCCCAGTCATGAAACTGTATCAGGGCTGATGACATTTCCTTAGTTTCTTCACATTCTATAACTTGTCACTTTCAAAGATTAAACTGGAAATACAAAGAGCTGAAATTTTTCTGTTGTATCATAAGAGTTACAGGACTCTCTTCAGGAGGTTTATTTAACTGAATCCTTGGTTCATAATGAAAAATGGTACACTTTCCTTCTGAAAGGCACTGTAGGAAAAGGAATTTTAAAATTCTGTTTTTAATAATAGGTTTATTGATATTATTTTTGTTTTATGTATTTATAATTGTTGTCTTGAGACTAACTCTTTCTATAGAGTATATATGATATAGATATAAATGCGTATACACAAAATATGTAAATCACATTTGAAAAATATTCTAGGACATAGAAAATAAACCAGAATTATTATGGAGATGTTAGAACTTCTACATTTTGCAATTTGCAGATTTTCATCCCAGAACATTATTTATATCGATCCATTCTGCAAAGGTCATGAAAAAATATTTATTTAAATAATACTAATTTTGTAACATTTTATGACCTTCTGACAAAGTCAGTGGAAAAGCTTAACAACTATGTTACTATCTTAAGTCCATGTCCCACTGTACTAACGGATGCAAAGAGGATGTAAAACATTAAAAAAAGCTTGCCATCCATTGGAAAATGCTATGCATCCATTGTGTACTCACTGCATACGTGTTTCATACGCTCTATCCCTGGAGGATCCGTCCACTGAGATTTCATTCGCACAAGAAGTTTTGAGCTGCACAAAACTTTCTGAACAGATGAACTTTCCACCACGTACGATGTACATCCGCGACATATACGGGAAACAAATCTTCTATGTCCGTTATCATCCGTTAAACATCCGCTGTATCCTCTCTGCATCCTCTAGCCATCCCCTCAACTCACATCCACTGCAGCTGAAAACGGAAAGAGGGAGGAAACAAAAGGTACATGGAACATCTACACAGTCTTAGTAGCACAGAAATAGAAAGGATGTAAGTGTATGCATCTTGTAGAAAAGTATTCAAAATGGACAAAATGTTTGTATCTGGGATGTATCTCGGATATTTAGGATGTCTGCAGTATGTCTAGAGTATATAGAAGGACACCTAGCGGACAACTGATATTTCCTATAAAAAGGGGGAGAAAATCATCTGGATCTCAGTATGAGTCCAGCAGCCGTGGTGAACAGACCTCTTCACCCTTGGTCTTGGTCTTCCACATCATCAATTGTTCTCTACCATGGATCATGATGTATGGTAGATGCGATCATTCATCACCAGAACCAAACCCTGTTCTCCTTACAGAAGGAGAAGAAGGAGACGTCCAAGAGCTGTGTGGGTCCAAGGATGGATCATGAGAAGAATGGAGTTTGGACTCTATGACCAGTTGATGGTGGAGCTGAGGAATGAAGACCCTCGTGCCTTCCATCACTTCATGAGGATGCCACCAGCCATGTTTGATGAACTTGTAGAGCATCTGAGACCCAGGTTGACCAAGCTGAGCACCAACTTCCATGCCAACCTGGACCCTAGACTGAAGGTGGCAGTGACTCTGTGCCACCTGGCCTCTGGAGCCACATACAGAAACATGCAGTATGCCTGGAGGGTGCCACACAACAGCATCAGCAAAGTGGTCAGAGAAGTGGTGCAGGCCATCATCGAAGAATACATGGAGGAGCTCCTCAAGTGCCCCACCACTGAACAAGGCTTGAGGAAACTTGCAGGAGAGTGGCATCAGACGTGGAACTTTCCCCACACCGTTGGAGCCATAGATGGGAAGCACGTGGCCTGCAAAGCTCCAGCCAACTCAGACTCCACTTATTTCAACTACAAGAGCTTTTTCAATATCATCCTCTTTGCCATGGTTGATGATGACTACAAGTTCATGTACATCGATGTTTCATCTTCAGATGCCCAGGTATACAATGCCAGTGACCTCAAGGAGGGGCTGGAATGCAACCTCATCATGAGTTTTCCAGATCCAGACCCCCTACCCAATGACACACAAGATGTGCCCTACTTCATCATTGGTGATGATGCCTTCTCCCTCAGAACCTACCTCATGAAGCCATACAGTTCAAGATACCTCACCCGTGAAGAGAGGATCTTCAACTACAGGCTGTCCAGGGCAAGACGGGTGGTGGAGAATGCCTTTGGCATCCTGGCCAACAGGTTCCTGGTTCACCACCATGCAGCATGAGCCACATACTGTGAGGAGCATCATGGAAGCTTGCTGCATCCTGCACAATCTCATGCACACCCACTACCCAGTGTTGCAGAACAGGCTTGTAGAACACTTCACTAAGGTAAAAAAAATGAACCAAGTGTCTTAAGCAAAGATAACCTTTATTAACTTTCTTAGGTAACATTTATGACTTTATTAAATAAGCAAAATGAACCAAGTAAACTGAATTAAAGGCCCTGTCACACTGGCCGACAGATGCAAAACGTTTGAAAAAAGGACACAGCGGACGAGAAAATGTTCCATCCGTTGTTATCCGCTCTCAAAAGTGCCCTGAATTTGCATAACCAGAGCGGACAACACGGAAAGGAAAGGACGGGGGGAGGACGTAGGGCGGATGGAAAGCGGATGCTCCACGGAGGCCTAGCAGATGAAAGCGGATGGGAGCAGATGGCACATCCGCAAGGCTTCCGGGGGAGCACAGCAAAGTGGACGCGGAACAGAAAGAGCAGATGCAGAGCGGATGCTGAGCAGATGAAGCGGATGCAGAGCGGAAGCCTAGCGGAAGCCTAGCGGAAGCCTAGCGGAAGCCTAGCGGAAGCCTAGCGTTCACTGCACATGCGAGGAGGATGCATTGTGTCAGCCCCGCGGATATAAAGGGAAGTAGATCGCAAGCAGGTCACCATTCAGAGGAAAGACCTGCTTCCAGACACAGCTTGCCAGCCAGCCAGCCAGCCAGCAACCCAACAACCATGGGGAAGAAAAGGAAGCCTCTGCCATATGCTGCCAGCCCTGGCAAGAGGGACAGGGCCACCCTCCCACCCACTGGCCCTGACTCTGCTTCTGCTGGGGCTTCTGCTGCCCAGGCTTGCTCTTCTGGTGCTGGGGCTTTTGCTGATCCTGCATTTGGAGGTGGTGCTTCTGCTGATGCTGCTTCTGATGGTGGTGCTTCTGCTGGTGCTTACTCTGCTGATGCTGCTTCTGGTGGTGGTGCTTCTGCTGATGCTGCTTCTGGTGGTGGTGCTTCTGCTGGTGCTTATTCTGCTGGCACTGCTCCTGATGCTGGTGCTTCTGCTGGTGCTTACTCTGCTGGCACTGCTTCTGGTGATGGTGCTTCTGTTGGTGCTTACTCTGCTGGCACTGCTCCTGGTGCTGGGGCTTCTGCTAGGGCATATTCTGCTGGCACTGCTCCTGGTGCTGGTGCTTCTGCTGGTGCTTACTCTGCTGGCACTGCTCCTGGTCCTGCTGGTCCTGCTGGTGCTCCTGGTGCTCCTGGTCCTGCTGGTGCTCCTGATCCTGCTGTTCCTGCTGGTGCTCCTGGTCCTGCTGGTGCTGCTGGTGCTCCTGGACCTGCTGGTGCTCCTGGTCCTACTGGTGCTGCTGGTGCTCCTGGTCCTGCTGGTGCTGCTGGTGCTGGTGCTGCTGCTGGTCCTGCTGGTCCTGCTTTTGCTGCTACTGTTGTTGTTGCTGCTGCTGGTGGTGGTGGTCTGGAAGAGCAGCCCCTACAACCTCGAAGCCCCTCTGATGAGGGCCCATATGGCCCTGCCAGAGGGAGGAAGAGGCAGTCACGTGAATAGGAGAGGAGGCAATATTCAATCAAAGAGGAACATGAGGAGGAGGTGCTTGAATGGCTCAAGGAGAATGAATATCTTTGGCGGAAGGGACACAGGCTCTATCAAGACACCAAGAGGAAGCAGGCTGCTTGGAGAGAGAAGGCGGAGAGCCTGGGCTACACTTTGGAGGTCCTCCTCGGCTGGTGGAAGCACATGCACACCTGGTACGGGAAGCTGCACCTCAAAAAATCTGGCCAGGCCGCAGTCAAGCTGATGGATCAAGAGACCTACATGATGGCCAAGTGCAGCTTCTTGGAGAGTGAGATCTGCCACCAAGGAGCAGCCCTTCTCACAACCCTCTCTCTCAGGCAGCCTGCTGAGAGCCAGTCCCCTTCTGGCCAAGAGTCAGCTCCTGTCTCCAGGCAGGTATCTGTGGAGTGTCCCACGATGGAGACCCCCCCGACAGCAGTACTACCCATGGTGGAGCACGTGGAGGACCCCCCTGACGCAGTGGGAGCAAGGAGAGAGCACTTCCAACACAGCCCAACCCGCATCCACCCCCAGCTCCACCTCCACCGAAAGGCAGAGAGGCAGACCGGAGGGGCAGAGCCACACTGTCCTGCTGGAGATCAGGGACACCATCAGGAGCAGTGTAGATCTCCTCTCTCAGCTGGTACACACCGACGTCCCATCCTCCAACCACAAGCCCTTCCTCACCTACGGCAACCAGACCCTCATGAACATATCAGAACCCCAGTACCAGGTGGTGAAGGACAGGATCACCGATCTTCTTCACAACCCTCCAGAACAAGCTGAACCTGCTCCCACCCAGTGCAGGCCTGCTCCTCCAGCCCAGGTGATGTCACTGCCCTTCCAAGGCTTTCCACAGGCCCTCATATACCAAGGCTATGACTACCAAGAGGTCCAGCAGCACAGCCAGCTCTTCCCAGTCCAGGCACAGGTACATCGTATGCCACCGGTGCCACTGAAGCCACCGATGCCACCCACGCCACTGATGCCAGCCACGCCACTGATGCTATCCACACCACCGATGCCACAGACGCCAGTCCTCACCCAGCTGCAGACAAAACAGCCCCACTACACTGCTCCTTCCTCCACCCAACAGCCAAGCCCGGCCTCAAAACATTTGTCATCAGTATTGGGACTGACACCCCATGTCATGGAGGAAGGGGCTCTCAACATCACAGGGCTGAGCCAGCTATCTGAGAGCTTCCTGAACACACTGTCCCCTGTTGTCCTCTCAAGGCCAGGCACCCCAATGGCGCCTCAGACCAGCTCTCCAGCAGCAGCCACCTCCACAGAACCTGGACCCTTCACCCCAAGATGATGGGAATGCCTCAGACTGACTGAGAAGAGTGCCAGAGACTGGGTGGCTGGCTACCTGTTGACTTTATTTTTTGCTTTGGACACTTGACTTGGGTCATTTTTCTTTTACAGCTTGTTATTAATAAAGATTATCTTTGCTTCACACACTTGCTTCATTTATTTTTGTCAATAAAGTCATGGTGGAAACTTTTAGAAATGGTTTAAGCCTTTGCATGCTTGTGGGATGGGTAAGGATAGCAGTGGGATGGGCAGGGATACCTGTGGTATGGGTAATAGCTGTGGGATGGGCAGGGATACCTGTGGGATGGGCAGGGATACCTTTGGGATGGGTAATAACTGTGGGATAGATAAACCTCCAGTGCAAGCATAGTGGGACTGTATGGTCCACCCTCCCAGGTGCCACACCTATGGTCCTTTATTATCAATAATAATGTAATCATTCATCCACACATGTCCACATAAACACAACTCTTTATTAAATGCCCTGTTCATTATAGGCCCACCCAACACACATGGCCCAATTTCATCAGTGTGATGAGACAGGTTGAAGGAAGCATCCATTAAGCACCTATCATCCTGTCTTGCCACTCCACTGCTCCAGCTGGGGAGTTGCACCAGTGTCTCAGGAGGTTGCGCTGCTTCTTCCCTTCACGTGAAGCTTTGTTGGGGCCTTGCACATCCTGAGTGTCTATCAGGTTTTGCCCTTGCCTCCATTCCCCAGGCTCCATGTCCCCAGGCTCCATGTCCCCATTGCCTTGTTGGAGGTCCACGAGACTGTTCTGCAAGACTGGGTAGTGGGTGCGCATGAGATTGTGCAGGATGCAGCAAGCTTCCACGATCCTCCTCACGGTCTCTGGGTGATGCTGCATGGTGGTAAGAAATACCTGGAACCTGTTGGCCAGGATGCCAAACGTGTTCTCCACCACCCGCTTTGCCCTGGACAGCCTGTAGTTGAAGATCCTCTCTTCACGGGTGAGGCATCTGGAACTGTAGGGCTTCATGAGGTAGGTTCTGAGGGAGAAGGCGTCATCCCCCACAATGAAGTAGGGCACATCTTGTGTGTCGTTGGGCAGTGGGTCTGGATCAGGGAAGCCCATGATGAGGTTGCATTTCAGCCCCTCCTTGAGGTCACTGGAATTGTATACCTGGGCATCTGAAGATGATTCGTTGCCTGAAGCATCGATGTACATGAACTTGTAGTCAGCATCAACTATGGCAAAGAGGATGATGCTGAAAAATCCCTTGTAGTTGAAATAAGTGGACCCCGACTTGGCTGGATCTTTTCAGGCCACGTGATTCCCATCTATGGCTCCAACGGTGTGTGGGAAGTTCTACTTCTGATACCACTGCTCTGCAACTTTCTTCCAGCCTTCTTCAGTGGAGAGGCACTGGAGGAGCTCCTCCTTGTATTCTTCGATGATGGCCTGCACCACTTCTCTGACCACAATGCTGATGGTGTTGTGTGGCACCCTACAGCCATACTGAATGGTCCTGTAGGTGGTCCCTGAGGCCAGGTGGTGCAGAGTCAGTGCCACCTTGAGCCCAGGGTCAGTCCAGGCTGGGCCGGAAGTTGGTGTTTGCCTTGGTCAACCTGGCTCTCAGCCGCTCCATAACTTCATCAAACATGGCTGGAGGCATCCTCATGAAGTTCTGGAATGCACGAGGGTCTTCGTTCCTCAGCTCCACCATCAGCTTGTTGTACAGTCTGTACTCTGCTCTTCTCCCGATCCATCTTCGGACCCAGACACTTCTTGGCCACCTCCTTTTCTTCCCGTAGAACAGTTGAAAGAGCCTGTAGATGGCTTTGCTCTGTTGTAGAATGATGGTGACTACCAAAAGGACTGTGTTATGATCCATGGTGGACATCAATGGATGCTGTGGAAGAGTAAGACCCAGATGAAGGCTGCAGAGGTCTGCACAGCAGGGCTGCTGGACTGAAAGTGAGATCCAGGTGAGTTCCTCCCCCTTTTTATAGGCAATATAGGTTTTCCACTAGGTGTCCTTTTGCATCCTCTAGGCATCCTCTAGACATCCTTAATATCCAAGATAGGTCCCCTTTGCAAATGTTTTTTCCATTTTAAATGCTTTCTTTGCAAGCTGCATCCGCTTTCATCCTTTCTCTGTCCGTGCTCCTAATGCTGTGCATCCGTTCTGTGTCCGTTTCACTTCCTCCCTGTGTCCGTTTTCCGCTGGAGCGGATTTAAGTTGCGCAGATGCTCAGCGGATGCCTCATGGATATAGCGGACGTGTAATGGATGACGACGGATGTAGAATGGATGTTCCCCGTATGCGTTGCGGATGCAGAATGGACACGTTTGATACATTTTCCGCTCAAAAAGTTTTGAGCAGCTCAAAACTTTTTGAGCGGATGGAACCTCAGTCGACGGATGCTGGACGGATAGAGAGGATGAAAAACGGAGGCAGTGAATACAGAACGGATGAATCGCATTAACCAACGGATGGCAAGTGTTTTTCTCCGTTTTACAACCTTTTTCCATCCGTTGGTGCAGTGTGACATGGGATTAAGTGTGTAAAGCAAAGATGAACTTTATTAACTTTCTTAAGTAAACTGTATGACTTTGTTAAATAAGCAAAATGACCCAAGTAAAGTGTCTTAAGCAAAGATAAACTTAACAAGTAAACAACTCAGTCTCTGACACTATTCTCAGTCACTCTGAGTCATGTCCATGGTCTCAGCTGTTAAGCGGGCAGGAACTGTGGAGGTGGCTTGAGTGCTGGTCTGAGGCACCATTGGGGTGCTTGGCCCCGAGAGTACAACAGGGGATGGTATGTTCAGGAAGCTATCTGAGAGCTGACTCAGTCCCTTGAGGTTGGGAGGCCCTTCCTCAAGTACCTGAGATGTGAGGCACAAGTCTGTTGACAGATTGTCCATTGACGGGCTTGGCTGTGGAGTGGAGGAAGGAGGAGTGTAGTGGGGCTATCTGGTCTGCAGCTGGATGAGGTGTGGCGTCTGTGGTGTGCAATGAACCTGGGCCTGGACTGGGAAGGTCTGTTTTTGGGTGTAGGAATTCCTGGTAGTCGTAGCCTTGGTAGGTGAGAGACTGTTGAAAGCCGTGGAAGTGCTGTGACATCGCCTGGGGTAGAGGAGCAGACCTGGACTGGGTAGGAGCAGGTTCAGCTGGGTCTTGAGGGTTGTGCAGAAGTGCTGTGCTCTTCTCCTTCATCACCTGGTACTGGGCCTTGGGCAGGTCCCTCTGGGTCTGGCTCTTGTTGGTGATAAAGGTGTGATGGCCCGAGAATCCTCTGTCCAAGTGGACCAGCTTGGAGAGAAGTTCTGTGCTGGTCTTCATTGTGTCCCTATCTCCAACAGCACACTGTGGTTCTGGCCCTCCAATCTGCCTCTCTGCCTGTATCCTGTGGAGCTGGGGGTGGGGGTGGGGGTGGGTTGGTCTCTGGTGGCTGCTGCTTCTTCCTCCATTTGTGACAGGGATCGTCCAAGTCCACCGGCATGGGGAGTGCAGCTCTTGGGGGGGCTCTGCCATGGGGCCCTCTGAAGACACCTGCCTGGACAGGCTCGCTGGCTCCTGGCTGGAAGAGGACTGGCTGTCTTTGGGCTGTCTGGGGGAGAGGGGTGCCAGAGGGGCTGCTCCTCGGTGGCAGATCTCACCCTCCAGGAAACTGCACTTGGCCATGATGTACATCTCCCGGTCAGTGAGCTTGACAGTGGCCTGCCCGGATTTCTTGAGGTGTAGCTTGCCATACCAGGTGCGCATGTGCTTCCACCATCCCAGGAGTACATCTGCAGTGTAGCCCAGGCTCTCTGCCTTGTCTCTCCAAGCTGCCTGCTTCTTCTTGGTGTCACAATAGAGTCTGTGGCCCTTTCTCCAGAGGTACTCGTTCTCCCTCAGCCATTCCAGCACCTTCCTATGCTTCCTATGAACATCCGTTTAACATCCCCGCTATGTACTACCCCCGTCCGTTCTTTTCCATTCTGTTTATGCAAATTTTCCCCACTTTTTGGAGCGGATGACAATGGATGGAGCCACCCCCGAAATTTTGCTCATCCGCTGTGTCCTTTATGCATACGTTTTGCATTCGTCAGCCAGTGGAACCTAGCCTTTAATAACTATACTCAGTCACTTAAAAATTGTGGCAAGAAAGGTCCTAAAATAGGGGGAAAGGCCTCACTTAACAGTATTGTTTAGCAATAGAAATTTGGTCAATTGTGGTCATAAATTAAGGATTACCTGTAGTATCTAGTATTATAACAATCAGGGAGCTAAAACACACACACAAATTAGTTATTTGAGCCAATGAGACAGCTGTTATATTTTCTCTACTGATTATCTTAACAAATTTGTTTTATTATTCAATAGACTCAAGCTGTTCTGAATATCAGCTTGGTCTCATCAACATGGCCTTCATTTGAAAAGTTCCTCTCTTTTTTCTTGGGATTTTACAGCCCACCCACTAACTTTCCCACATTTTATACTTCATAAGTGTGGTTTGGGTCAGTCAAGATAATACAATACTAATTCCAAAAAGAATTCTGTCTTTCTTCTTCCTGGATATGTTTTTTTTTTGTTGTTGTTAAAATTAGGCACCATAGAAGTTTCCATTGCCTCATGTTTGTAAACATACTTCATTCATCTGTTGCAATTATCTTGAAAACAAATCAGATTTTAATTCACAAGTTCTTACAGTTAATGATTTTTTTCATTATTTCAGGCTTGCCTATTTTTCCTACAGAACTTGTTTTAAGCATTTTACTGCAATGTTTGCAGAGTACATTTGAAGGTCTTAAAGAAGACTAGGGATAAGTTGGTGGTAAATTTGATCAATTGTATATTGTCATTCCAGCCTAAAAGCCACCCTAAATAAATCCTTAAAGGCTTTTTGTATCATTTTCTTCAGAAATTAGGCATGGGTGAGTAAGAGCATTTGGAATTCTGATCTTTTCTTCCATGCTGCAGTTATGAGACCTGGAAAATCTCTTCCTTTTCTTGGAGAAGCTGTGTATAAATGGTTTAGTGGAGCTAGAGGAAAGGATTTCTACCTCCATGACCATCCATGTTAATATTTGTAAGAAAATATTATATACCAGATGAGAGATTTCTAATTTCTAACTACTATTGATGAATGAGCCCCCTGGAAACTAGCCTGGAAAAGAGTGGGACCAAAAAAGAGGAGGTGGACTTGTTCTTCTTCCACCTCCCAAGAAAAATGGTGAGCAAGCCAGGGAGCCAGAAGAAGAAGAAAAGATATTTTTAAAAAAAAAATGTTAAGAAAGAACCCTAAAATTAGGAAGCTGAACTGGGGACCTCAAATATAATATTGGCTAATTTGGAAAACTTTGGGGGATTATAAAATTTGGATTTAAAGGATTTTCCCTTTTGATGGAAAACCTGGATTGGATAACGCAATACAAAACAGAGGAGAGAGAAGCAGAGCAAAAGTGATATCTGCTGGCAGAAGTTGAAGGGTGCAAGGGAGATAATAAAATCAAATATATACCAGCAAGCTGTTTATACCAAATTGCTAAGACAGAGAGTGAAACACTGAAACTTTTTAAAATAGTGTAGTTCTCAGAATTTAAGCAGAAGACAAATAGACAAAGTGAACAGTAAGTACTTAGTTTTCTTTTTGTTTGTTGCTCTTGTTTGTTGTGAACTGTCCCTTTGAAGATACAAGACAGCTGACTGGTTGCACTCTGGGACTTGGTGGGCCTATGTGGATTACAAATTTAACAAAAGAATGGACACTTTTGAAGAATGAAGGGCTAGCAACTTAATAACTCTTGGATTATATTTTTTACTTTCACTTTCCACTTCCACTTCTGCTGGATTATAAATAATGATTTCATTGCCTTATCTTTGAGGATTATAATCTTATGTCCCTGGAATTACAGCTAAACCACAATTACAATTAAAGTACCATGAAATGAAGAAAAATATATCTGCACCATCCTCAGCAGCAGCATCAGAATCATATAGCCCAGCAGGTCGAAGGTCGTTGGATGTGATGTTGCAGCAAGAAAAGAGAAACACAATACAGACAGAGACAAAAGCTCTCCTTCACATTATGCATAAAGACCTCAAGGAAAGGATAGGGAAAGTAGTGGACAAAATAGAAATTTTTCAACAAATAGTGGCTAAAAATGAACAATGCATCCAGACAGTGGAAGAGAAAACTGAACAAACAGAGAAAAGAATGGAAGAGGTCGATCACAGGCTTACATTGGTAGATAAAAATAAAGAGAAAACAATATTAGAGATGGACAGGGCTGTTTATTGCTTACCTTTTCAGAACATTGAAGAAGAAAAGGGAGAAAATTTGGCAGCAATAATGGCAGAGCTTCTGGCAAATGCCTTAGAGATATCCACAGTTAAGGTGTTTTCTGAAATGGATGAAATATTTAGAGTGCATACTAAATATGCAACAAGAAATAGATTTCCCAGAGAGATTCATCAAAAAAGCAATTAAAAACAGAGATATTACAAAGTGTAAGGGATGAACCTACAAACTAAAAAGAGAAAGAAAGAGTAGTTCTAAAACAGATTCCTAGAAGAGTAAGAGAAATAGGAAGGGAATATCAATTTTTGACCAAACAACTTATAGAGAATGGAGTAAACTTCAGATGGCTGATACCAGAGGGAATATTGGTGACTTGGATGGAGCAAAGACATAGATTAGACTCCATAGAAAAAGCAGAACAATTTTACGATCTCTATTTTGGACCCCAAGAGAGAATGGGGAAAAGAGGGGAAAGAGATAATACACACACACACACACACACACACACACACACACAGAGGGAAAAAAAGATGAAAGAGAATAAGAGGAAATAGCAAAGAGAGAAGGAGCAAGGACAAAACAACAGAGAGAGGTAAGAGTGACCAGAACAACAAAACCTATTTATAAGTAAAATTATGGAAGAAGAAATAAAATTGTCAGTTAATAAAAAAGGACTGAATTCAGCTATAAAAAGGAAAAGGGATTTATAGTAAATTAGAAAAATTAAAGTTGGACATAATTTGTTTACAAGAAATTCATATTAAAAAGCAACACAATAAATTATTGGAATATCCCAAAATTAGGAAACTATACACTTTTTTATCACAATATAATAAGAGAGGAGTAGCTCTTTAAATAAAAGAAACAATAAATGGCAGGGGGAGGATACTGTAAAATCTCCAATCAGAGGTGGTATCTGCCAGTTCTCCAAACTACTCAAAATTTCCACTACGAGTTCTCCAGAATTGGTCAGAACCGGCTGAATACCACCTCTGATGAGGAAGGAAATCTTTATCATCAAAATGTGAACAAAAAGATAGTGATTCAAAATTATTATGGAAAACTATATGACCAAGAGACACCTCAGAAGACAAAATAAAACGCTATTTAAAAAACATTAGAATTACCTCATTACCTGAAACAGTAACAGCCATGTTAGATGAACATATAGCAGTGATGGAACTAACTTGTGTTTCTTAATTCCATTTGGTTCTTTAAGGATTTTTTTTGGGGAAGTTCTTTTTGTAGTTCTTATTTTGTTTATATTTTTTGTATTTTGTATTTTTGTTTTTTTTTTAATTCTATTTCTTTTTTTCTTCTTCTTGCACTGTTTTTTCCTTTCTATTCTTTTTAAATATGTATGACTTAAGGCCCTGTCACACTGCCCAACGGATGCAAAACGTTAGTAAAAAGGGCACAACAGATGAGAAAAATGTTCCATCCGTTGTTATCCGCTCTCAAAAGGGACAAATATTTGCATAACCAGAGCGGATAACACGGAAAGGAACAGATGCGTGGAGAACACAGAGCGGATCGAAAGCGGATGTGGAACGGAAACCTAGCGGATGCAAGTGGATAGGAGCGGATGGCACATCCGCAAGGCTTCCGGGGGACCTCAGCAAAGTGGACGCAGAATGGAAAGAGCAGATGCAGAGCAGATGCTGAGCAGATGAAGCAGATGCACAGCGGAAGCCTAGCAGATGTACAGCAGAAGCCTAGCGGATGCAGAGCGTTAATTGCGCATGCAGTGGGGATGCATTGCGTAAGCCCCGCGGATATAAAAGGAAGCAGCTCAGAAGCAGGTCACCATTGGGAGGAAAGACCTGCATCCAGACACATCGAGTGCCTTGCTAGCCTGCCCTGCCTGCATGCCTTGCTGCCAGCCTCCCTGCCAGCCTCCCTGCCAGCTTTGCTGTCTGCCTGCCTGCCAGCCTTGCTGCCAGCCTGCCTCCCAGCCTCCCTGCCAGCCTTGCTGTCTGCCTGCCTTCCAGATTCCCTGCCAGCCAGTCTGCCTGCCAGCCTTGGTGCCTGCCTTCCTGCCAGGCTTCCTGCCAGGCTGCCTGCCAGGCTGCCTGCAAGCCTTGGTGCCTGGCTGCCTGCCAGCCTCCCTGCCAGCCAGCAACCCCACAACCATGGGGAAGAAGAGAAAGCAGCACCATGCCATCCCTGGCAAGAGGGACAGGGCAAACCCCCCCCCCAGCCCCCTGTCCCTGACTCTGCTTCTGCTGGGGCTTCTGCTGCTTCTGATTCTGGAGGAGCTGATGATGATGCTTCTGGCGGTGGTGCTTCTGCTCGTGCTTACTCTGCTAACGCTGCTCCTGGCGGTGGTGCTTCTGCTGGTGCTCACTCTGCTGAAGCTGCTCCTGGCAGTGGTGCTATTGTTGGTGCGGACCCTGCTGAAGCTGCTCCTCATCCTGCTGGTCCTGCTTGTCCTGCTTGTACTCCTGGACTTGCTCGTCCTGCTCGTGCTCCTGGTCTTGCTTGTCCTGCTCATCCTGCTTGTGCTCCTGGTCCTGCTCGTGCTCCTGGTCCTGCTCGTGCTCCTGGTCCTGCTCATGCTCATGGTCCTGCTCGTGCTCCTGGTCTTGCTGGTGCTGCTGGTGCATACTCTACTGCTGCTGATCCTGGTCCTGCTGGTCCTGCTGCTGCTGCTGCTGATGATGATGATGATGCCGATGATCCTGCTGCTGCTGCTGCTGCTACTGCTGCTGCTGATGATGATTATGATCCTGCTGGTGATGATGATGATGATGATGATGATGATGATGATGATGATGATGATAATCCTACTGGTGCTGCTGCTGCTGGTGGTGTGGAGGAACAGCCCCTACTACCTGGGAGCCCCTCTGATGAGGGCCCATCTGGTCCTGCCAAAGGGAGGAAGAGGCATATGCGACAACGGGAGAGGAGACAATACTCCATTGAGGAGGAACACGAGGATGAGGTGCTGGAGTGGCTGAGAGAGAATGACTATCTGTGGCGGAAGGGACACCAGCTCTACAGGGACACCAAAAGGAAGCAGGCTTCTTGGAGAGAGAGGGCGGAGAGTATGGGTTACACTTCGGAGGTGCTCCTCAGCTGGTGGAAGCACATGCACACCTGGTACGGGAAGCTGCACCTGAAGAAATCTGGCCAGGCCACGGTTAAGCTGACGGACAGAGAGACCTACGTCATGGCCAGGTGCAGCTTCCTGGAGGGTTAGATCTGCCACCGAGGAGCACCAGGAGCCCCTCTGTCTACCCTCTCTCTCCGGCAGCCTGCTGTGACCCAGTCCTCTTCTGGTCGAGAGTCAGTCCTGTTTCCAGGCAGGTTTCTGTGGAGTGTGCCATGGCGGAGAACCCGCAGACAGCTGTTGTAACCGTGGTGGAGCATGTGGAGGACTCCCTGGTGCGGTGGGAGAAAGGAGACAGCACGTCCACCACAGCCCTACCCGCATCCACCCCCAGCTCCACCTCCCCAGAAAGGCAGAGAACCAGACTGGAGGGGCAGAGCCACACTGTCCTGCTGGAGATCAGGGACACCATCTGGAGCAGCATAGATCTCCTCTCTCAGCTGGTCCACACCGACTCCTCATCCTCCAACCGCAAGTCCTTCCTCACCTATGTCAACCAGACCCTCACGGACATGGCGGAACCCCAGTACCAGGAGGTGAAGGACCGGATCACCAAGCTGCTTCACAACCCTCCAGGCCCAGCTGAACCTGCTCCCCCCCAGTCCAGGTCTGCTCCTCCACCCCAGGTGATGTCCCTCCCATTCAAAGGCTTTCCACAGGCCCTCACCTACCAGGGCTACGGCTACCAGGAGGTCCAGCAGCACAGGCAGCAGCCCTTCCCAGTCCAGGCACAGAGTCATCGGACGACACCGTTGCCACCGGTTCCACTGATGCCACCGATGCCATCCATGCCACCCATGCCACCCATGCCAGTCCTCACCCAGCTGTAGACCAGACAGCCACACTACACTGCTCCTTCCTCCACCCCACAGCCAAGCCCAGCCTCAGTACATCTGTTCTCGGTAGTGGGGCTGACACCCCATGGCATGGAGGAAGGAGCTCTCAACATCACAGGGCTGAGCCAGCTGTCCGAGAGCTTCCTCAACATACCGTCACCTGTTGGCCTCTCGGGGCCAGGCACCCCAATGACGCCTCAGACCAGCACTCCAGCAGCACCCACCACCACAGCACCTGGACCCTTCACCCCTGAGACTGGGCACACCGAGTGACCAAGAGGAGTGCCAGAGACTGGCTGGCTGGCTACCTGTGGACTTTATATGGACACCTGAATTGGGCCATTTTTCTTTTACAGCTTGTTGCTATCTTTGATTCACACACTTGCTTCATTTCTTTTTTTTAATAAAGTCTTGGTGGAAACTTTTATAAATGGTTTAAGCCTTTGCATGCTTGTGGGATGGGTTAAGATAGCAGTGGGATGGGCAGGGATACCTTTGGGATGGGTAAGGATAGCAGTGGGATGGGCAGGGATACCTTTGGGATGGGTTAAGATAGTTGTGGGATGGGTTAAGATAGCTGTGGGATAGATAAACCCCCAGTGCAAGCATAGTGGGACTGTATGGTCCACCCTCCCAGGTGCCACACCTATGGCCCTTCATTATCAATAACAATGTAAGCATTGATCCACACATTTCAACATAAACACAACTCTTTATTAAATGCCCTGCTCATTGTAGGCCCACCCAACATACATGGCCCAATCTCATCAGTGTGATGAGACAGGCTGAAGGAAGCATCCATTAATCATCTATCATCCTGTCTTGCCACTCCACTGCTCCAGCTGGGGAGTTGCACCAGTGTTTCAGGAGGTTGCGCTGCTTCTTCCCTTCATGTGAGGCTCTGTTGTGGCCTTGCACGTCCTCAGTGTCTATCAGGTTTTGCCCTTGCCTCCATTCCCCAGGCTCCATGTCCCCATTGCCTTGTTGGAGGTCCACGAGCCTGTTCTGCAAGACTGGGTAGCAGGTGCGCATGAGATTGTGTAGGATGCAGCAAGCTTCCACGATCCTCCTCACGGTTTGTGGGCAATGCTGCATGGAGGTGAGAAGTACCTGGAACCTGTTGACCAGGATGCCAAAGGCGTTCTCCACCATCTGCCTTGCCCTGGACAGCCTGTAGTTGAAGATCCTCTCTTCATGGGTGAGGAGTCTGGAGGTGTAGGGCTTCATGAAGTAGGTTCTGAGAGAGAAGGCATCATCCCCCACGATGAAGTAGGGCACATCTTGCGTGTCATTGGGCAGTGGGTCTGGATCTGGGAAGCCCACGATGAGGTTGCCTTCCAGCCCCTCCTTGAGGTCACTGGCATTGTATACCTGGGCATCTGAAGATGAGTCATTGCCTGAAGCATTGATGTACATGAACTTGTAGTCAGCATCGACCATGGCGAAGAGGATGATGCTGAAGAAGCCCTTGGAGTTGAAATAAGTGGACCCCGACTTGGCTGGAGCTTTGCAGGCCACATGCTTGCCATTGATGGCTCCAACGGTGTGTGGGAAGTTCCACCTCTGATACCACTGCTCTGCAACTTTCTTCCATCCTTCTTCAGTGGAGGGGCACTGGAGGAGCTCCTCCAGGTATTCTTCGATGATGGCCTGCACCACTTCTCTGACCACAATGCTGATGGTGTGTGGCACCCTCCAGCCGTACTGCATGCTCCTGTAGGTGGTCCCTGAGGCCAGGTGGCACAGAGTGAGTGCCACCTTGAGCCCAGGTTCCATGCTGGGCCGGAAGTTGGTGTTTGCCTTGGTCAACCTGGGTGTCAGCCACTGCACAACTTCGTCAAACATGGCTGGAGGCATCCTCATGTAGTTTTGGAATGCACGAGTGTCTTCGTTCCTCAGCTCCACCATCAGCTTGTTGTACAGTCCGTCCTCTGCTCTTCTGGCGATCCATCTTCGGACCCAGATGCTTCTTGGCCGCCCCTTTTTCTTCCCGTAGTAGAGTTCACAGAGCCTGTAGATGGCTTCGCACTGCTGCAGAATGATGGTGGCTGCCAAAAGGAGTTTGTTACGATCCATGGTGGACATGACTGGATGCTGTGGAAGAGTCAGATGAAGGCTGCAGAGGTCTGCACAGCTGGGCTGCTGGGCTGAAAGTGAGATCCAGATGAGTTGCTCCCCCTTTTTATAGGCAGTGTAGGTTTTCTCCTATGTGTCCCTTTGCATCCTCTAGGCATCCTCTAGACATCCTTAATATCCGAGATAGGTCCCCTCTGCGAACGTTTTTTCCATTTTAAATGCTTTCTTTGCGAGCTGCATCTGCTTTCATCCGTTCTCCATCCATTCTGCATCCGTTCTGCATCCATTCCACGTCCGTTCCGCTTTGTCTCTGTGTCTGTTTACCCCTGGAGCGGATCGAGTTGCGTGGATGCAGAGCGGATGCGTAGCGGATATAGCAGATGCATAACGGATGCATAACGGATGCCTAGCGGATGCCTAGCGGATGCAGAATGGACGAATTGGATACATTTTCTGCGCAAAAGATTTGAGCAGCTCAAAACCCTCTGAGCGGATGAAACATCAGTAGACGGATGCTGGACGGATAGAACATATGAATCATCCACGCAGTGAGTACAGAACGGATGCATCGCGTTAACCAACGGATGGCAAGTGTTTTTCTCCATTTTACATCCTCTTTCCATCCGTTGGTGCAGTGTGACAGGGGCTTTATCTTTTTAATTATTATGTTTAATAACATAATTTTTTAAAATGACTTATTTATCCCAGTTTTCAGATATGCTGTATATCTGTCAAATATTGTTACAATTTATTGTCTTTATCAGACTCAAGAAGAAGGACAATACTTTGGTGAAATACTGTCCTTTGTTCAAAGCTATTCATATTTGCTTGCTCTATTAAAGCTACTGATAATAACAATTAGCTAAGAAGATCATGCTAAGAACATGGATGAATTGATTGCTACAAGAAAAAAATCAAAGGAAAAGTTTGTGAGCTGTCTTTTTATGAAATATTTGAAAAGAGCAGGAATTTCCTAAGCAGCAACTTCTGATTTCTTTTTTCATTACCAAATAATGTTTTATATGACACCTATAAGAACAAATTTCATATTGCTTAAGTGATAATTAGGTGGTGCTAGGAGGCATTGGAAGTCTCTAGGTCTCTCTGAATATCCCAAAAGCTCTTTAAATGGTAACTTTAGATTAGTCTGTGCCTAATAGTAATACACACTATATATATGCTCCATCTCTCACATCTTTCTCTTTGCTCCATCTCTCACATCTCTCATTTCAAGATATTCCCTGCCCTCTCAAATTACCTTTGGAAAATGTTGTTTTTGTGATAAATGTTCTCCAAACAACATGCAAGGGTGAAACAATTTTTATTTAGTAGTAATCCCATAAACTAGAGGCTTTTTTGAGAACCTGGAATTTAATTCCTGTTTTATCTTCAAATGAACTTAACATAAATATTGGTTTCCAAGAGAACTACAATACCCACAATTATAATGATGATGTATCTACCATGTTCTGTCTTAGATAGAAGAGTGATGGGAGAGGGAGGGAGGAGGAGAGAGACAGAATGCATCTTTTAAATTATTCCTATTGTATTTGCTGTATTGCCATTGCAGCATTATAATTGGGAATTATATTATCAGGCTGTGGTACTCCCTTGAATGAAAGAATGGATTGTATTGAGGAACAAAAGATTATTGACTTTGGAGGGACATGATTTGCAATTGGGTTGGCATGCCTTTTTGTGGTATGGGAAAAATAAAATACATGCTTACTTTCAAGGCCATTATATCAGGAATGCACTATTGCTAGTATGGGAGAAAGTCAGAAAACAACACTACTTGAGGATACCAGTTTGGCTTTTGACAATGGAAGCACTAGTTCACCCAAATGTCATTAACATGGAAAATATTGTTAGATATAAAGATATTTTGAATAAGAAAGGGGAACTCAAAAATAAACAACTGAGCGATCAAGGGATTGATATGACATGATATTCAGAAGTGCAGATACATTCTAGATACAAGAAAGATGCAAAACTATATGGTTTTTATAAAGAACTAAAAGAATTAGACAAGATACTAACAGGGGGAGAAGAAAATTGATTATAAAAAAGGTACAGCTACCAATTATACATCAAATTGGAAGATGAACAAGTGAAGGAAATAATGACAGTATGGGCAAAAAAGTTAGGTTATACAAGTAAATTAGATAAATGACAAAGATTGTGGGTCAGGAATTATAAATTAACAATATCAACTGCATACATTTTTTTTTTGTATAAGATGTTTATGCCAAAAATATACGGTATAGGGTATATATGGTATAAGATACTTACTGGTGTAAAATGCCAGTGAAGTTTGACAAAAATGTTTAAAGATAAATCAACTAAATGGTGGAGGTGCCACCAGATACTTGGGTCATATTATCATATGGAGTGGACTTGCTCAAAAGCAAAAAATACTGAATAAAAATACATATGTGGTTGGAAAAAATGATAAAACAGCATATTGATTTAAAACTAGAAATATTTCTATTGGGGATTCTACCCAAAAAATATAGTAAGGAAAATATAAATTGTAGTTATTCATATCTTAACTGCTGAATTGCATTTGCACAAAGCTGGAAGAGTGAAGAGATACTTAGAGATGAGAGTGTGATTAGGAACATATTAGAATATGCAAAAATGAACAGATTAACACTTGCAATTAAAGCCCATGTCACACTGAACCAACGGAAGCAAAGAGGATGTAAAACGGACAAAAAACCTTGCTATCCGTTCGAAAACACGATGTACTCACTGCCTCCATTTTGCTTCCTCTCTATCCGTCCAGCATCCGTTTATGGACGTTTCATCCACTCCAAAAGTTTTGGGCTGCCCAAAACTTTTGCGCGGAAAATGTATCCAGTTCGTCCGTTCTGCATCCACTACGCATCCACTATGCATCCGTTATGCATCCGCTATATCCGCTTGGCATCTGCTGCGCATTCGTGCAACTCGCATCCGCCCGGACGCAGGGAGGAAGTGGAACGGACGTGGAACAGATGCAGAACGGATGCAGAACGGATGCAGCACGGAAACAAAGCGTTTAAAGTGGAAAAAATGTTCGCAGAGGGGACCTATGTCGGATATTAAGGATGTCTAGAAGATGCCTAGAGGATGCCTAGAGGATGCAAAAGGACACCTATACTGCCTATAAAAAGAGGGAGCAACTCATCTGCATCTCACTTTCACACCAGCAGCCCACCTGTGCAGACCTCTGCAGCTTTCATCTGACTCTTCCTCTTCCACAGCATCCAGTCATGTCCACCGTGGATCATACCACAGTCCTTTTGGCAGCCACCATCCTTCTGCAACAGTACGAAGCCATCTACAGGCTCTGTGAACTCTACTACAGGAAGAAAAAGAGGCGGCCAAGAAGTGTCTGGGTCTGAAAATGGATCGGGAGAAGAGCACAGTATGGACTGTACAACAAGCTGATGGTGGAGCTGAGGAACGAAGACCCTCGGGCTTTCCAGAACTTCATGAGGATGCCTCCAGCCATGTTTGACGAAGTTGTGCAGCGCCTGACACCCAGGTTGACCAAGGCAAACACCAATTTCCGGCCCAGCCTGGAACCTGGGCTCAAGGTGGCACTCACTCTGCACCACCTGGCCTCAGGGACCACCTACAAAAGCATGCAATACGGTTGGAGGGTGCCACACAACACCATCAGCATTTTGGTCAGAGAAGTGGTGCAGGCTATCATCGAAGAATACAAGGAGGAGCTCTTCCAGTGCCCCTCCACTGAAGAAGGATGGAAGAAAGTTGCAGAGCAGTGGTATCAGAGGTGGAACTTCCCACACACCGTTGGAGGCATAGATGGGAAGCACGTGGCCTGCAAAGCTCCAGTCAAGTTGGGGTCCACTTATTTCAACTACAAGGGCTTCTTCAGCATTGTCCTCTTCACCATGGTCGATGCTGACTACAAATTCATGTACATCGATGCTTCAGGCAACGGCTCATCTTCAGATGCCCAGGTATACAACGCCAGTCACCTCAAGGAGGGGCTGGAACGCAACCTCATCATGGGCTTCCCAGATCCAGACCCCCTGGCCAACGATACGCCAGATGTGCCCTACTTCATCGTGGGGGGTGACGCCTTCTCCCTCAGAACCTACCTCATGAAGCCATACACTTCCAGATTCCTGACCCGTGAAGAGAGGATCTTCAACTACAGGCTGTCCAGGGCAAGGCGGATGGTGGAGAACGCCTTTGGCATCCTGGCCGACAGGTTCTACGTACTTCTCACCACCGTGCAGCATTGCCCAGAGACCGTGAGGAGGATCATGGAAGCTTGCTGCATCCTGCATAATCTCATGCGCACCCGCTACCCAGTCTTGCAGAACAGGCTCGTGGACCATCAAGAAGGCAATGGGGACATGGAGTCTGGTGAATGGAGGCAAGGGCGAAACCTGATAGACACTGTGGATGTGCAAGGCCACAACAGAGCCTCATGGGAAGGGAAGAAGCAGCGCAACCTCCTGAAACACTGGTGCAATTCCCCAGCTGGAGCGGTGGAGTGGCAAGACAGGATGATAGATGCTTAATGGATGCTTCCTTCAGCCTGTCTCATCACAAGGATGAGATTGGGCCGTGTATGTTGGGTGGGCCTACAATTAACAGGGCGTTTAATAAAGAGTTGTGTTTTTGTTTACATGTGTGGATCAATGCTTCCATTGTTATTGATAAAAAAGGGCCCTAGGTGTGGCACCTGGGAGGGTAGACCATACAGTCCCACTATGCTTGCACTGGAGGTTTATCTATCCCACAGCTATTAGCCATCCCAAAGGTATCCCTGCTCATTCCACAGGTATCCCTGCCCACCCCACTGCTATCTTAACTCATCCCACAAGCATGCAAAGGCTTAAGCCAATTCTAAAAGTTTCCACCAAGACTTTTTTTAAAAAAACAAATGAAGCAAGTGTGTGAATCAAAGATAAACTTTATTGAACAACAAGCTGTAAAAAAAAAATGACCCAAGTCAAGTGTCCAAATAAAGTCCACAGGTAGCCAGCTACCCGGTCTCCGGCACTCTTCTTGGTCACTTGGAGGTGTACCCAGTCTCAGGGGTGAAGGGTCCAGGTACTGTGGTGGTGGGTGGTGCTGGAGTGCCTGGCCTCGAGAGGACAACAGGGGACGGTGTGTTGAGAAAACTCTTGGACAGCTGACTCAGCCCCGTGATGCTGAGAGGTCCTTCCTCCATGCCATGGGATGTGAGCCCCAGTACTGATGACAGATGTACTGAGGCCGGGTTTGGCTGTGGGGTGGAGGAAGGAGTAGTGTAGTGGGGCTGTCTGTTCTGCAGCTGGGGGAGGACTGGCGTGGGTGGCATCATTGGCGTGAGTGGCATCGCTGTCATCGGTGGCATCATTGTCATGGGTGGCATCAGTGGCATCAGTGGAACAGGTGGCAATGGTGTCACCCGATGACTCTGTGCCTGGACTGGGAAGGGCTGCTGCCTGTGCTGCTGAACCTCCTGGTAGCCGTAGCCCTGGTAGGTGAGGGCCTGTGGGAAGCCTTGGAATGGGAGGGACATCACCTGGGGTGGAGGAGCAGACCTGGACTGGGTGGGAGCATGTTCCTCTGGGTCTGGAGGGTTGTGAAGCAGCTCGGTGATCCGGTCCTTCACCTGCTGGTACTGTGGAACCGCCATTTCCTTGAGGGTTTGGTTGACATAGGTGAGGAAGGGCTTGCGTTTGGAGGATGAGGAGTCGGTGTGGACCAGCTGAGAGAGGAGATCTATGCTGTTGCGGATGGTGTCCCTGATCTCCAGCAGGACAGTGTGGCTCTGCCCCTCCTGCTGTCCGGCTCTCTGTCTTTTGCAGAGGCAGAGCTGGGGGGGGGGATGCAGCTAGGACTGTGGTGGACTCGATGTCTCCTTTCTTCCACCGCACCAGGGAGTTCTCTACGCACTCCATCACGCTTACCACACCTATCTGCGGGTTCTCCGCCATGGCACGCTCCACAGAAACCTGCATGGAGACAGGGACTGACTCTTGGCCAGAAGAGGACTGGCTCTCAGCAGACTGCCGGAGAGAGAGGGTCATGAGAGGGGCTTCTGGTGCTCCTCGGTGGCAGACCTCACCCTCCAGGAAGCTGCACCTGACCATGACGTAGGTCTCTCTGTCTGTCGGCTTCACAGTGGCCTGGCCAGATTTCTTGAGGTGTAGCTTCCCGTACCAGGTGTGCATATGTTTCCACCAGCCGAGGAGCACCTCCGAAGTGTAACCCATACTCTCTGCCCTCTTTCTCCAAGCAGCCTGCTTCCTTTTGGTGTCCCTGTACAGACGGTGTCCCTTCCGCCACAGATAGTCGTTCTCTCTCAGCCACTCCAGCACCTCATCCTCGTGCGCCTCCTCAATATAGTATTGCCTCCTCTCCCATTGTCACATACGCCTCTTCCTCCCTTTGGCTGGACCAGATGGGCCCTCATCAGAGGGGCTCCCAGGTAGTAGGGGCTGCTCCTCTACACCACCACCACCAGCAGCAGCACCAGCAGAATCATCATCATCATCATCATCATCCTCACCAGCAGGATCATAATCATCATCATCATCATTAGCAGCAGCAGCAGGAGCAGCAGGATCATCATCATCATCAGCAGCAGCAGCAGCAGCGGCAGCGGCAGCAGGACCAGCAGGACCAGGATCAGCAGCAGTAGAGTAAGCACCAGCAGGGCCAGCAAGTCCAGGAGCACGAGCAGGACCAGGATCACGAGCAAGACGAGCAAGACCAGGATCACGAGCAGGACGAGCAAGACCAGGAGCACGAGCAGGATGAGCAAGTCCAGGAGCACGAGCAGGACGAGCAGAACCAGCAGGACCAGGAGCAGCTTCAACAGAGTAAGCACCAGCAGAAGCACCACCGCCAGGAGCAGCTTCAGCAGAAGCCCCAGCAGAAGCAGAGTCAGGGGCAGGGGGCGGGAGGATGGCCCTGTCCCTCTTGCCAGGGATGGCAGCAGGTTGCTGAGGCTTTCGCTTCCTCCCCATGGTTGTGGGGTTGCTGGCTGGCAGGGATGCTGGCAGGCACCAAGGCTGGCAGGAAGGCTGGCAGGAAGGCTGGCAGGAAGCCAGGCACGAGGGCTGGCAGGCAGGCACCAAGGCTGGCAGGAAGTCTGGCAGGTAGGCTGGCAACGTAGGCTGGCAGGAAGCCAGGCAGGAAGCCTGGCAGGTAGGCTGGCAGGAAACCTTGCAGGTAGGCTGGCAGAAAGCCTGGCAGGAAGGCTGGCAGGAAGGCTGGCAGGAAGGCTGGCAGGAAGGCTGGCAGAAAGCCTGGCAGGAAGGCAGGCAGGCACCAAGGCTGTCTGGAAGGCAGGCTGGCAGCAGGGTTGGCAGGCAGGCAGGCATGCAGGCAGGGCAGGCAAGGAACTCGAAGTGTCCAGCAGCAGGTCTTTCCTCGGTATGCTGGCCACGTGCGAGCTGCTTCCCTTTATATCCGGGGGCCTTCTGTAATGCTTCCCCCCCGCATGCGCAATTAACGCTCGGCATCCGTTCTGCTTCCGCTGTGCATCCACTAGGCTTCCGCTGTGCATCCGCTTTATCCGCTGTGCATCCGCTTCATCCGTTCGGCGTCCATTCTGCATCCGCTGTATCCGTTCCGCGTCTGCTTCGCTGAGGCCCCGCGGAAGCCCTGCGGTTGCGCCATCTGCTCCCATCCGCTTCCATCTGCTGGGCTTCCGTTCCGCATCTGCTTTGCATCCGCCCTGCGTCCTCCCCGTATTCGTGTTATCCCCTCCGGTTATGCAAATTTTTGCCCCTTTTAAGAGCGGATAACAACGGATGGAACATTTTTCTTGTCCGCTGTGTCCTTTTTGCATCCGTTGGCCAGTGTGACATGAGCTTCAGGAGAAAGAGCAACCTGACATGGGATTTATTTTATTAATGGCTAAACAACAAAAATGCAAGTTAGAAAAAGGAAAACAGGCAAACAAAATAAAGAAGATATGTTAAAAGAGATAAGTATGATTACTACTATGTTGAATATTGTAGAATCAATATCAATGTAATGAATGATGTTGCAAATTTTGATTACTGTTTAACAAAGATACTTGTACCCAGACAAGACTGTTCAACTGAAGATGGATAATTATATTAAAAATAAAAGATTAATAAAAATAAAAATAAAGTAAGGAAAAAAACAGACATATAAAGAAATGGCTTCCCCCTTCATAACAAGTATAAACAATTTTAGAAGCTTATCACCTTCTGTTAAAATGTATGAAATGATTGATACCTTATCTCTTATTTCTAAACAAATCATTAGCAATTCATCATTTAGTTCTAGTAATGAAAAGTTCATTAAGGTGACCAGGTAACATAGCTATTTTAATCTTCATCAAATAATCAATTTTATATTCCATCTTTTTACTTTTTAACAATTTTGATTTTTAATACCTTCAAATAATGTTCTAGAACTTGATTTTGTTTTGTCTTTTTCCCTTCTCACAATTTATAATAGTAATATGTCACTGTACCAACCAATAACTCAGGTAAGTCAGGATTCTGAGACTTGGGTTAGGTTCAGAAAGTCCTTTATTGAGTACATCATGTTGGCAATTAGAAAGTTCTAGTTCCTGCACTTTGGGATTGTTAAAAGAATAGGATTCTCCTTTCCCCTGTGTCTTTTAGGTCACCTGGGCCAATCAGATCAGCCACAGGTTCCTGCTCAACTCTGAATGGTGTCCATTGATATAGCCTTGGTTCACGTGCCAGCTGTTATATGTTTTGACTAGCAGCTGAGGCACTGCATTCCTAGGTTTCAAATCCATCTGGATTCATAGTCTGTTTGTAATTTTCCAACAATCAATGTTCTAACTATCTGTTTGCTGTTTGTTTGATTTTTTAAATTAAACCTATATTTGTATCTTCTTTTGCTACTGAAAGAGACTCATCTAGTGTCACAAGGGTGCCATTATAAAGATTCCTAATAGCAAAACAGCAATTAGTAAACAATTTCTGAAATTATTAAGAAATTAGGCTTGGCAAACCTTTTTGTCCCCTGAGAGCTTTAGTTGAAATATTTCAATTCCATTCTTTTCATAGGTTATGTTTTTGAATATTAGAATTTAATTATGTCATGTAATTAAATAGATGGAAATAGATATCTTTTTTCTTTAACATAGTAGTAAGCTTTTCCTTAGAAATTTAGTTTTTCAGTAGAAATGTATGCAATGGGATATGATGTAATACCAGTTGCATAAAAACTAACATAGCCATGGCACACCAAGTACTCTTAGTGTATTTTCCATTGTCTGGAAGTTTAATCCCATCATGAAGATAAAACATAGAATAACAAAGGTGGAAGGGTCCTTGGAGGTCTTCTAGTCCAGGGGTTGCCAATTTTTTGGATCTCAGGGACCACCAATCTCATAATTTTAAATCCTGCAGACCATTAATATGAATTTGGACTGATGGTTGCTTGCTGACATTTGTGGGAAAGTTGGTCCCATATTCCAGAGCTGCAGTAGTCACAAGACTGGCCTTTTGGTCATCCTGGAGCAGCTCCCCCAGTCCATGGCAGGCCAGTGCACCCGGTTGGAGGAGCAGCTGCTCCGGCATGACCAAAGGGCCAGTCCTGTGACTATTGCAGCTCTGGAATATGGGACCGACTTTCCCACCAATGTCAGCAAGCCAACCTGGGGCAGATTTCCCTCCCTCGCTATTGGTCTTACCTTCCAGTTCCAGCTTGCATGGCTCTACTCAAAGTAAGGTTTGCGCTCAGCTGAAGGGTAGGGGCCAGCAGGTGGGTGGGCCATGTGGGTGGCACAGCCCTGTGTTCCCACACAACCTGGATTAATTGCTTTGGAGGGGAGTGCTTTGGAAGGATATTTTTCTGCAGGCCAACAAAATTTTCTCATGGACCACCAGAGGCCTACTGGTTGATGACCATTGTTCTAGTCCAGTTCCCTGCTCAAGCAGAAGACCTTATACAGTAGCAGATAAATGAATGTCTAGTCTCTTTTTGAAAATCTCCAATGATGGAGGACCCACAACAACAAGCTGTTCCATTGGTTGATTGCTCTCCTTAGAAAATTTCTCCTTAGTTCTAGGTTGTTTCTCTCCTTGATCAGTTTTCATTCATTGTTTCCTGCCTTGCCTTTTGGTGCTTGGAAAATAGTTTGACCCCCTTGTTTTAGGAGCCTCGCAAATATTGGAATACTTACTATTGTGTCTTCCCTAGTCCTTCTTTTCACTAGACTAGACATACCCAACTGTTCTTCATATGTTTTAGCCTCCACCACCCTTCAAACATTCTTGTTGCCCTTCTCTATCCTCATTCCAGAGTCTCAACATCTTTTTTATATTGTGGTGACTAGAACTGGATGCAGTTCTCCAGGTATATGGTCTTACTAAAACTTTGTAAAATTGAACTCAAAGTTTACATGATCTTGATTCTATCCTAATAATGTAGGCTAGAATTACATTGCTTTTTGGGCTACTGTTGCACACTGTTGGCTCATATTTTAACAGATTAATGGAGTTGGAAGAGATCTTTTAGGTCAAGCAGGAGACCCTATAGCATTTCTGACAAATGGCAGTCTTCTTAAAAGCTTCCAATGATGAAGCTCCCACAACTTCTGAAAGAAAGCTGTTCCACTGCTTGATTTTTCTCACTGCCAGAAGATTTCTCATTATTTCTAGGTTGAATCTCCATATATTTCTTGTCTGGCCTTCGGGAGCTTTAAGTGACTGTTCACTAGGACTTCAAGATCCTGCTCATAGTTACTGACATTAAGCCAGGTTTCATCTAATCTGTACTTGCATAGTTGTTGTTTTTTTGATTAAGTGTAAAACCATACTTTTCTCTATGTTAAATTTAAATTTGTTAGATAGGGCCTGTTGAGGTCCTTCTAGAATGTTGGCTATTCTTGCCAGTTTAGTGTCATCTGCATATTTGATGAGTTGCCCTTCTATTCCCTCATCTAGATCATTTATTTGAAGAGTACTGGGCCCAAAAGATACTCTTAATAAATATAAATGTATGTTTATATAATAAATACTCCTATGAGGAAAATGGTTTGCAAATTATTTTTCTCTTTCTGCTTTTTTAAATAATTGCTCTGTCCTTGATACAGAATTTCAGAGAGATGAAGTTTAACAGATTTTGTTGTATTAAAACCAAAGTTTAAGAGGTCAACTAAAATTTTAGCCCAAAGTGAATTTCTCTCTTGAAATATTTCAACAGATTTGTATTTACATTTCTTTTGGAAAGCAATTTCCAAATTATTCCATCAAGGAATTAATCCATAATTACGAAGGAAATTACTGTAACAGTGATTTCATGTTTATTTAATTCAATTATATATTCATAACATGCCATATTACTAAATTATGATTATATCCACTCATTTTTGTATAAGCACTTTGAAGATGATATAGTTTTATTTAAGTTTTCTATGGAATCTAACAAAGTTCTGCTTCTAGATAACTTAATCTTATTTTTTCATGTCAATTACTATTATTCACTTATTCCAAAAACTTGACAGTGGGTCGGTTGTCACAGTTCTTGAGATACACATTTCTTTGGAATGCAGTCCTCCTTCATGAGGAAGAAAATATCTTTTCCTTTTGATTTTAAGATTTTAAATATATAGCAAACAAATAAAATGTTATTCTTTATCTATATTTGACATATATGTAATTATGTAATTATGCAGATTGGCTTTTGTAATTTTACTCTCAGGGTTTACCCTTCTTCTCTTGCTTTTGTGGGTAGTAAGAAGTTGCACCTCTATAGGGTCAGCAAAGGAGGCCAACCAACTCAGCACAGGGAGAATTGGTAGATGGAAAGGTTCATGATTCATAGATCCAGTGTTGTCCAAAGACATGTGGCTTTGATTCATATAGCCATGTGGCTAGCATGGCATCTTGGAGTGCTATTACCTTCTCACCATGTTGGTGCCTATTTATCTACCTGCATTTGCATACTTTTGAACTTCTAGGTGGGCAGGAGCTGGGGTGAGGACATGAATTCATCCTGTCTTCTGGAGCTCTAGTCTCAAACCTAGGTTGCTGACTTTGCAACCAACAAGCCTAGCATCTTAACTGCTGAGCTATAATAATCTTAATAGATTATTTTTAAAATAATCTATTAATATTACCAATGGCAATCTTTGACTTATAGTCATTTGTTTGGTGACTGTTCAAAATTAGAATAGTGCTGAACAAAGAGCCTTACAACTTGTGTCTGAAGTTACCCCCGGTAGTCACATGATCAAAGTAAAGTGCTTGGCAACTTAATATATATGGTTCCTTTCACTGAAGCTAAACTTTAGGAATGTGTGTCTGATAATTTTAATCAATGGAAGTCAAGCCAAAACTTCATAAAACTTTTAGGCTTAGCTGACATGCCACGCCCACAGAATTTAAAATGCTAATATTTTGCTTTTGAATTGGGATTGCTCTGCATATCCTGGGAAGCTGTTCTTCTTTGCAGAGTGTTGAGAAAGTGAGGACAGGTCATGTAGTGTCCTGCTTAATAACCTCAATGACCTATGATCAAATTCCAGGCTCTATTTTGGTTACAATTTGTAATCATAATATCCATATATGATAGATTTTTTCCCCCATTTTGTGCAAAAAGTCCAGAAGTTTCACCAAGCATTTCAGTTAATCAACACCTTTTCTCCAAGTAAGATTGTCAGCTTTGTCCTCTCTGTCAATTCAACTATTCTTCCATTGTATGAATTATTGAGCCTTTTTACAACTGAACATATTTTTCCAATAGTTTGTGAGCCCCAGTAGTGGGCTACTGGATGGTTGGTGGGGCTCAGGCAAGCCCCTAGCTGTGATCTCTGGTTGGGCCCTCCCAACCGCCCATGTTTCCCTAAACAATTAGCCTTTTCCCCAGCCATGCTGCCCAGCTGAGTTCCACTCAGCCCTGCTGTACTCATTGGAGCTGCCTGAGTTGATTAGCTGCCTGTTTGAAGCTGCTTTTCATTCCAAAGCAGCGCACGTGAGCAAAGCGAGCATGTGTCTGCAACCAGTGAGCTCTTGGTCAACAAAATTGCAGCCTACCTAACCCCCAAAAGAAATGTTCTTGGTCTAAGTTGTTTTTTTACCATTAGTCTCCTTTCCATTTTCATCCTCCTGCAAATACAAAAAATGTGATGGTCCAAACAATGTTTCTTCTAACCTCATCTGGAACTTCTGAGTTGTACATGTAGTCCATTTAGAAAAAGCAGAAGAATAAAAATGAAAAAAAAAAAAAAAACCAAACCAAAAAGGGTAGGGGGAAACAGACAAAATGGTCACTTTTAAAGTTGCAATTACAGGCAATTGTCATGAGGTGTCAGCAAGTATCTCCACAAAAAAATACAGTCAATTCCCAGCCCTTAAAGTAGAACAAAAAAGCATTATGGGAAAATGAAATGCTAACTATAATTCCAAATAAAAGAACTTTATTTTAGCAATACAGATTCACAAAAGATAAAACTTTGCTTTTAGATTTAAAAAGTTTTCCCCTTTCTACAATATTAAGCTTCTAATATGATTTTAATTATCCCGCTTTTTGTGAAATTTTCCAAATAACTTAATCTCTGTAGTCTACAAATCTATAAATTGCTCCACTCACAAGCTGCTCACATCAGTCTCAGTTTTATGTCTAACTCATTAGGAGCAGCCATCTGGAAATGAAATGGGTTAATTTCTATTTCCTCCTTAGTACAGAGAAAACAATGAGCTTTCATGTTCATGCGTATACTTGATAAAGAAATAAACATAAATATAATGTGAGTTTGGTCTGGTTGATTATGATGAAACATTCAGAGAATTAGTGAAAGATGACAACCTTAACCCTAACCCTAATCCTATCTATTGGACTGGATAGAATATGTGCCTACTTCTTTAAAAAGCAATCCACAGCAATAGCCGAACCTCTAAGCATAATCTTTGAAAAATCTTTCAGGACCAGCTCCTTGCCAAAACTATGGTCACAGGCCACAGTCATCCCCATCTTCAAAAAGGGAGACCCCAGCCTAGTTGAAAATGACAGACCAATCTCCTTATGCTGTGTCACCTGTAAAGTCATGGAATCAATTATTAACCAATCCATTATCCACCACTTAGAGACAAACAACCTACTCTCTAACAAACAATTTGGTTTCAGAAAAAAACTATCCTGCAATCTGCAACTCTTACACTGCAAAAACATATGGACTACACAACTCGATCAGGGCAAAGCAATAGACACAATCAACATAGACTTCTGTAAAGCCTTGATTCAGTGGTACACGACAAATTACTACTAAAACTAAAATCTTACAGTATCTCTGGACACCTGCATAACTGGATAGAAGCATTCCTGTCAAACAGACAACAAATGGTCAAAATTGAGAGCGTCCTATCAAATTCTGTACCTGTCAACAATGGGGTTCCCCAGGGCAATGTTCTAGGACCAATTCTCTTCATACTCTACATAAATGACCTCTGTGATCATATTAAGAGCAACTGAGTTCTCTTCGCTGATGATAGAGAGCTATTCAACAGCACAAACAATGTTGCTGCCCTTCATAAAGACCTTGACAGATTGGTCAAACAAATAGCAACTTCAAATCTCAACAAATAAATGTTCTCTTACATATTGGCAAAAAAAATCAGAAAATAAAATACAAGCTGAATAGTCAAGACCTTGTTGATGATCCAAACTCTATCAAAAATCTTGGAGTATTCATCTCTAATGGTCTAAGTGCTAGAGCCCACTGTAACTAAATATCCAAAAAGGCATTAAGAGTTTTTAACCTAATCTTACGTAGCTTTTTCTCTGGTAATATTACACTAATAACTGGAGCATACAAAACATTTGCTAGATCAATACTTGAATACAGCTCATCAGTCTGGAACCCACATTACGGATCTGATATTGACACAGTTGAGAAAGTCCAGAAATATTTCACAAGAAGAGTTCTCCATTCCTTTACTTGTTGCAGAATACCTTATGCCACCAGACTTGAAATTCTAGAACTACAAAACCTAGGACTATGCTGCCTTTAGTCCAATCTAAGTATAGTATATAAAATTATACATTGCAATGTCCTACCTTCCAATGAATACTTCAGCTTCAATCATAACAGTTCAAGAGCACACAGTAGATTCAAACTCAAGGTTAAATGCATCAAACTTGATTGCAGGAAATACGACTTCAGCAACAGAGTGGTCAATGTCTGGAATACTCTACCTGACTCTGTGGTTGCTTCCCCAAACACCAAAAACCTTAACCTTAGACTGTCTACTATTGACCTCATCCCTTTCCTAAGAGGTCTGTAGGGGGCATGCATAAGCGCACCAACATGCCTATCATCCCTGTCCTATTGTTTCTTTTATTTTTAATTTTATTATATGTATCCATGTATTCATAACTATGTTTTTACTTGTACCTATTATCTTGTAAGCAATTGACAAACCAAATAAATAAACAAACAAACAAGAGATCCTGAATGTGGGACTAATATTCCCCAATGGATTTGGGAGGAAATTAAACATCAGAGGTGTTATTTGACTGGTTCGCACCTATTCCGGTGAACCGGTAGCAGTTATTTGAACCAGTGGCAATCCCTGGCTGGCCACGCCCCCAACCCATTTGCCTGGTCGCTCACTTGCGATCGCTCTCCTAGCTTTCCATTCCCCACGTTCTCTTTCTCCCCAGAGAAAAGGAAGAAAATCATGGACGCTGCAAGTATTGTTTTCCCCATGTGTCGGGAGTGAGAAAAAGTGTGATCTGACAGAGGGGGTGAGGGTGAATCGAGCCTTGGAGCATTTTTGTAATGTAAAAGAAATGCATTTTGGAAGCAGGTCTTTTAAAAACTCCAAGGATTCCCCATGAACGCTGCAAGTATTACTTTCCCATTGTGAGTTAAAGTGCTGGAGTGAGAAGGAGTGCGGTCTGACAGAGTGGATGGGGGGATACACTCAAGCCTTGGAGAAATTTAAAGGAGCTGTTTCCAAAATGCTTGTCTGTTAAGTGCTCTCTCTCTCTCTCTCTCTCTCTCTCTCTCTCTCTCTCTCTCTCTCTCTCTCTCT
>BLBF01000044.1:21721756-21852678 GCA_015471245.1 Laticauda colubrina | reverse complement strand
AAAGAAAGAAAGAAAGAAAGAAAGAAAGAAAGAAAGAAAGAAAGAAAGAAAGAGGAAGGTAGAGAAAGAAAAAATAGGAATAGAGAGAGAGATAAAACTCTGTGCTATTATTTTTAGTTGTTCCATTATTTATCATGTGTTAATATTTTCACTGTCCCTACACCTAGAGTGATTTTTCTTCCTTTCTTTTGCCCAGAGTTACCACATATTTTTCAGGGTTTGCATGCATTCAATCTCAATAATCCAGAGCATAAAATACACATGTGTTTAACAAGAGTTGAAAGGGACCTTGGAGATCTTCTAGTCCAACCCCCAACTCAAGCAAGAAAACTGAGGATGCCAAACTCTGAGTAAAAATCCTGGGAATAGTGTCAGAATAATACTTAGAATGACCTTGGGGTGAATCCTGTACCATTTTAGAGAAATGGCTGACCAGTCTTTTCTTAAAAACTTCCAGTGATTGAGCACCCAGAACTTCTGGAGACAGGCAGTTCCACTGGTTAATTGTTCTCCCTGTCAGGAAGTTTCTCCTTAGTTTTAGATTGCTTTTCTCTGTTCAGTTTCCATCCATTGCTTCTTGTTTGCATTCTGCTTCTTTGGAAAATTGTCCCCCTTTCTTTGTGGCAGCCCCTTAAAAGCCTGTTACCTATCACACTCTTGAGTAAAGCATATGAGCCATTTCCTCCTTTCAGTGGTCATGAATGTACATCTATAGTATGCAGATAATAAAGTCAAAAAAGGTGAAGAGCATTTTTACAGAACTATAGATAAGTTGAGGCTGGGTGACAAGGAATGGCTGGGAGGGGAAGACCAGGTGAAGCATGGCTTGATGTGAGTGACATTGAGTTGGCCATGCCCACCCAGTCACATGACCACCAAGCCATGCCCACTCAGTCACATGACCACCAAGCACACCCACCCAGTCACATGACCACTAAGCCACACCCACTCAGTCACATGACCACAAGCCATGCCCACAGAACTGGTGGTAAAAATTTTTGAATTCCACCACTGTTAAACATGAAAAGAAAAAGGATAGTGGGAGGAATGAAAATGAAAGTAGAACATCTGCAGGAAGAGGTAAGCACAACTTGAGTGTAAAAAGTGTTAGAAGATTATTCATCTTCCAACAAATATGAGTAGAAGGTGTACATAAGAAATATATGAAAACTGCTTGGAGCTAAAGTTGAAAACAATTATTGTAGAGTATAGTTAATGTAGAGCTATGGTAATGTGAACGTTTGAAAAAGGATATTTAGTGGAATGATCAAATGAGAGAGGCCATGGAAAATAATCTTAGAAAAAAAGGAAAATATGTTAAACATATTATAGAAAAAAAGATATTTTAGAAATAGAAAGAAATATTTTGTAAAATATTTACAAAAAACACAGTTAAAGAAAGCAAGAAATAGTTAGAATTAAAAGAGGCAGAGAAAATTGTTGACAGAAGTAAAACATTGTTTTTGGAAACAGTTAAAAGTTGAATAAGAAGCCTCCAGCAGAATGAATGCATTTAAAATGGATGAAATGACTTTCAATTGAAGTAAACTGAGGGAATATTCATTTTAGAAATTTTAATGGGAACAATAGTGGTATAATAAAAAATTAAGTGAAAACAAATATTATAAATATTAGTGTCCAAGGAGAAAAGAAACCTGATGAAAAGGAAAACGTAGTTGCTTTGGTAATGTTGAAAATATGATTAAGATACTATAAGTAGAAATGAATCTGATTTGTGTATGTGTTTTTGTGTATAATTTTTTAATGTGGGTATGTGATAAGACTGATAATTAGGAAATGCTATTATTGATTCTTGATAAAAGGGAACGGTAACAAGAGGAAATATACTTTAAAAGTAAAGATGAATTATTTTGTTAAACATGACTGGGAATATATTTGGCAGACTTCTGTTAAAAATTAAGATTGACAATGAGAAAAACAGGAGGACTATTTTATAGTTCAGCCTTTCATAATTTTATGATTGGATTATTTATTTATTCATTTACTGATATATGTTGATGATTAATTGCAAAAAGTTGGGAAATTAAATTCTTGTTTTTTGTTGATATTATTTTCATTTTTCCTGCAAGGCTATGATTTCAAACTACAAATTCTCACAAAAAGTGACATTGCCATAGGGGTATATTACAGGCCACCCAACCAATCATAAAAATAGATGAACTCTTTGCCAGTTAACAAATGTATGTAAAGGCTAGGTCATACTGGCCGACAGATGCAAAACGTATGCAAAAAGGACACAGCGGACGAGCAAATTTTCGGGGGTGGCTCCATCCGTTGTCATCTGCTCCAAAAAGTGGCAAAAATTTGCATAAATAGAATGGAAAAGAAAAGAACGGACATGGGTAGTATGTAGCAGAGATGTTAAAGGGATGTTCATAGGAAGCCTAGAGGATGTATATAGGATGCAAACCGTTCACTGCTCATCCTTTCTATTTCCGTGCTACTAACACTGTGTAGACGTTCCGTGTACCTTTTGTTTCCTCCCTCTTTCTGTTTTCAGCTGCAGCGGATTTGAGTTGAGGGGATGGCCAGAGGATGCAGAGAGGATATAACGGACGTTTAATGGATGATAAATGGACATAGAACATTTGTTGCTCGTATGTCACGGATTTACATCGCACACAGCGGAAAGTTCATCAGTTCAAAAAGTTTTGTGCAGCTCAAAACTTCTTGAAGTTTTGTGGATGGATGCTCAAAGGATAGAGCGTATGAAACACGTATGCAGTGAGTACACAACGGATGCATAGCGTTTTCCAACAGATGGCAAGCTTTTTTTTAACATTTTACATCCTCTTTGCATCCATTGGTACAGTGTGACATGGGCTTAAGAAGCATACCACAGTACTAATGGGAAACTTTAACTATCCAGATATCAACTGGGAGACAAACTCCGCAGCAAGTGGGAGATTGAACAGATTCTTAACCAAAGCTGACAACTTGTCATCCAAAAGGAAGAAGAGGGAATAGAAGTAAAGCTATACTGGGCCTAATTCTTACTAATAGAAAAGAAGTGATAGAGGTTAGTTGAAGTTGCCGGACCCTTGGGTGAAAGTGACCACGTCATACTGGAATTTAATATAATGCCCACACAAGCAATATAAAATAATCCAGCCAGTGTCTTAAACTTCAAAAGAGTTGATTTTAAACAAACTCAGAGAAAGTCTAGGAAAAGTTCTATGGAAGAAAATCCTAAAGAGGAGAACAACTCAAGAAGTGTGGGAAATTCTGAAAAATGTGATCATAAAAGCACAATTCAGCACAAAACCACCAAAAAAAAAAAAACCAAGAAATTCAAGAAGAAACTAGCATAGTTGCACAAAAATCTCTCCGACAGAATGAAACTTAAAAAGGACAAGTACAAAAAATGAAAGGAGGTACATGTAATTAAGGGTGATTACACTGGTCTACAAGGAAAATATTTGGAAATGAAAGTAGCTTAATTTTACCAGAACTGGATCACTAATAAAGGAAAATTAAGTCCTGAGTATTAATTGGCTCCAGTTTTCAAGGTACTGCTTCAAGTCAAAATTGCACCAAATAATTCAAAATTATGAGGGGGATATGCAATTACGCTCCATTACTTTAATGAAAAATGCGATATAGCAATGAGAATGGTGCAACACTAATCATTATAAATTTATCTTTTTCTTGATACTAATGACATAACCTTCCATTCATTTATTGGTTTTTCATGTAACATTTCCATGCTTTTTGCATGAAAAACTGACAAGTTCTAACATCCTTGTGTTCCACTGAATCAAAGGCTTTACAGAAGTCTATGCAGATTGTGTCTATTGCTTTGCCCTGATCGAGTTGTGTAGTCCATATGTTTTTGCAGTGTAAGAGTTGCAGGTTGCAGGATAGTTATTTTCTGAAACCAAATTGTTTATTAGAGAGTAGATTGTTTGTCTCAAAGTGGAGGATGATGGATTGGTTAATAATTGATTCCATGAGTTTACAGGTGATGCAGCATAAGGAGATTGGTCTGTCATTTTCAACTCGGCTGGGGTCTCCCTTTTTGAAGATGGGGATGACCATGGCATGTGACCATAGTTTTGGCAAGAGGTTGGTCCTGAAAGATTTTTCAAAGATTATGCTTAGAGGTTTGGCTATTGCAGTGGATTGCTTTTTAAAGAATTAAAGAATTAGAAAGAATTAGAATTTAAAGAATTAGGCACATATTCCATCTGGTCCAATAGATAGGGATGGTTTTAGATTGTGCAGTGCTTTTTCAACAATGCCTTCTGTAAAATAGATATGTATTAGATCATGGTAGTTGTCTGTGGTTTGACTAGGAAGTACTGGGCTTGATCCATTGCTGTTTATAAATACTGAACCGAAGGAAGTGTTAAAGAGGTTTGCTTTGATGGTGTCATCATTGCAGTCTTTGCCATTAGGTTCTTACAGGGATGGGATGGACCTTGAGTCTTTTAGTTTCTTGTTTACAAAATTGTAGAAAGCACAGGTGGATTTTGTGCATAGAAGGTTTTCCTCTTGTTTAATGTGATAATTAGTGCATTCAGTTTTTATCTGGTGGCATAAATTTTTGTATCAGCTTTTGAAGTTGGCAACATGACCAGATTTGTTTTTCTGCCAAAGTGATTTCTTTTTGGATTGAAGCTTCCTTATTGTTATGGGTAATCTGCTTTTCCTGGTTTGGGGAGTTGTTATTGGTACATATAGTTTGATGACTCTTTTGACTTCAAGTAAAAATATGTTGTATATCCTCAACAGTATTGCATCCAGTGAATAGAAATTGTCAATCAAGAGATGAGAGATCGTTGTCTATAAGATCATAGTTGCCTTTTTTGAAGTTATAATTGGGTATCACATCGTTGTGTTGATTTTTGTGTGGACGTATGTTGAGACAAAAGTCAATCATGCTGTAGTCACTGTTGGAAAAGGGTTTTTTAATTTGTATTCTGTAAATTGAATTCAAACTGTTGCAGAAGATGAGATCGAGGCAGTTGTTAAATCTAGTTTTGTTGATTACTAGTTGTTCTAATTCCAGGTTTGTTACAGCATTGTAGAATGTAGATTGTTGCATGTATGGGTTCAGTTTTACATTTGTTTAGGGTCCAGTTCATGTGAGGTAGATTGAAGTCACCAAGAAAGATAAAAGTGTGTGGGCAGGATGTTGCCCATGTTAGTTGTGTATTTAGCTTGTTTACATGTTTGATGTCATAATCAGGGGCTCTGTAATGTTTTTATTCTGATTTAGATGCTGAGAAAATAAAGTGTAAATAAATATGATCTAGATCAAATAAACATTAGATAATGTTTTGTATATTTTAATCCAATCCATATTGAACATATTAAAATTATATATTTTGGAAAAAAAGGACAGGTCTCAATCAATATTCTAGGTACAATTTCCTCGTAGATATTTGGCTTGTAATAAAGTATTGTAATTGTAATAAGAAAATGTAATGATGAGGAGATATGAGAAAAGATAAGGACAATTGTTTTCTTATGAAACACCACCAATGATTTCCTGTAGAGTTGTAATTGCAGGAATGTTCCAATCTTGGATGGCAAACCTCAGATAAAGAATGTTTCCAGGCAAATACAACTCAGGCAAACAAAGTCACTAATCTAAAGGAGGTTTAGAGAGGGGAAGTAAACAAATGTTAGACTTTAACTAGAGATAATTAATTGTATGGATTACTGTGCTGAACAGTAATGAATGTTAAGTAGTAACCAAAGTTAATCAATGATGGAGGATAACTAAAAATGTGTATAAATGCAAGACTATACTCCAATAAAGATCATCATGATTCAGTTGTTCATGATCAAAAAACTCAGCTGCCTCGTTGTTACAACAAGTGGCGCATGAACAGAGACCCTCTTACTTCGTCCATCAAGGATTTGGTGCACCTTCAACCCTTTGTGGTTTCTTCAATGTTTTGGTTTCTGCATGTATGGGGTCTTCGCTTTCTGAGGAACAAAGGAAGCATGCAGATGAATTAGGCTATTTGTTGAAGAAGATACCGAGGTACACAGAGAAATCTCTTAAGGCTGGTCCACAAGATTGCATCTCAGTGCCTATGGTACCCAGAAAAGGGGTCTTTAAAATTAACTGATTGGAAACGTATTGGGAAAACATTGCATACTGAACCTCGAGCAAAAATAGAAGTTTTGCATGCGTGGCATTTATGTAGGCATGCAATTGAAAAATTTGGTCACAATGAACTTTCTCTTTTAACACCTCCATGTTATACTAATACTGTCATTTATCCCCCTTCTTCACCTGAACATTGTCTTCAATTCCCTCAGCTCCTGCAGATACAGGGCAAAAGCCTCCTGACTCTATTGTTCAGTCTTCTTTTCAGAAAATGTTAGAGACTTGTAAAAAGTCCTCTGTCTCAGGAACAGAGCTTGCAGAATTACTGTCTGTTTGTCCAGTACAATATCGTCCTGGTCAGGAGCCACAGCTTGGACTGCAAGTAGCAGAATGGGAGGGTCTGCCTTATCATATATTAAGAGAGTTAAAAAAGGCAGTGAGAGACAATGGGTGTGGCACCTACCCAGAATCCAAAGCATGCCTTTCCCATCACTCTGACTCCTCCAGCAGTCTCTCTCACTCCTCCCCAGCCACAGCTGTAGCACTGGGATTGATTTATTCACTCAAGAGGAAATTGAGTTCAAATTTCCCACGGAAGTTAAAATAGTTTCATCTCAATTTAAAGGTCCTCTTCCTTCAGGATTAGTTGGCTTAATTTTGCCTCATTCTTCTGCACACAAAAACAGCTATTTTGTTGTGCTGGGGTAATAGATTCAGATTACACTGGTATCCTCATGATTCAGATTTGGGTGAATCTTCCTCAGGTTCTTCCTTGTAATTCCTCTGTTGCTCAATTGCTTCTTCTTCCATGTGAAATTCCATCTCCTGGTACAGGTAATCGTGGGGATGCAGGATTTGGATCAATTTCTTAATTTGTAGGCTTACTTCATCAGCTGAACTCCTCTCATCCTTTGTTAATGCTCTTCCTTAATAAACAACCATTTCAAGGGTTATTGGATACTGAAGCCGATGTTACTGTCATCTCCTATTTACAGTGGCCAAAAATGACAGTTTCTTCATTGTGGGGAATAGGAGGTTCTACAGCTGCTTGGCAGGATGTTCAAGAAATTAATGTTACAACATCTGCTGGTAAGTCCTTTTTCCTACAACCATACATTCTAGGTATTCATAGTAATATTTGGGGCCATGATATCCATTCTCTTCTTAATGCCCATTTGATTCGTGATGATGGCTCTTCCTCTTAAATGGCTCTGTTCTACGCCGGTTTGGGTGGAATAATGACCATTATCAAGGAAAAACTCGCTGTTTTACATTAATTGATTCAAGAACAATTGGCTGCTGCTCATATAGAACCTTCTACTCGTCCTTGGAATACTCCTGTTTTTGTTATAAAAAAGAAAAATGGGAAATGGCATTACCTTCATGAAATAAATGTATCTAACCCATGGGTCCTTTACAATGTGATCTACCAAATCCTAACAATTCCTAATTTTTATAAATTATTGGTAGTTGTTCTTAAAGACTGCTTTTTTTACTATACCTTTGCAGCCTCAAGACAAAGAAAAATTTGCATTTACTGTCCCAGTTTTTAATAATAGCATGCCCACAAAATGATATCATTGGCGAGTGTTGCCTCAGGGAATCCTTAATTCCTCTACACTTTGTCAATATTTTGTAGATAATGCCCTTCAACCTTTTCAGAATAAATTTCATTCCTATTTAATCTATCATTATATGGATGATATATTGATAGCAGCCCCGGATTTTGATGAATCTAAAGCCCATGTCACACTGAACCAACAGATGCAAAGAGGATGTAAAACGGACAAAAAACCTTGCCATCCGTTGGTTAATGCAATGTATCCGTTCTGTACTCACTGCCTCCGTTTTTCATCCTCTCTATCTGTCTAGCATCCGTTTATGGACGTTTCATCTGCTTCAAAAGTTTTGGGCTGCCTAAAACTTTTGGGTGAAAAATGTATCCAGTTTGTCCATTCTGCATCCGCTACGCATCCGCTACACATCCGCTACGCATCCCTTACGCATCCGCTACGCATCCGCTATATCCGCTAGGCATCTGCTGCGAATCCGCGGAACACGCATCCGCCCAGACGCAGGGAGGAAGTGGAACGGATGTGGAACAGATGCAGAACGGATGCAGCACGGAAACAAAGCATTTGACGAAGTTGTGCAGCACCTGACACCCAGGTTGACCAAGGCAAACACCAACTTCTGGCCCAGCCTGGAACCTGGGCTCAAGATGGCACTCACTCTGCGCCGCCTGGCCTCAGGGACCACCTACAAAAGCATGCAGTATAGCTGGAGGGTGACACAACACCACCAGCATTGTGGTCAGAGAAGTGGTGCAGGCCATCATCAAAGAATACCTGGAGAAGTTCCTCCAGTGCCCCTCCACTGAAGAAGGATGGAAGAAAGTTGCAGAGCAGTGGTATCAGAGGTGGAACTTCCCCCACACCGTTGGAGCCTTTGATGGCAAGCACGTGGCCTGCAAAGCTCCAGCCAACTCGGGGTCCACTTATTTGAACTCCAAGGGCTTCTTCAGCATCATCCTCTTCGCCATGGTTGATGCTGACTACAAGTTCATGTACATCGATGCTTCAGGCTATGGCTCATCTTCAGATGCCCAGGTATACAACGCCAGTCACCTCAAGGAGGAACTGGAAGGCAACCTCATCGTGGGCTTCCCAGATCCAGACCCCCTGCCCAACGACACGCAAGATGTGCCCTACTTCATTGTGGAGGATGACGCCTTCTTCCTCAGAACCTATCTCATGAAGCCATACACTTCCAGACTCCTGACCCATGAAGAGAGGATCTTCAACTACAGGCTGTCCAGGGCAAGGTGGGTGGTGGAGAACGCCTTTGGCATCCTGGCCAATAGGTTCCAGGTACTTCTCACGACCATGCAGCATCGCCCAGAGACTGTGAGGAGGATCATGGAAGCTTGCAGCATCCTGCACAATCTCATGTACACTCGCTACCTAGTCTTGCAGAACAGGCTCGTGGACCATCAACAAGGCAATGGGGACATGGAGCCTGGGGAATGGAGGCAAGGGCGAAACCTGATCCACACTCAGGATGTGCAAGGCCACAACAGAGCCTCATGCGAGGTGAAGAAGCAGCGCAACTTCCTGAAACACTGGTGCAACTCCCCAGCTGGAGCGGTGGAGTGGCAAGACAGGATGGTAGATGCTTAATGGATGCTTCCTTCAGCCTGTTTCATCACACGGATGAGATTGGGCCATGTATGTTGGGTGGGCTTACAATAAACAGGGCGTTTAATAAAGAGTTGTGTTTATGTTGACATGTGTGGATGATTGATTACATTATTATTGATAATAAAGGGCCATAGGTGTGGCACCTGGGAGGGTGGACCATACAGTCCCACTATGCTTGCACAGGAGGTTTATCTATCCCACAGCTATTAGCCATCCCAAATGTATCCCTGCTCATTCCACAGGTATCCCTGCCCACCCCACTGCTATCTTAACCCATCCCACAAGCATGCTAAGGTTAAGCCAATTCTAAAAGTTTCCACCAAGACTTTATTAAAAAAAGAAATGAAGCAAGTGTGTGAATCAAAGATAAACTTTATTGAACAACAAGCTGTGAAAAATAAATGACCCAAGTCAACTGTCCAAATAAAGTCCACAGGTCTATAAAGTGTCAAGTGTCCAAATAAAGTCTACCCAGTCTCTGGCACTCTTCTTGGTCACTCAGAGGTGTGCCCAGTCTCAGGGGTGAAGGGTCTAGGTCCTGTGGTGGTGGGTGGTGCTGGAGTGCCTGGCCTCGAGAGGACAACAGGGGACGGTGTGTTGAGAAAGGTCTTGGACAGCTGGCTCAGCCCCGTGATGCTGAGAGGTCCTTCCTCCATGCCATGGGGTGTCAGCCCCAGTACTGGTGACAGATGTACTGAGGCCGGGCTTGGCTGTGGGGTGGAGGAAGGAGTAGTGTAGTGGGGCTGTCTGCTCTGCAGCTGGGTGAGGACTGGCGTGGGTGGCATCGCTGTCATCGGTGGCATCATTGGCGTGGGAGGCATCGCTGTCATCTGTGGCATCATTGGCGTGGGTGGCATCGGTGGCATCAGTGAAACAGGTGGCAACGGTGTCGCCCGATGACTCTGTGCCTGGACTGGGAATGGCTGTTGCCTGTGCTGCTGAACCTCCTGGTAACCGTAGCTCTGGTAGGTGAGGGCCTGTGGGAAGCCTTGGAATGGGAGGGACGTCACCTGGGGTGGAGGAGCAGGCCTGGACTGGGTGGGAGCATGTTCCTCTGCGTCTGGAGGTTTGTGAAGCAACTTGGTGATCCGGTCCTTCACCAGCTGGTACTGTGGATCCGCCATTTCCTTGAGGGTCTGGTTGACATAGGTGAGGAAGGGCTTGCGGTTGGAGGATGAGGAGTCGGTGTGGACCAGCTGAGAGAGGAGATCTATCCTGTTGCGGATGGTGTCCCTGATCTCCAGCAGGACATTGTGGCTCTGCCCTTCCAGCTGTCTGGCTCTCTGCCTTTCTGCGGAGGCGGAGCTGGGTGGTGGTGGATGTGGGTAGGGCTGTGGTGGACGTGCCGTCTCCTTTCTCCCACCGCACCAGGGAGTCCTCTACGCACTCCACCATGCTTACCACACCTGTCCGTGGGTTCTCCGCCGTGGCACGCTCCACAGAAACCTGCCTGGAGACAGGGACTGACTCTCGTCCGGAAGAGGACTGGGTGGCAGCAGGCTGCCTGAGAGAGAGGGTAGACAGAGGGGCTCCTGGTGCTCCTCGGTGGCAGATCTCACCCTCCAGGAAGCTGCACCTGGCCATGACGTAGGTCTCTCTGTCTGTCAGCTTCACAGTGGCCTGGCCAGATTTCTTCAGGTGCAGCTTCCCGTACCAGGTGTGCATATGTTTCCACCAGCTGAGGAGCACCTCCGAAGTGTAACCCATACTCTCTGCCCTCTCTCTCCAAGCAACCTGCTTCCTTTTGGTGTCCCTGTACAGCCGGTGTCCCTTCCGCCACAGATAGTCGTTCTCTCTCAGCCACTCCAGCACCTCATCCTCGTGCGTCTCCGCAATGGAGTATTGCTTCCTCTCCCATTGTCACATACGCCTCTTCCTCCCTTTGGCTGGACCAGATGGGCCCTCATCAGAGGGGCTCTCAGGTAGTAGGGGCTGCTCCTCCACACCACCAGCAGCAGCAGCAGCAGGATCATCATCATCATCATCATCATCATCCTCACCAGCAGGATCATAATCATCATCATCATCATCAGCAGCAGCAGCAGCAGCAGGAACACCAGGACCAGGATCAGCAGTAGTAGAGTAAGCACCAGCAGGGCCAGCAAGTCCAGGAGCACAAGCAGGACCAGGAGCACAAGCAGGGCCAGGAGCACGAGCAGGACGAGCAAGACCAGGAGCATGAGCAGGACGAGCAAGTCCAGGAGCACGAGCAGAACCAGCAGGACCAGGAGCAGCTTCAACAGATTAAGCAACAGCAGAAGCCCCAGCACCAGCAGAAGCACCACCGCCAGGAGCAGCTTCAGCAGAAGCCCCAGCACCAGCAGAGTCAGGGGCAGGGGGCGGGAGGTTGGCCCTGTCCCTCTTGCCAGGGATGGCGGCAGGTTGCTGAGGATTTCGCTTCCTCCCCATGGTTGTGGGGTTGCTGGCTGGCAGGGAGGCTGGCAGGCACCAAGGCTGGCAGGAAGCCTGGCAGAAAGCCTGGCAGGAAGGCAGGCAGGCAGGCACTAAGGCTGGCTGGAAGGCAGGCTGGCAGCAAGGCTCGCAGGCAGGCATGCATTCAGGGCAGGCAAGGAACTCGAAGTGTCCAGCAGCAAGTCTTTCCTCGGAATGCTGGCCACGTGCGAGCTGCTTCCCTTTATATCCGGGGGGCTTACGTAATACTTCCCCCCTGCATACGCAATTAATGCGCAGCATCCGTTCCGCTTCCGCTATGCATCCGTTAGGCTTCCGCTGTGCATCCGCTTTATCCACTGTGCATCCTCTGTGCATCCGCTTCATCCGTTCGGCGTCCGTTCTGCATCCGCTGTATCTGTTCCGCATCCGCTTCGCTGAGGTCCCCCGGAAGCCCTGCAGTTGCGCCATCCACTCCCATCCGCTTCCATCCACTAGGCTTCCATTCTGCATCCACTTTGCATCCGCCCTGCGTCCTCCCCGCGTCCGTGTTATCCGCTCCGTTTATGCAAATTTTTGCCCCTTTTGAGAGCGGATAACGTCCGTTGTGTCCGTTTTGCATCCGTTGGCCAGTGTGACATGGGCTTAAGTTGTTGAAAGAGTTAACAGATATTGTGGCACAACAGGTATTGTATATAACCTCAAACAAAATTCAAAAGGTAGAACCTTATACCTACTTGGGACATAGAATTTTGCATAATTCCTCCATTCCAATTCTTCCTGAATTACAAGTACAGAAATCATATACATTAGTACAATGGCAAAAATTACTTGGCATTATTAATTGGGCACACCCATTCTTCTACATTACAACTGGTGATATGTTGCCCTTATTTCAGTCTTTGAAGGGAGCAGAATCACCAGGAGATCTAGTTGTATTAACTGATCTTCAAAGAACATGCCTTCAAGAAATATAGAATGAGTTTAAGCATCGATATGTGGACAGGATTACATCCTTAACAATAGGACTTTGCTTAGCTATTCTTCCCACGACACCCTTACCCACGGGATGTCTTTCTTATAATGCATCCCCACAAGCAGTCAACATTCATGAATGGATTAACTTGTCAGCTACTCCACCTAGAAACATTTATCCTTATCAATCAGCATTAGATGTTTTGATTATTAAAGCTTGTAAACGAGCCTTACATCTTACAGGACAGGATCTCATTAGCATAGCTTTCACTCGTACAAAAGTTGAACAAGAGCATTTGATGATGATTTCAGAATCATATCAGATAGCCTTTTCTCAATATGTGGAAAACTTGTTGTATTCTTTACCCAAGGATCCTAGAATAGTTGTTACTACTACTTTAAATCCAGCCTTTTCTTCTATTTTTGTGTGAAATCCTATTTCTAAAGCTCTTACAGTTTTTACTGATGGATCACCTGGTGTCGTGATCCATCAGTAGCCGTGAAAGATCCTTCTATTCGACAAGCTGTGTGGGTTCCAGTGTGCTGTGTTTGTCCGCATCATGGCATGGCATCAGGCCTTCACAACCTGGTTCCAGGTATCAATCTTCATCTGAACACAGAAGTCTGTCTTCCAAGGTTGACGCACCCACAACCTATCACTTGGGGCCAGGTTAAATCTACTACATATCAAGCTCAACAACAACTGCAGCAGGCCTCATTACCTCAAACTCCTGAAAATCTTGTTGCTGCTGTTTTTGCTATTATTACTGCTAACTCTGTTACCATTTTACTTTGTATTTTCTTGTTTATGGTTAATGGTGTTTCTGCTAAAAAAAAAAAAAAAAACCACTTCTGTGGGTCGTCTTGACCCTAATTTGAGGGTTCATCATGCCCAATACATGTTTATGACCCATGACACAAATATTACTTTATACTATGAGCCCCCAATGGCATTTGGTCAAATTTCTTTTACCCCTAACTTGATCATGTCTTCTACATTTATTGTCTCACAACTACAATCTATTTCACACTTCTGGCTATTTTCTACCCCCCCTCTCTTAATCATTTACAATTGCGATACATTCATAAATCTTTGAATCCTCCATTTAAAATAAAAAACGAGGATATGTAGAGTTGTAATTGCAGGAATATTCCAATCTTGGATGGCAAACCTCAGATAAAGAATGCTTCCAAACAAATACAACTCAGGCAAACAAAGTCACTAATCTAAAGGAGGATTAGAGAGGGGAAGTAAACATATGTTAGACTTTAACTAGAGATAATTAATTGTATGGATTACTGTGCTGAACAGTAATGAAAGTTAAGCAGTAACCAAAGTTAACCAATGATGGAGGATAATAAAAATGTGTATAAATGCAAGACTATACTCCATCATGATCATCATGATTCAGTTGTTCATGATCAAACAACTCTACTGCCTCGTCATTACAACAATTTCCTAATGGAATAACTCTAAAATATAATAAGAGGAGGAGAGAAATAAGGTGGTAAAGGTTATCTACTCTTATCTGACACATTAAAGACTGTATTCAGAAAGGTCTGGAAAACATAATGTGTGTTGGGCTATAATCAAAAACTGGGCTTTGGGAGACCCCCTCTCAAATTATTGAAAATCTACCAATACATTAAAAACATAAATATATATTTAAATAATCAGTTTTTAATAGTGGCTAACTGGAGGTTTGCAAGGTAACAAGAAACAAGAAACAAACCGAGAGTCAGAGTTAAGGCACCAGGCTAGAAACTGGAAGACCATAAGTTTTAATCCTGCCTTACTCATAAAATGTTGTTGTAATCTGCAACTCCTACACTGTAGAAACATTAGGACAACACATCTTGGCCAGGGTAAACAATAGACACAATTTACATAGACTTCTGTAAAGCCTTTGATTCAGTGGTGCATGACAAACTAATGTTGAAACTAAATTCTTATGGAATCTCCGGATCCTTGCAAAAGTGGATAGCAATGTTCCTGTCAAACAGGCAACAAATAGTCAAAATAGGGAGGACCCTATCAAATCCAGCACCAGGTAGCAGCAGGTGTGCCCCAAGGCAGTATTTTAGGACCCACACTCTTTCTGCTTTGCATCAACAACCAAAGCAATCATATTAAAAGCAGTTGCATCATCTTTGCTGATGATGTAAAATTATTTAACACCATTAACATGCTGCTGCCCTACAAAGTGACTTTGACTATGTGTCAGAATGGTCACACAATTGGCAACTCCAAATCTCAACTAATAAATGCTCTGTCCTACACATTGGCAATAAAAATCAAAACACCAAATACAAGTTGGGCAGAAACAATCTCGTAGACGACCCTCACTCTGTCAAGGACTTAGGAGTACTCATCTTATATGATCTAAGTCCCAGAGCTCACTATAACAGTTTTGCCAAAAAGACATTAAGAGTTGTTTATCTAATTTTGTGAAGGTTCTTCTCTGGTAACATTGTATTGCTAACTAGAGCATACAAAACTTTTGCCAGACCAATTCTTGAATACAGCTCACCCCCCCCCCCCCGGAATCTATACTGTATATCGGACATTAACATGATTGAGTGGATTCAGAGGCATTTCACAAGAAGAGTACTCCACTCCTCTTCTCACAATAGAATCCCTGATGCTAACAGTCTTAAATTTTGGGGCTTGGACAATCTGAAACTGCACTGCCTCGGTCCGATCTAAGCATAGTGCACAAAATTGTCTACAACATCTTACCTATCAATGACTTCTTCAGCTTCAACCACAATAATACACAGGCAAACAACAGATACAAACTCAATGTAAATGCTTCAAACTTGACTGCAGAAAATATGACTTCAGCAACATTGAGTGGTCAATGCCTGGAATGCTCTATCCGATTCCATTGTTCCAACTTCAAATACTCATAGCTGCTACCTCAAACTGTCTACCATGGACTTCACCCAATTCCTAAGAGTTCCATAAAGAGGGCATGCATAAACCCCTGCCTTACTGTCTCCATTTATCTGAATTTATTTCCTTGTTCATATTTATATTCATACTTATACCTGCTATCTTGTATATGTTTGACAAGTAAAAATTAATTAATTAAATAAATGAATAAATGAATAAATAAATAAATAAATAAATAAATAAATAAATAAATATCCAGCTGGGTGACCTTGAGCCAGTCACTCTCATCCTAACCATAGGGTTGTTGTTGTGGGGAAAATAGGGAAAGAAAAGTGTGTTCAATATGTTCTTGTAGAGTTGTTTATAAAAATAATAAAGGTGGAATACAAATAAATAAAATATATTGAATACTTATTCTAAAAAGAATAAGAATAATAAGAATAAAAAGAATAAAAAGAAGAATAAAAAAGAATAAAAAGAATTCTTATTCTAAAAAGAAAAATGATGAAAATCAGAGCTTTTCAAAATATTTGAAACTTTGTGCATCCACGATTGGGTTATCAGTTGCTACTAGCTGATTGGACTGAGTCTGTCAGATCTGCGAGGACACTCCTCTCTTGCTAAGGGTGCCCCAGAAATTGACTCAATCAAGCACTAGGACATGTTTTTTAGTGCTCTACAAATTTGAGAATAATTAGGTAAAATCAGACAAAATCCAATTCTGAATGCTATCACAGCAGCAGCCAGCTCCCGATCTACCAACTGAGCAGTTGTCAAAAGATCAATCTTTTGAGGCTTCGGTCTGGAGTGACATGGACAGATCGGCTGAGGGCCAGTTCTCTTCAAGTAAGAGTGGCTGACAGGGAAGTGTGTCAGAGGAAACCTCCTCTCCCTAACTGTCTTGGCTTGGGCAGGCTATTGTGCGGCTTTAAACAGCCATCTTAAGCCCGTTTGTTCCACAAAAAGACATTAAAAAAAAAGGCGTGAAAATATTTGTCATTGGAGTCTGGAGCTGACAGGTTTAATTTAATACTCTGCTAAATTTTGGTTTAGGTTCTTGTTTAATTTCTTGAGCTGTCGAATCCACAGGTCAGCAGACTCCCAGGAGAGTTAGGCTGCCTGTCAATTATTTAAAATGGCAGATTTTAGATAACTACAACCAAATGTTTTAGCCTGATTAGAAGACAAGAGCCAAGGCTGCAGGGGCTCAAAAAGGCTCCAAGACAGCAGAGCAGGATAAGCATCATAGGGACAGGGTACTGAACAGACTGTGGGCTAAGGGACAGCAAGAAGCAGCCCAAGATAGCTTTTCAAACAGCACCAGCATTGATTCCCACCAAAATGAGGAGCGACCATTGGAGAGAAGAGACAGGTCTCTTCAAAATGACAGGAGGCATTGCAGTGAGTGAGGGAAGAGAATTTTCCCCTATCTGTCCAGCAACAGGACAACTAGCAACAACCGTGTAAAAAATCAGAGTGCTCCACTCAGCAGCGAGACAGGGTCCAGATGTTCAGTTCAACATACAGGTTTTGCTCGTGGAAGCAGTAAAGCAAGGGGTATCTGCATCCCTAAAGCAGTCTAGGCGATCTCCCTCAGTAGCTTCCTGCTTTTCTTCCAGACAAGTATTTCAATTTCTTGAAGATCTTTCCATATATTCTGAGGATGATTCTGATTCTTATGCTCCCTCTCTACATGATCACTCTACCCATTCTGACATGGGAAATCAGATAGAGAGAGACCTGTCTTATATTGAAGGCTTGGATTCTGAGAATCCTGTAATTTCAGGGTTTTTTTTAACTGGCCCTATTTAAATCACTCGTCTTCAAGGCAAAGAATGCCACAGGGGAAGGCAGGGCTCCTGCATCACCTGAGCCAGTAAATGCATCTGAGGATCCCAATGATCCATTCTTCTCTGAGAAGACCATCACTACAAAGATCATCCCTTCACCAAAGATGTTTACAATCCAGAGACAGTGGTCTTCTCCTGGATCAAATCCAAGCTCTTCTTTCTTTGATAGGAGTTTGTTAATGTGGGAGCTGATCTTTCGAGAGCTCTGGAAGTACCCACAGTAGATACCCCAGTAGCTGCCCTGCAGTCCAATTCTGAAGTTCCTGTTGAACCTGATGACTCACTGAGAACAGAAGACAAGAGGAACAGATACTTCAGAGGACTTATCAGTCAGCAGCCTGGGTGGTGAAGGCCTCCATTGCAGCATCCTTTTTCAATTGAGCATCACTCATCTGGCTATGTGAACTGCAAGAGAGAATTCCAACTAATGATGTCAGATCTCATTAGCACATTAATAAGCTTCTAGCAGCTGTTTGAGTTCTTGGATGATGACACCCCCAGTATGGTCAGGTTTGCTTCAAAGGTAATAGGATCATCTGCAACCTCTCGAAGTCTGCACTGGCTCAGGCAATGGTGGGTAGACTTCAAGGGGGAGAAAATATTTGCAGAAGCATTGGACAAGGTCTGGTGGGCTCCAAAGACAAGGGGAAGATTTTGCCTCCCAGGTCAAGAAAGGTCAACTTTCACTCGATGTCTTATTTTCACTGCCCCTTCCTTAGGGCGACTGAAGTCGGAGGGGGGTTTTCTATTCCCCAGAGGCTTTCATCTTCAGACAGGAACAACAGCAGGACAAGATAGATAGAAACTGCCAGTTCCAGAACAAGTGGCTTTTTTGGGGGGGTCATCCTTTCCGACCCCTAGAAAAATCTGCTATCAACCCTCCCATTGGGGGATGTCTGGCTTTATTTGCCAGGCATTGGGAGGAAGTAACCACAGACACTTGGTTCCTAGAGACAGTCCAATCAGGCTTTTCTCTAGAGTTCCTCTCCTTACCCCCAAGGATTTTCTTTTGTTGCCCTATTTCTAAGAACAGAGAGAGGAAGGTCCTCATGGAAAAAGCTATTCAGCCAATTCCTGAGGACCAACAAGGGATGGGATTTCTACCAATCATATTTATGATGCGACCTGGAGGTCTTTCTGTGAATGGTGCTCTTGATCTGGAATGGACCCTACTGAGGCTTCAGTGACCCAGGTGCTGGACTTTCTTCAAGAAGGATTTGACAAGGGCCTGTCACCCAACATGTTGCAGTGGCAGAGATGGCCTTCTCTTCTGTACCTTCTTTGGGGGGCTCAGAATCCCTATCTAGACATCCTACTGTCCACAGATTTCTGAACGGGGATACAAATCTGAGGCCTCCATGGTTCATCGATATCTCATATGGGGCCTTTCTAAAGTACTACATCCACTGACTGAGGCCCCATTTGAACTACTGAGATCTACTTCTCTGCAATTTTTGTCTTGTGAGTTAGCCTTCCTGGTAGCCATCACCTTGGCCAGAAAGATTTTGGTCTTGGTTGCCTTATCTGTCAGGAAAGACCTTTGTATTTTCCATGCCAACTGAGTTGTTTTGAGATTGGACCCTTCGTTTGTGTCAAAGGTGAACTCTTGGTTCCACAGGGCCCAGGAACTGATATTACCTGATTTCTGTCCAAAATCTGTCCTTACTTTAGAAAAAAAAGTGGCACACTCTGGACAATTGAAGAGTCCTTCATATATGCATTAAACAAACTTCTCCCTTCAGAAAGTTTACATTTCTTTTGTATCATTTCAACCCTCTAACATGGGCTGTAAGGTCATTCCAATGGGGGAGGTGAGTCAGATTGTGCATCTCCAAAGCCTATCAATCCCAGAGACTTGCAGTTCCTCCATACCATAACAGCCCATTCAAATAACATTTGACAAGAAGTGCGGCCATGTCGGTGGCATGGGCCACTCAGATCTCTGGAGGAGGTTTGCAGGGTGACAACTTGGGCTTCACCTTCTCCATTCATCGAACATTATAAGCTGAACCTTTGCATCTTCAGACGCAGCCTTTGGATGGACAGTTCTTCAAAAGGTCCACCCTGCCTACGGGATTTGGACTGAACTAGGCCCGCCCATAGGACAGCCAGCTTTGGTATGTCCCAATCCTGGATGCTATCTCCACCATAATGGAGAAGTGTCATTGGTTCTTACCTGATGTGAACTTTCTCATTTGGTAGAGATAGCATCCAGCCCCACCCCAATGGAGATCCGTTCCAAATCCAGTAGAGCACAACAACAACAACAACAACAACAACAACAACAACAACAACAACAACAACAAAACACATCAGTCTGTCACTATTTCTTTGCCAATTTTTGGACCACCGTTAGCAACAGGGGTATGTCCTCACAGATCTGACAGACTCAGTCCAATCAGCTAGCAGCAACAGACAATCCAATCCTAGATGCTATCTCTGTTCCATTTGGAAATCAGGTGTGTGAGACCGGGTTCCAACAAACAGCTCTTTATTAAACAGTATAGTGACTTGTAACGGAACATTTACCCAAGCCACGGCAGCCCTTCTTATAGCGGCTTGCTCATGGCTTGTGGCTAATGACAGTTGTTTAAGTGTTCCTGCTGTCAGGCGGGCCAATCAGAATGGTGCTTAACTGACCAATCTGAGAACGGCCTATTCGGCCAATCAGTTTAAGATATTTGGAGTCTACCAAATTCTATACACAACAATCTCCACCAAATGAAAAAGGTTTTATCAGGTAAGAACCAATGACCCTTTCCTAGCTCTTTCTCATAACTAATAGAAATAAATTATTTTCAAATTTGGAAAAGTCTCTTTTATAATCTTAGATATTGAGGGAGCAAAAATTCCATTTATTAAAAATTGTATAATGTACGACTTCTCAAGGTATGCATAGGGCACGATGCTTTTATTTTAATCCTGGGTGAAATGAGTGATGTTGTGGATATCCTTTTGTGGCGCCTAAAGATTGTGGGGGCTGGATGGAAAACAAGAAGGGGTTTTTTTTGGTTTTGGATGGGGTTGCACTACCACAGTCAGACCCATTGCATAATCTGGGGCTTTTCCTAGTCTCCACAGCTCCTGCTCAAGGAGCAAGTGGCAGTCAAGGCTAGGAGGGCCTTTGTTCAACTTTGTGTTTTGCAACAGTTATGCCTCTTCCTGAATTGAAGGCACTTTGGTTGATCATCTCCCATCTAGACCATTGCAATATGCTTTACGTAGGGATACCATTGAAATGTAGCCAGAAGGTTCTGTTGGTTCAGAATGTGACCACGTGAACAATCTTAGGCACCTGAAGAATAGTGCATATAATACATCTTCCATGCAGTCTACCTTGGGTTCTCATTTGCTACCAGTCCAATTCAAGGTGTAAAGTAAACCTTTAAAGACCTATCATGGCATGAGGCAACATTACATGCAGAGCTATTACACCAACTTTTCCCACTCAGTCAAACAGGGAAAGTACGCTGTGGATGCTTTCGCTTAAAGAATTCTGACTGGTAGGGTGCAAGAAGAGAACCTCTGACATTGATGCCAATACAGATAATCAGAGCTGGAAGGGACCTTGTAGGTCATCTAGTTCAACCCCCCACCCAAGTGGGAGACCCTACACCATTTCTGACAAATGGCAGTCCAATCTCTTCTTGAAAGTCTCAACTGATGGCGTTCCCACAACTTCTGAGGGCAAGCTGTTCCATTGGTTGATTGTTCTCACTGTCAGAAAGTTTCTCCTTGTTTCCAGGTTAACTTTCTCCTTGTTCAGCTTCCATCCATTATTCCTTGTCTGGCCTACAGGCACTTCAGAAAATAGCTTCATCCCTTCCTCCCTGTGGCAGCCCCTCAAATATTGGAAGACCGCCATCAGGTTTCCCCAGGTCCTTCTCTTTACAAGACTAGCCAAGCCCAGTTCCTGTAACCGTTTGTTGTATGTTTTAGCCTCCAGTCCCCTAATCATCCTGGTTGCTCTTTTCTGTACTTTTTCTAGAGCCTCAACATCTTTTTTATAATGTGGTCACCAAAACTAGATGCACCCGTGAGGTTGAGAGGCCCTTCATCAAGGACTTGAGATGTCAGGCCCAATACTGATGACAGATTGTCCGTTCACGGGCTTGGCTGTGGGGTGGAGGAAGGAGGACTGTAGTGGGGCTGTCTGGTCTGCAGCTGGGTGAGGACCTGCATCTGTGGCATCCTCGATGGCGGATCTCACCCTCCAGGAAACTGCACTTGGCCATGACATACATCTCCCAGTCAGTGAGCTTGACAGCGGCCTGCCCGGATTTCTTGAGGTGTAGCTTGCCATACCAGGTGTACATGTGCTTCCACCATCCCAGGAGTAGGTCTGAAGTGTAGCCCAGGCTCTCTGCCTTGTCTCTCCAAGCTGCCTGCTTCTTCTTGGTGTCCCGATACAGTCTGTGGCCCTTTCTCCAGAGGTACTTGTTCTCCCTCAGCCATTCCAGCACTTCATCCTCATGCTCCTCGGAAATGGTGTACGGTTTCCTCTCTCCCTTCTCCTTCCCTTGCCTCTTCCTCCCTCTAGCAGGGGCTTCAGCAGGGCATTCAGGGGCTTGAGAAGCAGGGCCTTCAGGGGCTTGAGCAGCAGGGCCTTCAGCAGCAGGGCTTTGAGGGCCTTGGGGCTGGTCCACCACAGCAGCAGCAGCAGCAGCAGCAGCTTCAGAGTCAGTGCCAGGGGTGGGATGCTGGTTCTGGCCTTCTTCACCTTGCCAGGGCTTGAACAAGTAGGCACGACCTTCCTCTTCTTCCCTGACTGACGAACCATGATGTTGCTGCAAGATGTATGTGGCAGCACATCTTTCCCCTGCATGCTGACTGTGTGCGTGCTGCATCCTTATATATCCATGGAGCTGATGCAATTCTTACTCCCCTCATGTGCAGTGAATTCTTTGCATCCGATATACATCCGCACGGCATCCCCTTTGTTTCCTATAGGCATCCGTGATGCATCCGCTTCATCCGCTATGCATCCACCCCTTCCGCTATGCGTCCACTTCGAAATTCTCCCCCAGAACCCCTTCGGTATGCGTCCGCTTCAAAATTCTCCCCCAGAACCCCTTCAGAGGTGTCATCCGCTTCCATCCGCTTTCATCCGCTAGGCTTCCTATGAAGATCCATTTAACATCCCTGCTACATACTACCCATGTCCGTTCTTTTCCATTCTGTTTATGCAAATTTTTGCCACTTTTTGGAGCAGATGACAACGGATGGAGAAATTTTGCTCATCTGCTGTGTCCTTTATGCATACGTTTTGTGTCCGTCGGCCAGTGGGACCGGGCCTTAAGGCTTTATAGAATGGTATTAGGACTTCCCTTGATCTTGACTGTATCCCTCTGTTAATACAATTTAGGATTGCATTAGCTTTTTTGATGGCACACTGCTGGCTCATATTTAGCTGGTTGTCCACTAAGACTCCAAGATCCCTCTCACAGTTACTGCTATTGAGCCTGGTTTCACCCAGTCTATATGTGTACTTTTGTTTTTTCTTGCCTAAGTGTAGGACTTTACTTTTCTCTATATTGAATTTCATTTTATTAGATATGGCCCAATGTTTTAGTCTGTCAAGATCCATCTGAATCTTTTTTTTTTTTTTTAAAGTTTTTATTAATTTTCTACAAACAAACAAACATACAAAACATTAAAAACATCTACTCTCATATATACTTCCGGTGTATCGGTTGGTTCATCAGTTTTGTGCATTCATTTTATAGTGTCAATTACAATTATATTGCATAACCACTCATATTGTCAATCCATATTCTAATATTACTAAAGAAAAAAATAAAAAAAAATTTTTTTTCTGACTATACTTTTAATCATTCATGCTTTGCGAGATAACAATACTTCAAACAATTTGTCGTATAATCATAACAAATCAATCCTAAAAAACTCTTCATATATATAATATTAATGCTCTATTATTGTATTTTATCATCTAACCATTGATAAAAAAAACCCCAAATTGCATAAAATTGTTTATCTTCTTGTTCTCTAATTTCAAATGTCAATCTACTCATCTCAGCACATTCCAATATTTTCTTAATAATTTCTTCCTGCAATGGTATTTTCTCATTCTTCCAGTTTTTAGCAAATACAATCCTAGCCGCCGTTAATACATTTACAATCAAATATTTCAAGTCTTTATTATATATATCAGGTAAAATTCCCAATAAAAAGATCTCTGGCTTCAAGTCTATGTGTTTCTTTGTCATTTTTTCCAACCACATGTGAATTTTAGTCCAATATTTTCTAGCATTCTCACAAGTCCACCACATATGATAGTATGAGCCAGGTATCTGATGACATTTCCAACATTTTTCAGATTTATTCTTGAACATTCTTGCTATTCTTGTCGGGGGAAGGTGCCACCTGTAAAACATCTTATACAAGTTTTCTTTATATGCTATTGACATTGTCATTTTATAATTTTGAGACCACAATTTTTGCCATTGCTCTAAATCAATTCCATATCCAAAATTCTTCCCCCATGCAATCATAGTTTCTTTAACTTGTTCTTCCTCTAGCTTAATTCCCAATAAATAACCATATAACTTTTTAATCACTTTCTCATCAGTACCCATCAATATCTTATCTAAATCAGTCTGTTTATTATAGAATCCTTCCGTTTTAAAATCTTCAAGATATCTTGAGTGTATTTGCGCATATGAAAACCAATTCATCCTTATACCTTGTTCCTCTAAATTTTGGATCGTTTTAAGTCCACCCTTTTCATCCAACAGTTCCCCATATCTAACTGTTTGTTCCTTTTTATAGATCATAGGATAGGAAAATGCTTCAATAGTCGATAACCAAATTGGAATTTTCAAATAACATTGTTTTTTTATCTTCTCCCAATTTAACCACAAAGACTCCCGTATATAATGTCTTCTGAAATACCCCTGTGTTTTAGTTCCCTTGTACCATAAAAAAGCATGCCAGCCCAACAGTAAATCATGTCCTTCTAATGTCAACAATCTATGTTTTCTTAATGTTATCCATTCTTTGACCCACATCAAACTTGCAGCTTGATAATACAATTCCCAATTAGGCAGGCCAAAACCTCCTCTATTTCTAGCATCTTGCAAAAGTTTTAACTTTATTCTCGCTTTTTTACCTTGCCATATAAACTTCAACATAGTTTTATTTAAATCTTCAAAATAGTCTTTTCCAAGTCTAATTGGTATTGTTTGAAAGAGAAATAAAATTCTAGGTAAAATATTCATCTTAATTGTTGAAATTCTCCCTATTAATGACAATTGTAAATTTTCCCATTTCTTCAAATCTATAATTATCTGTTGTTTAAGTTTAACATAATTATTCTCTTTTAATGTGCTACATCTTGCTGTCAAATATATCCCCAGATACTTAACCTTGTTTGTAATTTGAATTTTCAAAAGATCTGTCAGTTCTTCTCTTTGTCTCAACAACATATTTTTTGTCAAAATCTTTGTTTTATCTTTATTTATTTTCAAGCCAGCCATCTCACCATATGTCTCTACCTTTTCCAATAATTTTGGAGCGGTTTCTAACGGGTCTTCCAGAATAAAAGCTAAATCATCAGCAAAAGCTTGTAGTTTAAATTCTTCCTTTTTAATTTTCATTCCTTTTATATTTTTGTCATCTCTAATATTTCTATTCAACACTTCCAAAGTTAATACGAATAACAAAGGAGATAGGGGACATCCTTGTCTTGTACCTCTTCTTATATTAATAAGATCTGTAAATTCTCCCTCCATCATTACCTTTGCTGTCTGTTTATTATATATGGCTTCTATTGCTTGAATAAATTTTCTGGCAAAGCCCATCTGTTCCAATAATAATAACATAAATCTCCAGTTCACGTTGTCAAATGCTTTTTGAGCATCTAGGAATATCAAAGCCATTTGTTTTTCAGGATGAGCCTCATAATATTCCAAGGTATCCAAAATTACTCTCATGTTGTCTCTAATTTGTCTCTTTGGTAGAAATCCATTTTGATCTGGATGGATAAAATTATTTAAATATTTTTTCAGTCTTTCTGCTAAGATTGAAGTAAAGATTTTATAATCTGCATTCAATAAGGAAATAGGTCTATAGTTCTTAATTTGCAACGGGTCAGCCTCTTCCTTTAAAATAAGTGTAATATAAGCCTCTGACCATGTTTTGGGTGTCATCTTTTTTAACATAACTTCATTCATAATTTCTAACAATGGAGTGTTCAATGATTCTTGAAATTTTTTATAGAATTCTGCCGGAAGTCCATCTGGACCTGGTGCTTTCCCATTATTTTGTCTTTTAAATGCTTCATTTAGTTCCATCATTGTTATATTGCTTTCTAACATTTCTTCAGTCTCTTTAGGTATCTTCGGTAAGTTAGCATTCTGTAAATACTGTTTAATTTTTTTCTCATCAATATTCTCTTGTTTATATAGTTGTCCATAATAATCTCGAATAATTTCCTTTTTCTCCTTATTACCACAACAAACTTGACCTTGATCATTTATTAGTTTCAATATTTTTCTTGATTCTTTCTCCTTTCTCAGTTTATATGCTAGCCATCTACCTGGTTTATTTGCATCTTCAAAATAATTCTGTTTAGAATTTCTAATTTTCTGTGCCAGTTCTTCTTTCTCTATTAATTCCATTTTATGCTTAATTACATCCAGTTTCAATTTAATATCTTTTTTCTGTGGTATTTTCTGTAATTCTTTTTCAAGTCTTATATATTCATCTTCCAAGGCCTTAGAGGTTTGTCTTTTCCTAATATTCTTTTTTCTTGTATAGTCTATTATCAAACCTCTTACATATGCCTTCATTGTATCCCAAACATTCTGTATTGAGGTATCTTCTTTTTTATTTTCTTTAAAAAAAAAAGACTAATTCCTTCTCCATCCATTATATAAAATCTTTCTCCTTTAAAATGGTATTGTTTAATGTCCATCTCGATCTTTTTTTTTGTCCCTTCCATTTAATTGTCATTGGACTATGATCTGCCCAAGTACTTATTTCAATATTTGTTTCTTGAATAGTAGATATTAATTCTGTTGAGATCCAAATCATATCTAACCTGGACCATGATAAATGTCTATTAGAATAAAAAGTATATTGTTTAGTTTTAACATTTCTTTCCCTCCAAATATCTTTTAAGGTTAATTCATCTGTCATTTTAAAAAAAGATTTAGGGAGAATCTTTCTATTTTGTTTTGTTGTTGTTGTTATATAGTCCAATTTATTGTCCACAATTCCATTAAAGTCTCCCATCATGATTATGTTAACATAGTCCAGTCTAATTATTTCCATATGTAGTTTTTTATAAAACTCTTCTTGTTTATCATTCGGAGCATAAATTGCAATCAAGAGTATTTTTTTATTATTATCCATTATTTCCACCATTAATACTCTTCCATCTTCATCCGTGTAGATCAGTTTTGCTGGAATATCTTCTTTAATATAGAGAACCACTCCTCTTTTCTTACATTGAATCAAAGAAGTAAATATTTTCCCTAATTTTGGCTGTACTAACAAATGCTCATGTTGCTTTTTAATATGAACTTCTTGTAAGCAAATTATATCAAATTTTAATTTCTCTAATTTGTGAAAAGTTTTCCTTCTTTTAACAGCTGAGTTAAGTCCATTTATATTCATTGTAATCAGTTTTTTTTCTTCCATGATTATGCTTTATATTTAGGTCTAACAACTCTCGTAGCTCTCACTTCACGTTGTTCTTTACTGTCTACCTGTCCACCTACAACTCCTTTCTCTTTTTCAGTCTCCAGTTGTTCCTCCAGAAGCTCAATTAATGAGATCTCTTTCTCTGCCTCCTCTTTTTTTCTTCCAAAAAATTCTGCATAAAAAAAATTCTGCTTTTTCAATCGAGTCAATTCTATGTCTCTGCTCTTGCCACGTAAAAATTAGTCCTTCTGGTATCAGCCATCTGTAGTTCACTTCATTTTCCAGTAGCATTTTGGTCAAAAATCGATATTTTCTTCTCATCTCTCTCAATCTTCTAGGTATTTGTTTTAAAACTACAATCTCTTTGCTTTTATATTTCAATACTTTTTCTCTTGCCACTTGTAGTATTTGTGTTCTGATGGATTTTTTAGTAAATCTAATATGTACTTCCTTTGGTAGTTTATTTCTCATCGCATATCTTGTATAAACTCGGTATATCTCATCTACTCCGTCCATCATTTTTTCCTCAGTAATTTCCAGAAGATCTGCCAATATTTCTATCATTATCACAGCCAAGTTTTCTCCTTTTTCCTCTTCTATATTTTGAAATCTAAGATAAAATTCTGATCTTTCCATCTCCCACCTCAACATCCCATTTTTTTCTTGTTCTATCACTGTTAATCTAGTGTCAATATTTCCAATCTTCTCCTCTCTTTGTTTTCCTTCTTCCTCAATTTTTTGGAATCTCTCCTCATATTTTCCCATCATTTGTTTAAAATTTTCATCAGATTTCTCTATTTTTTTGTCCATGGTATCTATTTTTATCTTAATATCTTGAATTCCTTGCATAATCATCTGTAAATTTACTTTTTCTTGTTCCTTATCTTGCTTCAACATTGTCTGAATTGAAAGTTGTCCTTCAAGTGGTGGGGAAGCAGAGGTAGAAGCAAAAACGCCGAATGATTTTGGCTTCCTGCTCATTTTAATATTTCCAAGTCTTCAAGCTCTCTTTGACTTTAAATCCAGCTGGTATAGTAACCAAATATAGTCCAAAAAATCAAAAAGAAAAAGAAAAAATCCAATATTAAAAAGCCCAAAGCCAAAAAAGAAAAAAGAAAAAAGGAAAAAGAAAGGTCTTCAGGTTCTTCTAGACCCTAATCCAATTAAGAATAGATGGAAGAAGCAAAGAAGGAGAAGAAAAAAGAAAAAACTCTGAGGCTTTCCCTTTGAAATAAAAAGCAAAAATTAACCAAAAAGGCTGGCGAGTAGGTGTTTCAAAAGTATATATATATATATATATATACACTGTACACTGCACTTTATTTCTTTATCCAAGGCTCTTATTATGACTGTCTTCTCCAGCAGCTTCAAAGCCAAACCTCAAATGTTGAGATATTGATAAGAGTCCAAGAGAGCACCTGTAATAATATTTTACTGTATTCTCCCTCTATCTTATCACATTAAAATGTCCTTGAAAAGAAGTGCTTTTCTCCCCAATTCAAATAAAATATTTTCAAGCCTCTAGTTGGCAGTGTTACAGCATCTCTAAATACTCTTTCCCCCCCCAGCCAGAAGAAAAAATGTTTATAAAAAACTCAAACAAAAGAAAAAGATAGTCAAAGGGAGCCTCTATCCTAAAGAGAAAGTTAAAAAGATAGAAAATAAAAATCAAGTGAAAAATAAAAATATATATAAGAGAAAATTCAATCCGGTTACCTACAAAGTCACCTTAAAGTCCTCAAAGAAAATAAGAAAAAAATAATAATCCAAGTCTCAATTTGACATCACTTAAACGCCGCTCAACCCAGGTTCAGTCAAAAGAAAAATAAAGCCACAGATTTCTTCTTTGTTCAGGATGTCCTTTCAAGTCTTAATCAATTTATAATGCAAAAGAATTTCTCACCCAACCGATACACGCTCATTTAAATCTGCTCATCTGCTGTGTCCTTTATGCATACGTTTTGTGTCCGTCGGCCAGTGGGACCGGGCCTTAAGGCTTTATAGAATGGTATTAGGACTTCCCTTGATCTTGACTGTATCCCTCTGTTAATACAATTTAGGATTGCATTAGCTTTTTTGATGGCACACTGCTGGCTCATATTTAGCTGGTTGTCCACTAAGACTCCAAGATCCCTCTCACAGTTACTGCTATTGAGCCTGGTTTCACCCAGTCTATATGTGTACTTTTGTTTTTTCTTGCCTAAGTGTAGGACTTTACTTTTCTCTATATTGAATTTCATTTTATTAGATATGGCCCAATGTTTTAGTCTGTCAAGATCCATCTGAATCTTGAGCCTTGAACATTGCACTCACCATAAGGAATATTCTACATCCCCCACCCCCAGTAATGAGGTGGGTCTCTATTTTCTTGAATTTTCATAAATGCTGGAGGGTTGGCTCTGTTGTTTCACTTGGGGATCACAAAGGAATAGGGAGCCATGGAACTTGCTAGTGCCCTGAAAGCCTTCCTCTGCTTTTTTAATTTTTTAAAACTATTTTAATCTTATTTTTAAATGTTTTTATTATAACATTCACAGTTTTTTAATATTAATACTTTTTTATGGTTTTATAACTTTTTGTACACTGTCCAGAGTCCCTCTATAAGGAAGATAGACAGTTTCTAAATACAATCAATCAATTAATCAATCACAAAAAGCTATTATAATAATATAAATAAAATAAAAATAATTCCAATAACTAACTATCTTAAGATTTCTTATTGCATACTATTATTTCTTCTATTAGCTTTCTAAGCATTCTAAATGTTTCCTAAGAATTCAGCTCACTTTTGTTAATTTTATTTTGTTTCCCTTAAAAACATTTTTGGAAAATATTTATGACATAATGGAACCATGTTCTTCTTTTATAATGTGTTAGAGTTGGAAAAATAAATAAATAACCAAAATGTTAGAATTTTAAACTTTTTTCAATACACAAAGTGTTGTTTTCACATCTTTAGATATAATTGCATCAAACATGATAAAAAGGAAAAAAAGACCTCTGTCAAAGGTTTGGCACCATGCAAATGAAATGCTGGTGTGTGTGTATGTCTGTGTCTCTGTGTGTGTTTCTGTACATGAGACAAACCACTCAAGATTTTCAATGGTGTAAGATTCAAATAGATGCCTAGCATACTATTTGTCTTATTTAGTAGACAACATAAACTACATCATATCAAATTTGTCTATTCAGGGACAGAAGGGCTGAGTCAACTCTGCTGGGATTAGAATTTGTGGTTCCAGGGAGTCTACTTATCCATAACTCGGGGGCTTAAATGATTTAGATAAAAAAGGACCACCAAGTAGAAGGGTGAAAGGGAGTGTATAAACTATTATGTATTTTCCACAATATTTAAATTACTACAAATATGCACTCTTTGTTAATGAAAACACAGTTATCATTCAGTTATATTTAGAACCATACATTTTGTGGGTGGAAAAGAGCAGTCTATAAACAGACCAATATTATGGTTAATAAAAAGAAGCTCCTACTGGACTCCATGTTCAAGAAGGAATGCATAGAAGGCTTTAGCTGAATTTCAGGCATGTTGTGAAAGGGAGACTCCTCTTCATTTAAAATTAAATGTTTCAAAATACATTGTTTAATGGAAAGGAACAGTAAATATATTTTTAGAGAATTGTTGAATTTCGGGTAGGATGGTACTACAGAGGAAGTAAAACTGATCTAAACTTTTTTCATTTTTAGAATATGGTTAAATCGGTATATAGCAGGATCTATCCAAATAACTCTTCTTGATAGTGTGATAGCTAAATTCCCAGGATGAAAGGACAAACACCATGTCATTAGAGTGGAAAGAAAATAACTACAGATAATCCTTGACTTATAACCATTTGTTTAATAATGATTCAAAATTGCAGTGGTGCTGAGAAAAATGGCTTATGATTGGTCCTCATGCTTACAACTATCGCAATGTTCCCATAAGTCACCTGATCAAAATTCATGTGATAGCTGGGGAATTCTGGGAATTGAAGTCCATACATCTAAATTTGTGAAGGTTAAAAATCACTTATCTAAAGCCCATGTCACACTGCCCAACGGATGCAAAAAGGACACAGCGGACGAGCAAAATGTTCCATCCGTTGTTATCCGCTCTCAAAAGGGGCAAAAATTTGAATAACCGGAGCGGATAACACGGACGCGGGGAGGATGCAGGGCGGATGCAAAGAGGATGTGGAATGGAAGCCCAGCGGATGGAAGCGGAAGAGAGTGGATGGTGCATCCGCTAGGCTTCCAGGGGACCTCAGCAAAGTGGACCCGGAACGGATACAGCGGATGCACAGCGGACGCGGAACAGATGAAGCGGATGCACGGCGGATGCAGAGCAGATGCACAGCGGAAGCCTAATGGATGCCTGGCGTTAATTGTGCATGCGGGGAGGATGCATTGCATCAGCCCCGCGGATATAACGGAAGCAGCTCGGAAGCAGGTCGCCATTCAGAGGAAAGACCTGCTGCCGGACGGATTGGCTGCCTTGCCTGCCCTGCCTGCATGTCTGCTGCCAGCCTTGCTGCCAGCCTCCCTGCCAGCCTTGCTGCCAGCCTGCCTGCCAGCCTTGCTGCCAGCCTGCCTGCCAGCCTTGCTGCCAGCCAGTCTGCCTGCCAGCCTTGCTACCTGCCTTCCTGCCAGCCTTGGTTCATGTCTGCCTGCCAGCCTTGGTGCCTGCCTGCCAGCCTTCCTGCCAGCCTTGGTGCCAGCCTGCCTGCAAGCCTTGGTGCCTGCCTGCCTGCCAGCCTGCCTGCCAGCCTTGGTGCCTGCCTTGGTGCCAGCCTTCCTGCCAGCCTTGGTGCCTGCCTGCATGCATGCCTGCCAGCCTTCCTGCCAGCCTTGGTGCCTGCCTCCCTGCCAGCCTTGGTGCCAGCCTCCCTGCCAGCCTTCCTGCCAGCCTTGGTTCCCTGCCAGCCAGCAACCCCACAACCATGCGGAAGGACAGCAAGCCTCAGCCATCTGCTGCCAGCCCAGGCAAGAGGGACAGGGCTACCATCCCGCCCCCTGGCTCTCACTCTGGTTCTGCTGGGGCTTCTGCAGCACGGGCTCGCTCTCCTGGGGCTGGGGCTTTTGCTGCTTCTGTTTCTGGAGGAGCTGATGACAAGCACTCCAGCACCAGCCACCTCCACAGCACCTGCACCCTTCACCCCTGAGACTGAGCGACCAAGAGGAGTGCCAGAGACTTATTTTTGTCTTATACCTTGTTGTTAATAAAGTCTATTTTTGATTCACACACTTGCTTCATTTCTTTTTTTGAATAAAGTTTTGGTGGAAACTTTTAGAAATGGTTTAAGCCTTTGCATGCTTGTGGGATGGGTTAAGATAGCAGTGGGATGGGTTGAGATAGTTGTGGGATGGGCAGGGATACCTGTGGGATGGGTAATAGCTGTGGGATAGATAAACCTCCAGTGCAAGCATAGTGGGACTGTATGGTCCACCCTCCCAGGTGCCACACCTACGGCCCTTTATTATCAATAATAATGTAATAATTATCCACACATGTCAACATAAACACAACTCTTTATTAAACACCCTGTTCATTGTAGGCCAACCAAACATACATGGCCCAATATCATCCGTGTGATGAGACAGGCTGAAGGAAGCATCCATTAAGCATCTACCATCCTGTCTTGCCACTCCACTGCTCCAGCTGGGGAGTTGCACCAGTGTCTCAGGAGGTTGCGCTGCTCCTTCGCTTCATGTGAGGCTCTGTTGGGGCCTTGCACATCCTCAGTATCTATCAGGTTTCGCCCTTGCCTCCATTCCCCAGGCTCCATGTCCCCATTGCCTTGCTGGAGGTCCACGAGCCTGTTCTGCAAGACTGGGTAGCGGGTGCGCATGAGATTGTGCAGGATGCAGCAAGCTTCCATGATCGTCCTTACGGTCTCTGGGCAATGCTGCATGGTGGTGAGAAGTATCTGGAACCTGTTGGCCAGGATGCCAAAGGCATTCTCCACCACCTGCCTTGCCCTGGACAGCCTGTAGTTGAAGATCCTCTCTTCACGGGTGAGGAGTCTGGAAGTGTAGGGCTTCATGAGGTAGATTGTGAGGGAGAAGGCGTCATCCCCCACGATGAAGTAGGGCACATCTTGTTTGTCGTTGGGCAGGGGTCCTGGATCTGGGAAGCCTACAATGAGGTTGCCTTTCAGCTCCTCCTTAAGATGACTGGCGTTGTATACCTGGGCATCTGAAGATGAGCCGTTGCCTGAAGCATCGATGTAGATGAACTTGTAGTCAGCATCGACCATGGCGAAGAGGATGATGCTGAAGAAGCCCTTGGAGTTGAAATAAGTGGACCCCGACTTGGCTGGAGATTTGCAGGCCACGTGCTTGCCATCTATGGCTCCAACGGTGTGTGGTAAGTTCCACTTCTGATACCACTGCTCTGCAACTTTCTTCCATCCTTCTTCAGTGGAGGGGTACTAGAGGAGCTCCTCCTTGTATTCTTCGATGATGGCCTGCACCACTTCTCTGACCACAATGCTGATGGTGTTGGATGGCACCCTCCAACCGTATTGCATGCTCCTGTAGGTGGTCCCTGAGGCCAGGTGGCGCAGAGTGAGTGCCACCTTGAGCCCAGATTCCAGGCTGGGCTGGAAGTTGGTGTTTGCCTTGATCAACCTGGGTGTCAGCTGCTGCACAACTTCGTCAAACATGGCTGGAGGCATCCTCATGAAGTTCTGGAACGCCCGAGTGTCTTCGTTCCTGAGCTCCACCATCAGCTTGTTGTACAGTCCGTCCTCTGCTCTTCTGGCGAACCATCTTCGGATCCAGACTCTTTTTGGGTCTGCAGATGGCTTCGCATTGTTGCAGAACGATGGTGGCTGCCGAAAGGACTTTGTTACAATCCACGGTGGACATGACTGGATGCTGTGGAAGAGGAGGAGCCAGATGAAGGCTGCAGAGGTCTGCCCTGCTGGGCTGCTGTTCTGAAAGTGAGATGCAGGCGAGTTGCTCCTCCTTTTTACAGGCAGTATAGGTTTTCCGCTAGGCATCCTCTAGGCATCTTCTAGACATCCTTAATATCCGAGATAGGTCTCCTCTGCGAACATTTTTTCCGTTTTAAATGCTTTGTTTCTGTGCTGCATCCATTCTGCATCCGTTCTGCATCCGTTCCGTGTCCGTTCTGCTTCCTCCCTGCGTCCGGGCGGATGCAAGTTGCACGGATGCGCAGCAGATGCCTAGCGGATATAGCGGATGCATAACGGATGCGTAACTGATGCGTAGCGGATGCAGAATGGACGAACTGGATACATTTTCCGCGCAAAAGTATCCATAGTTTGCATCCATAGTTGTCTTGCCTTCTGTTGCTTTGGAAAATAGCTTGACCCCTTTTCTTTATGGCAGCAGCTCAAATATTGGAATACTGCTATCATGTCATTCCTAGTCCTTCTTTTCACTAGCCTAGACATACACAATTCCTGCAACTATTCTTCAAATGTTTTAGCCCAAAACTTTTTTCCGGGCAGCCCAAAACTTTTGGAGCAGATGAAACGTCCATAAACGGATGCTGGATGGATAGAGAGGAAGCCAAATGGAGGCAGTGAGTACATCACGTTTTCGAACGGATGGCAAGGTTTTTTGTCCATTTTACATCCTCTTTGCATCCGTTGGTTCAGTGTGACATGGGCTTAAATTATTTAATTTAGCAGAGTGTTAAATCAAGATCACATTAATTATTAGTACTGCTTTATAATGCCTTGGTACGATCACACCTGGAATAGTTTTGGTTGGTACAATATAAAAAAGATCTTGAAAGAGGTGAAACCTTGAAACCTAAAAGAGGTGGAGAGAAGAACTAAGATAATTAGGAGGTTGGGGGCTAAAACATTTGAAGAATAGTTGCAGGAATTGTGTATGTCTAGGCTAGTGAAAAGAAGGACTAGGAATGACATGATAGCAGTATTCCAATATTTGAGCTGCTGCCATAAAGAAAAGGGGTCAAGCTATTTTCCAAAGCAACAGAAGGCAAGACAACTATGGATGCAAACTATGGATGCAAACTATGGATGCAAACTATGGAAACTATGGATGCAAACTAATCAAAGAAAGAAACAACCTAGAAATAAGGAGAAATTTCCTGAGAGTGAGAATAATGACTCACCTTCAAAAGTTGTAGATACTCTATCACTGGAGGTTTTTTTAAAAAAAGACTGGATAGTCATTTTTCTCAAATGGTATAGGGTCTCCTGCTTGAGCAGTTGGTTGGACTAGAAGACTTCTAAGTCCTTTCAAATTCTGTACAATCTATTCCTGGTGGTATTTGAATCCAAAATGCTTCACTTAAATATCTACCTTAATTTGTTTGCTGCTCTTTTGCATATTTACATTTTGTTTATAATTGAATTTATAGTTGTCCTCTCCTCCAGGAGTCCTAGATGATATTGTTTAACTTCACAATGAAAATACTAATGTAAATTGGACAGAAAGAGAGATAATTAGCTTTAAATTGCAAAGTGATTTTCATGATTTAATATGGAAATGTCTAATCCATTAATTATATGTGGTATTATATTTCTTATAATACTACAATTACACACTTTTAAAATGTAACTATGGAGTATCCCACTGATTTCTAATGAAATGAGAAGTTTACAGGAATACATAATTTAGTTAACAGTTTTAAGTTTGTCTCTTGTCTTAACCCTAAACTATTTTACATCAATCTTTTTCCATGGGAATTTAGTTATCTTGCAGTTGATTTTTTTCTTAGTCTTTCTGTTCACAGGCATTCATGGTGATCAAACAAATGGGAGCAAATGACCACTAACAAAGAACTTTGTTAATACCCTTGCATCAGATAGCACAATGAAATTAAATATTGCACAATAACAAGTTGCAAATGTTGTCAATTTGAGTAAATTGTGGCTTCTTAAAGATTCTATTGTTTCTACTTTTGTAAGTGTTCCGTCTGGAAATAAGGTGTGCGAGACCGGGTTCCAACAAACAACTCTTTATTTGAACAGTGACTTGTAACGGAATGTTTGCCCAAGCCACGGCAGCCCTTCTTATAGCGGCTTGCTCGTGGCTTGTGGCCAATGACAGTTGTTTAAATGTTCCTGCCATCAGGCAGGCCAATTGGAATGGCGCTAAAGTAACCAATCCGAGAACGGCCTTTTCGGCCAATCAGTATAAGGTATTTGGAGTCTACCAAGTTCTATACACAACACCCCTCCACCCTTGGTTTCGTCCAATGTGCGTAACATAGTCATGCAGGTAGGTGGGGTTTCTGCAGGTCCTACTTGACCTGCGCAGCTCAGTCTCAGCGTGGTCCTCAAGCAGTTCAGATGGGATCGCTTTCTCTCCACGTCTTCTCCATGGAACCTCCTGGAAGGATGAGTCAACCTTGCTGCTCCCACCTGAATTTCTTGGGCTGGTTGAGGTGTCTCCGCTGTTCCCTCCTGATTTGTCCGGGCTGGTCAAGCTGGCCGGGCTGTCTCCTTCCAGGAAGGCCTCACCTTGCTCTCCTGCTCCCAGACTTCTTCTCTGGAGGTCGTCTATGGGTAAACACTCTTTTTGTTTCATTTGAGTTTCTAGTTCAGGTTTGTGTAGTGATTGTTGTCTTGTTATTGGAGGTTCATCTCTCCCTTTTTTATTATTTTGTGTTCCCCTACCCTCCTCAGTTGTTTTTGGCTCGTTTATTGGAATTTGCGGTGGTAGTGTAGTGTAGCGTTCTAATGTGTGAGAGCGAAGCTGGTCAATGTGCCGCTTCCATGTTCTGCCATTGTCTAGTGCAAGTCCGTATGACCGGGGCCCTGTGATTTGGTTAACTTTGGCTGGAAGCCATAATGGGTCCCCGGGAAGGTTTTTAGTGTATCGTTCTTTCAAAAGAACGATATCTACTGAAGGAGTCAGGGGGTTTCTCCCAGGTGTAGGTGAGGTGCAGTCTATCGAGGTAGGAACAAAATTTCCTATGCATGAGGAGTTCAGCTGGACTTTTGTTAGTGGTTGTGCTAGGGGTGAAATGTTGAATGGTTAATAATCTGTTAAGTTTATCTTGGACGTCCCCTGTGTCCATTTTTTCTAGGCTTTTTTTTTCTAGTTTTTTCCTTAGTATAACAAACCATGCATTCAGCCCATCCATTTGAAGCCGGATGAGCCGGCGCTGTCAGGGCATGTTGGATGCCCTGTGTGGCCAAGTATTGCTCGAAAGCTAAAGCGGTAAACTGGGAGCCCATTGTCCGAGACTATTACGTCAGGCAGCCCATGCGTAGCAAAAAGTCTGTTTAACTGTTTCATGACTGCCTCAGTAGTAGTGGACGCCATAGGATAACCTCTAACCAGTTTGAGTAGGCTTCAACGATTACAAAATAGGTGTTCCCTTTCGTTGGCCCAGCAAAGTCAAAATGCAGTCTCGACCATGGGCCTCTGGGAGTTTCCCATTCCATGACTGGTGCCAGTGGGGGGGGTAGGCCTTGATTTTTTGCAGTCATGGCATGTTGCCACCCATCGTTCAATGTCCTCGTCCAGCCCTGGCCACCAGACGTAACTCCTAACCAGGGCTTTCATTTTTACTATGCCCGGGTGTCCCTCATGCAACATGCACAACACTTCTTCCTGTAACTTTTCTGGGATTACCACCCTGTCCCCCCACAGTATACAGCCTTTTTCAATAGACAGTTCAGTCTGTCGGGTGCAAAAAGGTTTAAAAGTCTTGCCTCTGTTCTCATCCGGCCAGCCCTTACCTACCCAATGCAGGATTCGAGCTGTCAGCGGGTCTTTCATGGTAGCTTTAGCGACGTCTGCTGCGGTTAGTGGCAGATTCGGCCAGGACTCAATTTGGAGAGTGGAGACAGTGGGAGCTGGGTTGTCTTCCATGTTGGGTAGCAGGGAATGGCTCAAGGGATCCTCATGGTTGATGGTCTTTTCTGGGCGATGGTTGAGTGTGTAGTTGTATGCAGCGAGGAATTCAGACCACCTCGTCATTCTTGGTGATAGAATGTTTGGGGTTGGTTTGTTTCCTGCAAAAATCCCAAGCAGAGGTTTGTGGTCAGGGATAATCAAAAATGCCCTACCATATAGGTATTCGTGGGATCTTTTGATGCCGGCAATGATTGAGAGGACTTCTCGGTCGAGTTGGCTGTAGTTCCTTTCCGATTTTGACAGTGTTTTGGAATAGAAGGCGATTGGTGCCTTTCTGCTGTCTGGTAGTTTGTAGCTCAGGATGGCGCCGATTCCAAAAAGTGATGCATCACAGGTGACCGTCAAAGGCAGGGTGTTGCAGTACTATATCAAAACGGTGTTAGAAGTTAATAAGTCCTTGATGTTCTGGAATGCTGCTTGTTCCCGGTGGCCCCATTTCCATATAGCTTTTTTTATCTAACGATCGATGTAAAGGCTCTGCTATGGTCGCTTTTTGGGGCAGGAAGACATTGTAGAAATTAATGAGACCTAAGAAAGCTTGTAAGTCAGTTTTGTTCTTAGGTCTGGGTGCATCTTTTATTGTCTTTATTTTCTTTTCAGTGGGGTGTATCCCTTGCTCATCTATAAGGTAGCCTAAAAATTTGACCTGGTTGGTGGCTAGTTTACATTTTTCTCTCTTGACTTTAAGCCCTGCTTCCCTGAATCTTCGCAAAACCTCTTTTAGTCTATGTTCTAATTGCTTTGCATTTTTTGCTGATACTAATACATCATCAAAATAGGGGATGACTCCTTTGATTCCATTTAGAAGGTGCTCCATGAGGCTTTGGAAATCGCCCAGGGCAACGCTAACGCCAAATTGAAGTCGGTTGCACTTGAATGCCCCACTGTGCATGACTATAGTCTGTGCTTCTGCAGTTTCGGGGTCAACTGGTAGCTGTTGATACGCTTGTGCGAGATCAAGTTTTGCAAAAAAATTTCCTCCCCCTAATGAGTGCAATAAGTGTTGCACTACCAGTACTGGGTACATGCTTTGTTGGAGTGCATGATTTAGGGTTGCCTTATAGTCTCCACAGATGCGTACTGTCCCATCTGGTTTGACAGGAGTCACGATGGGTGTTTCCCACCTGGCATGGTCAATTGGCTCTAACACCCCTTGTGCGATAAGTTTGTTAAGCTGTTCGTCTATTTTTGGATTTAAGGCAAAGGGAACGCATCTGGCTTTGAGCCTGATGGGAGCTACCTTTAGGTCTAGGCTGAATGATATTGGGGTCCCCTTGTACTTGCCTAGGGTCCCATCGAATACATCCCGGAACTCTTCCAGCAGGCTCTCTTCCCAATTGGCCGCAACAATGCTGTTGATCCCGGTCACTCCGATTCCCAGGGGCACGAACCATTCGATTCCCAGCAGCTAGGGTGATCACAGTCAACGATTGTCAGAGGCAGCACTTCAGCATGGTTTTTAAATTCTACTAGGAAATGTCCAAGACCCACTACCGGGATTTGGTTTCCCTGGTAGTCCTTTAGTATCAATTTTTGTTGTTCCAGTTCTCTTTGCTTGATGTCTGGTATTAGGCTTCTGATAGTGTTCCAAAACACCATTGACAAGTATGATCCGGAGTCTACTTCTATCTCACAGGGCTTTCCTTCGATTTTTACATTTATCCGGACCTTTTTTGCGTTTGCTGGCCTGGCATTTCCGATGGTTATTGTTTGGTGTGTTTCTTCTCTGTTGCTCATTTGTCGGTTCCTGCTCTCTCAGCTCCATTTGCTTCCAGCTTGTCTCTCTTCGTTTCTGGGGGGGGGGGGCTGCCACGTCTTTTTGGACTATAGCTCTTTTTGTTTCATCAAACCCTTGTGATGTGCCCTCGTTTTTCACAAGCTCTGCAAATGGCATCTAAGAACTTGCATTCTGAGCGCGGGTGATTTCCTCTGCAGCCAGCACACTGGAATTCTCTCCTGCTTCTTCTTTTTCCCCACCATTTTCTTTCCGACTGAAGCCTATGTATGCCTTCATTGTCGTCATCAGTGTCACTCGGGGAGTCGAGTTCTGCATAGTGGGCAGTCACTGTGGGCTGTTTCTTGCTTCCTTCCGCCCTCTTTTCCCTGGGTTGATTTGACGGATCTGGAATTGAGTTCATCTGGCACATAATGGCTGCGGATTTCTTGGCTGCTTCAGCTGTGGTGGCTTCTGTGATGGTCTCGGCCACTGTGATATTTGGTCTGTTTAGCAGCTTGCTTTGGAGTGTAGCGTTCTTCAATCCGAGGACCACGCAGTCCCTCATGGCCTCGTCCATGTTCTGGAACTCGCAGGCTCCTCCGATGTGTCTTAGGGCTGCTACGAAGTCTCCGATGCTCTCATCTTCCCGTTGGTCTCATTTGTAAAACTCATGCCTTTTGATCAGGTTGGAGACCACAGGCGCGTAATGGGCTCGAAGCATTCTGTTCAGTTCAGGCCATGCCATCTGCTTAACATCTCTCAGTTTAGCTAGCACCTTGGCCATTTTAAAAACAGCTGGCCCACAGTGTGTGAGGAATACAGCCCTCTTCCTCTGGTCAGTTATCTCCTGTAGGTCGTTGCTTTCTAAGAACATCAGAAAGCGATCAATGTACAACTCCCAATCTTCCTTGGCTGGGTTGAACGGTGCGGGCGGCGCATTGTTACCGGCCATCTCTGTCGCTCAGTTCTGATTGCCGCGTGCTTTGGTCTTGCTCTTCTAGGATGATCCCATCCTCGTTGCCAGTGTTCCGCCTGGAAATAAGGTGCATGAGACCGGGTTCCAACAAACAATTCTTTATTCAAACAGTAAAGTGACTTGTAACAGAACGTTTGCCCAAGCCGCAGCAGCCCTTCTTATAGCGGCTTGCTCGCGGCTTGTGGCCAATGACAGTTGTTTAAGTGTTCCTGCCATCAAGCAGGCCAATCGGAATGGCGCTTAAGTAACCAATCCGAGAACGGCCTTTTCGGCCAATCAGTTTAAGGTATTTGGAGTCTACCAAGTTCTATACACAACAGTAAGGATGTCAGGTTATTGTAATAACCTGTGAGAATAACCTTGGGAAATATGAGGAACAGCTAGAACCACTCTAACAGGATAAATCCAAGTCCAAAAGAAAAATAGAGGTGAAGTAAGTGTCTCAGAAGTCATTGTCCCTAGTTCTCTAGAAAGTAAAGGCTGGTTAGAAGGGAAATGCTTTCAGATTTGTAAGATTTTATGGCCTGTTGCCCAGATTCATCTTTATCAGATGGCAATAATATTTGTTTGATAAATAAATGCAAAATGTATCCTTACAATAAACATACTATTTACTATTTTGTTTTCTTCTCTGGGCTACCTTGTAATTATTCTTTTTCTTGGAGCCCACATTACAGAGACTAATTGTGCAGGAATGGTTTTTTTCTAATAATAATTTTTGAAGCTTGAATACTGACTCTAAATCACTTTGGGCAAAGAACTCTGAATCTTGTTCTATTTTTTGCCAAATTTTTGCCAAATTATATCTCTCATTCTTCTTAAAATTCCATCACTAATAGCTATTATTACATCATTCCAAAGAGGAAGCATACAGAAAGGGTGACAGAAACATATTAACAAGAGCAGCAAAAAGAAGCTACTCAGAAAAGTTAAGGAATCAGTTCTCAACGGAAAACTCTTTAAAACATCACTAACTACAGCAAACCTCCTTCCCAGGAGGAAGGAAATCAACAACTAGCAGATGACCTGAATGTATTTTACTGCAGATTGAAAGGAAACTAAAGCCACTTATCTCCATAACCCACATCTCAAACACACCAACAACAACCAAGTCTCCTAGAACTGGTACCAACCCATTGGGTTCACAATCTGTGGTGATCACAGGAAAAGAAGTGCAAGATCTATTTCACAGACAAAAGTTAGGAAAAGCACCAGGGCCAAACAAGATAATTAGTTCTTTCTTACTTAAAAGTCTGTGATGACCAATTGATTCCCATCTTCACCCAAATCTTCAAAAAAAATCACAAGAGATGTGCTATGTTCCTTCTTGCTTCAAACTCTCTATTATCATCCCAGTGACAAATAAGCCCTCCATCAAGGAACTGAATGACTACAGACCAGTTGCTCTAACATCTGTAGTTATGAAAACCTTTGAAAGGCTACTGCTGTCCCACCTGAAAACTATCATGGACCCGCTGTTAGATTCAATGCAGTTTTCATACCAAGCAAATAGATAGACAAATCTAATGTGAATATGGCTCTGCACTATATTCTACAACATCTTAAATCTCCAAATACTCAACTAAGGATCCTCTTTGTAGACTTCAGTTCAGCATTCAATACCATCATTCCAGACATTCTCCTAACTAAACTATACCAACTAGTGTTGCCTGAACACACTTGTAAGTGGATCATAAGCTTCATAATAGACAGGAAGGAAGGAAGCAGCAGGTGAAGCTAGGCAGAATCACACCTGATACTTGCACAGCCTAACCCCCCAAGGCTGTGTGCTTTCTCCATTTCTCTTGTCCCTATATCATTGCTTCTCAAATGATCCATCTGTTAAAATATTGATGTTTGCAGGTGATACAACAGTGATGGGTCTCATTTGAGACAAGACGAATCTGCATACAGACGGGAGGTTATACAACTTGCCTCATGGTGTAACTGGAACAATCTGGAATTGAACACACTCAAAATCATAGAAATGGTAGTAGACTTTAGAAGAAACTCTCCCATACTACCACCTCTTACAATATTAGGCAACACAGTATCAACAGTTCAAATTTCTAGGTTCTATCATATCACAAGACCTAAAATGGACACCTAACATCAAAAATGTCATCAAAAAAGCACAACAAAGAACTTTCTTTCTGCACCAACTAAGAAAGCTCAAATTGCCCAAGGAGCTGCTGATAAAGTTCTACAGAGGAATTACTGAGTCTGTCATATGCATCTCTATAACTGTCTGGCTTGGTTCTGCAGCCCAACAAGACAGACACAGACTTCATAGAGTAATTAGGACTGCAGACAAAAGAATTACTACCAACCTGCCTTCAATTGAGAATTTATATACTGACAAGTCAAAAAGAGGGCTGTGAAAATATTTACAGAACCTTCACATTCCAGACACAAACTGTTTCAACTCCTACCTTCAAAATGATACTATAGAGCACTGCACAACAGAACAAGTAGACACAAGGACAGTTTTTTCCCAAATGCCATCACTCTGCTAACCAAATAATTTCCTCAACACTGTTCAACTATTTACAAAGTCTGCAATACTACTACTATTAATCTTCTCATCATTCCTTATCACCCATTCCCTCCCACTTGTGACTATAACTTTGTCTCTTGTATTCTTATGATTTATATTGACTATTTCCCAGTATGATTTGATTGCTTATTGTACCCTATGACTATTATTAAGTGTTGTATTTTATGATTCTTGATTTTTGACGAATGTATCTTTTCTTTTAGGTACACTGAGAGCATTTGCACCAAGAAAAATTCCTTGTGTGTCCAATCACACTTGGCCAATAAAAGAATTCTATTCTATTCTATTCTACTCTATTCTTCTCGACTCGACTCGACTCGACTCTATTATGACTATACTCAGGAGCTGTTATGGAGCAGTAACTAGAATGCAGTATTGCAGGCTAACTGTGTCCATAGCCAGAAGTTCAATAATGACAGGTTCAATGTTGACTCAAATTTCCATCCTTCTGAAATTAGTAAAATGATGATTCAGATTGTTGGGGGCAATGTGCTGACTCTGTAAACCACTTAGAGAGGTCTGTAAAGCACTATGAAGAGGTATATAGTGCTATTGCTATTGATGACTTAGCTATAGTTCCACAGATTTATTTCCCAGTGATGGGAAATCAAATCTTCTCTGAAACTATTCTAGTCCTTTGGAAATAAACTCTACACTGTTATTGCTAGTGGAAATACAAATATACCTTCCAATTGTTGCTTTTGTTTTCATAAAATTCAGGAAATTATGATTACTGGCTAAAGGCTAGGTCACACTGGCCGACGGATGCAAAACGTATGCAAAAAGGACACAGCGGACGAGCAAAATTTCAGGGTGGCTCCATCCGTTGTTATCCGCTCTCAAAAGTGCCCCAAATTTGCATAAATAGAACGGAAAACAACAGAAAGGAATGGACATGGGGAGGATGTAGAAGGGATGTAAAGTGGATGTTCATAGGAAGCCTAGCAGATGAAAGCAGATGGAAGTGGATGACACATCCGCAGGGCTTCCGGGGGAGAACAGCGAAGCGGACGCGTAGCGGAAGGAGCGGATGCATAGCGGATGATGCGGATGCATCACGGACGCCTGTAAGATGCATAGCGGATGCGTAGCAGATGCAAAGTGTTCACTGTGCATGCGAGGAGGATGAATTGCGTAAGCTCCATAGATATAAAAGGAGGCAGATCGCAAGCAGTCACCATTCAGAGGAAAGACCTGCTGCCAGAGACATCTTGAGAGAACACCATGGGGAAGAAGAGGAAGCCTGTGCCTACTCCTGCCAGCCCTGGCAAGATGGTGACAGAACCACTATCCCACCCCCTGGTGCTGACTCTGAAGCTGCTGGTGCTGCTGCTGGTGGTGGTGGTGCTCCTGGTGTTGCTGCTGCTGGTGCTTCTCCTGCTGCTGGTAGTGCTTCTCCTGCTGCTATGATGGACCAGCCCCAAGGCCCTCAAAGCCCTGCTGCTGAAGGCCCTGCCAGAGGGAGGAAGAGGCAAGTCAAGGAGAAGGGAGAGAGGAAACAGTACTCCATTTCCGAAGACCATGAGGAGGAGGTGCTGGAATGGCTGAGGGAGAACGAGTACCTGTGGAGGAAGGGCCACAGGCTCTATCGCGACACCAAGAGAAAGCAGGCAGCTTGGAGAGAGAAGGCGGAAAGCCTGGGCTACACTTCTCCACTTCTACACTACTCCGTGGATGGTGGAAGCACATGCACATCTGGTATGGCAAGCTGCACCTGAAGAAATCCGGGCAGGCTGCTGTCAAGTTCACTGACCAGGAGACCTATGTCATGGCCAGGTGCAGCTTCCTGGAGGGTGAGATCCACCACTGAGGAGTGCCTCTGTCAAACCTCTCCCTCAGTCAGCCCACAGACAGCCACTACTCTTCCAGCCAGGAGACTGCTCCCATGTACAGGCAGGTATCTTTGGAGGGCCCCATGACAGAGACTTGGAGGATCCCCTGTCTCAGATGGAGCAAGAAGAAGCAGCCACCAGAGACCAACCCACACTCACTCCCAGCTCCACCTCCCAGAAAGCAGGCAGAGAGGCAGACCAGAGGGACAGAGCCAACTGTCCTCTTGGAGATCAGGGACACAATCAAAGCCAGCACAGATCTCTTCTCCCAGCTGGTCCACTTCAACATACCATCCTCTAACCGCAAGCCCTTCATCACGTACGTGAGCCAGACCCTCATGGACATGCCCGAGGCCCAGTGCCAGGTGATGAAGGAGAGGATCACAGCTCTTCTGCACAACCCTCCAGGCCCAGCTGAACCTGATCCTACCCACTCCAGGTCTGCTCCTCCACCCCAGGCGATGTCACAGCCATTCCACAGATTTCAACAGCCCCTCACCTACCAAGCCTACCACAACCAGGACTTCCCACAGCAGAGGCAGCCCTTTCCAGTCCAGGCCCAGGTTCATCGGATGCCACAGATGACACAGACGCCTCACCTGACCTAGCTGCAGACCAGACAGCCCCACTATACTCCTCCTTCCTCCACCCCACAACCAAGCCCTTCATCAGAACAATTGTCATCAGTCTTGGGCCTCACATCCCAAGTACTTGATGAAGGGCCTCTCAACCTCACGGGACTGTCAGCTCTCTGAGAGCTTCCTGCACACACCATCTCCTGTTATACTCTTGGGGCTAGGCACCCCAATGGCGCCTCCGACCAGCCTCCAGGGATTTAACAAAAATTGTTACATTTCAGTAGGTAACAGAGACAATTGAGATTGACAATTAAGGCAGCAAAATAATACTTTCATTCACTACTGTCACACACATAGAATAACATTTTAAGTGAGGCACAAGAAAAAGATATGAATGGAATTTTTCAATGGGAGGAAGGAGCAGGTAAATGGCTCAAAGATTTACTGTGGACCCGAATCAGAAACAACTTAAAAAGTGAAGACTCCAGAGCGGAATGGGTGAGTGTGGAGATTAAGCAGCAGCAGCATAATTTATGTTTTTACCCTCTAACTCTGGAAGTTAAATGGCTTGAGAAAAGAGTGATTAAAGGAGAGAAAAAAAGGGGGGACTAGATGAGAAGAAGAGGTGTGAAGAAGGTTTTTATTCAGGAAAACTGCCTTTTGAAACTGAGATTGATTGTGAATTCCGATGATGGAAGAATGATGTCTACAGTCTCCATTTAAATAAAATCACCAAAAATAATTCTAAATGGCCACCAATTGGGGAGAACAAAGGAGACTCACAGATAATTGTTAGTCTCCATATAAATAACCCAGCTCCATTTAAATCAACCAGCTGATTAGTCAGTCTGAATTTAAATTCCCACTCAGCTGATTGGACAACCTCCACTAAACCCCCACCCAAATCTCATCCTTTCCAAACTCCAAAGTAGATGATTGGTGAGTTCATTCAAATCTTCTCCATTCAAATCTATCAAACAGCAACGCATCCTCTTTAAAACAAAAACAAAAACCAAAAAAACGAGGCTTTAAGGAAAAACAAAGGAACTTTACACAACAAACAAACAAACAACAAAACAAATATTTTACTACCTCCACTATTTCAATACCTCAAGACCAAATATTTATAGATAATTCTTTGTCTATAATAATTGATTTATCATATAATAATATAATAATTAATTGTTAAATGACCACTAATTTACTGATTCATTGAATTGATAGAGATCTAATACTGTATCACTGATTATCTAGTCTATTGATTGATTGATTGATTGATTGATTGATTCTTAGTAATAAGTTGATTGATTGATTTTTAGTAATAAGTAACCTTACATTTGATTTGTTCTCTAACTTATCAATTAACATTTATTAATTACCAACATTTATTAAGTAACTGTCTACCTACCACATTAATTAGCTATTGTAAATATTTAGTATACTATTGTCATGGCATTGTCATGCCAGACAGAAACTCCAGAAACTCCAAATCTTCCACTACCAAACAATAACAAAAAATATCTCTACCAATGACCTCCTAGAGTCCTGTACGTGCTTCAGATGTCTTAAAACCATCAATGAAAGTGAAAATAACATCAAATACTACCTATGTGACAGTCAAGCCCACCTTGCCTGCTTAAACTTGAACAAAGACTTAGCTGATCTCCTAAAAGCATCAGATACATTCTCTTGTCTATGTCCATCATGTTTTCCTAAGCTAAACAAACCAAATACCCTGCCTGACAGAGTTGATAGCATAGAATCATTCATGCACTCGATAGAAAAATGCTTAGCAACACGTTTTGAAACAATTATACAAGAAAGCCTAATTTCTCTTGAAAAAAAATACAGCACTGATAAGCGACTACTTATCAACTCAAAATTAAATCCCAATCCAACAACCACTTCCACAACTACTACCTCAACTACAATCACAACTACAACCAAAAATAACCACCAAACCACAACCACAAATAATTACTATCCCATCAAATAATTCCACAAATGATATCTCCTTACTCATCAGAGATACCATTGAACATGATCAGAAACGTCCAAATGCCATCTTATTTGGTCTTGAAGACACCAACAAATCAGATGACATCACCAAAGTTCATAATATCATAAGCAACTCAAATACAATAAACATCTCTCCTGAAGATATCATTGAAGTAACCAGAGATGGCCCTGAGTCCAAATACAATGATGGCTCGGTAGCCCCAAAATTTTGTAGAGTTGTTTGCAAAAATGAGTCCACCAAACGCATATACATTCATACAATAAATGCAATTGCAAAAACCAATCCTAATCACAAAAAACTTCACTCAAGACCAGACTTATCCATACTGCAAAGAATCCGCTCCCATAAACTCCACAAGGAACTCAAAAAACGTCTAGACAATGGAGAGAAGGATTTGTACATTGACTACCACGCAGACTGTACCAACAGTAAGTCACACAACTCTCAACTCCATATCCAACCCTACCTCATCCCACCCACCATCACTCAAAAGTAGGCACGCACGCCCCTAACTACCTCAATCCCAACTACAACTGGCCTTAAATGCAAGCAACTCAATGCAAAGAGCCTTGGGAATAAAATACCTGAATTTCTCCTGTTACTAAATATGGCTAAATTCGACATCATATTTGTCTGTGAAACATGGCTCAATGCATCTCTCCCTGATTTCATTACCACAGTAAGAGACTGACATGTTTACCAATCAGATTGTGAGATCCGTAGAGGAGGTAGTGTTGCTATCTTCCATAAAAGTCCTAACATCTAAAATACATTCAAGTTACCCAAGAACTTGCTCTTCCTGAGACCATCATCTGTGAACTGTCCTTAAATATCACATTTCGATTCTTACCATGTTATAGAGTCCCTGATTATGCAATTGAACATGTAAACAAGCTAAATTCACGACGAACATGGGCAACATCCTGCCCACACACTTTTATCTTTCTTGGTGACTTCAATCTACCTCACATGAACTGGACTCTAAACGAATGTAAAACTGAACCCATACATGCAACAATCTACATTGTACAATGCTGTAACAAACCCGGGACTGCAACAACTAGTAATCAACAATACTAGACTTAACAATTGCCTCAATCTCATTTTCTGCAACAGTTTGAATACAATTTGCAGAATACAAATTAAAAAACCCTTTTCCAACAGTGACCACAGTATGATTGACTTTTGTTTCAACATATGTCCACACAAAAATCAACACAACGATGTGATACTCAATTATAACTTCAAAAAAAGGCAATTATGATCTAAAGCCCCTGTCACACTGCACCAACGGATGGAAAGAGGATGTAAAACGGAGAAAAACACTTGCCATCCGTTGGTTAACGCGATGCTTCCGTTCTGTACTCACTGCGACCGTTTTGCTTCCTCTATTCCATCTATTGACATTTCATCTGCTCAAAAGGTTTTGAGCTGCTCAAAACTTTTGAGTGGAAAATGTATCCAATGCGTCCATTCTGCATCCGCTAGGCATAGGGGGGACATCCATTCTGCATCCGTCGGCGTCCATTACGTGTCCGCTACATCCGCTAGGCATCCTCTGTGCATCCGCGCAACTCAGATCTGCCCCAGAGGAAAGTGGACACAGGGAGGAAGCAGAACGGACGCAGAATGGACGCGCAGCATCAGTAGCACGGATGGAGAAAGGATGAAAGCAGATGCAGCATGCAAAGAAAGCATTTAAAATGGAAAAAACGTTCACAGAGGGGACCTATCTCAGACATTAAGGATGTCTAGAGGATGCCTAGAGGATGCAAAAGGACACATAGGGGAAAACCTATATTGCCTATAAAAAGGGGGAGCAACTCACCTGGATCTCACTTTCAGACCAGCAGCCCTGCTGTGCAGACCTCTGCAGCCTTCATCTGCCTCTTGCTCTTCCACAGCATCCAGTCATGTCCACCTTGGATCGTAACAAACTCCTTTTGGTAGCCATCATCGTTCTGCAACAGTGCGAAGCCATCTACAGGCTCTGTGAACTCTACTACGGGAAGAAAAGGAGGCAGCCAAGAAGCGTCTGGGTCCGAAGATGGATCGGGAGAAGAGCAGAGTATGGACTGTACAACAAGCTGATGGTGGAACTCAGGAACGAAGACCCTCATGCATTCCAGAACTTCATGAGGATGCCTCCAGCCATGTTGTGCAGTGGCTGACACCCAGGTTGACCAAGCAGAGCACCAACTTCCACCCCAGCCTGGACTCTGGGCTCAAGGTGGCACTGACTCTGTGCCACCTGGCCTCAGGGACCACCTACAGGAGCATGCAGTATGGCTGGAGGTTGCCACACAATGCCATCAGCATTGTGGTCATAGAAGTGGTGCAGGCCATCATCGAAGAATACATGGGGGAGCTCCTCCAGTGCTCCTCCACTGAAGAAGGCTGGAAGAAAGTTGCAGAGCAGTGGTATCAGAAGTGGAACTTCCCCCACACTGTTGGAGCCATAGATGGCAGCACGTGGCCTGCAAAGCTCCAGCCAAGACGGGGTCCACTTATTTCAACTACAAGGGCTTCTTCAGCATCATCCTCTTCACCATGGTCGATGCTGACTACAAGTTCATGTACATCGATGCTTCAGGCAACGGCTCATGTTCAGATGCCCAGGTATACAATGCCAGTCATCTCAAGGAGGGGCTGGAACGCAACCTCATCATGGGCTTCCCAGATCCAGACCCCCTGCCCAACGACACACAACATGGGCCCTACTTCATCATGGGGGATGATGCCTTCTCCCTCAGAACCTACCTCATGAAACCCTACACTTCAAGACACCTCACCCATGAAGAGAGGATCTTCAACTACAGGCTGTCCAGGGCAAGACGGGTGGTGGAGAATGCCTTTGGCATCCAGGCCAACAGGTTCCAGGTACTTCTCACCACCATGCAGCATTGCCTAGAGACCATGAGGAACATCGTGGAAGCTTGCTGCATCCTGCACAATCTCATGCGCACCCGCTACCCAGTGTTGCAGAACAGGCTCGTGGACCACCAACAAGGCAATGGGGACATGGATCCTGGGGAATGGAGGCAAGGGCGAAACCTGATAGACACTGAGGATGTGCAAGGCCCCAACAGAGCCTCATGTGAAGGGAAGAAGCAGCGCAACCTCCGGAAACACTGGTGCAACTCCCCAGCTGGAGCAGTGGAGTGGCAAGACAGGATGCTAGATGATTAATGGATGCTTCCTTCAGCCTGTCTCATCACACGGATGAGATTGGGCCATGTATGTTGTGTGGGCCTACAATGAACAGGGCATTTAATAAAGAGTTGTGTTTATGTTGACATGTGTGGATGAATGATTACATTAGTATTGATAATAAAGGGCCATAGGTGTGGCACCTGGGAGGGTGGACCATACAGTCCCACTATGCTTGCACTGGAGGTTTATCTATCCCACAGCTATTACCCATCCCAAAGGTACCCTGCCCATCCCAAAGGTATCCCTGCCCATTCCACAGATATTACCCATCCCAAAGGTATCCCTGCCCATCCCACAGCTATTACCCAACCCAAAGGTATCCTAACCCATCCCACAACTATTACCCCTCCCAAAGGTATCCCTGCCCACCCCACTGCTATCCTTACCCATCCCACAAGCATGCAAAGGCTTAAACTATTTCCACCAAAACTTTATTTAATAAAATAAATGAGGCAAGTGTGTGAATCAAAGATAAACTTTATTGAACAACAAGCTGTAAAAAAAAAATGACCCAAGTCAAGTGTCCAAATAAAGTCCACAGTTATCCAGCTACCCATTCTCTGGCACTCTTATTGGTCACTCGGAGGTGTGCCCAGTCTCAGGGGTGAAGGGTCCAGGTGCTGTGGAGGTGAGTGGTGCTGGAGTGCTGGTCTGTATCATCATTGGAGTGCCTGGCCCCGAGAGGACAACAGGGGACGGTGTGTTCAGGAAGCTCTCAGACAGCTGGCTCAGACCCTTGATGCTGAGAGGTCCTTCCTCCATGCCATGGGGTGTCAGCCCCAGTACTGATGACAGATGTACTGAGGCCGGGCTTGGCTGTGGGGTGGAGGAAGGAGCAGTGTAGTGGGGCTGTCTGGTCTGCAGCTGTGTGAGGACTGGCGTGGGTGGCATCGGTGGTGTGGATGGCATCGGTGGCATCAGTGGCATGGGTGGCATCGGTGGCATCAGTGGAACCGGTGGCAACAGTGGTGTCTGATGAGCCTGTGCCTGGACTGGGAAGGGCTGTTGCCTGTGCTGCTGGACCTCCTGGTAGCCATAGCCCTGGTAAGTGAGGGCCTGTGGAAAGCCTTGGAATGGGAGGGACATCACCTGGGGTGGAGGAGCAGACCTGGACTGGGTGGGAGCAGGTTCCTCTGGATCTGGAGGGTTGTGAAGCAGCTCGGTGATCCGGTCCTTCACCACCTGGTACTCGGGTTCCGCCATGTCCGTGAGGGTCTGGTTAACATAGGTGAGGAAGGGCTTGCAGTTGGAGGATGAGGAGTCGATGTGTACCAGCTGAGAGAGGAGATCTATGCTGCTCCTGATGGTGTCTCTTATCTCCAGCAGGACAGTGTGTCTCTGTCCCTCCTGTCTGGCTCTCTGCCTTTCTGTGGAGGTAGAGCTGAGGGTGGATGCGGGTAGGACTGTGGTGGAAGTGCCGTCTCCTTTCTCCCACCACACCAGGGAGTTCTCCATGTGCTCTGCCACGGTTAAATCAACTGTGCGCAGGTTCTCCGCCATGGGACGCTCCACAGAAAACTGCCTTGAGACAGGAGCTGACTCTCGGCCGGAAGAGGACTGGCTCTCAGCAGGCTGCTAGAGAGAGAGGGTTGTGAGAGGGGCTGCTCCTCGGTGGCGGATCTCACCCTCCAGGAAGCTGCACCTGGCCATGACCTACGTTTGACCGTGGTCTGGTCAAACCGTGGTCAGCTTGACCGTGGTCTGGCCAGATTTCTTGAGGTGCAGTTTCCCGTTCCAGGTGTGCATGTGCTTCCACCAGCCAAGGAGCACCTCTGAAGTGTAGCCCAGGCTCTCCGCCTCCTCTCTCCAAGCAGCCTGCTTCCTTTTGGTGGCCCTGTAGAGCCTGTGTTCCTTCCGCCATAGATAGTCATTCTCTCTCAGCCACTCCAGCACCTCATCCTCGTGTTCCTCCTTAATGGAGTATTGTCTCCTCTCCCGTTGTCGCATACGCCTCTTCATCCCTTTGGCAGGACCAGATGGGCCCTCATCAGAGGGGCTCCCAGGTAGTAGGGGCTGTTCCTCCACACCACCAGCAGCAGCAGCACCAGTAGGATCATCATCATCATCATCAGCAGCAGCAGCAGCAGCAGCACCAGAAGCACCAGCAGAACCAGGATCAGCAGCAGCAGAATAAGCATCAGCAGCGCCAGCAGCACCAGGAGCACCAGCAGAATCCAGCAGGATCATCATCATCAGCAGCAGCAGCAGCACCAGAAGCACCAGCAGGACCAGGATCAGCAGCAGCAGAATAAGCACTAGGAGCGCCAGCAGCACCAGGAGCACCAGCAGAACCAGGAACACGAGCAGGACCAGGAGCATGAGCAGGATGAGCAGGACCAGCAGGACCAGCAGGACCAGCAGGACCAGCAGGACCAGCAGTACGAGGAGCAGCTACAGCAGAGTAAGCACGAGCAGAAGCACCACCGCCAGAAGCAGCAGCATCAGCTCCTCCAGAAGCAGCATCAGCAGAAGCACCACTGCCAGAAGCAGCATCAGCAGAGTAAGCACGAGCAAAAGCAGCACTGCCAGAAGCAGCATCAGCAGAGTAAGCATGAGCAGAAGCACCACCGCCATAAGGAGCATCATCAGCTCCTCCAGAAGCAGAAGCAGCAGAAGCCCCAGCCGCAGAAGAGTGAGCCCATGCTACAGAAGCCCCAGCAAAAGCAGAGTGAGGGCCAGGGGGTGGGAGGGTGGCTCTGTCCCTCTTGCCAGGGCTGGCAGCAGATGGCTGAGGCTTTCTCTTCTTCCCCATGGTTGTGGGGTTGCTGGCTGGCAGCAAGGCTGGCAGGCAGGCTGGCAGGAAGCCTGGCAGGAAGGCAGGTACCAAGGCTGGCAGGCAGACTGGCAGGCAGGCTGGCTGGCAGGCAGGCAGGCAGACAACAAGGCTGGCAGGCAGGCAGGCAGGCAGACAGCAAGGCTGGCAGAGAGGCTGGAAGGCAGACTGGCAGGCAGGCAGACAGAAAAGCTGGCAGGGAGGCTGGCAGGAAGGCTGGCAGGGAGGCTGGCAGGCAGCAAGGCTGGCAGGCAGGCATGCAGGGCAGGCTGGCAAGGCACTTGATGTGTCTGGGAGCAGGTCTTTCCTCTGAATGGTGACCTGCTTGGGAGCTGCCTTCCTTTATATCCGTGGGGCTGACGCAATGCATCCTCCCTGCATGCGCAGTGAATGCTAAGCATCTGCTAGGCTTCTGCTGTGCATCCGCTAGGCTTCCGCTCTGCATCCACTTCATCCGCTACGCTTCCGCTGTGCATCCGCTTCATCTGCTCAGCGTCCATTCTGCATCCGCTGTATCCATTCCGCGTCCATTTTTCTGCAGCCCCCCGGAAGCCTAGCGGCTGTGCCATCCGCTTCCATCCACTAGGCTTCCGTTCTGCATCCGCTTTCCATCCGCCCTGCGTCCTCCCCCCGTCCGTTCCTTTCCGTGTTATCCGCTCTGGTTATGCAAATTTTTGCCCCTTTTGAGAGCGGATAACAACGGATGGAACATTTTTCTCATCCGCTGTGTCCTTTTTACTAACATTTTGCATCCCTCAGCCAGTGTGACAGGGCCTTTATAGGCAACGATCTCTCATCCTTTGATTGCAATTTCTATGCACTGGATGCAATACTGTTGAGGATATATAACATATTTTTACTTGAAGTCAAAAGAGTCATCAAACTATATGTACCAATAACAACTCCAAAAACCAGAAAAAACAGATAACCCATAACAATAAGGAAGCTTCAATCCAAAAAGGGATCACTTTGGCAGAAAAACAAATCTGGTCACGTTGCCAAATTCAAAAGCTGATACAAAAATGTATGCCACCAGATAAAAACTGAATGCACTAATTATCACATTAAAGAAGAGGAAAACCTTCTACGCACAAATTCCACCCACGCTTTCTACAATTTTGTAAACAACAAACTAAAAGACACAAGGCCCGTCCCACCCCTGAAAGGACCTTATGGTAAAGACTGCAACAATGACATATTAAAGCCAACCTCTTCAACACATTCTTTGGCTCAGTATTTGTGAACAGCAATGGATCATACCCAGTATTTCTTAGTAGAACCACAGACAACTACAATGACCTAATACATATCAATTTTACACAAGACAATGTTGACAAAGCACTATGCAATCTAAAACCATCTCTATATATTGGATCGGATGGAATATGTACCTACTTCTTTAAAAAGCTATCCATTGCCATAGACAAACCTCTAAGCATAATCTTTGAAAAATCTTTCAGGACCAGCTCCTTGCCAAAACTATTGTCACAAGCCACGGTCATCCCCATCTTCAAAAAGGGAGACTCCAGACTAATTGAAAATTGCAGACCAATCTCTTTATGCTGCATCACCTATAAAGTCATGGAATCAATTATTAACCAATCCATTATCCACCACTTAGAGACAAACAACCTACACTCTAATAAACAATTTGGTTTCAGAAAAAAACTATTCTGCAACCTGCAACTCTTACACTGCAAAACATATGGACTAGACAACTCAATCAGGGCAAAGCAATAAACGCAATCTACATAGATTTCTGTGAAGCCTTTGATTCAGTGGTACACGACAAACTACTCCTAAAACCAAAATCTTACAGTATCTCTGGACAACTGCATAACTGGATAGAAGCATTCCTGTCAAACAGACAACAAATGGTCAAAATTGGGAGTGTCCTATCAAATTCTGTACCTGTCAATAGTGGTGTCCCCCAAGGCAGTGTTCTAGGACCAACTCTCTTCATACTCTATATAAATGACCTCTGTGATCATATTAAGAGCAACTGCGTTCTCTTTGCTGATGATGTAAAGCTATTCAACACCACAGACAATACTGCTACCTTGACTTTGTATCAGAATGGTCAAACAAATGGCAACTTCAAATCTCAACAAATAAATGTCTTACATATTGGCAAAAAAAAATCAGAAAATAAATACTGGCTGAATAGTCAGGACCTTGTTGATGATCCAAACTCTATCAAGAATCTTGGAGTACTCATCTCTAATGGTCTAAGTGCTAGAGCCCACTGTAACTACATAGCCAAAAAGGCATTAAGAGTTGTTAACTTAATCTTACGTAGCCTTTTCTCTGGTAATATTACACAACTAACTAGAGCATATAAAACATTTGCTAGACCAATACTCGAATACAGCTCATCAGTCTAGAACCCACATTACATATATGATATTAACACAGTTGAGAAAGTCCAGAAATATTTCACAGGAAGAGTTCTCCACTCCTCTACTCATTGCAGACTACCTGATGCCACCAGACTGGAAATTCTAGACCTAGAAAACCTAGAACTACGCTGCCTTCGGTCCGATCTAAGTATAGTATGTAAAATCATACATTGCAATGTCCTACCTGTTAATGAATACTTCAGCTTCAACCATAACAATACAAGAGCAAACAATATATACAAACTCAAGGTTAATTGCACCAAACTTGATTGCAGGAAATACGACTTCAGCAACAGAGTGGTCAATGTCTGGAACACTCTACCTGACTCTGTGGTTTCTTCCCCAAACCCCAAAAACTTTAACCTTAGACTTTCAACGATTGACCTCATCCCTTTCCTAAGAGGTCTGTAGGGGGCATGCATAGGTGCACTAACGTGCCTATTGTCCCTGTCGTATTGTATCTTTTATTTTTCTTATATGTATACAGGGGTGGAATTCTACAGGTTTGCACCTATTCGCTAGAACCGGTTGTTAACATTGTAAGCAGTTTGGAGAACCGGTTGTTAGAAGAAATTACTGGCCTAATCCTGTTAGAAAGGCAGGAAGGAAACATTCTGGTGTTGATTACAGAAACTGCCTCTCCGTTAACCCTGATTACATTCTTGGCAGGGCTAGACTTCCTGTCTCAGGAACCTCTCTGGAGTTTTTTTTTCTCTCCTTTGCTGGTGCTTTGCTTGTGTGAAGTGACCATTCAAAGTTACAATGGCACTGAAAGTGACTTATAACCATTTTTCACACTTACGACTCTTGCAGCATCTCCACAATCATGGTAGCCAGGCGAGGAGATGCGTGCCTCGATGTTGAGTTGGTCACGCCCAGCCAGTCATATTACCACCAAGCCACACCCACCAACTAAGCCACGCCCAAAGAACTGGTTGTTAAAAAATATGAATCCCACCCCTGTATGTATCCATGTATTCATAACTATGTTTTTACTTATACCTATTATCTTGTAAGCAATTGACAAATCAAGTCAAATAAATAAATAAACATTTAAAGATCACTTGTAAACTATCTAAACTTTATAAATAACTGTAATTAAGTACAATATGAAAGTACCCCTTAATAGAACAATGTAAGGTAGAATCAGAATCATAGGGCTGGAATTGACCTTGGAGGTCTTCTAATCCAACTCTGGTATAAGGTAGGATGGCATAAGGCAGGAGACTTTATGTCATCCCAGACAAATGGCTGTCCAATCTTTTCTTGAAAACTTCCAGCAATGGCGCACTCACAACTCCAAAAGACAAGTTGTTCCACTTGTCTTCTTCCTTTCAGGAAATTTATCTTTAGTTCCAAATTGGATCTCTGTTTAATGAGTTTCTACCCATTGTTTCTTGTCTGCCCTCAGACTTTGAAACCCCCTCTTCTCTGTGATAGCACCTCAACCATTCATCAGAAATTTAGCCTCCAGATTCTTTATATCTTTGATGCTCTTCTCTGTTCCCCATATAGGATCTAAGTTTGTTTTCTCTATCATGGTAACCAGAACTGGATGTGGTATTCCAAGTGTGGAAGGGTTATGTGAAAGGACAGTTGAAAGATGTTAGGGACATAATTAGTGTATATTCATCTTTCTCTTTGCTTAACCAGAATTTCTTCCAGGCTTATCCTCAAGTCTCTTTTATAAGGTAATGACTATCAGCTTAACAGAAGTACCATGATTCTTTATATTATTTCTGGACAATGCAGATAAAAGGTTTCCTATTACATAATAATAAACTTTAGCTGCTTCATCCTGTATTAAATGAAAGAGGCTATTTACATGACAGAATTCTGGCAAACGAAGAAAGATGATGGAAGAAAGATAATGGAATAGCCATCTTAATTAAAATACCACTGTAGGAGTTAACTTCATTCTAAAACAAACAAAACATTGTGATCCTTGGAAGAGCATTATTAAAGTCAAAAGAAAGGAAGGAAGGAAGGAATATTTCCTTTCCTGTAATATTTGCTGTTTGATACTTGTCCATCCATCTTCCAATTATCTGGCAGGAACAGTATATATATTTTGGAATTGTGAGAAAGTTTTTGAGAGACAACATTATGGTAGATTATCATAATAATCTTTAATATTTGGCTTATACTTTTTGGATTGGGAAAATCTCTGAATTGAATGCTAGGAACATTAAGATCTACTATATTGTATAATTTAAAATATTTGAAGGTAGGAAGTAATATCTGAGTAGTGCAACAAATTTTTTTTTTAGGACAGAGTAGAATTGATTTAGCATGCTATGCCTTCCTGGGGTGGAGTGGGTGGGAGTTGATTTTGTCCAGTGGTGGGATTAAAAAAAAATTATTACTGGTTCTGTGGGCATAGCTTGGTGAGCATGGCAAGGGAAGGGTACTGTAAAATCTCCAGTCAGAGGTGGTATTTGCTGGTTCTCTGAACAACTCAAAATTTCCATTACCAGTTCTCCGTCAGAACTTGCTAAACACCATCTCTGATTTTGTCGTAATATGATGTCTAAGATTCACTATGGTTGTTTGTAAAGTATTGTTTGTAATTTGTCCTTGTATAGACCATGTCTTAAATAAAATACTTTTAAACAATCCACAGTTTGGTGGTATTAAGATCCTTGAAAATAATAATCCTTTTATGTGCATGGTGGTGGGAAAATGGGATTGGTTAGCAAAAGGCATCAGAACTGGTGCCACTGGAGTTTCCATTCCACCTGGTCACAACAAATGTTAGCTATATGCCTCATGTTAGGAAAAATAAAGGATTTGATTTTTCTCAAAGTAATTTCCAGGATTGCAATGTAAGACTTGGATATTGGATAAAGAATAGAGAAAGTGCTATGAAAATACAGACATAGCTTCAAAGAAAAAAAAATATCTTTTGCCAAGGGAAAAATAATTGCCCTTATTATTAACTGCTGTACCTTGCTGATTAAAATTTCTTTTGTTCTCACCTGGGGGATGGTATCTCTACTCCCCTAGGCTTCTTCTTTGTTGCCTAATCAGACTCCTTGTCTGCATTGCCAAGGTAAAAATGTTGCAGGATCTTCTCAGAAGCTTAAACTCTTTATCAGGTGTTCCAAACTGGAATCCCCTCTTTCTGGATTGTCAGTTGCCTTCCTGAGCATGCTGGAAGAAAAGATGCTACTAGGTAGAAGAACATCTGGTCGAAATGAACTCAAGAATAATTTATTTCTTTTTCAACTAATTGCTTTTCAGATTGAGAGATGAGTCCCTATTAAATGAATATGTTACAAATGGAATCACAAAATATTTTGAAAGTTTTACAGCAAACTTTTTTAGCAGTTGCTCATGCTTTTTAAAAGTGTCTTTTTTAAAGCCAAAAGCAAAGCAGCTGTTCTGGTTGTTTATTTAGTTACTAATCATTCAGCAAACATTGTCATGTGACCAGTGGTGGTGTTCAAAAAATTTTTACTACCAGTTCTGTAGGTGTGGCTTGGTGGGCATAGTGTGGCTTGGTGGGAGTGGCTTGATAGGCATGGCAGGGGAAAGATACTTTCAAATCTTCATTTCCACCCATTTGAGGGGAAGGATATACTACAAAATCTAGAAAGAGTGCAGAGAAGAGCAACTAAGATTATTAGGAGACTAGAGGCTAAAACATATGATGAATGGTTGCAGGAATTGGGTGGGCATGGCTAGACCAGTGAGAGAAGGACCGGGGAGACATGAGAGCAGTGTTCTATATTTGAGAGGCTGCCACAGAAAGGAAGGGGTCAAGCTATTTTTAATGCATCCAAAGGCCAGACAAAGAATAATGGATGGGAACTGATCAAAGAGAGATTCAACTAGAAATAAGGAAAAATATTCTGACAAAGAGAACAATCAACCAATGGAACAGCTTGCATTTGGAAATTATGGGAGCTTCATCACTGGAGACTTTCAAGAGGAGATTAGACTGCTATTTGTCAGAAATGGTGTAGGGTCTCCTGCTTGGGCAGGAGATTGGAGTAGATGACCTATAAGGCCCCTTCCAATTCTGTTAATCTGTTAAAAATATGTTAGCCTGAATGCAATATTCCAAATGTGGCCTTATCAGTGCAGCATAGAGCAGTAATAACATTTCCCTGGATTTTGATATTATCACCGTTTTGTTGGAACTGACTGAGATAGCCAAATTAATTACTTTAATGAAAGAAAACAAAAATATCCAGTTTTATTTCTATTTGAAAACCAATTCTAAAATTGAATGGCCTGCTGTACACACAAAGTTTCTTTCAATGAAAATGAGCTGATGAAGAAGGACTGTAATTTAATCTTCCTCCTAATTATGTAATGGAGCTTCAATTGTATTATCTCAAATATTTTTATATTAAAGATAAAAATGAGGATTTCTTTATGAATAAACTTGGAATATCCTAATATTCTAATAATCCACACCCTCAGTTTAAAAAGTATATATGTGTTTAATATGTCACAAAGATGTGAGAGTAAATAAATAAATCACTTGCACTTTGTTCTTGCTTTTTATCTGATGAAATGTGACTGAACAGCTTTGAAATGTATCAATTGGTCAATCTCTGCATGATATATAAGTCTATACATGAACAACTCATGAGTACAGTGAAATAAATGGCCTTAGGGCTGCTATTTGTAGCCCTAGGAACCTTATCAAACACCAGAGCATTGGTAACAAGAGACCTTAGAATCCCTGAGCTTATTTGATCAAGCACGAGAAGTTAAATGATCCAATTGACTTTATGCAGATCGAATATTTCTCCCCAAAATTTTAGTAATAAAAGCATACTCGTATCTGAATAACATAATAAAACTTCAGTGATGTTACTATTTACATAGTAAAATGTAAATAGATTGTAGAGTTGTAATTGCAGGAATGTTCCAATCTCGGATGGCAAAAACATAAAGAACGTTTCCAAGCAAATACAACTCAGGCAAACAAAGTCAATAATCTATGGACAAAGGAGGATTCGAGAATGGAAGTAGACATATGTTAGACTTTAACTAGAGATAATTAATTGTATGGATTACTGTACTAAAAGTAATGAAAGTTAAGTAGTAACCAAAGTTAACCAATGATGGATGATAACTAAAAATTTATATAAATGCAAAGACTATGCTCCAATAAAGATCATCATCATAATTCAGTTGTTCATGATCAAACAACTTGACTGCCTCGTCATTACAACAAATAGATGAACTGAATTATACTATTAGGCAAGATGCATGCAAAAAAGAAAGATATTCATTTATTTCATTTTTATGTATTATTAATTTCTACAGTTGCCAAATCATAAGAATTTTCTATATGGTACATAAATATTCAAGTATATTTCAAAGCAGCAAACAAAATAAAAATACAGTTGAAATATACTCAATCAGAGACAAATGTATAATGAGTTAATATTAAGTTACTATAAAAGTCTTAGAGAAAGTCTTCATACGGTAATGAAAATAGCTTGAACATAAAACCTGGTGAGTTTTCCTGAGGACTGTGCTCTTTCTCAAAAGATATTAACAAATATTCTGAGTTGGTTTATGAGAGAAGATAGTCAAAAATCACATGTGAATGAGTGCAGGTGATAAAAGAAATCAGATCAGTCTAAATATGAGTGGGCCATTGCAATTTGCCATGGATTATTACCCCTTTCTTCTCTTACACATGTGGGCTAATGATACAACAATGACTCTAAAAACAATAACAAGAGATTACAAACAGCTAGGGAAGAAAATTAAAGAATTAGATATGCATTCTAGATAGTTGCAGTTTCCAAAAAGTCCTCAAGGACAACCCCTTGTAGAACACATTGTTGAATTCCAAATACAAGTTATTTAAAGCATAACCGACTGTATAGATGTAGGTACAATAGGCACATTCAATTAATTTATATGAAGGTCTTCCTGAACATAGTTACTGGCTGGTAGTATGATTCAATCACCTTCTGCCCATTTACATACCAATACCAAAGGGGGAAATGTAGCCATATTCATGACTAAAGATGGAAAACTTCCAAACCTGGATCGTCCAATATTCACAGCCATCTCTCATTTTGCCCACAACTTCTGGACACTGGGGCAAGATAACAATTTATAGACAGCTCAGGTTGAGATGTAGAGCTTGATATAATCAGCAGTGATACATGAAATAATCTAACTAATGACCTCATCCTGTGTCTCACAATGAGATTAAACAGGAAGGGTAAAATTCTCTGGTTCAGGACTCTGTCCTGAAAGAACAATTGAAACACCATGCCTTCCATTCCTCATCTCATTCCATGATTTTTGTACTTTGTCTGTCTTTACCTCCTTTAGAATCAAGCTCAAGGAGATAGGATAAGTAATCTTAATGCAGAGAATTAAGAAATCACATTTATCAGGAAGTTTTCTATGTAGTAGCCCAAAGACAAACTGCTATACAGAACAGAGCAAAAACTTTATTAGGAAAGCTTTATTATAGTTAGAATTCCACAAATAGATAGTAAAGTCATACCTGTGTTTATTTAATTTTACAATCATAGTGTGTTCTACATGCAGCAAAACAGAAAGGTATCATATTAAAATAACACAATTACAGATAGCAAAACTGAATATACTATAACATAGAACTGAATGTCCTAGAAAGGGATTATAAAACATCTTTAAAAATAAGAGCATACAACAGATTGTGAACTATAAATTCAATGGCCCCTTTGTCATAAGGACAAAGTATTGATACATATAGGAGTTTAAAGGTTATACACTGCTCAAAAAAATAAAGGGAACACTTGAACAACACAATGTAACTCCAAGTCAATCACACTTCTGTGAAATCAAACTGTCCACTTAGGTAGCAACACTGATTGACAATCAATTTCGCAAACTGTTGTGCAAATGGAATAGACAACAGGTGGAAAGCATAGACAGTTAGCAAGACATCCCCAATAAAGGATGGTTCTGCAGGTGGTGACCACAGACCATTTCTCAGTTCCTGTGCTTTCTGGCTGATGGTTTGGTCACTTTTGAATGCTGGCAGTGTTTTCACTCTAGTGGTAGCATGAGACGGAGTTTACAAACCAACACAAGTGGCTCAGGTAGTGCAGCTTATCCAGGATGGCACATCAATGCGAGCTGTGGCAAGAAGGTTTGCTGTGTCTGTCAGCATAGTGTCCAGAGCATGGAGGCACTACTAGTAGACAGGCCAGTACATCAGGAGACATGGAGGAGGCTGTAGGAGGGCAACAACGCAGCATCAGGACCACTACCTCCGCCTTTGTGGAAAGAGGGACAGGAGGAGCACTGTCAGAGCCCTGCAAACTGATCTCCAGCAAGCCACAAATGTGCATGTGGCTGCTCAAATGGTCAGAAATAGACTCCATGAGGGTGGTATGAGGGCCACAGGTGGGGGTTGTGCTTACATCCCAACACCGTGCAGGATGTTTGGCATTTTCCAGAAAACACCAAGATTGGCAAATTCACCACTGGTGCCCTGTGCTCTTCACAGATGAAAGCAGGTTCACACGAAGCACATGTGACAGATGTGACAGGATCTGGAGACACGGTGGAGAACGTTCTGCTGCCTGCAACATCCTCCAGCATAACTGTTTTGGCAGGGGTCAGTAATGGCGTGGGGTGGCGTTTCTTTAGGGGGCCGCATAGCCCTTCATGTGCTCACCAGAGATAGCCTGACTGCCATTTGGTACCAAGATGAGATCCTCAGACCCCTTGTGAGACCATATGCTGGTTCAGTTGGCCCTGGGTTCCTCCTAATGCAAGACAATGCTAGGACTCATGTGGCTGGAGTGTGTCAACACTTCCTGCAAGACGAAGGCATTGATGCTATGGACTGGCTCACCCATTCCCCAGGCCTGAATCCAACTGAGCATATCTGGGACATCATGTCTCATTCCATCCACCAACACCACATTGCATCACAGACTGTCCAGGAGTTGGGGGATGCTTTAGTCCAGATGTGGGAGGAGATCCCTCAGGAGACCATCCGCCACCTCATCAGGAGCATGCCCAGGCATTGTAGGGAGGTCATACAGGCAGGTGGGAGGCCACACACACCACTGAGCCTCATTTTGACTTGTTTTAAGGACATTACATCAAAGTTATATCAGCCTTTAGTGTATTTTTAACTTTAATTTTGAGTGTAACTCCAAATCCAGATCTCCATGGATCGCTAAATTTGATTTCCATTGATAATTTTTGTGTGATTTTGTTGTCAGCACATTCAACTATGTAATGAACAAAGTATTTAATAAGAATATTTCATTCATTCAGATCTAGGATGTCTTATTTTTGTGTTCTCTTTATTTTTTTGAGCAGTGTATTTCCCAGGAGACTGATCTAGTGACCAATACAAGGGCAGAGTGTCCACCGTGTCAGTGGCATGAATATCTTTAAGACTACCTGTTCATAACTCATTATCAAAAGTGCAACCCATCTAATACTGGATGGATTTCTGCTAGAGTAAAGTTCACCAGCAAAATTCAAAATTATCAGCTGGAGTCAAAAAGAAAAAAATACATATTGATGCATTGGTCTCCACACTGATCACTCCAGCCTCCTAGCAGAGAACCACAAAAATGTACATTGTGCCATATTTTCTTTAGAAATTTGTTGAGTGGGGCAAAACAAAGCCAACACTTCTGTGCTTCACTACTCGTTTCTACCTGCACTTTTTAAAAGCATCTGTTGAAACTACAGCTGAAGGGATATCACCACAAAGACAGAATCACTGCTGGGTTTCCCTTCATTGTTTTGAGGAATAACAGAGAGTTCCGAATGGCACTGAAAAAGTTATCAAATACTAAGCAAAGCCTTTTCTGAAGGCAGAGTGTATACAAAGGAAGTGGAATAAATTGGTGGGAGTATGGCATTGAAAACTTGGAACCAAGTTCTATGAGCACCTGGGTCTGCACATGCTACATTATAGATAGCAATAGAGCATTTAAAGAAAGAATGTTGAAGTATAGTTAATTTATAGCCAGGAGGAATGTCCATTAGAAATGCTTTCAACTGAGTCTTAATTCTGAATGAAAAAGAGCTTTCTGATTATTATGGTCCATGATCTCTCTAATACTTCTTGCTGATTGATGGAGAGGAGAGAAGTTCCAGAATTATGTAAAGAAATGACCCCCCATCTTCATCACAATAATTGTAAACAATTTTAATTACTTACTACCTTTTGAACTACAACAAATGATATCCTTTTTCTACAATATCTTTCATGAACAAATCTATAAAGCATCATGCTGTTACTATTGCTTTTAGTCACGAAGTTGTACCCGACCAATTGAGACCCCATGGACAATGTTCCTCTAGGCTTTCCTGTCCTCTACCATCCCTCAGAGTCCATTTAAGTTCACATCTACTGCTTCAGTGACTCCATCCAGCCACCTTATTCTCTGCTATCCATTCTTGTTTTGCTCAGTCTTTCCCAGCATTAGGCTTTTCTCCAGTGAGTCGTTCCTTCTCATTAGGTGACCACAGTATTTAAGTTGCATCTTCAGGATGTGGCCTTCTAAAGAGCAGTCAGGATTGATCTCCTCTAGGACTGACTGGTTTGATTACCTTGCAGGAGTCTTCTCCAGCACTATAGTGTCAGGTTCTGGGAGCTTACTGGTATCTTGGAACATGCCTGGAGCCCAACACATTGATGAAACATTGGAGCGGAAATTTGGAAACTATGGGACAGACAGGGCTGCCATGCTAGCTGAGGGGGGGCGGAGTCTACTGAACTGACATGAGGGCTGTGTGGGAGACTGGACTGAGGGTAGGAAGATTAGATGTGAATGGGGAGGAGGGATGGGGAGGAGGCATGGGGGATAATTAGCTTAATGGGCAGATGTTAGGTTTGTTGAGAGGGGTTGGGAAACTGCTATAAAGAGTGCTGAGAGGCAGTTGCTGCTAGCACTAGCTTTATTCGGGATCTCTGTTGTTGCTGATCGGGATTGGAATTGCTGTGATAAACCTTTGAAATTTACCTATAAGCCTGTGAGCAAAGTGTTTGTCTGCAAGACTCTCCAGTACCCAATTAAGGCTGCCACATAGTTCAAAGGCCTCAATTCTTTGGTACTTAGCCTTTCTTATGGTCCAACTTTCACAGCTATACATTGCAACTGGGAAAACCATAGTCTTGACTATACACATTTTTGTTGGCAGGTTGATGTCTCTGCTTTTTAGTATGCTGTCTAGATTTGCCATAGCTTTCCTCCCCAAAAGCAAGTGTCTTTTAATTTCTGAACTGTAGTCCCCATCTACAGTGACTTTGGAGCCCAGAAAAATAAAATTTGTCACTACTTCCATTTCTTCCCCATCTATTTATCAGGAATTGAGAGGGCCAGATGCCATGTTCTTAGTTTTCTTAATGTTGAGTTTCAAGCCAACTTTTGCATTCTTCTTCTTCACTTGCATCAAGAGGCTCTTTAGTTCTTTTTCACTTTCTGCCATTAGAGTGGTATTATCTGCATACCTAAGGTTGTTGATATTTCTCCCAGCAATCTTAATTCCAACTTGTGATTCATCTAGCTCCACCTTTCTCATGATTTGCTCTGCATATAAATTAAATAGGCAGAGCAACAGAATACAGCCTTGCCAAACTCCTTTCTCAATTTTGAACCAATCATGGTTCCATGCCCTGTTCCCACTGTTGCTTCTTTACCGGCATATAGGTTTCTCAAGAGACAAATAAGATGGTCAGGTACTCCTATTCTTTAAGAATTGCCACAGTTTGTTGTGATCCACACAATCAAAGGCTTTAGCATAGTCATTGAAGCAGGTGTTTTTCCAGAATAGTTTTATTTGCTACCTCTTATACAATGTTGAGAACCTCTGTCCATAGTTCTTCAGGCACTCTGTCTATCAGATCTAATTCCTTAAATCTATTTGTCACCACTACTGTATATTCATCAGGAATATGATTTAGTTTATACCTAGTGCTTTCCCCTAATTTCTTCAATTTAAGCCTAAATTTTGCAATGAGAAGCTCATGTTCTGAGCCACAGTCAGCTCCTGGTCTTGTTTTTACTGACTGTATAGAAATTCTTCATCTTTGGCTGCAGAGCACATAGTCAATCTGATTTCTGTGTTGACTGTCTGGTGATGTCCATGTGTAGAGTCATCTCTTGGGTTGTTGAAAAAGAGTATTTGCTATGACCATCATATTCTCCTGACAAAATTCTACCAACCTGTGCCCTGCTTCATTTTGTACTCCAAGGCCAAACTTGCCTGTTATTCTGGTTATCTTTTGGCTTCCTACTTTAGCATTCTAACCCCCCATGATGATAAGGTGTTTTTGTGTGTGTTAACTCTAGAAGGTGTTGTAGGGCTTCATAGAACCAATCAACTTCAGCATCTTCAGCACCAGTAGCATTGACTTGGACTACTATGATCTTGAATGGTTTGCCTTGGATTTGAACTGAGATCATTCTGTCATTCTGGGATTAAATCCCAGTATTGCTTTTCCTACTTTTTTGTTGACAATGAAGGCTACTCCATTTCTTCTGAATTCTTGCCCACAGTAGTATACCTGATGGTCATCTGAACTGAATTCACCCATTCCTGTCCATTTTAGTTCGCTGATTCCAAAAATGTCACTGTTCATACTTGTCAGCTCTTGTTTGACCATGTCCAGATTGCCTTGATTCATGGATCTTACATTCCAGGTCCCTATGGAGTATAGATTTTTACAGCATTGGACTTTCCTTTCACCACCAGATACATCCACAACTGAGTGTCCTTTCAGCTTTGACCCAGTTGCTTCATTCTTTCTGGCACTACTAATATTAGCCCTTTGTTCTTCCCCAGTAGCATATTGGAAACCTTCCAACCTGAGGGGGTCATCTTCCAGTATCAAATCTTTTTTGCCTTTTGGTACTGTCCATGGGGTTTTCATGGCAAAAGATACTAAAGTGAGTTACCATTTCCTTCTCCAGTGGATCACATTTTGTCAGAGTTCTCTGCTATGACTTGTCCATCTTGGGTGGCCCTGCATGGCATCGCTCTTGGCTTCATTGAACTTTGCAAGCCCCTTTGCCATAACAAGGCAGTGATCAATGAAGGAGGTGATTTTCAGTACAGGTCAACAAAATTCCTTTAAGAGTTACAGAAATGATATTACTATTTTAATTTTTATATTCCTTCTTTTTACTTTTAACAATCTTGTTCTTCAAATAACTATTTTAATTTTTATATTCCTTTTTTACTTTAACAATCTTTTCCTTTCAAATCTCTTAGAACTTGATTTCTTTTCATGTTATCTTTGTTCCTTCTCACAATATTATTCAAAGCTTTGACAAATCTCTTTTGTAAATTCAGTATAAGAAAATTGTCCAAGTTGTTTCATTATTTGTACATTCCTTTTAATTATTAAGACATCAGCCATTTTTGTATATCCAAGGTAGCATCTTTCTTTTCTTATTCTTTACTATATATTTAGTGTTTCTTTCTTTTCTATTTTTCCTTTTCTAGAGTTTATATTTTTCCTTGTTGTCTTTATTTGTTCCATTTATATTAATTTTATCTTTGTAATTGTAATTCCTGATAAAATTAGTATTAAAAAAAAAAGAAGTCCAAACATTATTCTTTTCATGTCTTTGGTCAAGTAGTATAAACTTCAGCTTTAGGTAGCCCTGATTATTGAATAAGCCTAACATTTGAAACTATGCATTCCAATGAATGGATAATAGAGTTTCTCTAACTGGAGTTTTATCAGCTGTGTAAAGGAGTAAAGTGCTTCTTTTCAAATATCAAATATCTTTTCCATTTTTAATATCAAAATTGAAGTTATTGTTTGCTATTGGCTATTTTAAAATGATTGTCCAAAACTTATGTGAAATGGGAGGTCATATAATTCAAATAATAAATGAATAAATATTCTGATATGAAATTTGTTTCTCTCATCACAATTCTTACACAAAACAACAAATATTGTCTGAAATATTTTCAGTGGAAAATATAAATAAAACAAAATGAACAAATTGAAATATTTATCCCCCTCAAAAAAAGAATTGCAGACAGTTTTCTTTTAAAGTGGGTTAGAATGATGTAAAGTCTACTTTAAATCTGTTATCTGTTGCAACAAGTTACTTGGCTTCTCTAATGTGAGTCAGAGAGGAAGCCTGAGTAAACAAAATGATAAACCACTCAGCCCTGTATATCACTGATGAAGGGTGGCTCCACTGTGCCAGTTGTTCTGGACCACATTCCCACTAATGAACTACTACAGCTGCTCTGAAGTATTTTTGTTTTCAAGCAGAACCTCTACAACTTCATAGATATAAAGAGAACTGAAAACAAATATGTTGAGGAATGATTTTTGCTTAAATTCTAGAAGAATAAATTATAGCCAATGTAGCACCAGTCAGGTATATTGTTTGAGCCAAGGAATCCACTGATCTTCCCTCTTCTCTTTCTGTCTGTTTGGGAAGACCTGAATTGGCAGGCCAAATAACTTATCTATGGAGGCATCAGTGATCCTTTGGTTATCGACTACAAACCATGCTTTGACAAGGATTGTGTAGAAGTCAAGAAAGCTCTTATCTTGGTATATAAGATATACAAAAGTGAGACTGGAAATGACAATAAAACAACTCTTAAACATCTCTTCACACAGAAAACAATTTAAGCAATTGGTTGCACTTAAGAAGGTCTTCCTGGGAACAGCTTATTGAGGCAGCAAAGCAAAAAAAAACAACCTCTCCTCTATTCTGGCATCTAATAGCCTGCCATTCTGACAGAATTTCTATCTCATTAGACCCCCATATACCTTAACCTGAGAACTTCACTTTTGGACACCTGTATGAAGATTACTTCAGCTAGAGAAGAAGGTATACAATGCAGGATTTACCTGAGTGTCCCCCAGTTTCAGGAGCTGACTTCATTTCTGCTGAACTGTTAAAGAATAATGTGGAGTGGTAGATACCAGTCCTGGTGGCACTATTCATTTATATCAACTCCACTGATTACGTCAGTGAATCAGTGAACTAGGCCTTGGCAATTGCTGTCCCAATTTTTAAAAAGAGCAAGAGAGATGACCTTTAAAATTACACAATCTGCTGCTTCAATCTGCTAAATACAGTATTTATCTGCTAAATACAGATTGAAGCTGTTTCAATCTGCTAAATACAGTATAATCAGCAAACACTATGCCAAACATCTCCAAGATAAATTAAAGAATTGCTAGATTTTTAGAACTTGATTGCTGAAGAGCAGCAAGCTGGATTTAGAGAAAGGAGAGGCACCATAGATCAGTGCTTAGTTCTCCATTATTTGATTGAAAAATATTTTTAAAATAGATTTGTATTATTATACACTGCCTTTATAGATGTCAAGGCAGATTTTGATACAGTTACCAGGAATAAGCTATGGGAGAAGCTAGAAGCTGCTTCAATTGATCATAGACTTCTTATTTATGTGCCTTACATACTAAAGTTAGATATAATATATAAGTTTCCCTCTCAAGGTCGGTCAAAACTCAAAAGAGGGTTAAACAGATGCATTTTGCCTCCTTGCTTTTCAACTTTTATATAAATGGCATGGTAAAATGGTCAAATAAAACCAAGTTACCCAAACAGTGATCAAAGCATCACCTTCCTGCTTTATGAAGATGATGCTGTGATCCTCTCCAGGACACCTGTAGACTTTAAAAGAGCCTTGCAACCTCTCATCCAGTATTATCATTATAATAATCATAAATTTACAGAAAATCAAAGTTATGGCCTTTGCAAAAAGGCCAAAACTCTGCTCATGGTATCTTAATGGTCATAATATAGAGAAAGTAACCACCTTTAAAGTACCAAGGGGTGATTATCCATGCCACTGGCTCAAAAAAAAAAGCATATAGTGAATATTATGGCTGCTTCTGGCCAAAGATCAGTGAATGCCATTCTCAAATTTTCCTGCCCAAAGGAAGGATACTATATTCCTGCTGCAATTAAGCTCTTTCAGGCCAAGTCACTAGCACAGTTTCTTTATGGGATCTTGCTTGGACTCTCAGTTTTGTGTTTCACACCACTGAAAAGATTTATAACAGCAATTATCCAGATGCTGCATTGTGTCTCAATTTTACTTCTGTGCCTGGAGACAGGATTGATAAAAGTTGAAGCAAGAATCTGTGTAACTTCTTTAAATCTTTGGCTAAAGTTTAATTTTTTCCCACCTTACTCCATTAATCCTCCAAGACAAATTCTCCTCTTCATTGATCAAGGGCGTTGAGTCCAACCTTGCTAAACTAGGCTTCTCTCCAGCCTCAATACTCAAGTTGGACTACGACCAAACAAAACAAGTGTTGTGATAAAGGGTAGAGGACACCGCAAAGCAAACGGATTTAGGAAAATTTCTGTTGTTTCTGGCTCTAGACTCTATTAGATATGACATATGTTGTTATACTCCAGCCAGTTATTTTAGTCAGTTGTAGATGATGAACCACTGAAAAGCATTTTTGTTTAAATGGTGCCATACGTTTCCACCAGTCATCCTGTATGGCAAGTATAAAAAGATACCATTGATTGAAAGACTCTACTCCTATATATAGCTCAGGAGAGGTGGAGACTGTTGGCACATATTTTTTAAATTATTTTATTTGTCAAGCAAGTATTAGATAACAGGTATAAGTATAGACATGGTTATTAATATATGTATACAAATAAAAAAAAACAATAGGACAGGGACGGTAGGCATGTTGGTATGCTTATGCATGCCCCCCACAGATCTCTTAGGAAAGGGGCGAGGTCAATAGTAGACAGTCTTAGGTTAAAATTTTTGGGGTTTGGGGAAGAAACCACAGAATCAGGTAGAGTATTCCAGACATTGACCACTCTGTTGCTGAAGTTATATTTCCTGCAATCAAGTTTGGTGTGGTTTACCTTGAGTTTGTATCTATTGTGTGCTCTTGTATTATTGTGGTTGAAGCTGAAGTATTCATTGACAAATAGGACATTCCTTCGATGCTCTTTCTGTAGAGATGTCTGAAAAAACATATCCTCCCAATAATCAATAGGTATCCTAGCCGTTCCAACATTGACTATCTCCAGTGGCAGTTTAAGGATGAAGAGACTGTGATTACAGCTCAGATGGTTAGATTCTGTGCTGCAGAACTGGAGATTCATTGGAAACCTTTTCACATTACTACCCTTTTGCATTTTAGTTTTTAATGATTATGGACCTCACAGTTTAAGGATTGGTATTATAGTATAGTTAGGCCATGTGTAACTGACATATTGGATGCCAAATTCTAATTTTAATATAGATTTGATCTATTTATTATTTTATTTTAGAATTTTTTAATGTATATTCCTTGAGTGTTTTTATTTGTTCTGGTCTGTGGTCTTTGACTGTCATATACTTGATATGATTTGATCTGGTTACTATGGGACCTCTGCCCCAACAATATGCAAAACTAAGTAATCCATAGATATTACAGCTGGTACCAAGGAGGGAGTAAGTGAAAAGGCAGGGTTAAATTGTTTATGCTTTCACATTTAGTCCAATGAAGAATTGCAGAACTATCACCCATTTGTGGCTCCTCTTTTTATTCACTCACCTATGGCAGCAGTGCCAGGTTATATGTACCCTCTGCTTTGCTCTTTAATATCCCAATAATTCTGTTATTTCCTGTGCCATTCACTTGAATGGTAAGTTGTTTGCTTATTGCTTGTTACTTGTCTACCTGTAGAAACTTAGCAAAGCTGAAGGCAGTGATGAAACTAAGTTCTTGGGATAATCTCCCTAAAATTATACCTGCCCAGGCAGTCCAGGCCCATTGTCAGTTATGAATTTGGCAATTTTATTCTCCACTGCAAAATGAATTGCTTTTCTATCAATGGGAAGGAAGAATGTATGATGCATGTGTGGGGTACAATATATGCCTACATATATGCTTGAGCTTTGTATATGTGCAATCCTCACAAGCAGTACAATAGATAATATTGCTTTCTAGGCTCAAAAATGTGTCCCTGTGGCCAGGCAGAAGCCTCTAAGTTTAAAATTCATTTCTAATTTATTATAGCATAATATCAAATATATTGTTTTGAACAAGATGCATGTTTTGTGCACAACATAAAGGAAAAATGACATTCCTCTTGGTGCTATTGCTAGAGTGCATATAGTGGGGGTAGGAGTCATGGTGGTAATGATGAGAATGCCAAATAGATATTCAACCCTGAGCATCTCAGACTCTCTAAAATAGCTTTGAAATGTAGAGAATTTCAAGTACAATTATTTCAATGGAAAATAACCAAGGAGTTCAGGATGAATTGGTATGGGTAAATTTTGGTTGAATAATAATGCTTTAATGTGTAGACTTTGAAATACCTACAATAATGTCATTAATCTGCTCTAGTTTCTGTTATGTTTTATCTCTCAGTATTTGGAATTGCATATTGCTATTCTGATTGCTTTATAGAACTTCACTTTTATCTTTTTTCCCTGATATCTGGCATCCTGGCTCATTGATTTCAGTATTTCTTCTTGATTTCATCTTTGGCTCTGTTCTTTTTTGTTCTCTTCATGAGACTGTCTGTGTTAAATTTTCTTAGTGAGACCTCTCAGCTACAGCTTCCTCTGAGCTATAAAAAAGGATGAGTTTTTCTTTAGGCCCGGTCCCACTGCACTTATGGATGCAAAGAGGATGTAAAACATTTAAAAAAGCTTGCCATCCGTTGGAAAACGCTATGCATCCATTGTTTACTCACTGCATATGTGTTTCATACGCTCTATCCATCGAGCATCCGTCCACTGCAATTTCCTCCGCGCAAGAATTTTTGAGCTGCACAAAACTTTGTGAACGGATGAACTTTCTGCCGCGTACGATGTACATCCACGACATATATGGGCAACAAACGTTCTATGTCTGTTATCATCCATTAAACGTCCACTGTATCCTCTCTGCATCCTCTGGCCATCCACTCAAGTCACATCCGCTGCAGCTGAAAACGGAAAGAGGGAGGAAACAAAAGGTACACGGAACGTCTACACAGCATTAGTAGCACGGAAATAGAAAGGATGTAAGCGTACGCATCTCGTATATAAAGTATTCAAAACAAACAAAATGTTTGTATCTGGGATGTATCTCATATATTTAGGATGTCTGGAGTATGTCTAGAGTATGTAGAAGGCCCCATAGTGGACAACCAATATTTTCTATAAAAAGGGGAAGAAAATCATCTGGATAGCTGGGATGGTGGACCATACAGTCCCACTATGGTTGCAATGGAAGTTTATCTATCCCACAACTATCCTTATCTATTCCACAAGCATGGAAAGGCTTTTTTCAAAGTTTTCACCAACACTTTATTAAGTAAAAAAAATGAACCAAGTAAACTAAGTGTGTTAAGCAAAGATAACCTTTCTTAACTTTCTTAGGTAAACTTTATGACTTTATTAAATAAGCAAAATGAACCAAGTAAACTGTATTAAGTATGTTAAGCAAAGATAACCTTTCTTAACTTTCTTAGGTAAACTTTATGACTGTATTAAATAAGCAAAATGAACCAAGTAAAGTGTCTTAAGCAAAGATAAACTTAACAAGTAAACAACTCAGTCTCTGACACTATTCTCAGTCACTCTGAGTCATATCCATGGTCTCAGCTGTTAAGCGGGCAGGGACTGTGTAGGTGGCTGTGGCTTGAGTACTGGTCTGATTAGAACATGATAGAAGAGAAGTAAACATATATACATACTCCATATAATTATGTATAAAACTTCTTTAAGATAGGGCAGCTATCCGGGCAATTGTCTCTGATGTTGCTTCATGCTCTTCATTCTCTTTTAGAGAACCAATATGGACAATCTTGCACAATGTATTTAATAGTTTGCAAATCAGTATCACAATTGCAACAAGGGTATTTTTTCCATCTCCACTAATACAGGGCAAAGGCACTTCTTCCAGTATCATACTTAATTCTGTCCAATTTTGACCAGACAGTTTGAGGCAGGTAAAAACCAGGTGATTTGATAGAGGGATCACTGATGTCAGGCTTTAAGGAGGCATCTTGGACCATTCCTCTCTCCAGGCATTCTCAGGGTTAAACTGGGTAGATGTTAAGTGAATATCTGTTTTCCAAGATAACCTATGGGATTTCAGTGTTGTGATGGGCTGTGCATTCTGCTGATGAACAAGGAGGGCCTTATTGTTCAGCACCCTTGACCATAGCTGAATGATAGCTTGTTATCTTCTAATGTGGGTCAGTGTGATATTGCTAAGTACTAGTAACCAATGTACAGTAGTGGGATGCAATGAGCTAGAGATGATATGCATTGTCTGGCAGAGATGAACAACAACTATTTGGGCAGCAATGGTTGCCTGTGTCTGTAGCATTCCTTAATCTATTTGTTCTCCCTGGGTGATGCTAAATGAGTTATAACAATCATATGAAGCTGTGCTGCTCTTTTGGACCTCAGTGCCATGACAAACAGAAGTGCATAAAATTAAATTATTCATTATGGGTTATATTTAAATAAACTATTTCTCCCTTATATGTGCAATTTTCAGAACATAATTATCCCACTACTTTTAGAGTTAAGAGTTTAGAGAATGGACAAAAATATAAAACTGCTTTGACAATTTGAAAGGAGGTCCTTCTACATAACTGAAACATCAAATAGAAGATTTGAGAAGATGGTTGAAGGTAACAGGCAGCAGGAAGAAAGTGGTATTGAATAATATCTTTTTTTTCAATCTGTCTTTACCCTAAAGGAAAAATAAATAGCCTAACTAACAAAAATAGCATTATGGAAGATAGAACAGGAATGCAGGTCAAAATAGGTAAGAAATTGGTAAAAGAATGTCTATTGACTACGGAAGTGTTCAAATTTCCAGGACCAAATGTTTTACAACCCAGAGTATTGAAGGAGCTGAGAGACATGATGTCAGAACTATTGAATATCTTTCAGAGATCTTTCAGAGCTCCTGGAGCATAGGGGAACTGCCAGAGGACTGGAAAACAGATCATACAGTTCCAGTCTTTAAGAAGAGGAAACAAGTGCATCTACGAAACTACAGCTCGATCAGCTTGATATCAATATTGCAAAAATCCCAGAAAAGAAAATAAAGCAGCGAATCTGTGAGCACCTAGAACTGAGCAAAGCAATCATTAGAAGCCAGAAAGAGTTTGTTTAAAACAGTTCATTCTGAACAAACCTTATTGCCTTTTTTGATAAAGTGACTAAATTAATCGTTCAGGGGAATGCTCCCAATTTATTCCACACCTCTTCATTAAGCCACTGACCTGTCAGCCAGAACAAGAGTATAGGGCTCCTTCCAGGTGATCAGTAGCTTCAATTTCAGTTAATGATTGTGTGTAGAGCTTTAGGGCTAGGATCAGGGGTGGGATTCTACCAGTTCACACCGATTTGCTAGAGCCAGTTGTTAACATTCTAAGCAGTTCTGAGAACTGGTTGTTAGAAGAAATTACTGGCCTAATCCTGTAAGGAAGGCAGGAAGGAAACATTCTGGTGTTGCTTACAGAAAGTGTAAGCAACACTAACCCTTATTACATTCTTGGCAGGACTAGACTTCCTGTCTCAGGAACATCTCTGAAGTTTTTTTTCCTTCCTTTGCTGGTACTTTGCTTCTGTGGAATGACCATTCAAATTACAATGGCATTGAAAAAAGTGACTTATGACCATTTTTCACACTTACGACTGTTGCAGCATCCCCACAGTCATGAGAGACCAGGCAAGGAGATGCATGCCTCGATGTGAGTGATATGGAGTTGGCCACATCCATCCAATAACATGACCACCAAGCCATGTCCACCCAGTCATCACCAAGCCATGCCCACCACCTAAGCCATGCCCACAGAACTGGTTGTTAAAAAATTTGAATCCCACCCCTGGCTAGGATTACAGCTGCATCTTTTACCACACATTAGTCATGTTTGTGTCTAATTGTTTGGGCTTAAATGGGGAAAAGGCAAAACTTTTCAGTTTTGCTCTAGGTTCAATAAATCATCAATTTATAAATGTTGCAGGGGAATAGCAGTGCTGGCAATAAATGGCCAGCTATTCCTGAAAGAAGCTATAGAATAGGCAAAACAGCAATGGAATATGCAAAATGATGCTATCCAAAGTAGAAGGGAAAGTAGAAAGACAAATGTTAATTTGGGACATACAGCTTGCAGAAATTGATTTTATTTCCCAGTTTAAATTGCCACCCTACTACGATCCAAATGATAGTTCCCTCCAACAAGTGATAGTTCTTATTTTTCAAATAGAGGCTGTTTCAAGAAGCTCTTAACCATACATTTAAAAAAAAGCACATTCCACTAGTCTGTTGTACATAAAGAGGTTGTGTAATACTATGCACAAAGTGTCATTGCTTATACAATATATTGTAGATGATACCACATCACAAAGATATGTCCGTTAAAATGTTTTGTGTGTCAGCTTCATGCCAGGATTGGAACATAAGAAACACAGAAAGAGAATTAGAACTACCAAGAGTTGACCAAATAGTTCCAGAACTTGGTAGTTCAGAAACTTTTGGAAGCAAATCCTTCAAACTGAAAATAGTTTAGGTGTTCTGGGGTTGGTCTGGCCCTGAAGCAGACCTATTTAATCCAAAATACTATGCCCAGAATGTCTCAAATCATTCTGGTTTGGAAAGTTTACTTCTTGAAATGGCCCTGGAATGCATGATTCAGAAGGAAGTTGCTTAGTTCAAGGGAACAGAACATTCAGACTTTTCCAGAACTTCTGCTCCTAGACTGAAGTAATAATAATAAATAATAAATAAATTTAATATAATCATTGACGAGTAATTAATACAACTTCATATCACAAATTATAAAATACAAGAAAAACTGAGAACCAAGAAAAAAAGATTAGATAGATGCCTAAGGAATAAATCTTTTTCTCCTTAAAGAAAGAATCAGGAAGTAGAAATAAAAATGTTAGCAATGAATTCAGATAGATTTTATTTCCATAGCAATTGATAGTGACTAGAGATGGAGTGTTAGAAACTATAAAATAAAGACAATCTAAGGTAGCTAAAAAAAGAGATCTGTATTTCTATGCTTCATTCTTGTTTAGCAAGACTCCTTCAGACCAAGAGATAGCACTTTATTAGAATCAAATTCAAAAACAACAAACTCAAAAAACTATTTACTCTGATTTATGGCAACTTACCAAGTCCCAATAGTTTCCTTTCCTTGGTTATCTGTAAAATGGAGATTTGGGGATTCCCCTTCTGATGCCTTAAAACCTTCCTTTTGGCATCCTAACTAAAAGGAAGTTCCGGTATAATTAATGGAGCATCTATTAAACTAATCAGTTTTATAGAATGTGTATACACTCCTTTTAACTCCATTGCCTTATGATTTCAGTTTTGGAATTTAAAAAATCTGTTGCCTTAAGTAATATTTTGGATACCAAATTTAATTAACATTAGCATTAGCATGTACACTTATGTACTATAAGCAGTTTACAGAGTCAGCATATTGCCCTCAACAATCTTGCTCCTCATTTTACTAACCTTGAAAGGATGCAAACCTGAGCTGGTGAGGACAAAACCCTTGACAGTCAGCAAAATTAGTCTGCAATTCTACATTCTAATCTCTGTACCACATGACTCACTGAAATGTTTTAGGACTGTTACATGCAAGATGACCTCTTCTAGGTCTAATAAAAATGTGCAGAAGACTGCTTGTGGGTGAGGTAATGAAATTAATAGATATGCAAAGCAGAAATAAGAATCTTGGCAGCAAACTTTTTTTTCAATATTTTTTTTATTTATTATTCTGTCCAACTTGCATCTGCTTAAGGCCCTGTCACACTGCCCAATGGATGCAAAACGGACACAACGGACGAGCAAAATGTTCCATCCGTTGTTATCCGCTCTCAAAAGGGGCAAAAATTTGCACAACCAGAGCGGATAACACGGAAAGGAACGGACGCGGGGAGGATGCAGAGCGGATGGAAAGCGGATGCGGAACGGAAGCCCAGCGGATGGAAGTGGATGAGAGTGGATGGCACATCCGCTAGGCTTCCGGGGGGCCTCAGCAAAGCGGACGTGGAATGGATGAAGCGGATGCACAGCGGATGCACAGCAGATGAAGCGGATGCAGAGCGGAAGCCTAGCAGATGCACAGAAGAAGCCTAATGGATGCCTAGCGTTAATTGCGCATGTGGGGAGGATGAATTGCGTAAGCCCCGCGGATATAAGGGAAGCAGCTAGAGAAGCAGGTCACCATTCAGAGGAATGCTGGACGGATTGACAGCCTTGCCTGCCCTGCCTGCATGCCTGCCTGCAAGCCTTGCTGCCAGCCTTGCTGCAAGCCTTGCTGCCAGCCTCCCTGCCAGCCTTGCTGTCTGCCTGCCTGTCAGCCTTGCTGCCAGCCTCCCTGCCAGCCTTGCTGTCTGCCTGCCTGCCAGCCTTGCTGCCAGCCAGCCTGCCTGCCAGCCTTGGTGACTGCCTTCCTGCCAGCCTTCCTGCCAGCCTTGGTTCATGCCTGCCTGCCAGCCTTGGTGCATGCCTGCCTGCGAGCCTTCCTGCCAGCCTTGGTGCCCGCCTCCCTGCAAGCCTTCCTGCCAGCCTGCCTGCCAGCCTTGGTGCCTGCCTGCCTGCCAGCCTTCCTGCCAGCCTTGGTTCCTGCCTCCCTGCCAGCCTTGGTTCCTGCCAGCCTCCCTGGCAGCCAGCAACCCCACAACCATGGGGAAGAACAGAAAGCCTCAGCCATCTGCTGCCAGCCCTTACAAGAGGGACAGGGCTACCATCCCGCCCCCTGACCCTCACTCTGGTTCTGCTGGGGCTTCTGCAGCACGGGCTAGCTCTTCTCGGGCTGGGGCTTCTGCTGCTTCTGCTTCTGGAGGAGCTGATGATGCGGGGGATCAGACAAGCACTCCAGCACCAGCCACCTCCACAGCACCTGGACCCTTCACGCTGAGACTGAGTGACCAAGAGGAGTACCAGAGACTCATTTTTGTTTTATAGCTTGTTGCTTCATTTCTTCACACACTTGCTTCATTTCTTTTTTTTTTGATAAAGTCTTGATGGAAACTTTTAGAAATGGTTTAAACCTTTGCATGCTTGTGGGATGGGTTAAGATAGCAGTGGGATGGATTGAGATAGCAGTGGGATGGGTTGAGATAGCAGTGGGATGGGCAGGGATACCTTTGGGATGGGTAATAGCTGTGGGATGGGCAGGGATACCTTTGGGATGGGTAATAGCTGTGGGATAGACAAATCTCCAGTGCAAGCATAGTGGGACTGTATGGTCCACCCTCCCAGGTGCCACACCTATGGCCCTTTATTATCAATAATAATGTAATCAATCATCCACACATGTCAACATAAACACAACTCTTTATTAAATGCCCTGATCATTGTAGGGCCATTCAACATACATGGCCCAATCTCATCAGTGTGATGAAACAGGCTGAAGGAAGCATCCATTAATCATCTATCATCCTGTCTTGCCACTCCACTGCTCCAGCTGGGGAGTTGCACCAGTGTTTCAGGAAGTTGCGCTGCTTCTTCCCTTCACGTGAGGCTCTGTTGGGGTCTTGCACATCCTCAGTGTCTATCAGATTTCGCCCTTGCCTCCATTCACCAGGCTCCATGTCCCCATTGCCTTGTTGGAGGTCCATGAGCCTGTTCTGCAACACTGGGTAGCGGGTGCGCATGAGATTGTGCAGGATGCAGCAAGCTTTCACAATGTTCCTCACGGTCTCTGGGTGATGCTGCATGGTGGTGAGAAGTACCTGGAACCTGCTGGCCAGGATGCCAAAGGTGTTCTCCACCACCTGCCTTGCCCTGGACAGCCTGTAGTTGAAGATCCTCTCTTCACGGGTGAGGCATTTGGAGGTGTAGGGCTTCATGAAGTAGGTTGTGAGGGAGAAGGCGTCATCCCCCACAATGAAGTAGGGCACATGTTGCATGTCATTGGGCAGGGGGTCTGGATCTGGGAAGCCCATGATGAGGTTGCATTCCAGCCCCTCCTTGAGGTGACTGGTGTTGTATACCTGGGCATCTGAACATGAGCCATTGCCTGAAGCATCGATGTACATGAACTTGTAGTCAGCATCAACCATGGCGAAGAGGATGATGCTGAAGAACCCTTGTAGTTGAAATAAGTGGACCCCGACTTGGCTGGAGCTTTGCAGGCCACGTGCTTCCCATCTATGGCTCCAACGGTGTGGGGGAAGTTCCACTTCTGATACCACCGCTCTGCAACTTTCTTCCAGCCTTCTTCAGTGGAGGGGCACTGGAGGAGCTCCCCCATGTATTCTTCGATGATGGCCTGCACCACTTTTCTGACCACAATGCTGATGGTGTTGTGTGGCACCCTCCAGCCATACTGCATGCTCCTGTAGGTGGTCCCTGAGGCCAGGTGGCGCAGAGTGAGTGCCACCTTGAGCCCAGGTTCCAGGCTGGGCTGGAAGTTGGTGTTTGCCTTGGTTAACCTGGGTGTCAGCCGCTGCACAACTTCGTCAAACATGGCTGGAGGCATCCTCATGAAGTTCTGGAATGCATGAGTGTCTTCGTTCCTGAGCTCCACCATCAGCTTGTTGTACAGTCCATCCTCTGCTCTTCTGGTGAACCATTTTCGTACCCAAACACTTCTTGGCCGCCTCTTTTTCTTCCCATAGTAGAGTTCACAGATCCTGTAGATGGCTTTGCACTGTTGCAGAAGGATGGTGGCTGCCAAAAGGACTTTGTTACGATCCACGGTGGACATGACTGGATGCTGTGGAAGAGCAAGAGTCAGATGAAGGCTGCAGAGGTCTGCACCGCAGGGCTGCTGTTCTGAAAGTGAGATCCAGATGAGTTGCTCCCCCTTTTTATAGGCAGTATAGATTTTCCCTTATGTGTCCCTTTGCATCCTCTAGGCATCCTCTAGACATCCTTAATATCCAAGATAGGTCCCCTCTGCGAACGTTTTTTCCATTTTAAATGCTTTGTTTCCATGCTGCATCCGCTAGGCATCAGTTCTGCATCCATTCTGCGTCCGTTCCGCTTCCTCCCTGCGTCCGAGCAGATGTGAGTTGCGTAAATGCGCAGCGGATGCCTAGCGGATATAGCGGATGCTTAACAGATGCAGAACGGATGCCTAGCGGATGCCTAGCGGATGCCTAGCGGATGCAGAATGGACGTATTGGATACATTTTCTGCTCAAAAGTTTTGAGCAGCTCAAAACTTTCTGAGCGAATGAAACGTCCATAGACGGATACTGGATGGATAGAGAGGAAGAAAAACGGAGGCAGTGAGTACAGAACAGATACATCGCGTTAACCAACGGATGGCAAGTTTCTTTGTCCGTTTTACATCCTCTTTGCATCTGTTGGTGCAGTGTGACAGGGGTTTTAATTAGCTATTTTTCTTCATATTGTTAGATTAGTAAATTAGGCTCTTAGTTTTAAAAATATTAATTCTGCCCTGGAGGCAAAACAACAAGCTCTAAAATCATTTTAAGAGGCCTGCTAAGTTGATTTGAAAGAAAATTGAAACAGTAACAGTAAAGCAAAAACAAAGAAGTGAAGTGTTGCTGATGGACACACTTATATGCTATTCAGGTACTAGCCATGGAATAACAGTTGAAATTCATAATTCAGAGCTTCTGGAAATAAAAGATAAACTACAGTATTTATTAATTCCTTCCCAATGCTTTCCATTACTTTTCTTTTCTTCACTATTTCTTTTTCAAATGAAGCAATATTGTCAAGTCTCCAGAACAAATATAATCTGAGAAGTTTCCAATATCAGATGCCTTTTGTGGCAGATATAAATACTTAGATATATATTACAAAAGTTTATCCATTTAACAATATTAATTTAATTTATTTATGTATGATGTCTCTTGTGGAAAACCTACAGAACTGACTATTGGTTCACATACATTATAGATTCAGAGATATTTAAGATCTGGATTGCTGGCATTCAAAACATGTATCCTTTGTAAAAAGAAAAAGTATCATATAGATATATTTTTCAGTTTTATCCAAAGTCTATTCCATAACCAGAGAGAATGATTAGGATCTGGTATTCGAATCATTTATAAACAAATGTTGAGAATCAGGTGGAAGATCTGTTCTTTTAAGATTATTTTACAAGAAATAGTCCAAAACAGGTTAAATCTCAGTCTCCTGTTAACTGACAATATCTCCATCTTAACCGGACTCAATTTGTGTATGTTTACTCTCCTCCAGCCAATTATCAAACATAAGCAATCTACAAGCATACAGTTTTGCTTTTTTGTGTATTGAATGGTAATGACCAATAAAAGTAGATCCAATCATTCTACTTCCAAAGCCCTGATGTTTTCCTTAATGCAGTGATCTTTTTACAGGTGAATTATTTTGTTGGAACTGATAATATGAGCAGGTTGTTTTTCTTTAAAGATTTGGAAGAGAATAGACTTAGTAGCTATTAGCCTCCTGGTGGGGACCATTGGCTAATCATAACAAAATGTAGGCCTAGAATCATTATGCAGCAATTATAGTTGAACAAAATTTGGCAACCTTCCTAGAAATTTACATAGACCAGTCTTCTAATAAAATGATCATGTTATTCTCCACTGACTGACCCAAGCAGGCAGTGAAGAACTATTTTATCAGAGCATCAAGGTTGAAACAAAAAACAGCACAAGACATGTGAAACTGTCTCAATTACCCCACCCATGCATGAAGATGATAATGCTGAAATGACATATTACAAAACCCCTTTCCAGAACCATTATTGATAAACAGTGAAGTTAACAGGTATAAGCACTCTTCTGTACAGGTAGGTAAGAATGTTTAAGAAGTAATTAAGTTTTCATAGTCTACTGCAGAGGTGGTATTCAGCAGGTTCTGACCAGTTCTGGAGTACCAATAGCAGAAATTTTGAGTAGTTTGGAGAACCGGCAAATACCATCTCTGACTGGCCCTGCCCCATCTATACTCTGCCTCCTGAATCCCAGCTGATTGGCTGGGTCTTCTTTTGTTGCCCTGCAGAGGAGAATGGAGTTGGAAAGCAGGTTAGTGGGGTGAGGAGGGAATGGGATTTTGCTGTAATCTTCCCCCAAGAGTGGGGAGGGAATTGAGATTTTGCAGTATCCTTCACCTGCCATGCCCATTAAACCAAGATCATGCTTTACCACTTATCCCATATGTGAAGTGATGGTCCTGGACAGCCATTTGTCTGAAAGGTGTAGGGTTTTCTACTTGATCTCTTCTAACTCTGTTATTCTCTCCTTCAGCTTTGTAAATATCTTTCTGGTGATCTATATAGTGATCTCCTCTCTGTCTTCCCTCTTGCCCCCTCCACATCTCTAGATACAGGATGAAATAGATAGAACTCAACTGGCTTTGTTTGTTTGCTTTGTTTGTTTCCTCTCTCCGATCATGCTCCTCTGTTCCACATTAAAACTATACAGATAGCTCCACATCTTGTGATGTGGTGGTCAAGATCATGCAACGATCTTGTTAATGAGTCAGAATAGAACTGTTTTACTCAAAAAAAAAAAAAAAGCAAATTATGTTGAATGGGACCTCGGAGGTCTTTTAATCCAATCTCCTGCCCACACAGGTGTCTTTTTGGACAAATGGTTGTCCAATCTCTTCTTAAAATCCTCCATTGTAGGAGCCCCCACAGCTTATGAAGGTAAGCAGTTCTACTGATTAATTTTCTCTCACTGTCATGAAATTTCTCCTTAGTTGCTTTAGTTAACCCTTTGGTTAATTTTCATCCACTGCTTCTTGTTTTGCCTCTTCTTGTGCTAGGGAAAATAAGTGGAAAATAAGATTCTTTCAAAGTCTTCTTTTTTCTCCAAGTCGGCTTTTCTATTCCCACATTTTGCAATAGGTACAATTCTGTGCTAGTTTAAGATTTTTGAGGCTTTTAGAGAGACTTATTTCTGTCATTGGTATAAAGAGAGGGTGTTACAACTCTGCTTGCCATGCTGGCTTGATACAACAATAATGTTCACGCACAATTTTTAGTTTTCACCATTAACAAATTAACAATTAACAAACTTTACTCATCCACAAAATAACTGCAGCCAAATATTATGGCTATGACTGAAAATTTCACATTTACTTTGAAAAATGTGTGCATAGGTTTCCTTTTTATATATTTATTTTTTACAGAGAATAAGGAGTTGTGCCTCAGGCAGTGAGGTATTCTTCTGTCTTCAGGTGTGCTTTCCATTTAAATGTCTTGAAAGTTAGCACATGCCCCAAAACACTGCCAACTGAGCTAAAAACTCAGATGACACAATGAGATTGTAACTGAAATGATTAAGTGATTCAATTAAAATAAAAAATAAGCCCAACATTTCCCTGAAGGAGAAAAAAAGCTTCCATTCTTTTAAGTAGACCTGAACATTTTGTTACAAAGCATAACAGTTATATTTTATCTGGAGAGGGCAGTGGTGGTCCAGTTGATTTTAAACATGGGGACAGTATATTCGTATTTTTGTGGGTGGGGGTGTTACTACATTGTATAAGAAAATAATAATGTGTGTAATGTTTGCCCTAGACCAAAAATATTGAACTTTATAGGCCATTGACTCATTCATTTGGCTCCATGGAATTTCTATCTTTATTATCAAAATCTGATAGCAGAGGAAGCAACCAGTGTGATTTTCCTTTGACACATATATACTAGAAGTGCTTGTGATACAATCTGCATGATTCTTGGGGTTCTGAATGAAAGCACAATGAGCCATAACAATGTAGCAGAAACTAATATAGATTTTAAAAATCTTAAACTCATGGAGAAAAAAGGTGATATTGAATGTTTGAGCTGCTTATTTGATGTGCATACTCTCTTATCGGATCAAAATAATAATAACACTAAACTTAAATAAATATAACAAATGAATAAAATCTGAGAGCCAGTTTGTTCTTGTGGTTAAGGTGCAAGTCTAGAAACCAGGAGAGTATGAATCCTTGTCCTAACTTAGGTATGAAGCTTGCTTGATGACTTTTCACCCTTTTTTAGCCAAACCTCACAGGGTTGTTGTGGGAAAAATAGGAGGAGGAAAAAATATTAGGTACGTTTGCCACCTTCAGTTATTCATAAAAATAATAAAAGTGGGATATAAAATACATAAATAATAAACAATAGAAATAGCAAATACAAATCAACAATTCACAGTGGATAAGTATCCAGAGGCTGAAGAGAACATTTATATTTATTAGTATACAAATAAAAACAACAAATAGTATGGAAAACTGTAAAAAAATAAATAAAACATGATCTAGCAATATCAAATTTAGGGTGTATGCTCAAAAATTAAGATCAAGAGTATTCTTAATGCAATTATTAATTTTGTAGCAAAATACTTCTAAAGTACGGGAATTATTCTGAAACTGATGAATATTTTCCAGCAATGAGGGAGTAGGGACCCTTCTCTCTCTCTCTCCCCCTCTCCCCCCCTCTCCCTCCCTCCCCCTCCCTTTCTCTTTGCTTCTCTATTGTTAATTTTCACATGGCAGGTGCAAGGCAAAGTGTATGTTTTTGATAATGAACACTTACTTCAATAATCCTCTGGTTAATCTGGCATTGCATGGAACCTTTTATGTTATTTATTGATTTCAAAATAATTATGCAAGACCATTTCTATAAAAAAAATGTCAGGGGATTTTGAATCACAGCTAGCTTTCTCACTTTTCTTGATAACTTGTCCATTGCTTTGAATGACAATGAGCAATGTATTATAGAACTGAACTGGTTGTCATGTGAATTGATTTACCTGGAAAAAGAGAAATTCCATGGTATACATTTTGGATATTATTTGGTTACTATTTTATAGAAGGCCCCTTATCCTTTTTAACTAAAAACTAGAACTAAACCTTGCATTTTCTGTATAGCATTGTATGGCCTTTAATACTAAACATAATTCAAAGAAACTTTGCAAAACCAGAAAACATGTATTTCATAATGGTTTGAGTATAGCAGCTTCTCATTTCTTTATTATGAACTTTTATTTACATACCATAATTTATTGTGCTAATCATGGGATGGGATTAATTGTAGGATATAACTGATAGAATTCATTGAATTGCTATAGTAGTAGCTATGGAAATTTCCAGTCATCCTGGTATTGATTGTCCCAAAGGTACTTTTTCAAAGGCACCTGGACTTTAAAAATTTTTTTTTCTTGAGGACATTTTTCTTCTTGTCCAAAAAGCCTTTTCAGTTGTGACTGAATGGTGGGGGATGGAAAGATTTATATTTCTTGTAGTCATCTGCTCATTAGCACTCTTTCTGAGGCTTGTTGAGACAACTGATAAATTTATCTGTGCCCTCAGGTTTATCTGAATAGTGAAAGTGGGTGTGAAATCTTTTTGAAAGTTCTGAAAGGACTATGCTGTAAACAGAAGATAGGTGGTGACCTCCTCCTTAAAAGGACCACACCCAGAGTACTGCATCCAGTTTTGTTCACCACATTACAAAAAAGATGTTGAGACTCTAGAAAAAGTACAGAGAAGAGCAACCAGGATGATTAGGGGACTGGAGACTAAAACATATGAAGAATGGCTACAGGAACTGGGCTTGGCTAGTCTAGTAAAGAGAAGGACCACGGGAGACCTGATAGCGGTCTTCCAATATTAAAGGGGCTGCCACAGAGAGGAAGGGGTCAAGCTATTTTCTAAAGTGCCTGTAGGCCAGACAAGGAACAATGGATGAAAACTGAATAAGGAGAGATTTAACCTGGAAATAAGGAGAAACTCTCTGAAAGTGAGAACAGTCAACCAATGGAACAGCTTGCCCTCAGAAGTTGTGGGAATGCCATCTCTTGAGACTTTCTTCCTCTTCTGTTGAGAGAGGGCTATACAGGGGTGGGTTTCTACCAGTTCTGTCCACCTCTATAGAATCGGTAGCTCTGAAGAGCAGCACACATAGAATCATGTCTACTGATGTTTTTGCCCACCCATCCACCCAGGCTCTTACCTGATCTTTATTTCCTGATTTTTCAACTTCAGCAGCTGAACGAGGCACAGCTGCAGTTAAAAAGGCAGGAAAAGAGGGCTGTTTCAACACAGCATGCTGATGACGATTTACAGACACATGGCTCACAGCTTGCAGAAAAGCTCGTACCCCGGTAGTTAACCCTGTTGTATCCCACCCCTGGGGCTATTAAATCTTAATGTCAATGACCACTTTGACCTCCACTTTCAAACAAGTTGTCCTCTCTATCCAGAATGAGGACACTCTGTCTTCAAAAGAATGACCTTTGTTTTTCAAATGCAGATGGACTGCTAACTCTTGTTTTGATGGATTTGTTCTCCTATTTTGTGCCATGCATTTATGAACTGGTTGTTTGTTTCTCCAATATACAGATCTGCACATGTCTCACTGCACTGTACTGCATATATCACATTGCTCAAAGTGTGTCTGGGTGTTTTATCCTTGGGATGAACAAGCTTTTGTTTTAGAGTATTTTGGGGTTTAAAGTGTGTATGTATATTGTGAACAGAAAATTCCCCATATCTTTTCAGATATTTCTGCAATGTATGGAATGACAATGTCACTTTGTTTGTTGTTTGCTTCTTTTTCTTTTATGGAGGATGTCCTGCTGGGTCTTTTTTTTTTGGATATTATAGCTCAGTTGAGGTAGACACGAGTTCTGAGAAGTTTCTTGATGTATTTTAGTTTTTTTTCTTTTCTATCCTTGCTGGTAGGCAAACTTTCAGTCTGGTGGTATAGGGTTCTGATCACTCCTTTTCATGCTTTGGGGTGGAGAGAATCAAAATGTAAATACTGATCTCTGTATGTGGGTTTCTGTAAACTTCAATATTAGGGTTCAATGTTAGGGTTCAGTCTTCCTTAATGTGTACTACACAGTCCAGGAAGGCCAGACTGTTTTCCTTAACATCTTCCCATGTGAACTTGATGCATCTGTTCACAGAGCTGATGTGTTTGATGAAGGCTTCCAATTCCTGTGTTTTAATTTTGAGCCAAGTATTCATCAGTTCGGTGGACAGATACATTAAGTTTACTTAATGGCACAATATAGAAGAACAACATATCAGGACATGCAAATACAAATGAATACCTGTCTGTTCAATTAGAAGTTATGCAATTTGCAATTTGCAAAATACTTAAATATTATTATTCAGAATATAGTAATGTATTTCAACTTTAATAAAATCTAAATATTTTTATATACTCTCAAATAATGCTTTATATAGCATTAACTTGATAACTTATTTAATATGAAATCAAAGTAACATAACATTGATTAATTCACTCATTCATAAATACCAACTAACACTAAGAAAACATGATAAAAACTTTTTAATTTCATAACATATGGACAGACCTGGTTTCAATTGGGAAATTGTGACTATCCTAGACCAAGCTAAGTTAAAAAAAAAAAAAAAACTTCAAGAGAATTTCCGGAAGCTTGGCACTGTGACAAATTGGCCATCAATATACACATAAATATCAACAACCTCTACAAAATGGGCAAATGATATAATCAATAAGCTAAAAAGGGAGCTAAAAGACCAAAACACCTCTGTACTAGCAATCAATATCCAGATTAACAGATATTAACACCAAGATTAATATTAGATCAACAATCAAGAAGTAAACAATACTCCAATCAAGGAACTACAAAACAAGCGAATGATAAACAGCTCAGTCAAAGAACCTTCACAACTAATCCCACATTGACAGGCCAAGCCACTAGAATTTAAATTGAGATCAAACCCCACTCCTTATTAGCATTGATGATGTTATCTAGTTTTGGTAATGAAATATCTGTAAGAAAACAACCAAGCTCAGAAAGTACAAAGAGCCTTCCAACTGATTCGTTTTGCAGCAATGTAAATGTAACAGTTGGAGAGTAAGGAAGGTTGAGTGCTGACAAATAGATGCTTTTGAACTGTGATGCTGGGGAAGACTTTTGAGAGTTCCTTGAATTGCAAGGAGAGCAAATCAGTCAATCCTAAAGGAAATCAACACTGACTGTCCTTTGGAAAGACAGATACTGAAGCTGAAGCTCAAATATTTGCGCCACCAAATGAAAAGAAAGGGCTCATTGGAAAAGACCTCGATGTTGGTGAAATTGAAGGCAAAAGGAGAAAGGGACAGCAGAGAATGAGATGGTTAGAAGGTGTCATTAGTGTAATGAACGTGGGCATACTCTGTGAGACAGTGAAGGACAGGAGAGCCTGGTGTGCTGTGGTCCATGGGGTCACAAAGTTGGACACAAGTTAGTGATTAAATAACAAAAAAAACATACAGTAGAGTGGTTAAAGCATCAGAGTAGAAATGGGATATTATGAGTTCTAATCAGACACAAAGCTAACTGGATGACCTTGAGCTAATCACTTTCTCTCCACCCTAGAAAGAGGCAGTTACAAACCAGTTCTGAAAAATATTTCCCCCCAAAATTCAGGGATTTGTTTTAGGAGAGTTTTGAGAACCAAACATTATTGAACAGGAAAAGAAGAGTGTAACAATATGGATGATGATAATATTGGACAGAAGCTTAAAGTCCCTTTAATATAGCTACCTCACATAAGAACAAATGGATTTATGTGATGGAACTGTATCATATAAATTGCTCAAATCCAAGAAGGAAGATTTATTTATGTATTAAAATAAAAATGTAGTCAACTTGGCACAGGTTTAGTGAAAAATATAGTTTTAGCTTTTTAGTAACATTTTAGAATAACATTATATTAAGATCTTTACTGGCAAGTTGCTTTTGAAAGATGTCATAAATTTGAACAGGATATGTGACAACAAAGATCAAGGCAACATACTGTACTAACAAAGCTTCTTTACACCGTTCCCAAATATATATTTTCCAGAGCGTTTTATACCTTACTTAGATTTAATAAAGGAAAAGATTAAGTGATAAATTCTGCCTCTAATATCAAATAAATACCAGGTTACTGAAATGTCTTGCTGGTTATGCATTACACAATGCTTTAAAGGCTGACAACTAAACATTACATTCTGGCTCCATTTCAGCACAAAATGTCAACAATCTTGTTGTGCTACAGGGAAAAACAAATGTGCAATCCTAAATTAATAAATAAATAAATCAAATGATATATGTTCCAATATGATTCATGTGACTTGATTTTGTAGACGAACAGCTTGGATTTCATAATTTTCCATGAAATGGACTGTGTAACATTTATTGTCTATCCAGACATCATATTTTTAGCTACATGATTGACTTGTTGATGAACCAAGCAGCAGCTGGGCCTGTAAGCCTATTGCCAAAGCCAGAAAAATCTGCACTCGTGGAATTTGTGGGCACCTCTTTCCAAAAGAGTTCCTCAGGTGCTCATTTGTTGGCGAGAGCTCACACCACACATCCCTCTGAGGCATTTGGAAAAGTCTTTCTGCTTTTCTCTATCTTATCCATCTTGCCTGTCAGACCATGAATAAACACAGTGCCACTATTTTTAGCTTGACTTTGGTATTTGTCATGGGAAATTTTAAGAATTCCATAAGTAGTTATTCACAAGCTCTGCATAAATGTATATAAATTTTCTAATTCAGAGTTTTACACACATTTTGTTTTTTACAAGGGAAGAATCTGAAAAATCTTAGTATAAAGATTCCAAATCAACCCTAAGGGAACTCTAGTATGGCTAAGGTTCAGGTAAAGGTAAATAAATGTATTTTTACAAAGTCACTGAAAAATATTTCACAGGAGAGTCCAAGATTATATATTTTGACAACCTTCATCTTGATAACACATGATATGACAATTGTTATTCTTGATTGCAAGGGCAAAATTTTTGCCAGTGATGACAGTGGACAATAGCATTTATCATTCAACTTTTAATTTTTGGTAGCATAGATTGGATCATGTCTAAAAGAATAATAGAATAACTTTAAAGAGGACTTTCAAGATCTTCTAGTCCAACCCCTATCAAGCAGGAAACTCTATACCATCTCTTCTTAAAGGTTCTCTCCTTGATTAGTTTCCATCCATTGCTTCTTGTCCTGCCTTCAAGTACTTTGGAGTATAGGTTGACCCCCTTTTCTTTGTGGCAGCACCTTTAGATATTGGAACACTGAGATCGTGTCACCCCTAGTCCCTCTTTCTATTGAACTAGACATACTCAATTCCTGTGACTGTACTTCATATATTTTAGCCTCGTGTTCCCTAACCAGATCTGTGTTGCTCTTTTCTGCACTCTTTCTAGAGTCAACATCTTTTTTTTTCTGTAGTGACCAAAACTAGATGCAATATTTTCAAGTGTGGTCTTAGCAAGGTATTATAAAGTGATATTAACACTTCACATGACCTCTTCTATCCCTCGATTAATGCAGCCAGAGACTCTGTTGTGTTGTTTTTGGCAGCTGCAGCACAGTGATGGCTCATATTTAACAGATTGTCCACTAGAACTCCAAGATCCCTCTTGCAGTTACTGCTATTGAGCCAGGTTACATCTATTCTAGACCTGTGCATTTGCTTTTTCTTGCCTAAATCCTAAAACCTTATTTTTTTTTTCTCTATTGAATTTCATTTTGTTAGATGAGACTGAGTGTCTGTCAAGATCCTTTTGTATCTTGAGCCTATCTTCTGAAATATTGGCTATTCCTGCCAGCTTGAAGAATTCTCCTTCTATTCCCTTGTCTAAGTAATTGATGAAGATATTGAAGTACTGGACCTAAAAAAGACACCTGGGGTACCCTACTGCATGCTATGTAGATGTTTCTACATGGAAATACCCATGTAGATGTTTCATTAATGACTACACAGTGATTAATGAACTCAATAATGAATTGAGTATGATTGGGCAGCCAATTACAAATCCATCTTGTGGTGATGCTGTCTAATCCACATTTTTATATCCTATTGTCAGTGTTCCAAGTAATGTTATAGCCACTTATATCTAATTAACATATATTAATAGCTAATATGTATTTTACTAGTTTTGCTAATATAAGCTAATATACAAGAGAAGCAGAAAATAATTATTTTATGTATCAAGGTATTCTAGTTATTTTAATTTTTAATAACATATAAATATCTTAATTTAATAACATATAAGTATCTTAATTTTGGGTAGATAATGAATTAGAGCAATCAATACATCTTGTGATTTTATTAAAAATGAAGTTGAATAGAAAAAATAGAGAAGAAAAAGAAAGAAAGAAAAAGAAAAAAAAACTAATCCCCATTCCCCTGGCTACTATGATCATAACATTTGGCTAAGCTTTTAATAGGAAAACTATCTCTCTCAATCTGAACACTGAAGATAACTTGATAATATTGTTTTCATGCCTTTGAGGAACATGGAAATTCAGAACCCATATATATTCTGCAGCACTACAGAAAAGATTCCCCAGAGATATGTAATAGTTCTTGTTGGTTCTTGTTTTCCCTACCATTAAGCTGGAGCATTCCACTCCTGCACTAATTACATTTCTGGGCTAGTTGAAACATTTCAGTGGAATCTTAAAAACTATATTAAAGTGTGTACTGAAGTGCAATCATAGGTATTTTTGTTTATTTTAATCATCATATAGATTAGAGAAGAAAATAATCATTTTGTACCAATTCATGATTCATGGGGGAGGTGAAAAAAAACCCAGAAAAATTCAATATAATGGCCATTTCCTCTGAGAAAAGAAAAGTCAAAGATAATTCTACACATACTTGCAAATAGACTTTAAAGATAAAATAAAGATAACGTAATTAGTATTTATTTAATTAGTGGCAAACAAAGCTCCTCCAAACTGAGAAGGAAAATAGCTGAAAAATATGGAGGTTTTGAAAGCTTACCCACATTTCTGGGCCTGTAGTAGTGGACAGTGTCACTTCACTACTTTGCAGAAAATTAGAATCTGAATTATCGCTGTAATGAAATAAAAAAGAAAACCCCTCCTTTTCAAATGTTTGTTGTTATTGTTCAACAAGGAGTGTTATATAAAGAATAAGGAGGCATGCTGTGGGTCCCATCAGCCCAATTATTCCTCAGGCTGGCAGGGTCCAAAAGAAGAGCCTTCTCTGCCATTGCACCTACCCTCTGGAATATCTTTCCCCCTGATGTGAGGTTGGCTCCAGTCTTCCTGGCTTCTTGTAAGGGCCTAAAGCAGAGGTGGTATTCAGCATGTTGGAAATGAATCCAAATGACAAAAACTTGGATCGGTGAAAACACAGAAATTTTATTTTGTTAAGCTGTTTGCAAAGAGTAGGGGATTTCAGCTGACTTCAACATGAAATTTGAGCCAAGAACCACACCTAAGATTTCAATACATTACATTTTATAGTTCTTCTATCCTGACACCCCCCCCTCCCCTCCTACATCGACCCAGTGACTGAGCACAGCTAATCCAAGGCGCCTTATGGAGACCACATCATCTCCTTTGATACCTCCCAATGACCTCCCATCACATCTTATCTTAAAGCAAGGCCTCTTTCTAACAGTCTGAGAACAAAGAAATATCTATTCCTAGTACCACACTTGTTACATATTAATGTTACATTCAGCACTTTTTCATAGAACAATATAATGATTATATGCATCTCTAACATATTCACCTATGCAAAGTAAAAGTCTGGTAAACTTAAACAGATGCTTTGAAAAACAAAATCTAACTTCAATTGATTAAAGAAAGTTAGGGTAATGGTTTATTTCTTAATATATTGCAGGTACATGTTTAACAATGAGTATTAGAAAATATATTTAGTAAATGTAATACTATAATATACAATTCTATTCACCCACATTTTATTTTTGAATTTTCTTATTTCTAACAATTTCACCCTTTCTATTTTTCATACATTTCATGAAATAAAACATTACTTCTGGAATTCTCTTAAACTTTCTCTAATTTCTTCAACATTTTCAAATTTCATAAGGACAGTGTGTTCATTATCATCATTCATCATCATCATATGTTCATCTTTATTTTGTGTATCAGTTATACTTTCAATATGCTCTATTCAATATGCACTTCTTATCAGGGGTATAAGAGATGGTAAACAGATTAAACCCAATATGACCATACCTGCCATAAATAAGGCTTGCTTCCAATTATTAAAAATCCCCTCCAAAAATCCTTCATTATCTAACAGCCCTGTCCATTCCTGTACCAGAACATGAGCTATTTTTCTCATTCTGTCTGTGATTTGTCTAATTACTTCTCTGGTATCATCAATTTCTAAGCAACAGTCGGTTAAATTAAATTTACCACATACACCTCCTTCCTTAGCTAGTAAATAATCCAAGGCTAATCTGTTCTGGTAGATTGCTGTTCTTATTTTAGTATTCATTTCAACCACCAAATCTAAAGCTAGAGCTCTTTCATTTGTTACAATTTCTACTACAGCTTGTAAACGAATGATCCTATTGATCATATAGATCGGGGTTCGATATTCATACATGCCATCATTCGCCCAACTGGCAGAATCATAATAAGCTATAATTCTCTTCAGGGGCCAATCTTTAGGAGTCCATCTGGTCACCTTTAACATTTTATTCTGCATTAGTCCCTTCATCCTTTCTGCTGCTGAACTTCTCATTTTATCTTTTACAGCTCTTTTTCTTCTTGGTCTATATCCTGCTGATCATGCATCATCATAAACAGACACACCCAAAATCTCTCCCTTTTGTATAGGAATGAGAAAAAAACTAGGTCTTATAGTTCCTAACACATGGGTACCAGTCCATTTTCTTGGTAAATGTGCATAAGCAGTTTTACCACAGATCTGGTAAAGTCCACCTGGTGCTACCCATTCTAAACTCTTATAACAAATATCTTTTATTCCCTGCATTTTCTTCCAGGTTTTAGGAGGACTAATATATCATCCTGTCAAATTCCTCCTGTCTCCAGCCTACCTTTCTTGTTTACTCTGATTACATGATAACAAGCTTTCACACATCATTTCACCTACATTTTCACCTTTCTCTGTCCTTCCAAAACATACCTTTCCCACTATTTCATTCTCCAATATCCATGACTCTAACCTTGTTTGCGTAAAGTTAAAGTCCCAATTCCAACTAGAGTTACTCAAATCAACCTCATTTGCTTCCCAAGGCCATCTACCTCCCACTTTAGTTCCACCACATACAAAACAATTTGTCACATTTAAAGTTCCTGCTATCTACTATTTCAGCCATTATTTAATCTCCTTCAATGATTTTCTCATAAAAGGAGTGAAACACTGGCTTGTGTCAGGTTCCAAAGGTTTCTTTATCATCCATACCTGGATCTCAGCTATTGGGTCATATCTCCCTGCATCTATTCCAATTTCAAACCTCCAATCCTCCTTTTCCCACTCATTTGTCTGTATAAACTGAGTACCATTTATTACTGTAAAATTTACTTGGTTACAGTTTTCTTGTCCGCAGCTAGTACCATGGTTTCATATTCTTTTTAAACTTCTCAAAGGTTCTTTTTTTCCTCCCGTCTTCCATCCTACACAACTCCACCATTTACACTTTACACTACTTATTGTTCAAGAATCAGGAGCACACATATACTTCTCATCTTCTATATAGGATTGAACCAACTAATATTTCCACATCCATGCACTACAGCATAAAGATTGACTGCTTTGCATACATCAAAAATTACAGAGAAAGAGGATCCCAAATCATGTTTCCAACCTGACTGCCTAATAATTTTTGATTTCTTTTTCCTCCACTTCTTATTTGTATAGCCAATGTATAGACAATGGTCTAGTATCTTTGCGGGGTCATAACAAAATGTTTCCTTTTCTTCAATACACTTAGAATACTGTGTTCCATTATAACTGCAAGTGACACTCTGTCCCTGACATTTACGGGCTGTGTTTTTTAATGTTTTTGTGATTTTACATTTTGTGTTAGTAATAGCTATGCATTCTTCACATTCTTGTTTTCCAGGGACTCCTCTTTTGTTTCTTAGACTTTCCAAAATTCCAATAATTCCCAGAGTAATAAGATATAGAAAAAAATATTCATGATGGGATAAGATCCTCAATGATAACAATATCACACTCTTCCGTACAATCAGCATGGTAAGGAGCACAGTCTGGACAATGTGTACAACAACAACACTCACACTGACATATGCAATCACAAAACCAACACATTTTGAGAGAGGTATAGCCTCTGGCTCTTCCCTCTGATCTCTTGGACACAATACAGAAATCCACTCCTCCCTTGCAAAATATGTCACCACTGCCCACAATATTACCAACAATATATTTAACACAATCCCAGTCCAATGTCAGTATCATTCATCAGTATGGAAATTTCTTAAAAGAGAGGTTGACTCAAAAAAAAAATCTTAGAAAAATCTTTTTCCTAAACTCTATTCTCACAATATGATTTTTTATTTTATTTTAAATTTTTAACACGATGTATATGAGTTTCCACTCCTGGTCTCATCTCCAGGTTTTACTTCTCCACTGTATTTGGACTCGCCACCTGTGTTCAGCTCCTTCCTCTTGGATCTGGAACCTACAGGGGGAAATCTTTTTAGTAATTAGAGAAGTATAGTTTATTATTTCTTCAAGACTAACTTCAGGGGTCCTCTTGCGGAATGCTGGTCCAGTTGGTGGGTGAAGACACAGGGCCTTTCACTCACGTGTAATGACTCCACCCCTTTTCGGCCATCCAGATTGCAGTTTCAGAGGTGAGTAACACTTGGAATGGTCCTTCCCACTTTGGGGTTAACTTCTCCTCCTACCAGCTCCGGATCAGCACCCAATCACCGTGGTGGAATTTTTGGACTGGAAACTCCAAAGGCGGTGTCTGAGCCAATAATCCTTGTCTCCTTAAGAAAATCAAAATATCTGAACAGTTCATGTACATATTGCTTCAATATCTTATCTCGAGTTTCTAGGGAATCAATACGTATATTTCCTGGAGTAAAGGCTACTCCAAACAACAATTTATAAGGTGATAAACCAATATCTTTTCGAGGTTGGGTCCATATTCTCAGTAAGGCCATGATGTTCTGTAATATTTTGGAAGTAAAATGACTTCCTTGATCACTGTCTATTTGTGTATCAAGGGACGATTTTATATAATAAAATTCTTGACACCACTGCTGCTGTAGCATTACTGCAGGAAAAAGTTTCCACCCACCCTGTGAGGCGGTCCACTATGACCAATAAATATTTTACTCTCCCTACTTCAGGTAATTCTGTAAAATCCACTTGAATACACTGAAAGGATCTTAAAGCCGGTGGCCTTCCACCCATCTGTTGTTTCCTGGTGGCTTGTTTGCTTACCTTTTTACAAATTAAACATTTGTCTATTACTGATTTTGCTACAGGGTGTATTCCAGCACAACCATAACATTTCAGAAGTTCGTCTACAATAGCTTGAATTCTCCAATGACTGCCTTCATGTAATTTTTTCAAAAACTCTCGTGCTTATTATTTACTTATTGTCTTCCATTCAGGGGAAACCACTTTCCCTTCTCCCCCTCCTATCCTCCTATCTTTGTTCTTTTTCAGTGAGTACAGGAATTTCTCCCACTAATTCTAACACAGGAATTCAGTAATCCGATTACCTATGTTCTCAAATGATGTCCCTTTTTGGTGTGCATTCACATGTGTCACTGCTATTCTTCTAGGTTTTGGTATTCTTCTCTTTGGTATGTTTTTCCGTGCTCCCCCCTCCCCCCTGGAAGAACTATCTATAAAAATTGCCTCTCTTTTCTCAAGGAGGTGTTCCTCCAAACAACGTCTTATTTTAGTTTGTAAGTCTATTACTTCAGAACAATAATGTTCTAACTCATATTGATCCATATTGATCTAGTGTTCACTAAGAAATGTATTACCTCATATCTCAGAATTTGGGAATCAGTCAGCCATCTTCCTGCTTTTTGCTGGAGAATGGTACTAACCTGATGTGGGGTGCTCACAATAAGGGATCCCCCAAAGGTCAATTTTACATTATTTTTGACAGAAATGTCACAGGCTTCCATTGACCTGCCCAGTCCTGAGCCAACACACCTTGTACAAATCTATTCTCTGTGCTTACAATGAGATGGAATGGCTTTTTCAAATTTGGCAACACAGGATCCTTGGTTAAGGCTTATTTTAAATTTTCAAAGCTCCCTTTTTCATTTCCCTGCCACTTCAAATTCCAAGGTTCAGCTTCAACTAACTTTGTATATAATGGTTTGGTAAGATCAGCACACGCATCATTTCATAGTCTGCAGTATCCCACCAAGCCTAAGAATTTCCTGAGTTTTTGCTTGTTTTGGAGTCAGGGTTGGGACCCCACCCCTTCTATTCTGTCTGGAGTAATCTTCCTACTCCCTTCACTGATTAAATGTCCGAGGTATTTTTCCTCTCTTTCAACATATTGTAATTTGGTTTTGGATACTCGTAGGCCTTTTTGGGCCACGAAATTTAATAATCCATTAGTGGCACTTGTAGTTTCAGATTTCTTTTTCCCTGAAACTAGTAAGTCATCCACATATTGTATTAAATGTGTTCCCCTGGGTAGATCTAGCTCTTCCAGGACTAGTTCTAATACCTGTCCAAATAAATTTGGAGATTCTGTGAATCCTTGAGGTAATACTATGATATTGTTGCTTCCTTCAAGTATATGGGTTCTCCCACTCAAATGCAAACATGGGCCTTGATTCTACATCTAAGGGTCAGGCCCAAAGTTCATCCTTCAAATCTCAATCCAAACCATTTGTGCTCTATTGGTATTCGCCCTATTAATGTATAGACATTTGGGACCACAGAATGCCTAGTTTTTACAATCCTGTTCAGAAGTCTGAACCATACTAAAGGAACAATCAGGTTTCTTTACTGGTAAAATTGGAGTATTATAAGGGGACACTCAAGGTTCTATTAAGCCATCGTTTAGCAAACCATTGATTAGTGGTTGTAACCCCTTCTTCCCTTCCATAGAAATTGAGTACTGCTTTTGTCTAACCACTTCATTGGGATCTTTGAGTGTTATTTTAAGTGGGATTCAAAACCCTCATAGGAATCGTCTCTACTGGTTCAAATTCAAATTTCAGCTGAAGATCTGCTAGGGAATCTCTTCCCACCAATTTATTCCCAGTTAGAGAGAGATTAATTTGGGCACTTCAAATCTTACTCCAGATACTCCAATACTTTGTTCACTTAATTTCATCTCTGCAGTTAAAGTTATTTCTGATATTAAAGTTCTTGCTGCCCCAGTGTCAATTAAAAACACATTTTCCTCTTTCTTACATCACCCTGACACCTTTAGTATTGACTTTCATAAATGCCATCATAGTATACACTTGCATCTCCCTTCTTAGGCTTGAGCAGTCTTTCTTGAAATGTCCAGGCTGGCCACACCCAAAACATCTCCTCACTCTGTCCTCCCTGCCCATATCAATATGTCCTCTTCCCCTTATCACTTGGTTCCACCCTCTCATTCCCTCATTTCTTTCTTGTCCTAACCCTTCCTGGGCTGGGGGTTTTGGTGATCTTTCTTGTTTTATAGCCTCTCTGACTGACATCATTCTACCCTTGTTTTTAGTTTTCTCAATATCTCGCTGAACATAAATCTTTTGGGCTTCTTTAAGAAGTTTGTCCAATGATTTCCCTGCCCTCCCTCTTCCTTTTGTATTTTTTTCAAAATGTCTGGCCAAGCTTTTGTTACAAATTGAATCCGGACCAGTTGGGTATTAGCAGCAGCATCTGGGTCCATGCCAGAGTATTTCCTCATCACATCCTTACGCCTTTGTAAGAAAGCTGCTGGGGATTCCTCTTTTTCTTGTTCTAAATTCATAGCTTTGTTCATATTCTGTGCTTTTGGTGCTGCTTCTTTTATTCCCCTTACAATTATATTTCTTAAATCTTCCATATTAGTTCTATGGACTTGATTATTGTTATTCCAATATGGTCTAACCAGGGGAAATTTATCTTCCCCCCAATGTTGTTATTATTAGCAGGGGGGTGATCTCTTTCCTATACTTTCATTGCAGCGGCTCTAATCAATTGTCTCTCCTCTGTTGAGAAAGAGGGTATTAAGTATAGCCGTCATTTCATCCCATGTGTAAATGTTAGGTCCTAGCATATTATCCAGTTGTTCTGATGACCCCAAAGGGTCATCTATAATACTTTTCATGTCCTTTTTAAAAGCTCTCACTTTGGATGCCTTTAAAGTATCCTGTACATAGCTTATTTTAGGCACCCCTTGATTTACTCCATTAGGTACCTCTCGAAGTGGAAATATTCCTGTTTCTTTTTCTTCCATTAAAGAATACTGTTTAAATGGAAAATCTCTAATATCTTTTTTACATTGTTCCAAATCTCTTTTCAGTGCTTTATACTTATCACTGCTTGAAGCAGGGGAATTTTTAAGATTCTCTTTAGGACTCGGCAATAGGGAAGGAGAAGGCATTGATGGTGCTGCAGGAACAGTATTTGGGTTATAAGGAGGAGGTAAATACCTCCTTCTTTCTGTGTCTTCCTCTTCATTTACCATAAATAATTTGGCTTTATTAGAGCCCTATTCTCAGGGCCATTTGTCTGGGTTCCAAATTAGAGCATAATCTATTTCATTTTCTAATGACTTACACTCTTTGTCCTTTACATATTCATACAAATTACTGCAGGTAAAATATTCATTTGTTCCTAATCAAGGCCAACTTAATTTTTCATCCTCCCACCAAATGAAACAACACAAGTTTACCATATCTTCTTTATGTATACCCAATTTAGTAATTAATTTTCGATAGGGGGTTTTTCCCCATCCATCAATCAATTGTCCTAGGGGACTTGAAGGATCAATTTTTAATTTTGGATTTTTCTTAATCTTCTTCACACATTTCTTTTGGGACCCATGGGAATTGCTCATGGTTAGTTACTAGACTGGAACAATCCTTACCAACTTGTTCCAGTGAGACCTTCATACACGCACTGTTGGCACCTGGCCAGAGCAAAGACACCCCCATTACCACTAAAGGTCTGTCTCTGTCCTGGAGAGCCTGGATCTCCCAGCTGGCACTGGCTTCTTTTAAAGATCCAAACCCTTCCCGACAAATCCTGAGCTCCCAGCACATGCTCACTTTTTAATGAGATCTATAGAGACTTTTATTATAACACCTTTCGGACGTGGGTCTCTGGCCAATCCTTTCGCAAGGGTATGGAAATACAGATAACCACTCCTCTATAAGTTTGACCCTTACCACAGCCCAAGGACTGCTAGGGTCATCTCAGCCATACACCTCTCACACAAGTCTCAGATTCTCACAGTTCTATTCAACTCCCAAAACTTCCTAGTGGGTATATTCTTACTTGACCAGAACTACTTACCCCTAGGTGTGCACGCAGAGTTGCCCAGTGGTTTCTGGCAATCCCATGCACCTGGTCCCTTTCCTCGTCTTTCCGTTTCAACCGACCTCTATTTTAAACACGGATCTGTGTCTTGTTCAGCATTCCCGAACAGCTGACCCAACTGTGAACTGTTGAAGATCAATAGGGCATGCCGTCGTCACTCGACTCTGCTGTCCAGGGTATCAGAAGAGAGCAATTGCCTGCATTCTCCACCAATTGTTGGAAATGAATCCAAATGACAAAAACTTGGATCGAAAACACAGAGATTTTATTTTGTTAAGCTGTTTGCAAAGAGTGGGGGATCTCAGCTGACTTCAACATGAAGTTTGAGCCAAGAACCACACCTAAGATTTCAATACATTACATTTTATAGTTCTTCTATCCCGACACCCCCCCCACTCCCCTCCTACATTGACCCAGTGACCAAGCACAGCTAATCCGAGGTGCCTTATGAAGACCACATCATCTCCTTTGATACCTCCCAATGACCTCCCATCACATCTTATCTTAAAGAATGTTCCTTCAGCAAGGCCTCTTTCTAACAGTCTGAGAACAAAAAAATATCTATTTCTAACACCACATTTGTTATATATTCAGCACATTTCATAGAACAACATAATGATTATATGCATCTCTAACATATTCACCTATGCAAAGTAAAAGTCTGGTAAACTTAAACAGATGCTTTGAAAAACAAAATCTAACTTCAATTGATTAAAGAAAGTTAGGGCAATGGTTTATTTCTTAATAAATTGCAGGTACATGTTTAACAATGAGTATTAGAAAATATATTTCGTAAATGCAATGCTATAATATATGATTCTATTTACTTACATTTTATTTTTGAATTTTCTTATTTCTAACAAGTCCGTTCTGACTAGTTCTGGAAAACTGGTAGCAGAAACTTTGAGTAGTTCAGAGAACAGGTAAATACCACCCTCTGATTGGCCCTGCCCCATCTATTATTTGCCTCCCGAGTTCCAGCTGATTGGTTGTTGCTCTGCATGGGAAAATGGAGCTGGGAAGCAGGTTGGTGGGGTGGGGAGGGAATGGGATTTTATAGTAATCTTCCCCAAGAGTGGGGAGGGAATGGAGATTTTACAGTATCCTTCCCCTGCCACATCCACCAAGCCACGCCCACAGAACAGGTAGTAATTTTTTTTGAATCCCACCACTGGCCAAAAAGCATTGTTTATTAAGTAACAACAGATTCCAGTCCACCACCATCCCATCCTGTCCCTCTCCCAATTAAATTTTAGCAGTTGGCATTAACAGATTTATGTTATATATAAACATACAGACATATACATAAACATACATATACATACATACTAGATATAATAGTAAGCCATACAGAGTGGTAAGATGCATGGCCAATAAATTTTACAATTGATTGACTTATACGTACATACATACATAGATACATACATACATACATACATTTTAATTGTTTAAAAATGCACTAGAAATCCATGGGATGATAACATTCACTGAATAAGTATGCTTACTGACTTTAAAATATGTACACTTATATGTGGATAAGAAATATATTTGAATTAATTTGCTAGGGGGAAAAAAGACATTAATTCAGCACTGCTCTCAGCACAACGACCCAAAGGTGGGATTCAACCCGTGTTACTACCAGTTTGGTGATTATGTTTTGCTGTACATACATGTATTAAATCTTAAGCTGTGCCACCCGGACAGCTGATGAGCACTACACACAGGTGTGCAGTGTTCAAAAAGCCTCTGTTTCCCTGCTTTTTCAACCTCAGCTGTGCCATGCAAAGCAGCTGAGATTGAAAAAGCAGGAAACAAAGGACAGGTAAGACCCCGGGCGAGCGGGTGGGCCAAACAGCAGCAAACACAGAACCAGTTTGGTGCCTGATGCTCTTCAGAGCTACTGATTCTATAGAGATGGGCAGAACCGGTAGCATCCCACCCCTGCAACTACCTTTGAATTAGATCTTAATCTTTCCTGGCTAGTGAAGTCTGCAGAATGATGACCTACAGGTGTGTTCAGGCAAAGGCAAACACATCACTACAGAGGGGACATTCCCAGGACCTTTTAAGGAGGCCATGATCCATCCTAAAACCATCATTAGAGTCTATCAGCCCAGATAAATTTTATCCAGTTTTTCACCTTCCCTTTCTAGGGAAGGTGGTGGAGAATGTAGTTGTGTGGCACCTGGTTGAAAGATATTATCTGGATCCCTTTTAGTCATGTTTCAGACTAGTTATAATTTCTGGTTCTGAGATAGAATCACCTTTGATTCTCCAGCAAGAGCTAATTAGCATAATCCTTGCTCTCCTTCACCTCTCAGGGATCTTCAGTACTATCAGCCATTGTTCAGAATTATGTCTCCAGAAGATTTTCTTGCTATTGGATGTAGGATATGTAGATAAACTGGATCTTCTTCTACTCCAAGAAGACAATTATTTAGGAAAAAGTGAAGACAAAAAGAGACCTGACTATCAGTGGAGGCCAAATACATCATGACTATTTCTACTGGAATGTCAAATGACCATGCTTTGATGTAAGTTTCAGCCAGTTAAAATATGAGAATGAAATCAAATAACTAACTGGGGAACTCAAGTCCCATTAACAGGAAACTTAAAATGGTACTTTTTATGTGTTTCTAAATGCCATAGATTTAGAGAAGAATAGGATATTATCTTGCAACTTCTACTGATTAAGTTGTGCAAAATTTTAAGATATAAAAAATTTAGGCATGCTGAAGAATTCATATGTCCTCATTTTTCTTTGAAAACACTAGGGATATGGACAAAGGACATCCAGTGTCATATTTCACTTAGATTTTCAAAAATGTTTGGAAAAACTCTGGCATCAAAGTTTACTTAGCAAATATCTCCAAATTGATTTTTACTTTAGTCTAAGGGAAAGAAATGAATGTTGACATAGTTTTGGTCTATAAAAAGTTATCTATCTTTCTAAAAGATTACAGCCTTGCCATTTGTTTCAAAGAAAGAATCATTTTAAGAAAATTTAGTCTAGATAACAGTTCTATAAATGGCCTATACATTCCACATCAAATGCTGGCAATTTATGCTTCCTATAAAAATATTTAGTTTACAGTAACTGGTGGACATGAGGAATGTTTCATCTTGATCAGAATGCAATAGCTCAACTAGCAAATTGTTATAAAGTTATATTTATGTCCTTTTTTGCCATTTTTGAGGAAAAATGATTAAATAACAAAAATATTGCTGATTATATATGTGTAGTAACTGCACTTTCAACCCAGAAAATAGTTTTGTTAATATAAATCACTTAGTTTTTTACTGAAATGTTCAATTTTTAGACTATTTTAAAATGTCCACAATAAATATTAAATATTTGTATTGAAAATGCAAACTTTTTTTTTTGTAAAACTTAAGAGTAGTAAACTTTCCTATCTCTTTTTACAAAACTCTTCTTAATGATGTAAATAATTACCATCATCCTAAATTTATGTATATATAGCTTGATTTTAGAGAATCAGTTGACACTTACTTACTTACTTACTTACTTACTTACTTACTTACTTACTTATGAAATGCCAACATATTATCATTTATTGAAGCCTGAAATGATGAATTATGCCACTGCACATTACACATCACAGAAACATCACATCCATTCCCACAGCTGAAACATTATTTTTCAATTGGATCAACTGGCAAATATAAAAATACATGCTTGGGTTATTATTTAGAGGAAAATACAGCTTAGGGAAGAGAGAGCCCAGGTTGCTCAGTTTGGAAATTGGAGATTAAATAGAACCTAATCCTACAATACCTTCATAATTCCATAACTCCAATCTCAAGGAGTTATGGAGGAACACAGGGCTGAATGCAAGAAGAATGCAGAAGTAACATGAGAATGCCTCAGACAGAGAAAGTCGAGGAAAAATTGATTTTGGGAACATGCAAAGCAATATCTAAGTACTTTGAAATTAAGCTATCTTGAATTTCAAAGTTCAAAAGCCTTTGATATTAACTTTTCCTAAAATACATGGACATTTCTTCAGACTACTCTTTTAGGTTCACCCCTGTTGTATCTACTAGTTACAATGAGACCAGAGAATGTCTTAAATAGATTATTTAAGTTATTAGATTAACTTAAATAGATCATGCTGGAGTAGGAATGATCAAATTTGGAAGGTTGGAGATATAAATGGATACAGAAGCATGCTGATATTTGTAAAAAGGACAACATATAATATTTCATGTCATCACGAAAGCTTCACAATTCTGTACGTCTCGCTGAAAATACAAAAGGGCCAAAATTTGGGCCACATTTCATCAAACAAACGCTCATCTTGACTTCATAAAGAAATACTTCATTGCCAGAAATGGTTAGTCTTTGGAGAAAGCATGGTTTAATAAAATTGGGCATCATTTAACTACCATGGATAATGATTATTTGCTGACTTGTTCTTTATGACTTTTCATAATACTTTAAAACTACAGAATTAAAGCAATTGCCTGTTACCATAGTTTAGACCACAGCAATGAATTCCATATGAATTATTTGACTGAAATAAATTTAGTATGGGTCAATTCAACTGAATCATTCTGCATTCTAAATTCTGAGAAAAAAGAAAGAGGATCTTATTTTTAGTCATTACTTCCTAAGTGATAGTATCAAGATTATGAGAAATAATAGTATTGCTTTATACTGCACTAATGAGGAGGTACTTGGAATATTGCATACAGTTATGATCAATACAATACAATAAAAAAAAAGCTGATACCTTTTGGGCACAGGATTGAACTAGAAGACCTCTAAGATTCCTCCCAATTTTATTATTCTATTATTTTAAGAAAACTCAACAGTGCAAACAGAACATTGGAAACAGAAATAAAAAGATCAATAATATACTTTCAAGGTAAAATAACATATTTTATGATATATCTTATGTGCTACAACCCTCTTGCAAGAAGTCCAGGATTTGAGGGATGGAAACTGATATGGGGTCCAGACTTGACTTAGCGCACCAATTGCAGAATACCTTCCAAGTAGAATTGTAAATTCTATTAATAGAAGGTCTCCTGGAAGCCTGTATTGTCTATATCACCCTCCTTGAAAAGTGGTCCCTCATCAGGATCCACCTCTCAAGTGCCAGGCTGTCAGTTAGAGCCACTGAGGCTCCAGGTGGACCAAGACCCCCTGGCCGAGAGAGACCCTGTCTCAAGGGATTTTCCAAGGCTGGGACACAGAGAGACTGACAAGGTCTGCATACCATGGTAGTCAGGGTCAATGAGGTGCAATGAACAAGAGCTCTGCCTGCTCTACAAAAGTTCATATACATATAGTACAGTTTGAACAGTTCCTTTCTTAGAGAATTACTATGTAGAAATGAAATTTGCTGCAAAGCAAAGCATAGATGATTGATGTTTCTTCCTCCAGTTTATAAACTTAAATGTAGTTTTATCCCCAGGCCCTGAGTTAGAATGGTTGAAAGACCTTGTCAAATCTGTCTCAGCTTGAGTCTTTAAAGTAAGAATGATCCTTAGCTCCATTTGTTGAGAAATGTATATTTTAATAGAGGTTAAATGAATTACAATCATGCAGCCAAAACTGAGATCACATACCAAAATAAGTAAGATCTATTCCGTCCTGGTCTCGTCTGCTTCTCACTGAACACCAATTCTTGCAAGATGTTTCTATAAGAGCCAGTGTCAGCCTAAGTTGGTATGCAACTCCCCCTTCTTGCAGCTGGCTGACCTTGGAGCAGCATCTTGAAGCTGCTTCTACTTTTGGTTTCTCCCAGGCATCACCCTGCCTTAATTCCCCTCCCCACAGTTCATGGCAGTTTGTCATGGCATAATAGCAAAGCACAAGAGAACATAAGGTAGCAGCTGCAGATCCTTTGTGGAATGTCTGGGTTGGTTTAATTTTCTCCAGATTTTCTTTTGGATATTTTTGTTATTTTTTATTATTCCATCCTGTAACCCACTGTCATATAGCTTGAAATGACCTATAAAGATAATATACATATATACAAAAAAAAACATTCTTATCAAATGGTTGCCAGAATTTTATAGCTTCATTTTTGTTGTTTTTTCTTTTTCTTTTTTGTCTTTCTTGCAATACTGCCATCATTCTTGATTAATAACTTTTCAATCCAATATATGAAAGCCCTCAAAATTTTTTGAATGGTTGCATCTCCTTCTGAAAAAGATCCATTTAAAAAAGTATCAGCCTTGATTGCCGGATAACATTTGCATTTTTCTTAAAGATAATGTCAAAAAAGGTATAGAACAAAGATAACAACCATATTATCCCAAATTGTGTGTGTGTGAGAGTATATCATGTAAACGGAATAGACAGTTGTTATTTCTTTGGCAGAAAGGATTTCCACTCCATTGTTAAGAAAATAATATACATACATAGATAAAAAATAAAATGTTTTAGTCTTACAACACATTTGAACATGGTAAATATGTTCTATTAGTCTCTTTCACAGTATTGCTTTGCCCTCATTAGTAGAAAGTATAGTATTATTTGTTGCCTGGTCTTGTATTGGGCCTTTCTTCAAATGATTTGATCCAATACAACTGGTCTTACAGTGTGCATCCATCGTTCTATATCTATTGTAGTGACATAGGAAAAAAACATGAAGAAACACTGGTAACTAACAGAAAGAAGTATAGAGAACTCTGTGGAGAACAAGGTTGTTTAATCTGTGTTGTTAGTTGCAAAGTCATGTTCAACCCATCATGACTACATGTTACAACGTTGCCCCAGGCCTTCCTGTCCTCTACCATCCCCTAGAGTCCATTTAAGCTCACACTGACTGCTTCAGTGTCTCCATCCAGCTACCTCATTCTCTGCTGTCCCCTTCTAGAAGTTGCTAGAATTGGGCCTCTCCTCTCACATCTGCTGTTGGATAAAGGGCTTTCTTACTAACAGACCCCAAACTGTTAGGATTGACAGCTATTTTTCCTCCACTCTTGCTCTCAGCACTGGCTCTCCACAGGGTTGTGTGCTGAGCCCCCTTTTGTATTCACTCTACACCTATGATTGCATTCCCCCTTGTTCCCACTAACTCTATAATAAAATTTTCGGACGATACCACATTGATGGGACTCATATCAGAAGAAGACAAAACAGCCTATAGGTCAGAGGTTCTGAGACTGGTCTTGTGGTGCAAGAGTCATAACCTCACCCTGTACATCAAAAAGACCAAAGAATTGCTTATAGACTTCAGACAATGCAAAGCAGACCCTCTCCCACTATATATCAATGGAGATTGTGTTGAAAGAGTTCATAGTTTTAAATTTCTAGGAACTCATATTTCTGACAATCTCACTTGGTCGGTCCACATGATGGCCACTTCAAAGAATGCCCAACAGCACCTGAACTTTCTGAGGCTGCTGAAAAAGAGTGGTCTGGGTGAGAAGTTGCTGGTTACTTTTTACCATTCTACCATCGAGAGCATTTTGGCATACTGTGTATGGCATGGTGTGGTATGCTGGATGCTCTGTGGTGGATAAGATGATGCTCCAGAGAGTTATAAACACAGCACAAAAAATCATTGGTTGCTCTCTTTCTTCTTTGGAAGAGATTGTGAAGACCAGACTCCTCTCTACAGCACAAAAAATCTCCACAGACCATTCTCAACCTGGTCATTCATATTTTGAATTGTTACCATCAGGGAGACATTATAGGTGTTTTAAAATGAGGACTAATAGAGAAACAGTTTCTTTTCCAAGGCAATAATTGTCTTGAATCAAACAGTACATTTGTGATTTAGTTCTATGTATAAAGTGGCATTTTTAAACTATTTAACTTAATATATGTTTTAAATAAGTTTTAAACTAGATATTATTATTATTATTATTATTATTATTATTATTATTATTATTATTATTATTATTATTATTATTATTATTATTATTGTTACTATTATTATTACTATTATTATTACTATTATTATTACTATTATTATTATTATTTTACTTTTTAAATACTGTGTAGTGTGATTGTGATGTGGTGTTTGGGGCACTGTGCTGGAGTACCTTTCAAATTTCATTGTATTTTGAATGCAATGACAATAAAGGTATTCTATTCTATTCTATTGCCCTCAATCATTCCCAGCATTATACTCTTCTCCAGTGAGTCCTTCCTTCTCATTAGGTGGCCAAAGTATTTGAGTTTCATCTTCAGGATATGGCCTTCTAAAGAGCAGTCAGGGTTGATCTCCTCTTGGACTGACCACTTTGATCTAACTGTACAAAGCTTTAATACCCAAGTCTTGAGGTGATCTCACTCCATTATTTTTTAAAATAAATTTTAAAATATTCTTATTTCAAACAATGAAAGGAATTACTTATCCATCCCATTCTCTCCCTTCTATCCACTGCTGAAATTACAATAATGGAAAGCAAAGGCTGATTATTTTCTTCTGGGCAGGGGCAGGGACCCATCTTAATTTCTACCATATAAGGCTGCACTATAATCATTCCATTGAAATCAATGCACATAAAGCATTTAAACTTGAATGGATTATGGGCAATATTATGCAGCATATTTCATTCTAAAATAATTTTAGAGACTTCTGGGTGAATCTTTGTGATTGTTTAAAGCAGTGGTTCCCAAAATGGGTGGTACCGCTCCTGCCAGTGCCTCCAATCAGAAGCGGTAGCATATATGCCACCGCAGCAGTGTTCAATGCACCATCCCCCTGCCACCTCTTAGTGTCCCCGAGGGGCTGGCAGAGGGGTGCTAAGAGGCAGCAGGAGGGCGTTTGAAGCACCAGCCAGCCCTGCAGGTTCACCCATTGAGGGGCCGGCTCCAGAGCGGTGCTACAGTCAATGGGTGAACCGGAAGGCCAGTGCCTCGAAGCCCCCCTGTCACTTCTTAGCATCCCCAAGGGGGCCAGCAGAGGGACGCTAAGAGGCAGCAGGGGGATGGCACATCGAAAGCGGTGGTGGCGGCATGTAACGTGCCACCACTTCTACATTGGAGGCGCTGGCTCCAGAGCAGTACTAGTCAATGGGTGAAACTGCAAGGCCAGCCGGTGCCTCAAACGGCCCCCTGCCATCTGCCCCCACCGCCAGCCCCCTTGGGGACACTAAGAGGTGGCAGGGGGGCGTTCGAGGTGCTGGCCCTGCAGTTTCACCCATTGACTGTAGTAATGCTCCAGAACTGGTGCCTCAAATGTGGCAGCACATTGGGAAAAGCCGTTGCCACCGCTTTCGCATTCTGTCTGTCTGTCTGTCGGTCTGTCCATCCATCCATCCAAAAGGTCTGTATATTTGCCTGCCTGCCTTCCTGCCTACCTACCTACCTGCCTGCCTGCTTGTCTGTCTCTCTCTCTCTATCCATCCATCCATGTTCGAAGCGTCAGCCCCGCAAGCACATTGGAAATGTCGAGCAAAGCCAGTCTGAGAGGGAGAGAGGGAAGGAGGGAGGGGGAGAGAGAGAGAGAGAGAGAAAGAAAGAGAGAGACCTGATGTTGTGGAGCGGCGGAATAACCTGAGGCAAACACAGAGCGAACTTCAGCTTTTTACTTAATTGAAACAATGAAGGGTTGCCGCGGCTACAGCACTAACAAGGCAGCCAGCTGGCGGACAACAGCTGATGCTGTTTGACAGCTCCCTTTTTTTGCCAGCTGTCAAACGGCATCAGCCAATAGGAACGGTCCATGTTCCTGCTGGAAACATGGACTGGAGTGACGACTTCGGCTTTAGTCCATTGCAAATGCTACACTCCTTTCCCCCAGCATGGAGCATGTGTAGTCTCTAAGATAGCTTGGGCGCTTGCGCAGACGGCCAGATCTTCTGAGTCCCACCAAAGTTGCTGCTGAAAGGAACTTCTCTGCTTGCTGTGCAATTTCTGGTGCCAACGAAGCTGGTGTCTCGGCTTCAGGTTCTCAGGATGAAGGATCGATGGTGGATCAGGTAGGCTTGCGTTCTTATCGGGCCCAATGGAACTTTCTGTGTGCGCCAGATGCTGTTCAGTGTTAGGGTTGTCTTGAGGGCCCTCTGCAAACATGCTCCAACGTCTTCTAAACTGGTTGATGTGGTGATGCCAGATGCACCCGTTTTGCAGTAGGACCTTGTAAGACTTAGGACCAGTTACTGCCACAATTTGCCCTGGCATCCATAAAGGGTGCCCTGCATAGTTCCAGGCATAGACCTGGTCATTCTCAGTGAACTCACTTGCCTGTCTGTTTGACCCTAGAGGTGTGCCTGGCGTATAGTGTGCCCCACTATATCCACACATAGTGTGGATGGAGTCTATCTAGGGTGGTCCTCAGGCATCTACCCATGAGAAGTTCAGCTGGAGACTGATTAGTGGTGGCACAGGGGGTTGTGTGCTGGGTTAAGAGGTACTTAGCGAGCTTAGAGTGCCAATGTATAGGCCCAAACCTTTCCAGGGCTTCCTTAGATAACCTGACTGCCCTTTCAGCCAGGCCATTACTGGCAGGATGAAAAGGAACTGTAAGTGTGTGCTTTATTCCTAGATTGGCTAGGAAAACCTCAAGCTCACATGAAGTAAACTGGGGGCCGTTATCAGACACAATGGTGTCAGGGAGGCCATGGGCAGCAAATACCCTTGGAAGAGCCTTAGTGACAGCTTCTGAAGTTGTGGTGGTCATCAAGGTCAGTTCCATCCATTTGGAAAAATAATCAACCATTACCAAGAACAGGCCCAGCCAAATCAACATGTACATGGGACCAAGGGGTCCCAGGATCTTCCCACCTGCCTGGGGTAGATGTGGGTAGAGCAGGTCTGGTAGCCAGGCATGGCTGACAAGCATTCACCCAACTAGTAATCTGAACATCCATGCCTGGCCACCACATATAACTGCTAGCCAGTGCCTTCATCCTGATAATGCCAGGATGGCCCTCATGCAGGCCCTTTAAAACTGAGTTCTGCAATTTAGAAGGGATAACTATCCTAGTTCCCCAGAGTAAACAGCCTTGCAAAGAAGATAATTCCTGCTGGCGACTTTTGAAAGGCAGGAATTTAGGGGCATAAGGAATCACTGGCCACCCCCTTCCAACCCAGTTCAAGAACTTGGGTGATTACTTGTCCATGGAAGAGTGAGCAGCGATATCAAGGGCAGTTATGGGGAGTTTGAGATCATTGATCTGCAAAACAGCATTTGTTGGTGCAGGATCCTCTACAGTAACAGGTAGTGGACAGCGACTAAGAGCATCAGCGTGGAATAGACTCTTGCCAGGGTGATGAACAAGTGTATAGGAATAGGCAGTCAGAAATAAGGTCCACCTGGTCCTTCTTGGAGACAAAATCTGAGGGGTTTATCTGTCGCCAGACAGAAGGCCTAACAAAGGTTTGTGATCAGTGATCAACTTGAAATAGTGTCCATATAGAAACTCATGGAATTTTTTGACAGAAGCAGCTGCAGCCAAAGCTTCCTTGTCAATTTGGCTGTAGTTGCGCTTGGTTGGGGAGAAGGTTCTGGAGAAAAAGGCAATGGGTGCTTCAGACTTAAAACAGCACCTATGCCAAAAGGAGAAGTGTCTGCTTCTAAAACTAAAGGTAACTGTTCATTAAATTGAATCAGGACAGCATTGGATGTAAGTAATGATTTGACAGCGTAGAAGGCATGGGCTTCCCTAAAGCCCATGTCACACTGAACCAACGGATGCAAACAGGATGTAAAATGGACAAAAAACCTTGCCATCTGTTCGAAAACGCGATGTACTCACTGCCTCCATTTGGCTTCCTCTCTATCCGTCCAGCATCCGTTTATGGACGTTTCATCCGCTCCAAAAGTTTTGGGCTGCCCAAAACTTTTGCGTGGAAAACGTATCCAGTTCGTCCATTCTGCATCCGCTACGCATCCACTAGGCATCCGTTACACATCCGTTAAACATCCGTTACACATCCGCTATATCTGCTAGGCATCCGCTATGCATCTATTCAATTCACATCCGCCCGGACGCAGAGAGGAAGCGGAATGGACGCGGAACGGATGCAGAACGGATGCCTAGCGGATGCAGCATGGAAACAAAGCGTTTAAAACGGAAAAAACGTTCGCAGAGGGGACCTATCTCGGATATTAAGGATGTCTACAGGATGCCTAGAGGATGCCTAGAGGATACCTAGAGGATGCCTAGCAGAAAACCTATACTGCCTATAAAAAGGGGGAGCAACTCACCTGCATCTCACTTTCAGAACAGCAGCCCAGCGGTGCAGACCTCTGCAGCCTTCATCTGCCTCTGCCTCTTCCACAGCATCCAGTCATGTCCACCGTGGATTGTGACAAAGTCCTTTCGGCAGCCACCATCGTTCTGCAACAGTGCGAAGCCATCTGCAGGCTCTGTAAATTCTACTGCAAGAAGAAAAGGAGCCACCCAAAAAGAGTCTGGATCCGAAGATGGTTCACCAGAAGAGCAGAGGACGGACTGTACAACAAGCTGATGGTGGAGCTCAGGAAGGAAGACACTCGGGCGTCCCAGAACTTCATGAGGATGCCTCCAGCCATGTTTGACGAAGTTGTGCAGCTGCTGACACCCAGGTTGACCAAGGCAAACATCAGCTTCTGGCCCAGCCTGGAACCTGGGCTCAAGGTGGCACTCACTCTGCACCACCTGGCCTCAGGGACCTCCTACAGGAGCATGCAGTATGGCTGGAGGGTGCCATCCAACACCATCCGCATTGTGGTCAGAGAAGTGGTGCAGGCCATCATCGAAGAATACAAGGAGGAGCTCCTCCAGTACCCCTCCACTGAAGAAGGATGGAAGAAAGTTGCAGAGTAGTGGTATCAGAAGTGGAACTTACCACACACTGTTGGAGCCATAGATGGCAAGCACGTGGCCTGCAAAGCTCCAGCCAAGTCGGGGTACACTTATTTCAACTCCAAGGGCTTCTTCAGCATCATCCTCTTCGCCATGGTCGATGCTGACTACAAGTTCATGTACATCGATGCTTCAGGCAACGGCTCATCTTCAGATGCCCAGGTATACAACGCCAGTGACCTCAAGGAGGGGCTGGAACGCAACCTCATCATGGGCTTTCCAGATCCAGACCCCCTGCCCAACGACACACAAGATGTGCCCTACTTCATCATGGGGGATGAGGCCTTCTCCCTCACAACCTACCTCATGAAGCCCTACACTTCCAGATGCCTCACCCTTGAAGAGAGGATCTTCAACTACAGGCTGTCCAGGGCAAGGCGGGTGGTGGAGAACGCCTTTGGCATCCTGGCCAACATGTTCCAGGTACTTCTCTCCACCATGCAGCATTGCCCAGAGACCGTGAGGAGGATCATGGAAGCTTGCTGCATCCTGCACAATCTCATGCGCACCCGCTACCCAGTCTTGCAGAACAGGCTCGTGGACCTCCATCAAGACAATGGGGACATGGAGGCAAGGGCGAAACCTGATCGACACTGAGGATGTGCAAGGCCCAACAGAGTCTCACATGAAGCAAAGAAGCAGCGCAACCTCATGAGACATTGGTGCAACTCCCCAGCTGGAGCAGTGGAGTGGCAAGACAGGATGATAGATGATTAATGGAGGCTTCCTTCAGCCTGTCTCATCACACGGATGAGATTGGGCCATGTATGTTTGGTTGGCCTACAATGAACAGGGCGTTTAATAAAGAGTTGTGTTTATGTTGACATGTGTGGATGAATGATTACATTAGTATTGATAATAAAGGGCCATAGGTGTGGCACCTGGGAGGGTGGACCATACAGTCCCACTATGCTTGCACTGGAGGTTTATCTATCCCACTGCTATCCTAACCCATCCCACAGCTATTACCCATCCCACAGGTATCCTAACCCATTCCAAAGCTATCCTTACCCATCCCAAAAGCATGCAAAGGTTTAAACCATTTCTAAAAGTTTCCAGCAAGACTTTATTAAAAAAAAGAAATGAAGCAAGTGTGTGAATATAAATAGACTTTATTAACAACAAGCTATAAGATAAAAAAAATGAGTCTCTGGTACTCCTCTTGGTCGCTCAGTCCCAGGGGTGAAGGGTGTAGGTGCTGTGGAGGTGGCTGGTGCTGGAGTGCTTGTCATCAGCTCCTCCAGAAGCAGAAGCAGCAGAAGCGCCAGCCCCAGAAGAGCGAACCCGTGCTGCAGAAGCCCCAGGAGAACCAGAGTGAGGGCCAGGGGGCGGGATGGTAGCCCTGTCCCTCTTGCCAGGGCTGGCAGCAGATGGCTGAGGCTTGCTGTGCTTCCGCATGGTGTGGGGTTGCTGGCTGGCAGGGAGGCTGGCAGGCACCAAGGCTGGCAGGAAGGCTGGCACCGGCATGCACCAAGGCTGGCAGGGAGGCAGGCACCAAGGCTGGCAGGAAGGCTTGCAGGCAGGCAGGCACCAAGGCTGGCAGGCAGACATGAACCAAGGCTGGCAGGAAGGCTGGCAGGCAGACTGGCTGGCAGCAAGGCTGGCAGCAAGTCTTGCAGGGAGGCTGGCAGCAAGGCTGGCAGGGATGCTGGCAGCAAGGCTGGCAGGGATGCTGGCAGCAAGGCTGGCAGCAAGGCTGGTAGCAAGGCTGGCAGCAAGGCTGGCAGGCAGACATGCAGGCAGGGCAGGCAAGGTAGTTGATGTGTCTGGAAGCAGGTCTTTCCTCTGAATGGCGACCTGCTTCCGAGCTGCTTCCGTTATATCCGCAGGGCTGATGTAATGCATCCTCACCGCATGCGCAATTAACGCCAGGCATCCATTAGGCTTCCGCTGTGCATCCGCTGTGCATCCGTTTCATCCATTCGGCGTCCACTGTGCATCCGCTGTATCCGTTCCACGTCTGCTTTGCTGAGCCCCCCCGGAAGCCAAGTGGATGTGCCATCCGCTCCCATCCGCTTCCATCCGCTAGGCTTCCATTCCGCATCCACTTTGCATCCGCCCTGCGTCCTCCCCGCATCCGTGTTATCTGCTCCGTTTATGCAAATTTTTGCCCCTTTTGAGAGTGGATAACAATGGATGGAACATTTTGCTCGTCCGCTGTGTCCTTTTTGCATCCGTTGGCCAGTGTGACATGGGCTTAAGTCCCCAGTGCCAGGGGGATTGCTTGTCTAAGAGTCTGTGCAAAGGTTCAGCCACGGAAGCTTTATGAGGCAAGAAGGAAGCGTAAAAGTTCAGAAGTCCTAAAAAAGCCTGGAGCCTAGTCTTGTTAGTTGGCGTGAGTGCCTCATGAATAGCCCTTACTTTGGATTTGATTGGGTGAATACCAAAAGTGTCAATTCTGTATCCTAAAAATTCTACCTGAGTGGTGGCAATAGTGCACTTGTCTTTCTTTAGTTTAAGGCCATGGCTGTCTGATACAGTCAAGGATTCCTCTGACTCTTTGCAGTAACTGAGGCTTGTCAAGGGCAGATATAAAAATGTCATCAAAGTATGGAACTACACTTGGTAATCCTTGGAGAAGCCTTTCCATTAAGGCCCTGTCACACTGCCCAACGGATGCAAAACGTATGTAAAAAGGACACAACGGATGAGCAAAATGTTCCATCCATTGTTATCCGCTCTCAAAAGGGGCAAAAATTTGCATAACCAGAGCAGATAACACGGAAAGGAACGGACACGGGGAGGACACAGGGCGGATGGAAAGCGGATGCGGAATGGAAGCCTAGCGGATGGGAGCAGATGGCACATCCGCTAGGCTTCCAGGGGATATCAGCAAAGTGGACGTGGAACGGATACAGCGGATGCACAGCAGATGCAGAGCAGAAGCCTAGCGGATGCACAGTGGAAGCCGAACGAATGCCGAGCATTAATTGCGCATGCGGGGGGGGGGTGCATTGTGTAAGCCACATGGATATAATGGGAAGCAGCTTGCACATGGCCAGCATTCGGAGGAAAGATCTGCTGCCGGATACATCGAGTCCTTGCCTGCCCTGCCTGCATGCCTGCCTGCAAGCCTTGCTGCCAGTCTTCCTGCCAGCCTGCCTCCAAGCCTCCTGGCCAGCCTCCCTGCCAGCCTTGCTCTCTGCCTGCCTGCCAGCCTTGCTGCCACCTGCCTTCCAGCCTCCCTGCCAGCCAGTCTGCCTGCCAGCCTTGGTGCCTGCCTGCCAGCCAGCCTTGGTGCCAGGCTTCCGACCAGCCTTGGTGCCAGGCTTCCGGCCAGCCTTGGTGCCTGCCAGTCTCCCTGCCAGCCTCCCTACCAACCAGCAACCCCACAACCATGGGGAAGAAGTGAAAGTCTCAGCAACCTGCCGCCATCCCTGGCAAGAGGGACAGGGCCACCCTCCCGCCCCCTGTCCCTGACTCTGCTTCTGCTGGGGCTTCTGCTGCTCGGGCTCACTCTTCTGGTGCTGGAGCTTCTGCTGAAGCTGCTCCTGGCGGTGGTGCTTCTGCTGGTGCTTACTCTGCTGAAGCTGCTCCTGGTCCTGCTGGTCCTGCTCTTCCTGCTTGTGCTGCAGGACTTGCTCATCCTGCTCGTACTGCTCGTGCTCCTGGTCTTACTCGTCCTGTTCGTCCTGCTTGTCCTGCTCGTCCTGCTCATGCTCCTGGACCTGCTGGTGCTGGTGGTGGTGGTGGTGGTGCTGCTGCTGCTGCTGATCCTGCTGCTGCTGCTGCTGCTGCTGATGATGATGATGATGATGATGATTATGATTATGATTATGATTATGATTATGATTATGATTATGATCCTGATGATGATGATGATGATGATGATGATGATGATGATGATCCTACTGCTGCTGCTGCTGCTGCTGCTGTGGAGGAGCAGCCCCTAATACCTGGGAGCCCCTCTGATGAGGGCCCATCTGGTCCTGCCAAAGGGAGGAAGAGGCGTATGCGGGGACGGGAGAGGAGGTAATACTATATTGAGGAGGAACACGAGTATGAGGTGCTGGAGTGGCTGAGAGAGAATGACTATCTGTGGCGGAAGGGACACCATCTCAACAGGGACACCAAAAGGAAGCAGGCTGCTTGGAGAGAGAGGGCGGAGAGTATGGGTTACACTTCGGAGGTGCTCCTCAGCTGGTGGAAGCACATGCACACCTGGTACGGGAAGCTGCACCTGAAGAAATCTGGCCAGGCCATGGTTAAGCTGACGGACAGAGAGACCTACGTCATGGCCAAGTGCAGCTTCCTGGAGGGTGAGATCCGCCACCGAGGAGCACCAGGAGCCCCTCTCACAACCCTCTCTCTCCGGCAGCCTGCTGAGACCCAGTCCTCTTCCGGCCGAGAGTCAGTCCCTGTCTCCAGGCAGGTTTCTGTAGAGCGTGCCACAGCGGAGAACCCGCGGACAGGTGTTGTAACCATTGTGGAGCGCGTGGAGGACTCCCTGGTGCGGTGGGAGAAAGGAGATGTCGTGTGCACCACAGCCATAGCCGCATCCACCACCTCCAGCTCTACCTCCACAGAAAGGCAGAGAGCCAGACAGCAGGAGGGGCAGAGCCACACTGTCAGGGACACCATCTGCACCAGTATAGATCTCCTCTCTCAGCTGGTCCACACTGACTCCTCATCCTCCAACCGCAAGCCCTTCCTCACCTATGTCAACCAGACCCTCAGGAACATGGAGGAACCCCAGTACCAGGTGGTGAAGGACCGGATCACCAAGCTGCTTCACAACCCTCCAGATCCAAAGGAACCTGCTTCCACCCAGTCCAGTTCTGCTCCTCCACCTCCACCCCAGGTGATGTCCCTCCCATTCCAAGGCTTCCCACAGCCCCTCACCTACCAGGGCTATGGCTACCAGGAGGTCCAGCAGCACAGGCAACAGCCCTTCCCAGTCCAGGCACAGAGTCATCGGACGACACCGTTGCCACCGGTTCCACTGATGCCACCGATGCCACCCACAACAATGATGCCACCGACAACAGCAAAGCCACCCATTCCAGTCCTCACCGAGCTGTAGACCAGACAGCCCCACTACATTACTCCTTCCTCCACCCCACAGCCAAGCCCGGTCTCAGTACATCTGTCATCAGTACTGGGGCTGACACCCCATAGCATGGAGGAAGGACCTCTCAGCATCAAGGATCTGAGCCAGCTGTCTGAGAGCTTCCTCAAAACACCGTCCCCTGTTGTCCTCTCGGGGCCAGGCACCCCAATGATGATACAGACCAGCACTCCAGCACCACCCACCTCCACAGCACCTGGACCCTTCACCCCTGAGACTGGGCACACCTCCGAGTGACCAATAAGAGTGCCAGAGACTGGGTAGCTGGCTACCTGTTGACTTTATTTGGACACTTGACTTGGGTCATTTTTTTTTTACAGCTTCTTGTTCAATAAAGTTAATCTTTGATTCACACACTTGCTTCATTTCTTTTTTTTAATAAAGTCTTGGTGGAAACTTTTAGAATTGGTTATAGCCTTTGCATGCTTGTGGGATGGGTTAAGATAGCAGTGGGATGGGCAGGGATACCTTTGGGATGGGTAATAGCTGTGGGATAGATAAACCTCCAGTGCAAGCATACTGGGACTGTATGGTCCACTCTCCCAGGTGCCACACCTATGGCCCTTTATTATCAATAATAATGTAATAATTATCCACACATGTCAACACAAACACAACTCTTTATTAAATGCCCTGTTCATTGTAGGCCCACCCAACATACATGGCCCAATCTCATCCATGTGATGAGGCAGGCTGAAAGAAGCACCCATTAATCATCTATCATCCTGTCTTGCCACTCCACTGCTCCAGCTGGGGAGTTGCACCAGTGTCTCAGGAGGTTGCGCTGCTTCTTCCCTTCATGCGAGGCTCTGTTGGGGCCTTGCACATCCTCAGTGTCTATCAGGTTTCGCCCTTGCCTCCATGTCCCCATTGCCTTGATGGAGGTCCATGAGCCTGTTCTGCAAGACTGGGTAGCGGGTGCGCATGAGATTGTGCAGGATGCAACAAGCTTCCACGATCCTCCTCACAGTATCTGGGCGATGCTGCATGGTGGAGAGAAGTACCTGGAACCTGTTGGCCAGGATGCCAAAGGCGTTCTCCACCACCCGCCTTGCCCTGGATAGCCTGTAGTTGAAGATCCTCTCTTCACGGGTGAGGCAGCTGGAAGTGTAGGGCTTCATGAGGTAGTTTCTGAGGGAGAAGGCATCATCCCCCATGATGAAGTAGGGCACATCTTGTGTGTCATTGGGCAGGGGGTCTGGATCTGGAAAGCCCATGATGAGGTTGCATTCCAGCCCCTCCTTGAGGTCACTGGCGTTGTATACCTGGGCATCTGAACATGAGCCACTGCCTGAAGCATCGATGTACATGAACTTGTAGTCAGCATCGACCACGGCGAAGAAGACAATGCTGAAGAAGCCCTTGTAGTCAAAATAAATGGAGCCCAACTTGGCTGGAGATTTGCAGGCCACGTGCTTGCCATCTATGGTTCCAACAGTGTGTGGGAAGTTCCACCTCCGATACCACTGCTCTGCAACTTTCTTCCATCCTTCATCAGTGGAGGGGCACTGGAGGAGCTCTTCCAGGTATTCTTCGATGATGGCCTGCACCACTTCTCTGATCACAATGCTGATGGTGTTGTGTGGCACCCTCCAGCCGTACTGCATGCTCCTGTAGGTGGTCCCTGAGGCCAGGTGGTGCAGAGTGAGTGCCACCTTGAGCCCAGGTTCCAGGCTGGGCCGGAAGTTGGGGTTTGCCTTGGTCAACCTGGGTGTCAGCCACTGCACAACTTCATCAAACATGGCTGGAGGCATCCTCATGAAGTTCTGGAATGCACGAGGGTCTTTGTTCCTGAGCTCCACCATCAGCTTGTTGTACAGTCCGTCCTCTCCATCTTCGGACCCAGACGCTTCTTGGCCACCTCTTTTTCTTCCCGTACTAGAGTTCACAGAGCCTGCAGATGGCTTCACACTGTTGCAGAAGGATGGTGGCTGCCAAAAGGACTGTGTTACGATCCACGGTGGACATGACTGGATGCTATGGAAGAGCAAGAGTCAGATGAAGGCTGCAGAGGTCTGCACCGCTGGGCTGCTGTTCTGAAAGTGAGATGCAGGTGAGTTGCTCCTCCTTTTTATAGGCAGTATAGGTGTCCCTTTGCATCCTCTAGGCATCCTCTAGGCATCCTCTAGGCATCCTCTAGCCATCCTCTAGGCATCCTCTAGACATCCTTAATATCCGAGATAGGTCCCCTCTGCAAACGTTTTTTCCGTTTTAAATGCTTTGTTTCCATTCTGCATCCGCTAGGCATCCGTTCTGCATCCATTCTGCGTCTGTTCCGCTTCCTCCCTGCGTCCGAGCGGATGTGAGTTGCGCGGATGCGGAACGGATGCCTAGCGGATATAGCGGATGCGTAACGGATATAGAACGGGTGCCTAGCGGATGCGTAGCGGATGCAGAATGGACGAATTGGATACATTTTCCACGCAAAAGTTTTGAGCAGCTCAAAACTTTCTGAGTGGATGAAACGTCCATAAATGGATTCTGGACAGATAGAGAGGAAGCAAAACGGAGGCAGTGAGCACAGAACGGATACATCGCGTTAACCAACAGATGGCAAGCTTTTTTGTCCATTTTACATCCTCTTTGCATCCGTTGGTGCAGTGTGATAGGGGCTTTAAGGATTGAAAAACCCCTGGGGCTACACTTATGCCAAATTGGAGGCGCTTACATTTAAAAACACTGTACGTTCCAATAGTTTGTAGTTCAGCAGTTGTGTCATCTACAGGGAACTGTTGGTAGGCCTGTGACATGTCTAATTTGGCGAAAATGGTTCCTGGCTCAAAAGAATGTAGAAGGTGCTGGATAACAGAGATTGGATAGGCGCTGATCTGTAAATAACTGTTTAATGATGTCTTGTAATCAGCGCAGATTCTCACACTCCTGTCTTTCTTCAGGGGTGTCACTATTGGGGTTTCCCATATTGCAAAGTCCACAGGCTCCAATACACCTTGTTTAATTAATTTATCCAGTTCAATGTCTAATTTGGGGTGGATTGCAAATGGTACCCTTCGAGGCTTTAAACGGATTGGTACCGCCTAAGGATCCATGTTGAAAGATATTGGAGTCCCTGAATAACAGCCAAGCCCTTCGCTAAATACACCAGCATAGTCATTAAACAAGGTATCCACTTCATCATTTGCAATAGAGTGGATTCCGCTTATGTGGAGACCGAGGACAGGGAACCAGTCCAACCCCAAAAGGCTAGGGAGAGCACCATCCACTACCACTAAAGGCAAGTGATCTTTAAAATTTTGAAATTGTACAAAAAACTTGCCTTTTCCAATAATTGGGATGGTTCTGCCCTGGTAGTCATGTAGGGTTAACTGGCAGTCGAGAAGCTTCTTCTTAGCCATTCTGGGAAGCAGTTGTTTCAATGTGCTCCAAGAGATGATGGACAGTGCTGAGCCTGTGTCAATTTCCATCCTGCAAGGTTTCCCTTCTATAGAAACAAAAATACTAATTTTGTTAGAGCCTTTGTTAATCAACTTGGCTTGATAGCAGGTAAAACAGTCTTCAACTTGTTTTTGGAAATGCTGGGTTGTCTGAGGCTTTTGGGTAAAAGTCTTTCCTGCTTGACAGACCCTGGCTAAATGACCCTTCCTTTGGCATTTTAGACAAATAACATTCCTGAACTTGCAGGATGGACAGCTTACACAAATGGGCTGGTGCCGTGGAGGTAGATTGGGGTTTGGCCTATATTCTCCGTGACTGGTTTTTTGCTGCCTGAGGCGATTTACATCATTAGCCCCTTCAGAGCCTTCTTCTGATAAAACTTCATCGTAATGGATAGCTGAGCTGCCTTGACTAATTGGATTTCCCTGAATTTCTGCTGCAGAAAGCACAGATATTTCAGCAGCTTGGGACTCTTCAACTGCTACCTTAAGGGTTAAATCTCTTTTAGCCAAAAGACGTCTTTGTAGCCTTAAATCCCTGACTCCACAGACTAGTTGGTCTAGTAACATGTCTTCCAGATAGTCTCTAAACCCACAATGCAAAGCAGCTGTTCACAGGGCAGCCATATATCCACTAATAGTCTCTCCCTCAGCTTGAACCCGTCTCTTAAAAGCATGACATCTGGCAATTTGGGATGGTTTAGAGGAATAGTGGTTGGAAAGAATTTCTTGCAATTCTTCCCATTGAACAGTAATGAGCCAGTAATGCCGTAGCAGTGTCAAACACTGTGGCTCCACAATAACTTAAAAAGTAGGACTTCTTCCTATGGTTGGAAATGTCAGCAAGGTCTGTGGCATCTAGAAAACAGTCAAATCAGTTCCTGTAGGACTCCCATGTTTCCACTGTCGGTTTGAAAGGCAGGAATGCAAGGTTCAAAGTCATTTCGACTCAGAGGTGCCGGATCTTTTGAGGGAAGATGAAATTCGTGCTCGCGAATAGTGACAGTAGCTCTTAAAGTGACTTCAGCTTGGTAGTGAGTTCAGCTCTTTTTGTGGTGACTTCACTCAGCGATTCTTTGCCTGGTTACCTCTTATATGTATTCCGCCCTCGTTGCCAGTGTTGTGGAGTGGCAGAATAACCTGAGGCAAACACGGAGCGAACTTCAGCTTTTTACTTTATTGAAACAATAAAGGGTTGCCGTAGCTGCCGCACTAACAAGGCAGCCAGCTGGCGGACAACAGCTGATGCTGTTTGACCGCTCCCTTTTATAGCCGGCTGTCAAATGGCATCAGCCAATAGGAACGGTCCATGTTCCTACTGGAAACACGGACCAGAGTGAATATTTCGGCTTTAGTCCATTGCGAACGCTACACCTGATGCATCAGATTGAATGAGACCTAGTTTAGACTGAGGCCCTTTTCCACATTGAAACATCTTTGCCAGCACATTGAAACCTCTTTGGCATCTATAAAAGGTTTTGTGGATGAAATGTGGTCAAGACTACCAGGAAGCTCTCACATTTTGTTGAGGCTTTAAACAGGATCCATTGGACCAGATCTCCACCCTAAAAATTACTTTTCCCCAATGTATTACAGTGCCAATTCTGAAGAAGGCAAACCCAAAATGTACTGGTAAATTACAAGGAGAACACACACACACACACACACACACACACACACACACACACTCCCCCTTCTAACCATGCTGGAGCAGGTGATTGGACTAGAATAGATATCTCATTATCTTTCTCCTCCCTCTCTTCCTCCATCTTCATTTCTTTTTCTTTCTGTCCCTTCCTTCCATCCCCCCTCTTTCTTTGTCCCTTTTTCTTTCTTTCCCTTTTCTCTTTATTTTCTTCTTTTCTTTCTCTCTTTCTTTTCTCTCTCTCTTTCTCTCTCTCAGGCTCATCCCTTTGGATCAGGGGTCACCAAACTTTTGGGCTTCAGGGACCACCAAACTCATAATTTTAAATCCCGGAGACCACTAATATGAATTTTGACTGATGGTGGCTTTCTGGCATTGGTGGGAGAGAGAGAGAGAGAGATCTGATCCAACCTCTCTCTCTCCCTCTCTCTCTCACACACAGGCAGGGATGGGATTTAGACCCCTGATCTAAAGCTGTCAAAACTCCAAAAACTGATCAAGTAGCTCTAGGGAGGCCAGTCATAAATTAGAACACTTGCTAAACGACCGGTCATTAAGGACCACTTATATTTGGTTTGCCAGTCACCTGGCCACACCCACCCAGTCTTGTGACCAACAAACCACACCCTTAAATTAGACCACACCCACAGAAATTTGAATCCCACCGGTGGGAGACACCGAGGATGAGTTTGTAGCACCAAGAGGGCAGTGGACCAAAAAAGTTTGGGAACCACTTGTTTAAAGCTTAAGCAAGAGAAAATAAACTGAACCTTCACCTCTCAAAAATCTATCTTAATGTGTATATTTGAAATCCAGTTCTTTGTTTCTTGTTTTTCTTTTTTGGTAACTCAGTAACTTTAAAAATATCATTTGCTTTATCAAAATTGATCTGGTAAACTTGAAAATGCATTTTAGAAACAGCCTTTTTTTGTAGATAAACATTGTGAGTACTTTCATAGGGATTACATTGGAAAAATTTGAGGAAAACATAAATGCAAGTGTCATTGTCTCTTTTGGCATTTTCAGACTTTCTAATGTATTAATCTATTTGTTGCGTCGACATTCAGGCTCCCCTCTGGTCTGCGTTCCTGGTGGGACCACGGACCGCCCTGATTGGCTAACGCCATTTGACAGCTGGCTATAAATAGGACTGTCAAACGGCGTCAGCTGTTGCCGCTAGCTGACTGCTCGCTAATTCAGGCAGTTGCGGCAACCCCTTTGCTTTAAAGAAATAAAGATTCTTACCTTGTTGTTCCGAGTCCGCCTCAGTTCTTATCTGCCGCTCCACAACACTGGCGACGAGGATGGGATACTGAGGTGACCGGAGAACACAGCTGAGCACAGTCACTTTTAAAGAGCCGGAGTCACTAAGCAAAAAGAGCCGAGGCCACTACGAGCTGCCTGTCACTATCGCTGACACCATTTCGCGAGTGCGAAATGCAACTTTTATACTGAAGAGACTGTCATCGCTGAAGAGATGTCTTCACCCCCTGCGTTCCCGCCATTTAGACTGTCGGCAGAGACTTGGGAATCATATAGGAGCCGTTTCAACTGCTTCCTGGATGCTATAGACCTCACTGAAGCTTCAGCCCATAGAAAAAAGTCCTATTTCCGAAGCTTTTGTGGGGCTGCGGTTTTTGACACTGCCACAGCATTGGTAGCCCCACAACCTGTCAAAGAAGTCCCTTGGGGGGAGCTGCAGGAAATCCTCTAACTCACCCAAGCCCTCACAAATTGCTACTTTGGGGTCTGCTGCCTTACATTGTGGATTCAGGGATTATTTAGAGGATATGCTCCTAGACCAAATAATGTGTGAGGTTAAAGACCTAAAGCTACAAAGGCGGCTATTAGCTAAAAAGGACCTAACCTTAGCAACAGCTATTGAGGAGTCTCAAGCTGCTGAGCTTTCTGCTCAATCTGCAGCTGAAATCCAGGGAAGCCCAATCAAACAAATTAGCTCATCAGCCCAATTTGATGAGGTTTTTCCTGATAAAGACTCTGAGGATCCACTTGTTATAAACTGTCTTAAACAACAGAGACCCCCTTCAGTAGACTCTAAATCTAAAGCTAGTTCCCCCCCCCCCCCGGCAGCAACCCATCTGCTTAAGCTGTGGGGGAAATCACTTAAGAGCATCCTGTAGGTTCAGGAATGCCATCTGTTTAAATTGCCAGAGGAAGGGCCACCTAGCAAGGGTCTACCAAGCTGGGAAAACCTTTATGCAGAAACCTCAACCAAACCCCATCTTTCAAAGGCAAGTGGAAGACTGCTATACCTGTTACCACTTCAATCAGTTCCACAACAGCTCTAACAAAATCAGTATTTTTGTCTCCTTAGAAGGTAAACCTTGCAAGATGGAGGTGGATACAGGATCTGCTCTCTCCATTATTTCTTGGAACACCCTTAAGAAGCTGCTACCTGAATTTCCAAAGAAGAAGCTCCTTGACTGCCATCTGACTCTACGAGATTACCAAGGCAAGAATATTCCTGTCCGCAGGAAAGGCAAGTTCTTCATTCAATTCCAAACTTTTAAAGGCCATCTACCTCTTGTTATGGTGAATGGTGCTCTCCCCAGTTTACGAGGTTTAGATTGGTTCCCTACCCTCGGTCTAAATATAACAGGCATCCACTCAGTCTGTAACACTGATATAGACTCTCTATTCAAAGACTATGCTGATGTATTCAGCGAGGGTTTGGGATGTTATTCTGGCACCCCCATATCATTTACTGTAGGCCCTCAGGCAACTCCTGTACGCTTAAAACCTTGCAGAGTGCCTTTTGCAATCCGTCCTAAGTTTGATAAGGAACTTGACAAACTAATCAAACAAGGAGTATTAGAACCAGTAGACTTCGCTAAATGGGAGACCCCCATAGTAACCCCTCTTAAAAAAGATGGTAACATCAGAATTTGCGCTGATTACAAAATTTCCCTGAATAAATACCTCCAAATCAGCACTTATCCAGTTCCCATTATCCAGCACCTTTTACATTCTTTTGAACCTGGGTCTATTTTCGCAAAACTTGATATGTCCCAAGCATACCAGCAATTCCCAGTGGATGATCACATAGCAGAACTATAGACGATAGTAACTCACAGGGGAGCTTTTAAGTGCAAACGCCTTCAGTTTGGTGTGAGTGTAGCCCCTGGGATATTTCAGTCCCTGATGGAGAGGCTACTTCAAGATCTCCCTGGGGTAGTTCCTTATTTCGATGATATCTTAATTTCAGCCACAGATAAATCTTAGTTGTTACAGAGAGTAAGGTCAGTTCTAGACAGATTCAGACTAAATGGCCTCAAACTAAAGAAAGAAAAATGCACTATTGCCACTAAGCAAGTTGATTTCCTGGGCTATAGAATTGATGCCTCTGGCATACACTCTATAGAGTCTAAAGTCAGAGCCATCCACGAGGCACCTACTCCTACCAACAAAACCGAACTCCAGGCCTTTTTAGGACTTCTCAATTTCTATGCTGCATTCCTCCCTTACAAAGCTTCAATCGCAGAACCTTTACATAGACGTTTGGACAAAAAGTCCCCCTGGCACTGGGGACCTAGGGAAGCCTATGCCTTCCACTCTGTTAAATCCTTGATCACCTCTAATGCAGTTTTGATTCAGTTCAACCAACATCTTCCATTAGTTCTTGCTGCAGACGCTTCCCCTTTCAGTATAGGGGCTGTTCTTAGTCACAGACTGCCAAATGGCTCTGAGGCATCCATTGCCTTCTTCTCCAGAACTTTTTCTTCAGCTGAGCACAACTACAGCCAGATAGATAAAGAAGCCTTAGCTGCAGTTGCCTCTTAAAAAATTTCACGAATTCCTCTATGGCCATCACTTTGAACTAATCACGGATCATAAGCCTTTGCTAGGCCTTTTGTCTGCTGATAAACAAACACCTCAGATTCTATCACCAAGGATGACTAGATGGACTTTGTTTTTGTTTACCTCCAGTTTATCTCCTGTGAATTTGAGCTATACCTGGCCAACCTGGGAGTCAGGCATGCCCTCACAGCTCCTTTTCACCCTGCTAGCAACAGGATGGCTGAGAGAGCAGTTAGGTCAGTAAAAGAAGCCCTAGTGAGATTTGGCCAAAGTGACTGGCACTACAAGTTGTCTAGATTTTTACTTTATCAGCACACAACCCCTTATGCCACTACCAATAGGTCCCCAACCAAACTCCTTATGGGAAGACGTTTGAGGACTTCCCTGGACAGGCTGCACCCCCACTACGCCCCACTGACTCCACTAGGATCTGACAGCCAACCTAGGGAATTTAACTTAAAAGACCTAGTCTATGCCCGCAATTATGCAGGCCACCCTTTATGGCTGCCAGGAATAGTCATAGCTATAACAGGCCCTAGGTCATATAGGGTGCTGCTGGAGGATGGTCGCACTTGGCGCAGACACATCGACCAGCTAAGGAGACGATGGGAAGTGGCCGCTGACGGACCCGGTCTACCACCCACCGACCAGAGCCTACCTTCGACTGATGACAGCCTGCCGCCACCAACCGAGGACACCAGGGGAAACCGCGGACGGAGGGACCTACCTTCTCCTACTCCTGACGACCCTTCAGCTGTTCCAGTCAGCGAGACTCCCGCGACGACCAGTTCTGAAGAGGCCCAGGGCATGAAGGACTTCGATGAGCCAACCAAGACTCCTGCTCCTCGACGATCCAACTGCCAGAGAAGGTGGCTGGCCTACCTAAAGGATTACGCATACTCCTTACCAGGGGAAAGGAGTGTTGCGTCTACATTCAGGCTCCCCTCTGGTCTGCGTTCCTGGTGGGACCGCGAACCGCCCTGATTGGCTAACGCCGTTTGACAGCCAGCTATAAATAGGGCTGTCAAACGGCATCAGCTGTTGCCGCTAGCTGACTGCTCGCCAATTCAGGCAGTCGCGGCAACCCCTTTGCTTTAAAGAAATAAAGGTTCTTACCTTGTTGTTCCGAGTCCGCCTCAGTTCTTATCCGCTGCTCTACAACACTATTATTGGACATTTTAATGTATAAATATTTAATCAAAATTATTTATTTTAATTAAAATAAAAGTCTATTTTGTCTGAGCCAATACAATTCCCAAAAATAAATTGAGTTTGGTAACTTCATTCCTTCTAGCCAAATACATTTTTTTAAAACAACATTTTTCTTTCATGACACCTCAAATGCAACTAGAAGCAAATATATGACAAATTGAAGCCAATAGAGAGTGCAAGAAAAAGAATAATTATAACTATCACCTGTGCCATCAAGCATACAGGGAGGTGAGATTCCTTGATTTTGGGTGAACTTTGAGGACCTTATTTTAAAATCGTTTGTGCCCTAGGCTGGCCCCACCCCTCTCTCCATCCCTCTCCCCCCCCAGTCAGTCCTCTTTGTGCATGTGCAACATTGTGTTCATGCCCAAGCTGACTGTGTTCTTCCCCGCCCAGTCACTCCTTAAGGTATTTCTTTTTTATTCTCCCTCTTGACAATCGGCTGTTCCTATGATCAGCTGTGCCGGGATTCCTCTTGCTTACTTACTGCTTCATCCAGGAGCTTTCCCTGGAGCCCAGGAAGGCAAAAAATGGAGAGGGGTGCAGATCTCCTCTGCCCCCTCCATTTTTTGCCTTCCTGGGTCCAGAGAAGCTTCCTGGGAGCAAAAAATGCCCCCTCCAGGAGCCTCCCCTGAGACTCAGAAGGCCCTAAAAATGGGGGGGTGCTGCAAAAAAGCCACACCCACCCAATCACATGGCCATACCCACCCAGCCACACCCTCAAATTTTGGTTGTTACAAAATTTGAATTCCTCCCCTGCTTATAGATAAAAAAGATGTAGCACTTTGTGTTCTGTATGTAAAGTGGATGACTCCAAACCTACCATTCTGATTG
>BLBF01000044.1:21645729-21716756 GCA_015471245.1 Laticauda colubrina | reverse complement strand
TCCACCAGACTGTCAATCATTTGGAAGCCTGCACTCTCAAATAGAAAGATCTCCATGCCACAAGCCAGGCAAACACCTGGGCAAAAACAGACTCCCTCTGATAGCTCCAACCTAACCCCCCCACCAGGCACCCAGGTGAAACCCAGCTTGCTAATGAAGAGCAGCCATCCCTTCACACGGAGCCAAGCTGCACTAAAAGCCTCCAACACAAGAACAGACTGTTGCCAGCCAATCAAAGCCACAAAACAGACAGAAGAAACCAGGAACATCAATCAATCAAACTCCAAGTCCAATGAAACAGGTCCAGGCTCCCAACCAATCAGAATGGACCAGCCTCAAATTTAAAACCAGGAGCTGTAAGACCCATATCCATACAGAAGCCTGAAGATGGCAGATGAGATTCTGCTGAAACGTTGCTACAACTTTAACAGAACTACAATGACGTGGGATAATACCCGAAGGAAGCTGAACAGCACACACACACACACACACACACACACACACACACACACACACACACATACATATATATATATATATATATATATATATATATATATATATATGATATCATATAAGATATAATAATGCTTATAAAATATGTTAATATTTATCTTATGTGAAACAATTGCCTACATTCATTTGCACAGCAGAATAATTTGGCTACTGTAGCTCTTTCAACAGAATTAAACCTAAAGGTAACCTTACATCTCTAAGGCACCAAAGCTTTCTTAATTAGACTATGGCTAATACATCAGGATAGATAACTTTTTTGTGCTAATAATTTTATTGCAAGCATTAATGTTCTTTCCAAATGAATGACTATGCAGGTAGAGAGGGAATTTAGAGGAGGATTACAATTTACAAAAAGTTTTTGCAAAGGTTCAACTGATCACAAATTATCAAAGTATCAGAAATCTGATTAGCTTACTTCTCACTATTCTCTCCACCCCTAGGATATTTATTCCCAAGTATCCATATGTTAGATTTTTATCTCCTCATCAAGCACATTTTAAATAATGCCCTGGAACTCAGCAACTCAACATTCATTCATTAATCCATTCAATCATTCTTCCTAAGAATTATATCTGCCCATCTTTTTGATGTATATAAACCATAATATGTATGGATAGATTATCACAGATGAAAACTACAAATTGAATACCCAAACAAATAAATAAACATTTTTGTTTTACAAGTAGGTGTCAGGGAACTACAGCATCAGGATATACAAAATGACAAAAGCTGCATCATAATATCATGCCAAAAGCTTTATCATTTTGGACTGTTTTTCATCCTCTCTTTCATCTCTGTTGTTTAGAGGCATTATTGTTTAGAGGCATTATTGTTTAACTTCTTAAAATTGCAGTAGGGCAGAAAGCCTTTTATGTGGCAAGGTGGATGAGTGGGAATATTTCAGTTTACATAAGTAAGAGGTTACTCCACTCTTGCTACACTATATAGCAAAAAGAAAAAAAGAGTTAAATGCAGTTGCAAAAAATAGATTAGTCTTGATGCATAGAACTTTTATCTATTCCCACAAAGAATTTTTCTGTTATCTGTTATACACAAAAACAGCATACTGCAGAGCCCATTCAAAAATGAAAATGATGCATAAACCAATTAGGAACCTGCTACTTATTCTTATGGATAGCAGCCACCATAGGTAGTACAGTATCCAAGAGAATTTGACAAATATGTCTTGAAACATTGTCTTGCCAGTATATCCTGGTAATGATTTTGTGTTCATAGCATAATATCAGAATCAAGCTCATAGTATACTTTCCAGACAGTGCTGATTCCTCAGCCAAGTACAGCTCTAAAAAGTTAAACATATTAAGTGCAATGCTGTGGGTATAAATCCCAGGAAATGGCTGAAAAGATCAATCATTCAATCATACTGGGGCCTATGTGGTGACTTGAGCCTAATGATGTCCAAATAAATGAAACTGATTGTCCAATGCCTCCTAGTATTCTGTAGTGCATATAATTATGATAAAATAATTAGTAGTATAGAATGCATGTTACTTTTATAATGATCAGTGTTACATATTTGCATACTCACCTCAGATAGAGTGGTCTGGAGGGTGGGAATTTTGACGAGCTGTCATTGGCCGTGAGCTGTCAGCAGCCAGCTATAGAAAGGCTGCTGCAGTTCTGCGAAGCTCAGTTCCTGTAGAGAAAATAAAAAGAGAAAAAATCAACTGGGTCTCGTGTCTCCTTTCCCTGACACAACCCTGGCAATGAGGATGGGATACTGAGACAAAGGAGTGCAGTTGTGCATGTGACAACGAGGACCGAACAAGATGAAATGGCTGGGAACAACTCGCCACCTGCACCATTCAACCCAGCAACTGAAGACTGGGAATCCTACATAGACCGATTCCTTATGTTTCTAGAAGGGAGTGATCTCCAAGGAATCTCCGAACATAGGAAGAGAGCCATCTTCCTCACCCACTGCGGTCCCACAGTATTCAGAATGGCAAAGGCATTGGCATCACCCCATGATGTGAAGAAAATGGCATGGACCGACTTAGATAAATTACACACATTCTTAATAGTGGTAAACGCTTACTCAAATTGGCTAGAGATAAGCATTATGCACTCAACTGCAAGAGAAGCTGTTAAAACTAAGGAAGCTTTTTACAACACATGGCTTACCGGATTTAGTTGTATCTGACAATGGACTGCAATTCACGGCAATTACATTTGAGAAGTTCTTAGCCGAACAAGGGATAAGGCACCGGGCCGGCCGGCTACGAATGGACGGGCGGAACACATGGTCTGTTTCACTAAAGAAACATTACACAAATTGGGAATGGGAGATATACAGGAAAAGATATATAAGCTATTAAGTATACAACACATTACACCAAACACCACAACAAATAAAAGCCCAGCAGAACTATTAATGGGCAGAAAACTAAGATCAAACCTAGACACACTACATCCCTGAATGTAGTCCTGAAAAACCAACAGACTCATCCAGTAAGTGCCGCACATTCAACATAGGGGACCTAGTCTATGCTAGGTCCAAAAAACCTCACGGGGAAACCATTGTGGATACCAGCAACAATAACTCAAATAACGGGACCCAGGTCATACAGAGTAAAAACAGAAGACGGAAAGAGCTGGAGAAGACACATAGACCAAATCAGATCAAGGGCCACACCAAGAAACACTAACCATCAGGGGGAGGAAGAGAAGGAACTTACACAAACTAAAGAATCACTTACAATATTAGACAAAAATAGCCAAGCCAGAGAGGGGGGAGACCCCTCAAACACAAACAAGAGGGGAGGGGAAGACCCTCCTCAAATAAGAGAAGTAACAAAACAAACTCTAACAACGATACAACAACCAATACAGTCCTGATCGGAATTTGCAAACACGTACCTGGAACCATAGTAGAAGAAGACAATGTGGGGAGATTGGAGCAGGCTTCAGAGAACCATCAAGAAGCCATCCTGGCGGGAGCAGCTGAGTCGACTCAACCAGCCAGGAAAGGCCTGGCGGGAGCTGCATGGCTGACTCTATCTTCCAGGAGGCTCCACGGAAGAGGACGGGAGAAGCAACAATTCCGTCCGAACAGTCCGGAGACCAACCCATGACTGAATTGTGCAGGTCCAGTCGAAACTATAAAAGCCCCACCTATTTATGAGACTACGTAACATAGGTGAGACCTGATTGGTTGGACTGGACCACATGAGGAAGGGTGTTATATATTTGCATACTCACCTCAGATAGGCTGGTCCGGACAGCAGGTATTTTGATTAGTCATCACTGGCCGCGAGCCGCAAGCAGCCAGCTATAGAAAGGCTACCGCAGTTCCACAAAGCTCAATTCCTGCAGAAAAATAAAAAGAGAAAAAATCAACTGGGTCTCGTGCCTCCTTTCCCACAATGCAACAATCAGTTTTGTAAAATCTTGTAGAACAGGGATTCAAACTCAATTTAATTGAGGGCCTCATCAGAGTTGTGTTTGACTTTGGGAGGACAGGGGGCATGGCCAGCTCAATGTCACTTGTGTCACGGGCACCTGTGGTGGCCAAGTGCTAAGGCAGAACTTCCCTCAGACCTTCTTTATTATCATAATCTCCATTTCTTCCTTCCTTCCTTCTTTCCTTCCTTTTTTATTCTCTCTTCATTCTCCTTTCTTCTTCCTTCCCCTCTTTCCTAATTTTTTTTTCCTTGCTCTCTTCCCATCTTCCCATCTTTTTCTTTGTCTTTCCTCTTTCCCTTTTGTTCAGTTCATGGGAAATGAGACTCAGAGATCAGTGTAACTTCAGCACTTTTATTTAGTTCCGAAAGTCCATCTTAACCAGGAGCCGCGGCAGCTCTTTTTATAGAGAGCTGCTCGCTGCTAGTGTCCAATGATGGCTAGTTGTTTTTCCTGCCGCTCGAATTGGCCAATCATAGCCCTGCTATGATTGGCCAATCAGCGTCAAGAAAAATAGCCAATCGGCATCGGGTATTTGTTGTCCAATAGGAATAGCCTGTTAGGAGTATGTTAATATGGAACACCCCTCCCCTCTTGGGATGGTCCTACCGTATGTAGTCACGTAAGTAGGCAGGGCTTTTAGGTTGCCTAGTTGACTTGCACAGTTTAGTTGTGTCGTCGTCTTCAGCGGGTTCGGACAGGATCGCTGTTTCTTCTGTCCTTCTCTGTCGAAACTCCTGGAAGGTAGAGTCAGCCTTGCCGCTCCCGCCCGGTCTATTCAGGCTGGTAGAATCAGTCCGGCTGCTCCTTTCCAACAAGGCATGAAGGTCTATTTGTGCTTCTTGTTCCGCGCTGAAGACTTCTGCGGGTAGGTCATTGTTTTTGCTTGCGTTTATTTGGAAATGTTTTTTATTGTAATTATTTTGGTTTTCCAGGGTTTCTTTTTCTCCCGGAAGTTTTCTTTTTCTACCAGAGGGGTTTCTTTTTCTACCGGAGGGTTCCCCCCCCCCCCCTTATTTGTTACTGAGTGGTCTCCCCCCTCTCTGGTTGGTGGGTTGCTGCTTTTGTGTAACACTTGTGGTGGTGTTGGTGTGTGTGTGTGTGTGTGTGTGTGTTGTTGTTCTTTGTGTCTGGGTGTGTCGGTGGTGCGTTGTAGTGTTCGTGACCGTAACTGGTCAATGTGTCTTCACCAGGTTCGGCCGTCATCTGTCTCTAGTCTATAGGACCATGGTCCAGTTATTTGTGTAATTATTGCCAGCACCCACAATGGGTGGCCGGTGGGGTTTTTTGCATATACTAAATTTCCTGGTTTGAATTTGCGATACTTGCTAGAGGAGTTGGTTGGTTTTTCAGCAGCGTATGTTGGGTGTAATCCATCTAATTGTGATCTTAGTTTTCTGCCCATTAGTAATTCTGCCGGGCTTTTATTTGTAGTGAAGTTTGGTGTTATGTGCTGTATAATGAACATTTTCTCAATTCTTTCTTGCATTTACCCTGTGTCTAATTTGTCTAATGTTTCCTTGGTATATCGGACCATGCGTTCCGCCCTTCCGTTCACTGCTGGTCGGGCCGGTGCTGTCAAGGCATGTCATATGCCATGTTCAGTTAGGAATTTTTTGAATGGTAATGCTGTAAACTGTGGGCCATTATCGGAGACAAGCACGTCTGGTAGCCCATGTGTGGTGAATAGTTTTCGCAGTTGTTTGATAACTGCTTTGGTAGTAGTCGAGTGCATGAGGCTTACTTCCAACCAATTGGAGTAAGCATCTACTATGATTAGAAATGTATGCCCTTTTGTTGGCCACACGAAGTCTATATGTATTTATGACCAGGGGCCCCTTGGCATTTCCCAGTCCAGGACAGGTACTGAAGGGGGTGCAGGGCAGGAGTTTTGACATTTCCCACAGGTTTCGACCCATTTCCCAATGTCTTTGTCCATCCCTGGCCACCATACATAGCTCCTGGCCAGGGATTTCATTCACACGATGCCCGGGTGGCCTTTGTGCAACATACACAGTACCTGGTCTTGTAATTTTTTGGGTATTATGACCTGATCACCCCAAAGTATACAACCTTTCAGTAATGACAGTTCGGTTTGCCTATTCTTAAAAGGTTTGAAAATAACGTCTGTCTTGTTTTCTGGCCACCCTTTTCCTACCCAGTTTAACATTTGTAACAATGTCTTGTCTTTTTCGGTCATTCTGTCAATGTCGGCTGCGGTTATTGGTAGGTTTGCCAAAGTCTCGATTTGTAGGGTGGAAGTGGTTGGTGCTGGGTCAGTCTCTATGTCTGGTAAGGGGGTGCCGCTCAAAGCATCGACATGAGAAATGTCTTTACCGGGTCGATGGATTAGTCTATAATTGTATGCCGCCAGGAAATCAGACCATCTTGTCATTCTATGAGATAGTATGTTAGGGGTGGCTTTGTTTCCAGTGAGTATTCCTAAAAGGGATTTGTGATCGGTAACAAGGGTAAAAGTTCTCCCATAAAGGTATTCGTGGAAGTGTTTTATGCCAGATATAGCCGCCAATGCCTCTCTGTCCAACTGGCTATAGTTCTGTTCAGTTTTTGAAAGGGTCTTTGAGTAGAAGGCAATGGGGGCTTCTCTTCCATCCAGCAGGACGTGGCTAAGCATGGCTCCGATGCCAAATGGTGATGCGTCACAGGTAACTGTTAGCGGTAATGTCTCACTGTATTGCATCAATACCGCGTCGGAGTGATGAGGTCTTTTATCTGCTGGAACGCTGTCTCTTCATGTCGTCCCCAGGTCCTGATGGCCGATTTGTCTAAGAGTCTATGTAGAGGTTCTGCCGTAGTTGCCTTCTGTGACAGAAAGATGTGGTAAAAGTTTATGAGTCCCAGAAATGCTTGTAATTCAACTTTACTTTTAGGTCTAGGCACTTCTTTGATTTCCTTCATCTTTTTTTCTGTGGGGTGGATGCCCTCTTTATCAATTTGGTATCCCAGGAATTCGACTTTTGAGGTGGCCAATTTACACTTTTCTTTTTTCACCTTGAGTCCCGCTTTTTGGAACCTTTGCAAAACCTCTCTGAGGCGGGCTTCTATTTGCCTTTCGTCATTAGCTGAGACAAGCACGTCATCAAAATATGGGACTACTCCTTTTATCCCTTGCAATAAATGCTCCATTAGGCTTTAGAATACCCCAGGGGCTATGCTGATTCCGAATTGTAGTCTTGTACATTTGAATGCTCCCCTATGGGTCATGATCGTTTGTGCCTCTGCTGTTTCAGGGTCTACTGGCAATTGTTGGTAGGCTTGGGCAAGGTCGAGCTTTGCAAAGACTTTGCCCCTTCTCAAGGAGTGTAGTAGATGTTGTACTATCAGAACAGGATATGCACTTTGTTGTAGCGCATGGTTTAGGGTAGCCTTGTAGTCTCCACAAATTCTCACGGACCCATCTGGCTTAACTGGGGACATGATTGGGGTTTCCCACTTGGTATGGTCAATTGGTTCCAGAATGCCTTGTTCTATAAGTTTGTTTAAATCTTCATCAATTTTGGGTTTTAGTGCGAAGGGGACTCCCCTCACCTTTAGCCTAATTGGAGCTATGGTTGGGTCTAAATTGAATGAAATAGGGGACCCTCAGTACTTGCCTAACTTTCAGTCGAAGGCGTCCTGGAACTCCCTCATCAGGTTCTCCTCCCAGTCTGCGTTGGTGATGCGGTTAATGCCGGTCACTCCAATTCCTAGGTGTTCGAACCACTCGAGTCCCAGTAGGCTTGGTTGGTTCCAGTCTACGATGGTTAGAGACAATATTTTTCGGTGTTCTTTGAAGATTATCTGGAAGTGTCCAAGTCCGACTACCGGTATTCTGTTGCCTTGGTAGTCTCTTAGAATGAGCGATTGGTGTTCTAATTCAGCTCTGCTGATGTGCGGTACTAGTCTTTTAATGGTATCCCATGATACCATCTATAGGTACGATCCGAAATTGACCTCCATCTTGCATTCTTGGCCCTCGATTCGGACTGCCATGTGTACCTTTCAGCCATCGGTCACATTAGAATGGCCGATGGTGATGGTTAGATGAGTTTCCTTTTTCCTATAGTTTTCATTTGGCTGCTTTCCTTTGCCTTCGTGACTCTCTCGGCTTCACGTTGTCTTCTCTTTGTGTCTAGGGGGTATGTTGTCCTTCCGTCTGGGGCTGTAGCTTCTGCAGTTTCTGCATACTTGTGTGATGTGGCCCCACCATTCGCAGTACTGGCACACGGCGTCTAAGAACCGGCGCTCGGAACAGGGGTGGTCTCCTCCGCACCCGGCACACTGGAACCCTGACTTATGACCATTTTTCAGTTGCCGCTCTCACTCAGCCTGGAGTCTGTGGATTTCTTCTTCATTGTTCGTGTCCATTTCAGACGATCCACTGTCTGTAAAACATGCAGTGGTTTTGTGTGTGCTTTCTACCTTCTTCTCGGTGCTCTGATTCGTCTCAGTTGATGTTTTTGGCGAGTTGGCATTCATTTACTGCATCTTTGCCGCTGATTTTTTGGTTGCTTCTGCTGCCATGGCTTCAGCAATAGCCTCAGTAATGGTGATCTTTGGTTGGGTTAGCAGCCAGCTGTCAGGTGGAGCTCCATTCAAAATCCAGGAAAGAAATACTTAGACTCTTTAGTTTAGAGAAAAGATATCTTTTACTGAAAGTGAAGTGGTAGCAACCAAAGAATTCTGAATCTGAGAAATTAGACGCGCAATTCACATATACAAAATGATGGAAATGTTCCCACCCCCAATAGTTCAGATGACACTTCCAATTAGAAGTTGTGAATATGATCAAGTGGGTATCTTCAGGTGATGGTGAGGCCTCTGTCCATTGACCTTGGCATATTTGGATAACGGGTTGTAGTTGAGCAGAGAAAAGAAAGCTAAGCAAGAAATAGAAACCTAACTCTATTGTATGCTCTCCCCCACCCCCATTTACACAACAGAAGAATTTAACACCTCCAGCTCACTTCCCAGACTTTCCCTTCCTCCCCCCATTACTTATGGCAGTCGAAAGATGCAAAGCAATAGTAGAAGATCTTGAAGGCTGACATTCGGCCCTCCTAGAAAATGGAAAACCATCAGTCCTAGAGGAGAGAGAGGAGAAAATATAAAGACAATTATTAATTATTCAGCAATTACAAAACAATACACTCCTAAGGCTTATCAGGATACTTGGAACGAAATGCTTTGATCAACTTAGGGGCTTTAACGTCGGTTTCATTAACCCATTCGGCTTGTGAAGAAGGGAAATGTTTCCAGGCTACAAGATATTGGAGTCGACCCCTCCATTTGCGAGAGTCCAGAATTTCTTTAACTTCAAAATGCTGTTCACCTTCAATCAGTATTGGTATGGGAGAGTCAGCTTGGATGGGTCTTAGATCAGAAGTACGTTCAGGTTTTAGCAAACTAACATGGAATACCGGATGAATTCATCGAAGAGTTTTGGGTAAGTTCAGCTGGACTGTTACAGGATTTATAATCCGTTCAATCGTGAAAGGACCAACATACTTAGGACCAAGCTTTTTTGACTTTTGAGTGGTCTGCAGGTATCTGGTGGACAGGAAAACCTTGTCGCCCACTTTATATTCTTTCTGTGGGGATCTTTTCTTGTCTGCAAATTTCTTATGAGCTTGATGGGCCTCAACTAATGCTTTGCGTGTCACTGGCCAGTTAAGTTGGAGTTGAGTTATCCATTCATCCAACGAATGGATGTTAGGTTTTTCACGAGGAAGTTCAGGTATGGGAACGAAATCTTGTCCCGAAGCCACTTTAAATGGAGTAAATCTAGTACTACTGTGTACGGAGTTGTTATATGCCACTTCGTCAAACGGTAGTAATTCGGACCAGTTATCTTGTTGATAATTTATGTAAAATCTAAGATATTGTTCTAACACTGCGTTAGTCCTCTCACAGGCCCCATTACTTTGGGGGTGGTGGGTGGAGCTTAACCCCTGGGCGGAGCCTATTAACTTCAGGAACTCTTTCCAAAAATTTGAGGTAAACTGGACCCCTCTGTCAGAGATTATGCGTTCCGGAACGCCATGTAACCTATAGATATGTGAAATAAACAGTTTAGCCAGCGTCTTAGCAGAGGGAATCTTGGAACAAGGTATGCAATGTACTTGTTTGGAAAACAAATCAGTCACTACCCAGATGACCGTATTTCCACCACTTTCGGGTAATTCGACTATAAAGTCCATAGAGATTTATTTCCAGGGAGTCGTTGGTCTAGCTACATTTTGTAACAATCCTACTGGCTTACCAGGAGGTCTCTTTGCCGAAGCACAAATTGGACAGCTAGCTACATAAGCTTCAATGTCCTTCTTTAAAGCAGGCCACCAGAACTGCCGCTTAACCAGATGTAAGGTCTTCACAAATCCGAAGTGGCCAGCTGCTTTAGAATCATTAGCCTGTTGTAGTATTTGGCCCCTCAGCACCTGTGGCACATACAACTTGGCCCCCACCCAAGCCAAGCCATCTCTAATTGTATAGTCACTTGAATTAGCCAGGAACCATTCATCCAGTTTTAGAGCTTCTTTTAATTGTTCGGTTAGGTCATTCGATAAAACCACTTCTTGGTTCTTTCTTTGGGCTCTGGTGATCACTGGGGCGGCTAGATGTTTTGCTGAGACAATTGGGCTTATCACCTCCTGGCGCATATTATTATATTGGGGTAGTCTAGAGAGAGCATCCGCCATGAAGTTCTTCCCGCTTGGAATGTACTTCAAGGAGAAATTGAATCGCTTGAAGTACTGGGCCCACCGAACTTGTTTAGGGGATAGTTTCCGAGGCGTTTTTAAGGCTTCCAAATTCTTATGATCAGTCCATACCTCAAATAGGTGTTTTTCTTCTTCCAGGAAATGTCTCCAGGTCAGCAAGGCCCAACAAAATGCAAAAGCTTTTTTCTCCCAGACGGCCCATCTTCTCTCTGTTTCAGACAGCTTACGGGAGGTATACGCACAAGGCTGTAAGGTCCCTTTCTCGTTGACTTGAAGTAATACCGCTCCAATAGCCACATCACTTGCATCGGCTTGAATCATGAAAGGAGTGTTCATATCCGGGTGCTTCAGCACTGGTTCTGCAGCAAACAATCGTTTTAGCTTTTCAAAAGCGGCTTGGCACTCCATGGACCACTCCTGCGGCTTTCCTGGCCTTGGCTTCCCCTCCCCTTTTGTTTTCAAGAGATTTGTGATGGGCATTGCGATCTTAGCAAACGTGGGGATGAATTGCCAGTAAAAATTTGCAAATCCCAAAAATCTTTGAAGTTGTTTTCTGGTGCATGGTGAAGCCCATTCCAGAATGGCACACACCTTCTCTGGATCTATCTCTATGCCTTCAGATGAAATGTGATATTCCAAATAGTCAATTTTGTCTTGGTGGAATTCACACTTTGACAATTTAGCATACAACTTAGCGGCACACAGTTTTTGTAGAACCGACCGCACTAACTTCACATGTTCATCCAGAGGTTCCGTGTAGATAAGGATATCAACAAGATAAACCAGAACCCCCCTGTATAAATGTTCATGTAACACTTGATTGATCATTTGCATGAATACAGCTGGGACCCCTTGTAAACCAAAAGGAAGAACGTTGAATTGGAAGCAACCCATCGGGCAGTTAAAAGCGGTCTTCCACTCATCCCCTTCCTTAATTCGAATTCGGTAGTATGCTTCTCTCAAATCCAACTTCGTGAAAAATTTTCCCTTCACTAAATGGGCCAACACATGCTTCATCAAAGGAAGGGGATACACGTTTTCCACAGAAATAGCGTTCAAATTTCTGTAATCCACCACCAAGCATTTGGAACCATCTTTCTTTTCCCAGAACAACACTGGGGCCGCTACTCAGGGTCTAGCAGGTTGAATGAAACCACGTTCCAGATTTTTATCTATAAACAATCTTAGCGCCTCCAATTCCCGTGGGGTCATTGAGTACAACTTTGATTTCGGGAGCTTCACCCCAGGCAAAATCTCAATAGCACAGTCTGTTGGCCGATGAGGCAGAAGCTCATCCTTCAGTGAGGCCTTCTCACTGAACACTTCTTTTAAATCCCAATACTCTTTGGGAATTTTCCCCTCATCTTTCACGGGCTCAGTACCTGTGGAAGCTATTTCAATTAGGTCCTCAGGCTTCGGCTGGGATCTGGCCCCTCCTCTCAGTTTCTGCTTTGTGCATATGCGCAACAACCCCTTTCTCCAGTTAACCTGGGGGTTCCATTTCCGGAGCCAGGGCAATCCCAGTATTAATGGTTGCTCCATCCCAGGGACCACAATAAAACACAGGGTCTCATCATGCTCTCCCATGACCATTTCTATAGGTTCCATGACAAAACGGGCGGGGCAACCTCCAGCCACTGATCCATCTAGTTGGCAAAAGGAAATGGGCATCTTCAAAGGTTTTAGCTTTAGGCCCATTTTCTTCACCACTTCTGTGTTGATTATACACCTTGTGCACCCAGAATCTAACAGGGCTAGCATTTCCCCTTCGACCCCTGAATTGGGTACCCTCAACTTCACCGGAATGGTCATGGGGCCCACGTTTGGACTTACCAGGAAGTCGTCTTCCGAGTCAGAATCCTCCTCCTCAGGGGTCACTGGGGCTTCTGATTCCTCTCCTGCAGGAGGGGCGACCTCTGCTGTCTCTTTCGACTTTAGTGCCGTTTCGCGAGGCTTCACTGGGGACTTTTCAGGTTTCTTTCCTTCCTTTGGTGCCCCCTTTGGCTCCAACTTGACTCTGCAGTTCACAGCCCGGTGACCTTCTTTCCTGCATCGAAAGCAGGCCGAGGGGTTGGGTCTTGCCGTCACTCCTCCCTTCTGAGGTTTAGGAGCCTCTTGAGGGCGTGTGGGGGAAAACTTGCTCCACCCACAACCTCCCCGCCGTTTACTTCGGATTAAATCAATCTCCACTTCTTCTGCCAGCAAATACCACATCTGCAAGTCATTGGGGTCTCTTCTAGCAGTGCATCTCTGGTACACATCTTCATTTAAACCCTCTTTAAACAGTTCTATCAGGGCTTCTTGGGGCCAGCCTCGGAAATGGCTGGCTAACTGTCTAAATTCTTGGGTGTAATCAGCCACAGACCTCTGCCCCGTTTTATGGTTTTCATCCCAATTCGGGCCTTGCGCTCTGCCAGTGGGTCCTCAAACCTAGCCCACAGTGCAGCCATAAATAGGTTATAATTCAGCAACTGAGGAGCGTTATCATTATGCAAAGTCACCATCCACTCTGCCGCTATTCCCTCCAGAGCCCTGATAACACATCTCACTTTGGCTGCTTCTGAGGGAAAATCCTCCCCATACTCTTCCATATGGCTCCAAACTTGAGCTAGGAAGGCTTTGGGATACCCTCCGTATTTTACTTCTGATGGAGGCAGCCTAGGAGCTCTATGCCTTCTAGGAATTACACCTCCCGCTGAAGGCCCTGGGGCTGCTGCTGGATCAGGTTGATTTATGGGAGAGGGAGCTGCTCTGCTTCTTCTGGCTGGGGCTACTTCCCCTCCCCCTTCATACCTTTGTGCAGCTTGGAGTTGTTCAAAGGCTTCATCAAGGAGTTTTCTGGCTTGATTCAGTGAGAGTTCCCTCTTTTCTTTCTCTTGCCACGGCTCCTCTTTTCCACACCGGCAGGTAGTTGTGACCCCTGGGGGGGGGGTCCTTCTCCGGATCTTTCCAACCAACCCCCACCGACCATCTGGGCTTCACAGCTGGATCCTCTTCCAGACTGAGCTCTGCTAGCGATTGGGCTTCCTGCACCAGCAAAGAATCTTGGCCTCCAATGACTCCCAGATCCTCTTGATCACTATTTGAAGATGACATGATGTCCAGGCCCCCTCAGAAGAAAATTGGGTATTCTCTCCGGGTGGGCTGGTAGACGAGATTCAGAATAATGTCAGGCGGACATAGTTCAGATGACACTTCCAATTAGAAATTGTGAATATGATCATGTGGGCATCTTCAGGTGATGATGAGGCCTCTGTCCGTTGACCTTGGCATATTTTGATAACGGGTTGTAATTGAGCAGAGAAAAGAAAGCTAAGGAAGAAATAGAAACCTAACTCTATTGTATGCTCTCCCCCCCCCCCCATTTACACAACAGAAGAATTTAACACCTCCAGCTCACTTCCCAGACTTTCCCTTCAACTTTGTAGGGTAAAGTCTCTCAGACCAAGGACCACGCGATCCCTCATGGCTTCGTCCATGTTCAGGAATTGCATGCTCCTCCAATGTCCCTGAGGGCAGCTACAAAGTCTGCAATGCTTTCACCTTCCCTCTGGTCCCGTTTATAAAACTCGTGTCTCCTGATGAGGCTGGAAACAGTCGGTGCGTAGTTCAGCAGGTTTTCTAGGTCTGGCCAGGTCATCTGCTTTATGACATCTGGTTTCGCTAGTGCCTTGGCCATCTTGAACACTGTGGGCCTACAGTGTGTCAGGAATACAGCTCTTTTGCAGTTGTCTGAGATTCCTTGTAGATCGTTACTCTCCAGGAACATGAGGAATCTATCGATATAGGATTCCCAGTCCTCTGCTGTTGGGTTGAATGGTGCGGGTGGCGAGTTGGTTCTGGCCATTTTGTCTGCTCAGTTCTCGATGCCACGTGCCCAACTGATCTCCTTCCTCAGGATCCCACCTTCATCGCCAGTGTTCAGTTCGCAGGAAATGAGACTCAGAGATCAGTGTAACTTCAGCTTTTTTATTTAGTTCTGAAAGTCCATCTTAACCAGGAGCCATGGCAGCTCTTTTTATAGAGAGCTGCTCACAGCTAATATCCAATGACGGCTACTTGTTTTTCCCGCCGCTTGAATTGGCCAATCATAGCCCTGCTATTATTGGCCAATCAGCATCGAGAAAAATAGCCAATCAGCATCAGGTATTTGTTGTCCAATAGGAATATCCTATTAGGAGTATATTAATATGGAACACCTTTCTCCTTTCCTGTCCCTTCTTGAATGCTCAAATGCAAAAGGGGAGACATTTCTCCTTTTGTTTTGATTTTAGTTCGCTTTGCTAGCCCTCTGCCAGCAAAAATGGAGCCCAGGAAGGCTTGCAAGCCTCCCCCAGCCCCATTTTGGCTGTGATGGCCTCCTGCAGCCCTTTGGCAGCAAAAATAGAGTTGGGGGAGGGCTGCCTGAGGCTGTTGCAGCCAAAAACAGGGCCCATTTTTACTGGCAGAGACACCATCCTGTCCTTTGCAGTTTCCAGGGTGATCCTGTGAGCCAGATCTAAGCACCTCATAGGCCACATCTGGCCCACAGGCCCTGAGTTTGACATCCCTTTTAAATATAAAAAGAATCACACAACTTAGTAGCAGTAGTGGGCTGCTGCCAGTTCAGACTGGCTTGCCTGTACTGGTAATTAGGATCACTGGTTTGGCTCGCCCAGGCATATCCTGTTTTTATATCTTACCTTTTTGCTCGCACACCCTCCCTCATAGCCAAGCTGCTCTTCGTGCCTTACCTGATCTACTCACCTGGGCTGCCGTGCATAGGAAGTTCCCTTGTTTTTGCAGCCATGCATAAGGGCAGATGGTGAAACATGAAGCGTGCATGCGCATGAAGGGGGCATGTGCATGCAAAGGGGGCATGCATGTGCACACTCCCATTTTCAGTGAGCCTACCTCTTCTTAGTAAGATTTAAAATAGTACCAATTAATATCAGAGACAATGGACTACAAACTATCATTTTAGATACTGTTAGGCTGAAGCAGGAAGCAAAGTTCCCAACGGTAGAATTAGGAGGATGTACTGACATAGATTGAGACTTTTTTTAAGTTCAATACAATGAAATATTATTTGCAAGCAGTTTAGGCAGTTGCCCACCAATTCGCCAAAATATTAGAAGAAAGGGAGATACAGCACAATTAGATTCTAATATTATAGTTAATCTCATTTTAAAAAGTTTTAGCCTTCCTATGAAGTTGATTTCCTGATCTGGTTAATTTAATAGGCTTAACATCATGGATATGGCCTTTATTTTCAATCCAATCTTTATTAATTACCCCTTGGGTTGTATCAAAATGCAGAATTCCAGAAACAAATTATTACTAAAATTCGATAAAAGCAATTTAAAATGGAATTGGATAAAATACAATTTTAAATGAAATTAGAATAAAATACAATTTTAAAAGAAATTGGAATAAAATATAGTCTAAAATGAAATTGTAATAAAATACAATGATTTAAGATACAGATAAAATATGATAAAATTATATTTCTCTGTAATCCCTGCAATCTATCCCCATCAGTCCGACATATGAAGATCTCAGCTGAACCATTTTGCTTAAATACTGTTTTAAATACTGTGCTGTTTTAAATGTTATTTTCAGATTCTGGCCACATATAAGTTAAGTTGTTGTGATATAGGTGTTCCAATGGGTCATTCCAGGGGTGGAATTCTACCAGTTCTGTCCATTTCTACAGAACCCCTTGCTAACTTTCTAAGCAGTTCGGAGAACAGGTAGTTGGAAACAATCTCCTTTCATTTTTTTCCACCCGTGTTATATTCTTGCCAGTATGCCTAGACTTCCTGCCTCCGGAGTTTCTGGTGCTTGACTTTCTTAAGGAGAAGTATTGTTTTATTAAGCCCCTGTCACACAGCACCAATGGATGGAAAGAGGATGTAAAATGGAGAGAAACACTTGCCATCCGTTGGTTAATGCAATGCATCCGTTCTGTACTCACTGCGTCTTTTTCATCCTCTCTATCCATCCAGCATCTGTCTACTGACATTTCACCTGCTCAAAATGTTTTGAGCTGCACAAAACTTTTTGAGTGGAAAATTTATTCAACGTGTCCGTTAGACATCCGCTATGCATACGGGGAACATCCATTAGACGTCCGTACTCATCCGTTACGCGTCTGCCGTATCCGCTAGGCATCCGCTGCGCATCTGCACAACTCGCATCTGCTCCAGCGGAAAACGGAAACAGGGAGGAAGCGAAACGGACGTGGAACGGACACAAAGAGTTAATAGCACGGACGTAGAAAGGATGAAAGCTGATGCAGCTCGCATACAAAGCATTAAAACGGAAAAAACGTTCGTATAGGGGACATATCTCGGATATTTAGGGTGTCTGCAGGATGCCTAGAGGATGCAAAAGGACACCTAGCGGAAAACCTATATTTCCTATAAAAAGGGGGAGAAATCACGTGGATCTCACTTTTAGTCCAGCAGCCCCGCTGTACAGACCTCTTCAGCCTTCATCTTGCTCTTGCTCTTCCACAGCATCCACTCATCTCCACCATGGATCATCACACACTCCTTTTGGTAGCTGCCATCGTTCTACAACAGTGCGAAGCCATCTACAGGCTCTTTCGCCTGTTCTGCGCGAAGAAAAGGAGGCGTCCAAGAAGTGTCTAGGTCCGAAGATGGATTGCGAGAAGAGCCGAGTACGGAATGTATAACAAGCTGATAGTGGAGCTGAGGAACGAAGACCCTCGTGCATTCCAGAACTTAATGAGGAAGCCTCCAGCCATGTTTGACGAAGTTGTGGAGTGGCTGAGACCCAGGTTGACCAAGCAGAGCACCAACTTCTGGCCAAGCCTGGACCCTGGGCTCAAGGTGGCACTGACTCTGCACCACCTGGCCTCCGGGACCACGTACAGGAGCATGCAGTACGGCTGGAGGGTGCCACACAACACCATCAGCATTGTGGTCAGAGAAGTGGTGCAGGCCATCATCGAAGAATACCTGGAGGAGCTCCTCCAGTACACCTCCACTGAAGAAGGCTGGAAGAAAGTTGCAGAGCAGTGGTATCAGAAGTGGAACTTCCCCCACACAGTTAGAGCCATAGATGGGAAGCACGTGGCCTGCAAAGTTCCAGCCAAATCAGGGTCCACTTATCACAACGACAAGGGCTTCTTCAGCATCATCCTCTTCGCCATGGTCGATGCTGACTACAAGTTCATATACATCGATGCTTCAGGCAATGGGTCATCTTCAGATGCCCAGGTATACAATGCCAGTCACCTCAAGGAGGGGCTGGAATGCAACCTCATGGTGGGCTTCCCAGATCCAGACCCCCTGCCCAACGACACACAAGATGTGCCCTACTTCATCGTGGGGGATGACGCCTTCTCCCTCAGAACCTACCTCATGAAGCCCTACACTTCCAGATGCCTCTTCCATGAAGAGAGGATCTTCAACTACAGGCTGTCCAGGGCAAGGCGGGTAGTGGAGAATGCCTTTGGCATCCTGGCCAACAGGTTCCAGGTACTTCTCACCATCATGCAGCATCGCCCACAGACCGTGAGGAACATCATGGAAGCTTGCTGCATCCTGCACAATCTCTTGTGCACCCGCTACCCAGTGTTGCAGAACAGGCTTGTGGACCACCAACAAGGCAATGGGGACATGGAGCCTGGTGAATGGAGGCAAGGGCGAAACCTGATAGACACTGTGGATGTGCATGGCCCCAAGAGAGCTTCACGTGAAGGTAAGAAGCAGCGCAACCTCCTGAAACACTGGTGCAACTCCCCAGCTGGAGCAGTGGAGTGGCAAGACGGGATGATAAATACTTAATGGATGCTTCCTTGAGGCTGTCTCATCACACTGATGAGATTGTGCCATGTATGTTGAGTGGCCCTACAATGAACAGGGCATTTAATAAAGAGTTGTGTTTATTTTGAAATTTGTGGATTAATGATTAAATTGTTATTGATAATAAAAGGCCATAGGTGTGGCACCTGGGAGGGTGGATCATACAGTCCCACTGGAGATTTATCTATCCCACAGCTATTACCTATCCCACAGATATCCCCACCCATCCCACAGCTATTACCCATCCCACAGGTATCCCTGCCCATCCCGCAGCTATTACCCATCCCACAGGTATCCCTGCCCATCCCACAGCTATTACCCATCCCACAGGTATCCCTGTCCATCCCACTGCTATCCTTACCCATCCCACAAGCATGCAAAGGCTTAAACCATTTCTAAAAGTTTCCACCAAGACTTTATTGACAAAAAGAACTGAACCAAGTGTGTGAAGCAAAGATAATCTTTATCAATAACAAACTGTAAAAGAAAATGACCCAAGTGTCCCAAGCAAAGAAAAAGTCATCAGGTAGCAAACCAGTCTCTGGCACTCTTCTCAGTCACTCTGAGGCGTGCCCATAGTCTAAGAGGTGAAGGGTCCAGCTGCTGTGGAGCTGGCTGCTGCTGGAATGCTGGTTTGAGGCGCCATTGGGGTGCCTGGCCCTGAGAGGACAACAGGGGTTGGTGTGTGGAGGAAGCTCTCAGAGAGCTGGCTCAATCTTGTGATGTTGAGAGCCCCTTCCTCCAGGACATGGGGTGTCAGTCCCAAGACCGATGATAGATGTTCTGAGGCCGGGCTTGGTTGTGGGGTGGAGGAAGGAGGAGTGTAATTGGGATGTCTGGTCTGCAGGTGAGTGAGGTGAGGCGTCGGTGGCATCTGTGGCGTGGGTGGCATCTGTGGTGTCGGTAGCATCGGTGGAGTCAGTGACATCGGTGGCATCAGTGGCATCGGTGGCACCGGTGGCATATGATGAACCTGTGCCTGGACTGCGAAGGGCTGCCTGTGCTGCTGGAGCTCCTGGTAGCTGTAGCCTTGGTAGGTGAGGGCCTGTGGAAAGCCTTGGAAGGGGTGTGACATCACCTGGGGTGGAGGAGTAGACCTGGACTGGGTGGGAGCAGTTTGAGCTGGGTCTGGAGGGTTGTGCAGAAGACCGGAAGACCTTGATCACCTGGTACTGTAATTCAGACATGTCCAGGAGGGTCTGGTTGACGTAGGTGAGGAAGGCCTTGAGGTTGGAGGATGGTATGTCGGTGTGTACCAGCTGAGAAAGGAGATCTACATTGCTTTTGATAGTGTCCCTGATCTCCAGCAGGACAGTGTGGCTCTGCCCCTCCGGTCTGGCTCTCTGCCTGCTTTCTGTGGAGGTGGAGGTGGAGGTGGATGTGGGTTGGTCTCTGGAGGCAGTGCCCTCTCTTGATCCCACTGCATCAGGGGGTCCTCCATGCGCTCCGCCATGGTGAGTGCAGCTGTCGGGGGGGTCTCCATCATGGGACGCTCCACAGATACCTGCCTGGACACAGGAGCTGACTCTTGGCCAGTAGAGGACTGGCTCTCTGTGGGCTGCCTGAGAGAGAGGGTTGTCAGAGGGGCTGCTCCTCGGTGGCGGATCTCACCCTCCAAGAAGCTGCACTAGACCATCACGTAGGTCTCCCAGTCTGTCAGCTTGACCGTGGCCTGGCCAGATTTCTTGAGGTGCAGCTTCCTGTATCAGGTGTGCAGGTGTTTCCACCAGCCGAGGAGGACCTTCTCTCTCCAAGCTGCCTGCTTCCTTTTGGTGTCTCAATAGAGCCTGTGTCCCTTCCGCCATAGATACTCATTCTCCCTCAACCATTCGAGCACCTCATCCTCATGTTCCTCTTCGATGGAGTATTGCCTCCTCTCCCGTTCTCACATATGCCTCTTCCTCCCTCTGGCAGGGCCATCTGGGCCCTCATCAGAGGGGCCTTGAGGTTCTAGGGGCTGCTCCACCACACCACCAGCAGCAGCAACAGCAACAACAGCAGTAGCAGCAAAAGCAGGTCCAGCAGGACCAGCAGCACCAGCAGCACCAGCAGCACTAGGATCAGCAGCAGCAGAGTAAGCACCAGCAGCACCAGCAGGACCTGCAGGACCAGGAGCACCAGCAGGACCAGGAGCACCAGGAACACTAACAGGACCAGCAGGATCAGCAGCAGGGTCAGCAGAGTAAGCACCACCAGAAGCATCAGCACCAGGAGCAGCACCAGCAGAAGCTCCAGCACCTGAAGAGTCAGCCCGAGCAGCAGAAGCCCCAGCAGAAGCAGAGTCAGGGCAGGGGGTGGGATGGTGGCCCTGTTCTTCTTGCCAGGGCTGGCAGCAGATGGCAGAGGCTTCCTCTTCTTCTCCATGGTTGTTGGCTGGCTGGAGCTGTGTCTGGCAGCAGGTCTTTCCTCTGAATGGTGACCTGCTTGTGAGCTGCTTCCCTTTATATCCACGGGGCTGACGCAATGCATCCTCCCCGCATGCACAGTGAACGCTTTGCATCCGCTAGGCATCCATTAGGCATCCGCTAGGCTTCCATGATGCATCCGCTGTATCCACTCGGCATCCGCTCTGCATCCGCTCCTTCCGCTGCGTGTCTGCTTCGCTGTGTTCCCCCGGAAGCCCTGTGGATGTGCCATCCGCTTCCATCCGCTAGACTTCTGTGGAGCATCCGCTTTACATCCTGGCTACATCCTCCCCCTGTCCATTCCTTTTCGTTGTTGTCCGCTCTGCTTATGCAAATTCGGGGCACTTTTCAGAGTGGATAACAACAGATGGAACATTTTCTCGTCCGCTGTGTCCTTTTTACATACGTTTTGCATCCGTCGGCCTATGTGACAGGCCCTTTAATCTCTGTTCCTGAAAGGAAACTGGTTTGAGAAATCTGCTAGTTCCTGTGTCTATTTGTTCTAGTAATTGGTTTAACAAGCAACAGCTACTGTTGTCATTTAATGATTTGTCTTGTGTTTGAAATATTTCCTTCCTCTTTTTCTATCTGGGGAGGGCTTCTTCCTTCACTGCTTTAATGTTATCTGGCACTATCCTTTTGGGGTTTAGTTCCAAGAGGCAGGATACAAGCTTGACACTGTCTTTTCACTGCTTTTCTGGGGGACATGTGATCTTTCCTTAAATCTGGATGATTTATTTAGGATAACTGATGAGGTGAGTGAAACCAGCTGGTATCTTTCAGTGGTGCAAATGGATCAAAAGGATTGCTTCTCTTGGGTGTGCTCTTTCTGGAAAGCTTAAATGATCTCTCTGCTCATAAAGGGTTTCACTTTATGAGCAAGAACTGGCTGCTGCTGGTTATCACTGGATTTTAACTATTTTCATTCCTCAAGGTACTCTGGCACCCTGCCTGATTTGTAACTCCAGCTTGCAGGTATTTTTAATCTAATGATTGTATTTAGGGCAGCTTTTTACAAGCAAAGAAGCTTTTTGTATTTTTGTACAGATAATCCTTGACTTACAACAGTTCATTTAGTGACCATTCAAAATTACAATGGCACTGAAAAAAGTGACTTATGACATTATTTCACACTTATGACCATTGTAGCATCTCCACTGTCATGAGAGACCAGGCGAGGAGAAGTGCCCCTTGACATGAGTGATATCTAGGTGGCCATGCCCACCCAGTCACATGACCATCAAGCCACACCCACCAAATAAGCCACACCCACAGAACCAGTTGTTAAAAAAATTGAATCCCACCCCTATATAAAAATATTATAACCAAAAATGCTATCAAACAACATGCGAAGTATGTATCTTTTCATCTATCTTTCAGTGAACTTCAATACTTCAAAACTTCATGATTGAATCAATAAATGCTTTGGGGTCACTTTAGAGGGTTGGGGGATACTCTCTTTCTCCAGAGTAGGCAATTCCAATCAATTTTGCTGAAGAATGACAACTTTTGTGCAGTTTGAGGAGCTTGAATTTAATACAATAAACTGATTTCTAAAAATGACAACTGTTTCTGGATGTCACTTTATACATTGCAGATGATTTGGGAACTCTGTGGGTCTCTTCTTTCCACCCAACATAGTAAAGGTACTTGTGAGCTATTAAACATCCAAAAATTAACATATAATCTTCTGGCAGTCAAATAGAAATAATGATCACAGAAAATACATTCAGTTTCATAGTTTCCATATAAAAACAGTTGTGCAATTTCCTAGAAAGTTTTTTTTTTTTGTAACTTCATTCAAGGAAATGTTATGTTTAAATAACGTTATTAATTATAATGGATTGCACATTGTAATCCCATCTCTCTGAGAAGGGTCTAATGCTAGGAAACATGGAAGAAAAGAAAAGACAATCAGCTGCAAGGTCCATAAACTCAATTACTATAGGAATGAGCACATTGTTGGGATACTTGAAATAACGATTAGGGATAGATCTCCCATAGATCTATTGAATTGGTGGCTAGGAATAAAAAACTACTTGATGGCACATAACCAACTAATTCTTCATAAAAGAATCTCCATTTTCCCTTGAATATTTTCTGACATTACCTTTTAATTGGAAGGATGTAAAAACTCTATTCTGAACAAATTTGTCTGCTGTAAGAAATGTGGCCCATATTTTCAATCTCTTAATTGCGCATGCAGTGCTAATAAGAGACACTTCCTCCATGTGATTTTATTTTGACTCTTGTTTGGGTTTGGGTTTGTTTTGTTTTTATTTTTTGCATATGCCTTAGATAAGTAAAAAATGAATACAAGGTTGAATCTGAGGAACCTACAGGCTATTTTTATCTCTGATTAAGTTATTAGTTCAATCATATGCTTTACCCCAAGAATAAAATAAGTTCAAGCTTATAATAGAATCATTGGGCTGAAAGGGACCTAGTCCAATCTTTTTAGGTAAAACATATCCACTAATTTGTTTTTTTAATATAAAGAAAAGTTAAACTTTTGATCATCTCCCACTCCCAATTTAAAGTAGTACAGATTTCCAGCAGATTCATCCCATTTTTTTTTCCAGAAAGTTCATTTCATATGTTGATCTGTTGTTATCATAAAAGGTTCGTGACTCATGATTGTCCCAGGACTACAACATTTTTCAAAGCATGGTGTCAAAGCCAGCTCCAGAAAAATCAAAACACCACAAGCCTGAATTTAATACAATGACTTTGAACAATTTCATGTTTTCACTCTCAGATTGTTATTTTCTCTCCTTTCACCCAAATATGTTTCTTTGAGGCCTGCTCATTTGATGCTCATTTGATTTTAGCAATGGAAAGATTTATGTCCTGTTGCTTGAAATATTATCCAGCAAGTAGAAGTGCAATCACTCAATTTTTTAAAAAGCAAAACAAATGGAAAATAATGAAATAGTGAATTAATATTTAAGCTAGTTTCTTCACACATGCAATTTTGGCCTGAGTGTTCTCTTTGCATTTTGGGACCTCAAAAAGTTATTATTCACTTGAGCAATACTTATGAGCAGAGCAGAAAAATTTGTAAGTGAACTTATTTTTGTACCATTCTGATGATCTAAAGCCCATGTCACACAGCACCAACGGATGGAAAGAGGATGTAAAATGGAGAGAAACACTTGCCATCCGTTGGTTAACAACGATGCTTCCGTTCTGGACTCACTGCGTCTATTTTTCATCCTCTCTATACGTCCAGCATCTCTCTATTGACATTTCATCTGCTCAAAATGTTTTGAGCTGCACAAAACTTTTTGAGTGGAAAATGTAACAAGTCCATTCTGGATCCACTACGCATATGGGGAACATCGGTTCTACATCCGTCGTCATCCATTACGCATCTGCTATATCCGCTAGGCATCCGCGCAACTCAAATCCGCTTCAGCGGAAAACGGACACAGGGAGGAAGCGAAATGGACGCGGAATGGACACAAAGCGTTAGCACGGACATAGAGAGGATGAAAGCGGATGCAGCTCACATACAAAGCATTAAAACGGAAGAAACATTCGCATAAGGGACATATCTCGGATATTTAGGATGTCTGCAGGATGTCTAGAGGATTCAAAAGGACATCTACGGGAAAATCTATATTTCCAATAAAAAGGGGGAGGAACTCATCTGGATCTCACTTTCAGTCCAGCAGCCCTGCGGTGCAGACCTCTTCAGCCTTCATCTTGCTCTTGCTCTTCCACAGCATCCAGTCATCTCCACCATGGATCATCACACACTCCTTTTGGTAGCCGCCATCGTTCTACAACAGTAGAACAGTAGAACAGTGTAAAGCCCTCTAGAGGCTTGTTCTACAGGAAGAAAAGGAGGCGTCCAAGAAGTGTCTGGGTCCAAAGATGGATCACGAGAAGATCAGAGTATGGACTGTATAACAAGCTGATGGTGAAGCTGAGGAATGAAGACACTCGTGCATTCCAGAACTTCATGAGGATGTCTACAGCCATGTTGGATGAAGTTGTGGAGTGGCTGAGACCCAGGTTGATGAAGCAGAGCACCAACTTCCAGCCCAGCCTGGACCCTGGATTCAAGGTGGCACTGACTCTGCGCCACCTCGCATCCGGGACAATGTACAGGAGCATGCAGTACGGCTGGAGGGTGCCACACAACACCATCAGCATTGTGGTCAGAGAAGTGGTGCAGGCCACCATCGAAGAATACCTGGAGGAGCTCCTCCAGTGTCCCTCCACTGAAGAAGGCTGGAAGAAAGTTGCAGAGCAGTGGTATCAAAAGTGGAATTTCCCCCACACCGTTGGAGCCATAGATGGCAAGCACATGGCCTGCAAGCTCCAGCCAAGTCAGGGTCCACTTATCTCAACTACAAGGGCTTCTTCATCATCATCCTCTTCGCCATGGTCGATGCTGACTACAAGTTCATGTACATCGATGCTTCAGGCAACGGCTCATCTTCAGATGCCCAGGTATACAACGCCAGTCACCTCAAGGAGGAGCTGGAACTCAACCTCATGGTGGGCTTCCCAGATCCAGACCCACTGCCTAATGACACACAAGATGTGCCCTACTTCATCGTGGGGGATGATGCCTCCTCTCAGAACCTACCTCATGAAGCCCTACACTTCCAGATGCCTCACCCGTGAAGAGAGGATCTTCAACTACAGGCTGTCCAGGGCAAGGCGGATAGTGGAGAACACCTTTGGCATCCTGGCCAACAGGTTCCAGGTACTTCTCATCACCATGCAGCATCGCCCACAGACCGTGAGGAACATAGTGGAAGCTTGCTGCATCCTGCACAATCTCATGCTCACCCGCTACCCAGTGTTGCAGAACAGGCTCATGGACCTCCAACAAGGCAATGGGGACATGGAGCCTGGTGAATGGAGGCAAGGGCGAAACCTGATAGATACTGTGGATGTACAAGGCCCCAACAGAGCTTCACGTGAAGGGAAGAAGCAGCGCAACCTCCTGAAACACTGGTGCAACTCCCCAGCTGGAGCGGTGGAGTGGCAAGACAGGATGATAGATGCTTAATGGATGCTTCCTTCAGCCTGTCTCATCACACTGATGAGATTGGGCCATGTATGTTGAGTGGGCCGACAATGAACAGGGCATTTCATAAAGAGTTGTGTTTATGTTGAAATGTGTGGATCAATCATTACATTGTTATTGATAATAAAGGGCCATAAGTGTGGAACCTGGGAGGGTGGACCATACAGTCCCACTATGCTTGCACTGGAGGTTTATCTATCCCACAGCTATTAGCCATCCCACTGCTATCCTTACCCATCCCACAGCTATCACCATTCCAACAGGTATCCCTGCCCATCCCATCTTAACCCATCCCACAAGCATGCAAAGGCTTAAACCATTTCTAAAAGTTTCCACCAAGACTTTACTTAATAAAATAAATGAAGCAAGTGTGTGAAGCAAAGATAATCTTTACTAATAACAAGCTGTAAAAGAAAATGACCCAAGTGTCCCAAGCAAAGATAAAGTCAACAGGTAGCAACCCAGTCTCTGGCACTCTTCTCAGTCATTCTGAGGTATGCCCAGTCTCAGGGGTGGAGGGTCCAGGTGCTGTGGAACTGGCTGCTGCTGGAGTGCTGGTCTGAGGCACCATTGGGGTGCCTGGCTCTGAGAGGACAACAGGGGATGGTGTGTGCAGGAAGCTCTCAGAAAGCTGGCTCAGTCCTGTGATGTTGAGAGCCCCTTCCTCCAGGACATGGGGTGTCAGCCCCAATATCGATGACAGATGTTCTGAGGCCGGGCTTGGATGTGGGATGGAGGAAGGAGGAGTGTAGAGGGGATGTCTGGTCTGTAGGTGAGCCAGGTGAGGCGTGGGTGGCATCTGTGGCGTGGGTGGCATCTGTGGTGTGGGTGACATCTGTGGCATGGCTGGCATCAGTGGCATGGCTGGCATCGGTGGCATGGCTTGCATCTGTGTTGTCGGTGGCATCGGTGGCATCAGTGGCACCGGTGGCACCGGTGCCGTTCGATGTACCTGTGTTTGGACTGGGAAGGGCTGCCTGTGCTGCTGGAGCCATAGCCTTGGTATGGGAGGTAGCCATAGCTGGTATGGGAGGGCCTGTGGAAAGCCTTGGAAGGGCAGTGACATCACCTGGGGTGGAGGAGCAGACCTGGACTGGGTGTGAGCAGGTTGAGCTGGTTCTGGAGGGTTGTGAAGAAGACCTTTCCTTGATCCCCTGGTAATGTGATTCGGACATGTTCATGAGGGTCTGGTTGACATACATTATGAAGGGCTTGTGCTTGGAGGATGGGACGTCGGTGTGTACCAGCTGAGAGAGGAGATCTACACTGCTTCTGATGGTGTCCCTGATCTCCAGCAGGACAGTGTGGCTCTGCCCCTCCAGTCTGCCTCTCTGTCTTTCTGTGGAGGTGGAGCTGGGGGTGGATGTGGGTTGTTCTCTGGTGGAAGTGCCCTCTCCTTGCTCCCACTGTGTCAGTGGGTCCTCCACGTGCTCCACCACGGGGAGTGCAGCTGTCGGGAGGGTCTCCGTCGTGGGACGCTCCACAGATACCTGCCTGGACACAAGAGCTGACTCTTGGCCAGAAGAGGACTGGCTCTCTGTGGGCTGCGTGAGAGAGAGGGTTGTGAGAGGGGCTGCTCCTCGGTGGCGGACCTCACCCTCCAAGAAGCTGCACTTGGCCATCACGTAGGACTCTCGGTCCGTCAGCTTGACCATGGCCTGGCCAGATTTTTTGAGGTGCAACATCCCGTACCAGGTGTGCATGTGCTTCAACCAGCCAAGGAGGACCTTCTCTCTCCAAGCAGCCTGCTTCCTTTTGGTGTCTCGATAGAGCCTGTGTCCCTTCCGCCAAAGATACTCATTCTCCCTCAGCCATTCCAGCACTTCCTCCTCATGTTCCTCTTCGATGGAGTATTGCCTCCTCTCCCGTTCACGCGTCTGCCTATTACTCCCTCTGGTGGGGCCATATGGGCTTCCCTTTATATCTGCGGGGCTGATGCAATGCATCCTTCCCGCATGCACAGTGAATGCTCTGCATCCGCTAGGCATCCACTAGGCTTCCGCTAGGCTTCCGCTCTGCATCCGCTTCATCCGCTCAGCATCCACTCGGCATCCACTCCTTCCGTTGCACGTCCGCTTCGCTATGCTCCCCCAGAAGCCCTGCGGATGTGTCATCCGCTCCCATCCGCTTCCATCCTCTAGGCTTCTGTGGAGCATCCACTTTCCATCCTGGCTACATCCTCCCCCCGTCCATTCCTTTCCGTTGTTGTCCGCTCTAGTTATTCAAATTCAGGGCACTTTTGAGAGCGGATAACAACGGATGGAACATTTTCTCATCCGCTGTGTCCTTTTTACAAACATTTTGCATCTGTCGGTCAATGTGACAGGCCCTTTACATGTAGCACAAATTTTATATTTTTTAAATAATGGTAAGGAATAGAGATGGGTAAGGCAATGTTCTTTTCTTTTCTCCCAAAGTTTCTGCAAACTCAGTTTTTTATTCATTATTCTAATTCAATCAGTTGATGGGTTCTATTTATATTTTTAAAATTCTCTTTTTGAAGAGCCATGGAATGGGGCACCACACAAATATCCAAACTAAGGGGGAAAATAAATGATTTTATATAGAGTTGAAAACTAAAGTTGAGGGTGAGGGATGGGGATTGGAAGAACCTATTGCTGTCAGAATTTTTTGTATGACCTCATTCATGATCTCTACTAATACATTTTAAATTGGATTCCAGCTTGTTGTGGGCACAAACCCTTTAACTGTTATTGTTGCAGAGAACTTTGAGCACATATAATCTATAGATTTATATTCACTATATTCACTATATAGTGAATATATAGTGAATAGAATATTCACTATATTCTGAATTTTCCAGCCACTTGAGTAATCTATACCAATTTTTAAAATAAAGTAGTCCATTAAACTGTATTCCACTCTCAAGAAGGATAAAATAGAATATGAGTTTAGTACTTGTGGAAAGTAAACATAAAATATCTTAAGCCCCTGTCACACTGCACCAACGGATGGAAAGAGGATGTAAAACGGAGAAAAACACTTGTCATCCATTGAGTAACGCGATGCATCCGTTCTGTACTCACTGCGTCCGTTTTTCATCCTCTCTATCCGTCCAGCATCTGTCTATGGACGTTTCATCCGCTCAGAAAGTTTTGAACTGCTCAAAACTTTTGAGCGGAAAATGTATCCAATGTGTCCATTCTGCATCCGCTAGGCATCCGCTAGGCATCCGCTAGGCATCCGTTCTGCATCCGTTACACATCCGCTATATCCGCTAGGCATCCACTGCGCATCCGCGCAACTCCATCCGCTCCAGCAGTAAATGGACGCAGGGAGGAAGCGGAACGGATGCGGAACGGATGCAGAACGGATGCCTAGCGGATGCAGAATGGAAACAAAGCATTTAAAACAGAAAAAAAGTTCGCAGAGGGGACCTATCTCGGATATTGAGGATGTCTAGAGGATTCCCAGAGGATGCAAAAGGACACCTAGGGGAAAACCTATTCTGCCTATAAAAAGGGGGAGCAACTCACCTGGATCTCACTTTCAGACCAGCAGCCCTGCGGTGCAGACCTCTGCAGCCTTCATCTGACTCTTGCTCTTCCACAGCATCCAGTCATGTCCACCGTGGATTGTAACAAAGTCCTTTTGGCAGCCACCATCCTTCTGCAACAGTGCGAAGCCATCTACAGGCTCTGTGAACTCTACTACAGGAAGAAAAGGAGGCGTCCAAGAAGCGTCTGGGTCCGAAGATGGATCGCCAGAAGAGCAGAGTACGGACTGTACAACAAGCTGATGGTGGAGCTCAGGAACGAAGACACTCGTGCATTCCAGAACTTCATGAGGATGCCTCCAGCCATGTTTGACGAAGTTGTGCAGCGGCTGACACCCAGGTTGATCAAGGCAAACACCAACTTCCGGCCCAGCCTGGAACCTGGGCTCAAGGTGGCACTGACTCTGGGGACATGGAGCCTGGGGAATGGAGGCAAGGGCAAAACCTGATAGACACTGAGGATGTGCAAGGCCCTAACAGAGCCTCACGTGAAGGGAAGAAGCAGCGCAACCTCCTGAGACATTGGTGCAATTCCCCAGCTGGAGCAGTGGAGTGGCAAGACAGGATGATAGATGACTAATGGATGCTTCCTTCAGCCTGTCTCATCACACTGATGAGATTGGGCCATGTATGTTGGGTGGGCCTACAATTAACAGGGCATTTAATAAAGAGTTGTGTTTATGTTGACATGTGTGGATGAATGATTACATTAGTATTGATAATAAATCAATATTGATAATATTGATAATATGTGTGGCACCTGGGAGAGTGGACCATACAGTTCCACTATGCTTGCACTGGAGGTTTATCTATCCCACAGCTATCTTAACCCATCCCAAAGGTATCCCTGCCCATCCCACTGCTATCCTTACCCATCCCACAGCTATTACACATCCCACAGGTATCCCTGCCCATCTCACTGCTATCTTAACCCATCCCTCAAGCATGCAAAGGCTTAAAGCATTTTTCAAAGTTTCCACCAAGACTTTATTAAAAAAAAGAAATGAAGCAAGTGTGTGAATCAAAGATAGACTTTATTAACAACAAGCTATAAAACACAAATGAGTCTCTGGCACTCCTCTTGGTCGTTCAGTCTCAGGGGTGAAGGGTCCAGGTGCTGTGGAGGTGGCTGGTGCTGGAGTGCTTGTCTGATCCCCCACATCATCAGCTCTTCCAGAAGCAGAAGCAGCAGAAACTCCAGCCCCGGAAGAGCGAGCCCGTGCTACAGAAGCCCCAGCAGAACCAGAGTGAGGGCCAGGGGGTGGGATGGTGGCCCTGTCCCTCTTGCCAGGGCTGGCAGCAGATGGCTGAGGCTTTCTGTTCTGTTCTTCCCCATGGTTGTGGGGTTGCTGGCTGGCAGGAACCAAGGCTGGCAGGCAGGCATGAACCAAGGCTGGCAGGCAGGCACCAAGGCTGGCAGGCAGACTGGCTGGCAGCAAGGCTGGCAGGCAGGCAGACAGCAAGGCTGGCAGGGAGGCTGGCAGCAAGGCTGGCAGGCAGGGAAACAGCAAGGCTGGCAGGGAGGCTGGCAGCAAGGCTTGCAGCAAGGCTTGTAGGCACGCATGCAGGCAGGGCAGGCAAGGCTGTCAATACGTCCGGCAGCAAGTCTTTCCTCTGAATGGTGACCTGCTCTGAGTTGCTTCCCTTATATTCATGGGGCTTACGCAATGCATCCTCCCCGCATGCACAATTAACGCTAGGCATCCGTTAGGCTTCCGCTGTGCATCCGCTTCATCCGCTGTGCATCCGCTTCATCCGCTGTGCATCCGCTGTGCATCCGCTGTATCCGTTCCACGTCTGCTTTGCTGAGGCCCCCCGGAAGCCCTGTGGATGTGCCATCCACTCTGATCCACTTCCATCTGCTAGGCTTCCGTTCCGCATCCGCTTTCCATCCGCTCTGTGTCCTCCCCCCATCCATTCCTTTCCCTGTTATCCGCTCTGGTTATGCAAATTTTTGCCCCTTTTGAGAGTGGATAACAATGGATGGAACATTTTTCTCGTTCATTGTGTCCTTTTTACAAACATTTTGCATCTGTTGGGCAGTGTGACAGGGCCTTTAGAGTTTGGATTTTTAGATGTATGCAAGAAAATAGAAAATAATTGAACTTTTCCATATCTCCTCCTTAATCAGAATTACAACAAAACCATAAATAAAAACTTATTTCTAAAAATAAATATTTTGGCTTGTGGAAATGTAAAATTAACAGGAATAGAAAATAGTTTATAATAATGATAAAATTATTTGTTTTCACATTCTTGGGCCTTCATGGAATTTTTTAAAAGTAAAAATTTCTGTTAGATAAACAGAATGACAAAGAACATAATATAATAAAAGGAGATTGGAAGAAAAATAAAATCTCAATTGGAAAAATACCTTTTAGACAAATAATTTGGAGATAATGCTAACCAACGTATTCTCCATGGATTAGGTTATTTATAAAATATGTATTTATTTTCAGAGCTTTACCGTCTTTATTTCACTATGCACTGATTAATCCACAGCATCTTTCCATCCTATTGCCTTAAATATGAAATGAATTTGGGTGCCAAATAGTCAGTTCTGGGGGTAAGAAGGTTAGAGAAACTCAAGATAAATTATTTGAAACCTGATCAATTCATTATTCAGAATAATTAGGCACACACTGGACAATATGACATGCAAAAGTTTTGATCAGGTTCCAGTATTATTAAATGTTAATTCTAATGCATGCATTCAATGTGTGTGTATGTATGTATGTGTGTTTGTCAAAGATGGTATTCAGCAGGTTTTGAACCAGTAGCGGAAATTTTGAGTAGTTTGGAGAACCGGCAAATACCACCAATGACTGGAGATTTTACAGTATCCTTCCCCTGCCTCACCCACCAAGTCACGCTCACAGAACCAGTAGTAAAAATTTGAATCTCACCACTGGTGTATATACATATGTACATATATAAACAGCTTGCGTTAGCTCAAGATTTCACCAAAGTCATTTGCTTCAAGGAAGCACTCGAAATGAGTGATGTATGAGTCCCATGTTTCAGAGACTGGATTGTATGAGGCAAATGTAATTAGTGTAGTCATCTCTCTGCTATACTGTGGAAAAGCCAGCAATTCGAGCAGAGTTGTCTACAGTTAATGGCCTGGCAGAAATGGTATTTTGCCATTTGTAACTTCAGCTCTGGTGGCTAGCATTCATCTCGTTTTTTGTTAGTGATTTCAGCACTGTGTTAGTGACCCTGCTCTTTGTTGCCTCAATTTTCTAACATCCCACCCTCGTTGCCAGTATTTAATTGCAAAATTAAAGAACGGAGGTGAATCAAAATAACATTTAGTTGACATTAATTAGTTCTAACAACTCAGCTAACAGTGACAGCTTGGCTAACAACAGCTGACTCCATCTGATAGTGCTCCTTTTATAGTCAGCTGTCAGACAGGCAGCCAGTCAGGATGAATGTCTCTTCCCACTTAAACAGTGGACCTAAGTTAAGCCTTAGTGCACAACACATGTCATGTTATAGTTTCAGATATTTCCTTCCTTCCTTCCTTCCTTCCTTCCTTCCTTCCTTCCTTCCTTCCCTCCCTCCCTCCCTCCATCCTTTCCTCTCTTCTGAGGCCCGTACAGCTATTGCACTCATACTTTAGTTGCAAACATGGATAAACTGTATTCCTATGAAAAAAACCTCTATAACTTTCTATAGTTTATGTAGATGTCTATGCATTGCAGGATAGATACTGCCGGTGGCATTTTTGCTTTTTGAAGACTGAAAACTATTCTTAGATATCTCAAAATCTTCACCAGCTAATGGACTACCCATTAAATTCCAATTTCTGTCTTGGACATTTGAAGGAATTAAGAATTTTGGTGTAAATTATTATTGGTTCTTCTGCAGCACAATGATGTATAAGAGATTTCAAAGCTCTTGGAATTTTTCAGAAGAACAAATTTATTAAGTCATTCTGAGCTGCAATACACAGATCTGACTGGATAGACAGATCATGCAAGCCCAGGCATTAGCTGAATTAATAGGTGAACTGAACTATGCAGCTTAGTTTTTGTGGCTTGATAGTTTTTTTTCTTTTTATACATCTGAAATTCTGTTTATAAAGAGAAGAACCAGCTTTTTGAAGAGCGGAAATATTTATAGTTTTATAACAATTCTGTCTCAGTAGCAAATAATTCTTCTCATATTTAGTTACTAAATGAAAACTAAATATTTTCAGCATGTCCTTGACTTTTGGCACACACAGTCTTTCAAAAATCTTTGGCCAGGGCAAGCTCTCAGCTGCACAGGATGAGCTCTTGGAAAAGAACTTTATCTTTCTAGTTTATTTTAAAAAGGACAAGCAGTTCTGATGTTAAAATATACAATATTTGAATCTTTGTCTTAATAGATTAACATGATTGTGTTTTCACAGGACTTTTTCATTTTTGTTTAGAATTAGAATTCTTTATTAGCCAATTGTGATTGGACACACAAGGAATTTGTCTTGGTGCAAATAGTCTCAGTATACATAAAAGAAAAGATATATTCATCAAGAGTCAAGAATCATAAGGTACAACACTTAATAATAGTCATAGGGTACAATAAGCAATCAAATCATACTAGGAAACAGTCTTTATAAATCATAAGGATACAAGCGGCAAAGTTACAGTCATACAGTCACAAGTGGGAAGGGATGAGTGATGAGAAGATTAATAGTGCAGACTTTGTAAATAGTTGAACAGTGTTGAGGGAATTATTTGTTTAGCAGAGTGATGGCATTTGGGAAAAATTATTCTTCTATCTGGTTGTTCTGGTGTATGGTGCCCTAGAGCATCATTTTGAGGGTAGGAGTTGAAACACTTTATGTTAATATTTATGTAAATATTTTCACAGCCCTCTTTTTGACAGGTCCTTGACTTGATGGCAGGTTGGTAGCAATTTTTTTTTCTGCAGTTCTAATTATTCATTTAAGTTTGTGTCTGTCTTGTTGGGTTGCAGAACCAAACCAGACAGTTATAGAGGTACAGACAACAGACTCAATAATTCCTTTGTGGAACTGTGTCAGCAGCTCTTTGGGCAGTTTGAGCTTTCTGAGTTAGCGCAGAAAGAACATTCTTTGTTGTGCTTTTTTATGATATTTTTGATAGGTATCCATTTTAGGTCTTGAGATATGATAGAACCTAGACATTTGAAAATCTCTATTGTTGACACTGTGTTATCTAGTATTGTAAGAGGTGATGGTATGGAAGGGTTTCTCCTTCTACCACTATTTCTACAGTTTTGCGTGAGTTCAGTTCCAGATTGTTCCGGTCGCACCAAGAGGCAAGTTGTACAACTTCCCATCTGTATGTGGATTCGTTGTTGTCTTGAATGAGACCAATCAGAGTTGTATCATCTGCAAACTTCAGTAAACAGATGGATCATTTGAGAGGCAGTCATTGGTATATAGGGAGAAAAGAAATGGAGAAAGCACATGGGCTGGGGGGGGGGCTGTGCTAATTGTACAAGTATCAGGTGTGATTCTGCCTAACTTCACCTGCTGCTTCCTGTCTGTTAGGAAGTTTATGATCCACTTACAAGTATGTTCAGTTACCACTAGCTGATTTAGTTTAGTTAGAAGAATGTTTGGAATGATGATATAGAATGCTGAACTGAAGTCTAAAAAGAGGATCCTTGCATAGGTATTTGGAGATTCAAGATATTGTAGTATGTATTGCAGAGTCATAATAACAGCATCGTCTCTTGATCTATTTGCTCGGTATGCAAATTGCAGGGGGTCTAATAGTGGATCCGTGATGGTTTTCAGGTGCCTTTCAAAGGTTTTCATAACTACAGATGTTAGAGCAACTGGTCTGAAGTCATTCAGTTCCTTGATGGAGGTTGTTGTTCCACACGTTCTATGGTAAATGCTACAGGAAACTGGAATGTCACCATCACAGAAAGAACAGAGCAAAATATGAATGTCCCTGTCAATGCTAGAGTTTTTATGTGCCTTGAAAAGGACTTTGATACATTAATCAAACAGGTCCCTGTCAAATCAGGGACTTTGCATATTTCCCAAAGAACTTTCCATGATCTTGAAGGCTTGCAGAGGAAATGGTGGCACTGGCATATCTTCTCTTACAAGACTTCAGTAGAAACATTGCATTCCTGGTCAACAGTATCCCATTTAAAGTTAAAATATTTAGCACCTTTAGGGGTAGAAAACAGTAGAAAGTGGTATTAAGCCTCTCATCTCATATATGAATCAGAGCTCCAAATATTTATTTGGTTTGTGTGTGTGTGTGTGTGTGTGTGTGTTGTATGTGTATGTGTATGAAATTATTCAATCCATTGAACTTAGAACAGATTTCCCCATGCTTATTTTCAATTCACATTCTTCCATGGTTAATTTTACTCAGATGAAAATGAGCCAGTAATCACTTACAATGGAAGCATGTGCATCATTGTCTGATTGGGTTAAGATCATTCCAAATTTGTTCTTAGTTTTCAACAACTCAAAGCAAGAACAATGATCAAAAGTTAAACTGAGTATTTCAGTTAATGTGCTATGGCAACTATTTTATAAATCAAAAAGATAATTTTGTTTAGCATAGGTTTTTGCTTATGCAAAACTCTCAGAAGTGAATGCCAAAAAGCTTATATGGATAGGGTGAGGAATAAGTGAAAAATTCACATCAAAACTATATGTTGGATGAGAAATAAACTACCTAGAGAAATACATGTGACATTTACTATGAAAACAATGAGAACAGAAAGCAAGAGATGATTTATTGAAGTACAAGGGAAATGATATTATAGCCTTGAAACAAATACCAAGGAAAGTGATAGATTTAAGAAGAGAATGTCAATTTCTGATGAAGATTTTAATCAAAAAAGAAGTTAATTATAGATGGTTGATTCCTGAAGGCTTGACATTCATCTGACAAGAATAAAGGCACAGGATAGACTCATTTGAGAGAGCAGAACTATTTTAAAATGAGTACTTTGGAGGAGCAGAAGATGAAAGACCAAGAGAATAGGAACTTAAAATACGAGCAGAAATGGCAAAGGAAATAGAGAATGAACAAAAGGAGGAAAGGGGACAGGAGGGAGCAGTAGGTGACCAAATGATAATTAAAGAACCAAGAGAACAAAGAACAACAAGAGCAATAAATCCTACTTATAAAGTATAAACAATGGAAGAGGAAAAGAAACTAATTTCTGTAAATATAAATGGACTAAATTCGGCTATTAAAAGAAAAAAGATATTTCATAAATTATAAAAATTAAACATGGATATAATTTCTCTACAAGAAGTGCATATTAAAAACAACATGCACATTTGTTGAATATATTAATATCATTGACACAACAAAACAAAAGAGAAGTTGTATTATATATTAGAAATATAATTAAAGCCAAGCAAATTTATACAGATGAAGAAAGAAGAATATTGATGGTTGAAATAAGAGATAATAACTCAAAGGTACTTCTAATTGTAATTTATGTTCCCAATAATCGGCAAGATCAATTTTATAAGAAGCTACACAATAAAATAATTGAATTGGAATATGCTAAGATATGTATCTTTGGAGACTTTAATGCCATTGTAAATACAGAACTGGACTATAAAACACAGAAAACAAATAGGAAAAATAGAAAAATATTACCAAAATCCTTTTTTAAGATGGTGGAGGAGTTGAGTATTAAAGATACATGGAGAGAATTGAATAGCAAAAATAGACAATTTACATTTTACTCAAATAGACATTTATCATGGTCAAGTGTAGATATGATTTGGATGTCAACAGATTTGATACCTAACATTCAGGAAGCAAATATTGACACAAATATTTGGGCTGATCACAACCCAATAAAGATTAAATGGGACAGAAGAAAAGACTAAGATGGATTTTGAATAATTCAATTTTGAAAGAAAATGAATTTATTAATAACCTGGAAAAAGAATTGCTTTTCTTCCTTAAAGAAAATAAATCAGAAGAAACCTCATTGCAAAATGTATAGGACATTATGAAGGTATATACCAGAGGTGTGATTATAACCTACACAAGAAGAAGGAACACTCAAAAGAGACAAACACAACAAATCTTAAAACAAGAACATTAAAAAATGGAGAAAGATTTACAAAGATGCCCACAACACAAAAACATCAAAAATCAAATGGTTATAATTAAACACAAAATTGGATTAATAGAAAAAGAAGAATTGGTGCAAAAGATTAGAGGGGCTAAACAGAACTATTTTGAAAATGCAGATAAACCAGGTAGATGGCTAGCATATAAACTGAAGAAAGAAAAAGAATTAAAAAGGATATCACAGGTAATAGATGAAAATGGCACGCTACATTATGAAAATGAAGAGAAGAAAAAAACAGTACAGATATACTATGAAAAACTATATGATTAAGAGGCAATACTAGAAAACAAAGTACAGCAATATTTACAATAGGCAGAACTACTGAGAATACCTGATGAAGGAAAGACTATGTTAGACAAGAAAATAACAATGATGGAACTGACAGAAGCAATAAATAGACAAAACACAGGAAAAGCTCCTGCCCTGGATGGGCTACCAGCTGAATTCTACAAGACAATACAGGAAGTAATTTCTACTACAATGTTGGAAGTTCTGAATGAGATTTTGATAAAAAATAAAGTACATGACTCATGGACAGAGGCATATGTTACACTTATACCAAAAAGAAGACACTGACCCACAACAAATAAAAAATTATAGATCAATATCCCTGCTAAATGCTGACTATAAAATATTTGCTTCAATAATGATAGAAAGATTAAAAAGATATTTAAAATACTTTATATACTCAGACCAAAATGGATTCCTGCCCAAGAGACAAATAAAAAATAATATAAGGATAATATAGAATATTCTGGAATGTTATGAAACCCATTCAGAAAAACAAATGGCATTAGTGTTTTTAGATGCACAGAAAGCATTCGATAATGTTCTTCTTCTTCTCTCGTGTCGCTACACTTTTCCCAGCCACTGTAGAACACTGTTGGTGTAGGTTGGTGTAGCGTGGTAGAAGGATTCGCAGGTAAACAGATACCTGACAGGGGCCGCGACGTGAACGCTCCTTCTATGGCCCCCATTCAATAATGTAAATTGGCAGTTTATGTTGATGCAATTGGAGGAGATGGGTTCGGAGACAGATTCATTAAAGCTTTAAAGGCGATATATAACAAGCAAACAGCAAGAGTAATGATAACTGGAGAATTGACAGAAAATATTACCATTCAAAAAGGAACCAGACAAGGCTGTCTGTTATCCGCATTATTGTTTATGTTGACTTTGGAAATATTGAATAGAAATATTAGGAAAAGTGAAGAAATAAAGGGAATGAAAATAAAAATGGAAGAGTATAAATTACAAGCTTCGGCAGATGATTTGGTCTTTAATACTGGAAGAACCATTGGAAATAAGCCCTAAGCTGATTAGAGAAATAGATAAATTGGGCGAAGTAGCAGGACTGAAAATAACCCCCCCAAAAAAAATCTTGGCAAAAAATATGACAGAAAAACAAAAGAAAAGATTAATGGATAAATTAAATATTCAAATTACAAAAAGCATGAAATATTTAGGGATATAAATGACAGCTAGATGTGGAACACTTAAGGAAGATAATTATGAGAGATTGCAACAACAGATTGCGATAGATTTGGAAAAATGGAAAAATTTACAACTATCTTTAATAGGTAGAATAGCAACAATTAAAATGAACATATTGCAAAAAATATTATATTTATTTCAGACAATTCCAATAAGACTGAAAAAGGATACTTTGAAGATTAAATAAAATGGTGTTGAAACTTATTTGGCAGAGGAAAAAGACAAGAATTAAGACAAAATTATTGCAGGTTGCAAGGGTGAGAGGAGGTTTTGAATTGGGAACTATATTACTAGGCAACAATATTGATGTGGGTGAAAGAATGAACTATATTGAAAAATCAGATTATTTACACTAGAAGGGCATGATTTACAATTGGGGTGGCATGCATTTTAATGATATAAAGAAAGTAAGGTACATGGATACTTTAGGAGACACTACATTAGGGATGCCTTATTGACAGTATGGGAAAAAATAAGAGACTATCACTACATGAAAATACCAGCCTGGTTATCAATATTAGAAGCTTTTACATATTCACTGTTTTTCAAAAAAGAACACATTGTTAGATATGAAGAAATTTTAAATGAAAAGGTTGAACTCAAAACAAAGCAAGAATTAAATTTATAAGGGATAAATATCAATTGATATTCATATTTGCAAATACATACAAGGAATGAAAAAGAATCAAGATTTTACAAAGTTTTACAAGGAACTTACTAAACTGGATAAAATCCAACAGGCACTGAAGAGAAGTTGATTTAAAAAATTGTATGGTTATTTATTAGGAGTGAACTTAGAGGAAGAACAAGTAAAAGAATCAATGATTGCATGGGGGAAAAAATTGGATGTGGGATAGACTTGGATAAATGGCAGATATTATAGTCTAGAAACTATAAATTAACCATGTCAATGGCCTATAAAGAGAATTTGTACAAGATGTTTTACAGGTGGCATTTACCCCCAACAAGAATTGCCAAGATGTTTAAAGACAAGTTGGCAAAGTGTTAGAAATGTCAGCAGTCACCAGGATCATACTATCGTATGTGATGGACATGCACAGAAATTAAAAAGTATTGGACAAGAATACACAAAAGGCTGGAAAAAATGATGAAACAGTGTATAAACTTAAAATCAGAGACATTTTTATTGGGAATTTTGCCTGAGGGTTATAACAAAGAGTTAATGTATTTGATTATTCATGTATTAACAGCAGTTAGAATTGTATTTGCACAAAATTGGAAAAATGAGACAATTCCGATGGATGAGGAAATAATTAAGAAAATAATGGAATGTGTAGAAATGAGCAGATTGACAATGGCAATTAGAGAACAAAAAGAAAAAGATTATTGTAAAATTTGGAGTTTATTTTATGAATGGCTGGATAGAAGAGTAAGAAATTGAAATATTTAAGTACAGTATAATATACCACAACTGATAAATGATTGAGTTAGATAGAGTAAGAAAATGAATGTGAAATATACTCTTGAAAGATAATAACTACAATGTTAAGGATAATATAATAATTGATATATGGGATATAAAATATTGACTAGAATGATTAGAAACATAAATAAGTAAGATATGGATGACAGTGTTATTATGTGCACAAAGATATATATACCCAACTGACACACTGTTGAACAGAAAGGTTTATTTGTTTGTTTTTGCCTTTGTTATAAAAATAAAAAAACTTTATATTAAAAAACCCTATATGCTAGAAAGCAGATGATCTTTATTATTCCTTGCTGAAATTTAGTTTGTAAATGTTATTAGCTTTTGTGTTTACAAATTTATCTTTATAGAAACAGCAGAAAATAGAAAATCAGCTTCCTATTGCAGGTCAAAACTGATTACATAATCAATTTTCTCAAGAGGATTGTAAAATGAATCAATAGAAGATCTTAAAACAAAAAAATATCTTTGTAAGTGGTTTCCTTATATACAATTATCAGAAAAGTTTAAAGTAGAAAAAAAGATTTTATGGCTTTGAGTGATGTAAATTGAGTTTGAAACAGAATTATGTATTAAGGATGATCATGTTATTGCTAAAAAATAATATTGTTGTTGAAATATGAGACAGAAGTAAAACAAGTCAAAGATAAAATTACAAAGATTACAGATTAACAGAGTTGGAAGAGACCTGATAGGTCATCCAGTCCAACCCCCAACCAAGCAGACCCTACACCATTTTTGACAGATGGCAGTCAAATATCTCCTGCAACTTCTGGAGGCAAGCTGTTCCATTGATTGATTTTTCTCACTGTCAGAAAGTTTCTCCTTATTTCCAGATTGAATATCTCCTTGTTCAGTTTCCATCCATTATTCCTTATCCGGCCTTCAAGTGCTTTGAAAACTAGGTTGACCCCATCTTCTCTGTGGCAGCCCCTCAAATATTGGAATACTGCTATCATGTCTCCCCTGGTCCTTCTCTTTACTAGACTAGCCATTCCCAGTTCCTGGAACAGTTCATTGTATGTTTTAGCCCCCAATCAAAATGGTTGCTCTTTTCTACACTCTTTCTAGAGTATAAGCATCTTTTTTGTAGTGTGGTGACCAAAATTGGATGCAGTACCCTAGGTATGATCTTACTAAGGCTTTATAGAGTGGTATTAGTACCTCCCTTGATCTTGATTGTTTCCCCTGTTAGTTAGGATTGCATTAGCTGTTTGGTTGTTGCCACACACTGTTGGCTCATATTTAATTGGTTCTCTACTAAGACTCCAAGATCCCACTCACAATCACTGCTATTAAGCTTAGTTTCACCCAGTCTTCGGTTTTGGTTTTTTTGGATTTTCTTGCAGAAGTGTTAGATTTTACACTGAGTTTATTTTGTTAGATAGGGCTCAGTGTTCCAGTCTGTCAAGATCTATCTGGATCTTGAGCCTATCATCTAGGGCTGTGATGCAAACCTATGGCATGCATGCTGGAAGTGGCACATAGAGCCATTTCTGCCAGCACATGAGCCGTCATACGGAACTAATCCACTGGCACGCATGTGCGCTCCCTTCCAGCCAACTGATTGTTGGCTATCTACTGCACATGCACGGGAGATGTGTGCATGGGAGATGCACATACATGTGCAGGGGGCAGTGTTCATGTGGGCGGGGTCACACATGCATGTGCAGAGGCATGTGGTGTGCAGCTGGGACACCACATACACATACACAGGGGTCAGAGGGTCTCACACACATTGCATTGTGGGTGCAAACATGCATGTGCTCACGCACACTTGTGCACACTTTCAGCATGCAACGATGAAAAGGTTAAGGCCCGATCCCACTGGCCAATGGATGCAAAATGTATGCATAAAGGACACAGTGAACGAGCAAAATTTCGGGGGTGGCTCCATCCGTTGTCATCCGCTCCAAAAAGTGGCAAAAATTTGCATAAACAGAATGGAAAACAACGGATGTGGGTAGCATGTAGAGGGGATGTTAAATGGATGTTCATAGGAAGCCTAGCGGATGAAAGCGGATGGAAGTGGATAACACCTCCAAAGGGGTTCCGGGGGAGAATTTCAAAGCGGACGCATAGTGGAAGGAGTGGATGCATAGCGGATGAAACGGATGCATCATGAATGCCGATGAACATTTCCATTCAAAATCCAGGAAAGAAATACTTAGACTCTTTAGTTTAGAGAAAAGATATCTTTTACTGAAAGTGAAGTGGTAGCAACCAAAGAATTCTGAATCTGAGAATTTAGGTGCGCAATTCACATATAGAAAATGATGGAAATGTTCCCACCCCCAATAGTTCAACTGACACTTCCAATTAGAAGTTGTGGATATGATCATGTGGCATCTTCAGGTGATGATGAGGCCTCTGTCCGTTGACCTTGGCATAGTTTGATAACGGGTTGCAGTTGCGCAGAGAAAGAAGAAAGCTAAGCGAGAAATAGAAACCTAACTCTATTTTATGCTCCCCCCTTCCATTTATACATCAGACGAATGTAACTCCTCCAGCTCACTTCCCCAGCTATTCCTACCTCCCTTTTCCACCCCCCTGTTACTTATGGCAGTCAAAAAGATGCAAAGCAATAGCAGAAGATCTTGAAGACTGACATTCGGCCCTCCTAGAAAAAGGGAAATCATCAGTCCTAGACGTCCTAGAAGAGAGAGAGAGGAGAGAATATAAAGACAATTATTAATCATTAAACAATTTCAAAACAATACACTCCTAAGGCTTATCAGGATACTTGGAACGAAATGCTTTGATCAACTTAGGGGCTTTAACGTCGGTCTCATTAACCCATTCGGCTTGTGAAGAAGGGAAATGTTTCCAGGCTACAAGATACTGGAGTCGACCCCTCCATCTGCGAGAATCCAGAATTTCTTTAACTTCAAAATGTTCTTCGCCTTCAATTAATATTGGTATGGGAGAGTCAGTCTGAATGGGCCTTAGGTCAGAAGTACGCTCAGGTTTTAGCAAACTAACATGGAAAACCGGATGAATTCGTCGAAGAGTTTTTGGTAAGTTCAGCTGGACCGTTACAGGATTTATAATCCGTTCAATTGTGAATGGACCAACGTATTTAGGACCAAGCTTCCTTGACTTTTGAGTGGTCTGCAGGTATCTGGTGGACAGGAAAACCTTGTCGCCCACTTTATATTCCTTCTGTGGGGATCTTTTCTTGTCAGCAAATTTCTTATGAGCTTGATGGGCCTCATCTAATGCTTTGCGTGTTACTGGCCAGTTAAGTTGGAGTTGAGTTATCCATTCATCCAACGAATGAATATTTGGCTTTTCACGAGGAAGTTCAGGTATGGGAATGAAATCTTGTCCCGAAGCCACTTTAAATGGAGTAAATCCAGTACTGCTGTGTACGGAGTTGTTGTATGCCACTTCAGCAAATGGTAGTAATTCGGACCAGTTATCTTGTTGATAGTTTATGTAACATCTGAGATATTGTTCTAACACTGAGTTAGTTCTCTCACAAGCCCCATTGGTTTGGGGGTGGTGGGCAGAGCTTAGCCCCTGGGAGGAGCCTATTAACTTCAGGAACTCTTTCCAAAAATTTGAAGTAAACTGGACCCCTCTGTCAGAGATTATGCGTTCCGGGACGCCATGTAACCTATAGATATGTGATATAAATAGTTTAGCCAGCGTCTTAGCAGATGGAATCTTGGAACAAGGTATGCAATGTACTTGTTTGGAAAACAAATCAGTCACTACCCAGATGACCGTGTTTCCACCACTTTCGGGTAGTTCTACTATAAAGTCCATAGAGATTTCCTTCCAAGGAGTCGTTGGTCTAGCTACATTTTGTAACAATCCTACTGGCTTACCAGGAGGTCTCTTTGCCGAAGCACAAATCGGACAGCTAGCTACGTAAATTTCAATGTCCTTTTTTAAAGTAGGCCACCAGAATTGCCGCTTGACTAGATGTAAGGTCTTCACAAATCCGAAATGGCCAGCTGCTTTAGAATCATGAGCCTGTTGTAGTATTTGGCTCCTCAATACTTGTGGCACATACAACTTGGCCCCCACCCAAGCCAAACCATCTCTAATTGTATAGTCACTTGAATGAGCCAGGAACCATTCGTCCAGTTTTAAAGCTTCTTTTAATTGTTCGGTAAGGTCATTCGCTAAAACCACTTCTTGGTTCTTCCTTTGGGTTCTGGTAACCACTGGGGCAGCTAGGTGTTTGGCTGAGACAATTGGGCTTATCACCTCCTGACGCATACTATTATATTAAGGTAGTCTAGAGAGAGCATCCGCCATGAAATTCTTCCCGCCCGGAATGTACTTCAATGAGAAATTGAATCGCTTGAAATACTGGGCCCACCCAACTTGTTTAGGGGACAACTTCCGGGGTGTTTTTATGGCTTCCAGATTCTTATGATCAGTCCATACCTCAAACGGGTGTTTTGCTCCTTCCAGGAAATGTCTCCAGGTCAACAAGGCCCAATGAACTGCAAAAGCTTCTTTCTCCCAGACGGCCCATCTTCTCTCTGTTTCAGACAGTTTACGGGAGGTATACGCACAAGGCTGTAAGGTCCCTTTCTCGTTGATTTGCAGTAATACCGCTCCAATAGCTACATCACTTGCATCAGCTTGAATCACAAAAGGAGTGTCCATATCCGGGTGTTTCAGCACTGGTTCTGCAGCAAATAGTCGTTTTAGCTTTTCAAAAGCGGCTTGGCACTCCATGGACCACTCCAGCGGCTTTCCTGGCCTCGGCTTCACCTCCCCTTTTGTTTTTAAGAGATTGGTGATGGGCATTGCTATCTTAGCAAACGTCGGGATGAATTGCCGATAAAAATTTGCAAATCCCAAAAAGCTTTGAAGTTGTTTTCTAGTGCGTGGTGGAGCCCACTCCAGAACGGCACGCACCTTCTCTGGATCCATCTCTATGCCTTCAGATGAAATGCGATATCCCAAATAGTCAATTTTGTCTTGGTGGAATTCACACTTTGACAATTTAGCATACAACTTAGCGGCACACAGTTTCTGTAAAACCGACCGCACTAACTTCACATGTTCATCCAGGGTCTCTGTGTAGATAAGGATATCATCAAGATAAACCAAAACCCCCCTGTATAAATGTTCATGTAACACTTGATTGATCATTTACATGAATACAGCTGGGGTCCCTTGTAAACCAAAAGGAAGAACGTTGAATTGGAAACATCCCATCGGGCAGTTAAAAGCGGTCTTCCACTCATCCCCTTCCTTAATTCAAATCCGGTAGTAAGCCTCTCTCAAATCCAACTTGGTGAAGATCTTTCCCTTCGCTAAATGGGCCAACATGTCCTTCATCAAAGGAAGGGGGTACACGTTTTCCACAGAAATAGCGTTCAAATTTCTGTAATCCACCACCAAGCGTTTGGAACGTCAAAAAGATGCAAAGCAATAGCAGAAGATCTTGAAGACTGACACAAAGGGGATGCCGCACGGATGTATATCGGATGCAAAGCGTTCACTGAGCATGCGGGGAGTATGAATTGCATCAGCTCCGCAGATGTAAAAGGATGCAGCACGCACGCAGTCAGCATACAGGGGAAAGACGTGCTGCCACATACATCTAGCAGGAACACCATGGTTTGTCAGTCAGGCAAGAAGAAGAAGCCTGTGCCTACTTGTTCAAGCCCTGGCAAGAAGGCCAGAACCATCATCCCACCCCCTGGCACTGACTCTGAAGCTGCTGCTGCTGCTGCTGTGGTGGACCAGCCCAAAGGCCCTCAAAGCCCTGCTGCTGAAGGCCCTGCTGTTCAAGCCCCTGAAGGCCTTGCTGCTCAAGCCCCTGAAGGCCCTGCTGCTCAAGCCCCTGCCAGAGGGAGGAAGAGGCAAGGGAAGCAGAAGGGAGAGAGGAAACAGTACACTGTTTCCAAGGAGCATGAGGATGAGGTGCTGGAATGGCTGAGGTGCTGGAATGAATGAGTACCTCTGGAGAAGGAGCCACAGACTGTATCGCGACACCAAGAAGAAGCAGGCAGTTTGGAGAGACAAGGCAGAGAGCCTGGGCTACACTTCAGACCTACTCCTGGGATGGTGGAAGCACATGCACACCTGGTATGGCAAGCTACACCTCAAGAAATTCGGGAAGGCCGCTGTCAAGCTCACTGACCGGGAGATGTACGTCATGGTCAAGTGCAGTTTCCTGGAGGTTGAGATCCGCCACTGAGGAGCAGCCCCTCTGAGACCCCTCTCCCTCAAACAGCCCACAGACAGCCAGTCCTCTTCCAGCCAGGACCCAGCTATCCTGTCCAGGCAGGTGTCTTCAGAGGGCCCCACGGCAGAGACACCCCCGACAGTTGCATTCCCCATGCCGGCAGACTTGGAGGATCACGTAGAGGATGACACCCTGCTGTCACAAATGGAGGAAGAAGCAGCAGCCACCAGAGGCCAACCCACCCCCACCCCCACCCCCAGCTCCAGAGGATGCAGGCAGAGAGGCAGACTGGAGGGCCAGGACCACAGTGTGCTGTTGGAGATCAGGGACACAATGAAGACCAGCACAGAACTTCTCTCTCAGCTGGTCCACTTGGACAGAGCATCCTCGGACCGGAAGCCCTTAATTACCTACGTGAGCCAGACCCACAGGGACCTGCCCGAGGCCCAGTACCAGGTGATGAAGGAGAAGATCACAGCACTTCTGCACAACCCTCATGGCCCAGCTGAAGCTGCTCCTACCCAGTACAGGTCTGCTCCTCCACTCCAGGTGATGTCACAGCCCTTCCACGGCGTTCAACAGCCCCTCATCTACCAAGGCTATGACTACCAGGACTTCCCACAGCAGAAGCAGAACTTCCCAGTCCAGGCCCAGGTTCATCGCACGCCACAGATGCCACTCCTCATCCAGCTGCAGACCAGACAGCCCCACTACACTCATCCTTCCTCCACCCCACAGCCAAGCCCATCAACAGACAATCTGTCATCAGTATTGGGCCTCACATCTCAGGTCCTTGATGAAGGGCCTCTCAACCCCTCAGGACTGAGTCAGCTCACGGATTGCTTCCTGAACACACCATCCCCTGTTGTACCCTCAGGGCGAAGCACCCCAATGGTGCCTCAGACCAGCACTCAAGCCACAGCCACCTCCACAGTCCCTGCCTGCTTAACAGCTGAGACCAGGGACATGACTCAGAGTGACTGAGAATAGTGTCAGAGACTGAGTTGTACTTGTTAAGTTTATCTTTGCTTAAGACACTTTACTTGGTTCATTTTGCTTTTTTAAAAAAGTCATAAAGTTTACCTAAGAAAGTTAATAAAGTTTATCTTTGCTTAACACACTTAATACAGTTTACTTGGTTCATTTTGCTTATTTAATAAAGTCATAAAGTTAAGAAAGTTAATAAAGGTTATCTTTGCTTAAGACACTTAAGAGACTTTACTTGGTTCATTTTGCTTATTTAATAAAGTCATAAAGTTTACCTAAGAATGTTAATATACGTTATCTTTGCTTAAGACACTTGGTTCATTTTTTTTACTTAATAAAGTGTTGGTGAAAACTTTGAAAAAATGGTTAAGCCTTTGCATGCTTGTGGGATAGATAAGGATAGTTGTGGGATAGATAAACCTCCAGTGCAAGCATAGTGGACTGTATGGTCCACCCTCCCAGCTGCCACACATATGGCCCTTTTTTATCAATAACAATTTATTCATTGATGAACACATTTTAAAATAAACAAAGCTCTTTATTAATGCCCTATTCATAGTAGGACCACTCAACATACATGGCACAGTCTCATCAGTGTTATGCAACAGGCTCAAGGAAGCATCCATTAATCATCTATCATCCTGTCTTGCCACTCCACTGATCCAGCTGGGTAGTTGCACCAGTGCCTCAGTAGGTTGCGCTGCTTCTTCCCTTCACATGAAGCTCTGTTGGGGCTTTGTACATCCACAGTGTCTATCAGGTTATGTCCTTGCCTCCATTCACCAGGCTCCATGTCCCCATTCCCTTGTTGACGGTTGACAAGTCTGTTCTGCAAGACTGGGTAGCGAGTGCGCATGAGATTGTGCAGGATGCAGCAAGCTTCTACGATGCTCCTCACAGTCTCTGGGTCATGCTGCATGGTGGTGAGAAGTACCTGGAACCTGTTGGCCAGGATGCCAAAGGCGTTCTCCACCACCGCCTTGCCCTGGACAGCCTGTAGTTGAAGATCCTCTCTTCATGGGTGAGGCATCTGGAAGTGTAGAGCTTCATGAGGTAGGTTCTGAGGGAGAAGGCATCATCCCCCACGATGAAGTAGGGCACATCTTGTGTGTCATTGGGCAGTGAGTCTGGATCTGGAAAACCCATGATGAGGTTGTGTTCCAGCCTATTCTTGAGGTCACTTGCGTTGTATACCTGGCCATCTGAAGCTGACCCGTTGCCTGAAGCATCGATGTAGATGAACTTGTAGTCAGCATCAACCTTGGCAAAGAGGATGATATTGAAAAAGCCCTTGTAGTTGAAATAAGTGGACCCTGAGTTCTCTGGAGCTTTGCAGGCCACGTGCTTCCCATCTATGGCTCCAACGGTGTGGGGAAAGTTCCACCTCTGATACCACTTTTCTGCAAGTTTCCTCCAGTCTCGTTCAGTGGTGGGGCACTTGAGGAGCTCCTCCACGTATTCTTCGATGATGGCCTGCACCACTTCTGTGACCACTTTGCTGATGCTGTTGTGTGGCACCCTCCAGGCATACTGCATGTTTCTGTATGTGGTTCCAGAAGCCAGGTGGCGCAGAGTCAGTGCCACCTTCAGTCCAGGGTCCAGGTTGGGACGGAAGTTGGTGCTAGGCTTGGTCAACCTCGGTCTCAGACGCTCTACAAGTTCGTCAAACATGGCTGGTGGCATCCTCATGAAGTGATGGAATGCACGAGGGTCTTCATTCCTCAGCTCCACCATCAACTGGTCATACAGTCCAAACTCCATTCTTCTCAAGATCCATCCTCGGACCCAGACAGCTCTTGGACATCTCCTTCTTCTCCTTCTTTATAAAAGGTGAAACAGTCTGAACAGGGTTTGGTTCTGGTGATGAATGATCGCAGCTATCATATGGACTCCATCTATGGTGGAGAACAATTGATGATGTGGAAGACCAAGACCAAGGGTGAAGAGGTCTGTACACCATGGCTGCTGGACTCAAACTGAGATCCAGATGATTTTCTCCCCCTTTTTATAGGAAATATTGGTTGTCCGCTAGGTGTCCTTCTACATACTCTTGACATACTCCAGACATCCTAAATATACGAGATACATCCCAGATATAAACGTTTTGTCCGTTTTTAATCCTTTATATACGAGATGCATACGCTTACATCCTTTCTATTTCCATGCTACTAACGCTGTGTAGATGTTCCTTGTATCTTTTGTTTCCTTCCTCTTTCCGTTTTCAGTTGCAGCAGATGTGAGCTGAGGGGATGGCCAGAGGATGCAGAGAGGATACAGCAGATGTTTATCGGATGATAACAGACATAGAATGTTTGTTGCCCTATATGTTGCAGATGTACATCGTACACGGCGGAAAGTTCATCCGTTCAGAAAGTTTTGTGCAACTCAAAACTTTTTGCACGGATGAAATCTCAGTGGACGGATGCTCGATGGATAGAGTGTATGAAACACGTATGCAATGAGTATACAATGGATGCATAGCATTTTCCAATGGATGGCAAGCTTTTTTTAACGTTTTACATCCTCTTTGCATCCGTAAGTGCAGTGGAATCGGACCTTTAGCCATCACTGATCTAGGGTGCTGGCTATTCCTGTCAGTGTAGTATCATCTGCAAATTTGGTAAGTTTCATTTCTATTCCCTCATCTAAGTTATTTATAAAGATATTGAAGAGTGCTAGGCCTGGGACAGAACCTTGATGTACCATACTGCTTATTTCCCTCCATGTAGATGTAAGGACTACTTGTTGAGTACAGTTTGTCAGCCAGTTACAAATCCATCCGATGGTGATGCTGTCTATCCCACTTTTTTCTAGCTTACCAAGAAGTAGGTTGTAGTCTTACTTTGTCATATGTCTTGCTGAAGTCTAATATTATTATTTTATGTCTACAGTATTTTGCTGGTCTATTAATTTAATCACTATGTTGAAGAATGAAATAAGATTGGTTTGGCATGATCTGTTTTTAACAAACTCGTGCTGACATCTAGTTATTATTTTCTCCTTTCTAGATGTTGGCAGATCTATTTTTTTTTATTATCTTTTCCAGTATCTTCCCAGATATTAATGCCAGGCTAATTAGTTTGTAGCTTCCTGAGTCTGTTTTTTTTCCCCCTTTTTTGAAAATGGGAACTACATCAGCACTTTTCCAGTTCTCTGGTGCTCCAGAATTTTTGGAAGATGTGGTACAGTGATTTTGAGATGACATCTGCCAGATACTTTAGAACTCTGGGGTGTAATCCATCAGGCCCCAGTGATTTGTATTCATCAGTATTGATAAGAGAACCTGATTGGTCTAGTGGTTAAGGCACCAGACTAGAAATCAGGAGGTGGTGAATTCTAATTCTGCCTTAGATATGAAAGCCAACTGATAACAGATAATCAGAGTTGGAAGGGAGTCCAACCCCTTGCCCAAACAGGAGACCCTACACCATTCCTGACAGATGGGAGTCCAATCTCTTCTTGAAAGTCTCAAGTGATGGCGCTCCTACAACTTCCGAGGGCAAGCTGTTCCATTGGTTGATTGTTCTCACTGTCAGAAAGTTTCTCCTTATTTCCAGGTTAAATCTCTGGGTGATCTTAGACCAGTCACTCTCTCTCAGCCCAAATTATTTCACAGATTTGTTGTTGTTCGATCACGGGAAAAAGAGACTCGAGACCAATGTGACTTTGAGCTCTTTATTTGTTTCCTTGCATCAGTTCTAAACGCAGAGCTGCGGCAGTCACTTTTATAGCGGCTGCTCGCGGCTTGCGGCCAATGACAGCTCTTTGAATGTCCCACCGATCTGGCGGGCCAATCACAAGGTGGCAATGTGAACCAATCAGGCTCGCGCTTTTGAACCAATCAGCAAGTGGCATTTACAGACCAATCAGAAAAGGGTATTTCAAGTATGTTAATATAGAACACCCCTCCCCTCTTGGTTCAGTCCGACCTACGTTATGTAGTCCCGTAAGTAGGCAGGGCTTCTATGGTTTCTACTTGACCTGCACAGTTCAGTTGTGGTGTTGTCTTCGGCTGGTTCAGACGGGATCGCTGTCTCTCCTCTCCTTCTCGGTGGAATCTCCTGGAAGGGTGAGTCAGCTCTGCCGCTCCCATCTGGTCTCTCTGGACTGGTTGATTCGGCTTGACTGCCTCTTCCAGGAGTGGCCTCATGTTGATTTTCCACTGCCAGTTCCCTTCTGCCAAAGTCTTCTGCCGGTAAGTAGTTTTGGTTTCTAAATGGGCCTACCGGTGGTGTTTGTTGTTGGTTTGTTTGCTGTTGTATTATTATTGGGTTTTCTCCTCCCCTTTGATTTATGTTTGGTTGATCTCCCCCCTCTCTGGTTTTGTTATAGTCTGTTTGGTGTGGTCTTTGAGTGTGTGGTTGTTGTGCATTCTCGGGATTGTCAGTGTTTCTTTCTATTGTTCTAGACCTTAGTTGGTCTATGTGTCTCTTCCAGCTTCTCCTAACCTCTGTTTCTAGCTGGTATGACTGGGGTCCCGTTATCTGAGTTATTCTAGCTGGTATCCAAAGTGGGTCCCCCATAAGGTTTTTTGCATATACCAGATCCCCTGTTGTGAATGTGCGGTATTTACTGGAGGAGTCTGGTGGCTTTTCGGGGTTGTATGTTGGATTTAATCTGTCCAGGTGTGAGCGGAGTTTCCTGCCCATCAGGAGTTCTGCTGTGCTCTTGTTAGTCGACATGTTCAGTGTTATATGATGGATGGTTAGCATTTTATTGATTTTGTCTTGAATGTCACCCGTGTCTATTTTATTTAATGCCTCTTTAGTATACCGAACCATGTTTTCCACCCGTCCGTTTGTAGCCGGGTGAGCGGGCGCGGTTAGGGTATGTCATATACCCAGTTCGGCAAGGAATTTTTCGAATGACAGCGCTGTGAACTGTGGCCCATTGTCTGAGACTAACAAGTCCAGTAACCCATGCATTGCGAATAGTTTTCTTAGCTGTTTGATGATGGCTTCTGTCATCATGGATTGCATGACTGTGACCTCCAATCAGTTGGAGTAAGCGTCAACAATTATTAAAAATGTATATCCCTTTGTGGCTCTGGCAAAATCTGTATGGATTCTTGACCAGGGGTCCCTGGGTGTCTCCCACTCAAGGTTAGGTGTGGGAGGGGGGCTAGGTCTGGACTTTTGACATTTGTTGCATGTTCCCACCCATGTCTCAATGTCTTTGTCCATCCCGGGCCACCAGACATAACTCCTGGCCAAGGATTTCATTTTGACGATACCCAGGTGTCCTTCATGTAGCATGCACAGTACTTTTTCCTGCATTTTTTGGGGAATAACAACTCTATCCCCCCACAGTATACATTCCTTCAATATTGATAGCTCAGTTTGTCGGGTTCAGAAGGGTTTAAACGTGTCGCCATCATCAGTTTCCAGCCACCCTTTTCCTACCCAGTTTAAAATCCATGCTGTCTGTCTCTAGCGGTCTCTTTTGCAATGTCTGATGCGGTTATGGGGAGGTTTGGCAAGGTCTCTATTTGTAGTGTGGACGTGGTTGGTGCCAGGTCGTCTTCCAGGTCCGGCAAGGGGGAACGGTTCAGGGCATCTCTTCTCTGGTTGGTGGATTAATTGGTAGTTATATGCGGCCAGGAATTCGGACCACCTTGTCATCTGTGGTGACAATATGTTTGGGGTGGCCTTGTTCCCTGCGAGTATCCCCAGGACTGGCTTGTGGTCGGTAATGAGTAAGAAAGTCCTACCATAGAAATACTCGTGGAAACACTTTACTCTGGTGATCGCTGCTAGTGCCTCTCTGTCCAGCTGGCTATAGTTCCTCTCTGCCTTGGACAACATCTTGCAGTAGAAAGTGATTGGTGCTTCTCTTCCATCCAGTAGTGTGTGGCTTAGTATAGTCCTGACGCCGAAAGGTGATGCGTTGCATGTCACTGTCAGTGGTAGGGTTTCGCTGTATTGAATAAGTACCAATTTGGATGTCAGCAGATCTTTTATTCCTTGGAATGCGGCTTCTTCCTGTTGGCCCCAGGTCCAGGTAGCTGTCTTATCGGTAGTCTATGCAGTGGTTCCACCGTTGTTGCCTTTTGCAGCAAAAAGACATTATAAAAATTAATGAGTCCCAGAAATGCTTGCATTTTTGTTTTGTTTTGTGGTCTGGGGGCTTCTTTTATGGCTTTTATTTTCTTTTCAGTGGGGTGAATTCCTTCTTTGTCTATTAGGTACCCCAGGAATTCAACTTTCTCGGTGGCCAGCTGGCATTTTTCTTTTTTCACCTTGAGTCCTGCCTCTTTAAATCTTTTTAGGACTTCCCTGAGGCGGCTTTCCAATTGGTTTTTGTTCTTAGTGGCTACCAGCACGTCATCGAAGTAGGGTACCACCCCTTTAATTCCTTGGAACAGGGGTGTTCCATCAGGCTTTGGAACACCCCTGGGGCCATGCTGACTCCGAATTGTAACCTGTTCCATTTAAATGACCCCCTCTGAGTCACAATGGTTTGTGCTTCCACTGTTTCAGAATCAATGGGCAATTGCTGGTATACCTGCACCAGGTCGAGCTTCGCGAAGATTTTTCCTCCCCCCAGCGAATATAATAGAAGTTGCACCACTGGGACGGGGTATGCGCTTTGTTGTAGCGTGTGGTTAAGGGTGGCCTTATGGTCTCTGCAGATTCGTATGGATCCATCTGGCTTTATCAGGGTCACAATTGGGGTTTCCCACCTCACGTGGTCTATTTGTTCGAGTACCCCCTGTGTGATGAGCTTATACAATTTTTCTTCGATCTTTGGTTTGAGTGCGAATGGAACCCGCTGTGCCTTTAACTGGATTGGTGCTATGTTTGGGTTCAAATTAAATGAAATAGGGGACCCTCGGTACTTGCCTAGCTTCCCATCAAAAACGTCCTGGAAGTCTTTCATCAGGCTCTCCTCCCAATCTGCCTCGGTGATGCTGTTTATGCCGGTCACTTCGATCCCCAGAGGCGCAAACCATTCTAGCCCAGCAGGCTTGGGCGATCCCTGTCCATTATCATCAATGGGAGGATTTCTGAGTGTTCCTTGAAGGTTATTTGAAAATGTCCAACTCCAACTACGGGGATCCTGTTCCCTTGGTAGTCCTTCAAGGTCAGCCTTTGGTTTTCTAGTTGTCTTCTACGTATGCTGGTTATTAGTCATTTGATGGTGTTCCAGGATACCATTGACAGGTATGATCCGGAGTCCACTTCCATGTTACATTGTTGGCCTTCAATGTTGACCTGTATGTGTACTTTACAGGCATCTGTCACACTCGAATGCCCAATGGTAATTGTCTGATGGGTCTCTTCCTTTCGGTAGGATTTGCTGAGCTGCTTATTTCTGCTTTCGTGGCTCCAATGGTTCCCTGTCTGTCTGTCTCTGGTCCTGGGGCGGGGGGGGCTGTCTCATCACCTAGGGCTGTAGCTCTTTTTATTTTGGCAGACCCTAGCAATGTGTCCCTGTTTCTCACAGTGGCGGCAGATAGTGTCTAGAAAATGGCACTCGGATCGGGGATGGTTTCCTTCGCACCTGACGCATTGGAAACCCAACTTGCGTTCTCTCCTTTCTTGTCTGTACCATTCCAACTGGAGTCTGTGTATCTCTTCATCCTCATCATTGGTCTCGAATAAGGACTCGATGTCCTCATGGTGTGTGGCAGTAGTGGTGGTCTTTTGGTTTCCCTCTGGTTTCCTTTCTTGGTGTTGGCCTGTTTCTGCCCATGTTTGCTGGGTCGCCGCATTCATTTTCTGCATGGTTGCTGCTGACTTCTTTGCGGCTTCAGCTGCGGTTGCCTCGGCGATGGTCTCGGTAATGGTGATGTTGGGGTGGGTCAGTAGTCGGCTCTGTAATGTGAGATCCCTCAGTCTCAGGACCACGCGGTATCTCATGGCTTCGTCCATATTGAGAAACTCACATACACCGTCAATGTCCCTCAGAACCGCTATGAATTCCCCAACACTCTCACCTTCTCTCTGGTCACTTTTATAAAATTCATGTCTCTGGATGAGATTGGAGATGCCTGGTATATAATGGGCTCTTAGTAGTCGGTTCAACTCTGATTATGCCATCTGTTTGATATCCTGAGGTTTGGCCAACGCTTTGGCCATTTTGAACACTGTGGACCCACAGTGTGTCAGGAACACGGCTCTCTTCCTTTTATCAGAGGTCATTGCTCTCGAGGAACAAGAGGAATCGGTCGATGTATGATTCCCAGTCCTCTGCCATTGGGTCGAATGGTGCGGGTGGCGAGTTGCTGCCAGCCATCTCGTTGGTTGGTCAGGCCTCATTGCCATGTGCTCGACTGGTCTCCTTTGTCTCAAATTCCCACCTTTGTCGCCAGTGTTAGATCGCAGGAAAAAGAGACTCGAGACCAGTGTGACTTTCAGCTCTTTATTTGGTTCCTTGCATCAGTTCTAAATGTGGAGCTGTGGCAGCCTCTTTTATAGCAGCTGCTCGTGGCTTGCGGCCAATGACAGCTCTTTGATTCTCCCGCCGATCTGGTGGACCAATCATAAAGTGGCAATGCAAACCAATCAGGCTCGCGCTTTTGAACCAGTCAGCAAGTGGCATTTATGGACCAATCAGAAAAGGGTATTTCAAGTATGTTAATATAGAACAATTGTTGTAGGGAAAATAGGAGGAGGTACATTAGATATGCTTGCTGCTTTGAATTGTTCATAAAAATTAGATAAATTTTAAAAGGCAGGATATAAATTAAACAAATTTAAAATGGGATAATAACATTGGCTATCACATACAAGTGGATGAATGGGAAAATATGTGGTTGCAGAATTGAAATTTACCTCACTTCTACTTTTAAAGATAATTTTATAAAGATATGAATGGTTGGTATTTGTCACCAGAGGAACTGTCTAGAACAGGGGTGTCAAACTGAGCCCATGGACCAGATGCATCACTTGCAGGTCATGCCCACCCCAGCTCCACAAAGACAAAAAACATTGCAATACATCATGGTACATCATGTGACAGGATCAAGTTTGACATCCATGGTCTAAAATATATAAAGGTATTATGAATCTTTGCCTGAAGTGTGAACAATATGAAGAAAATTGTTACCATTTTTGGGATGGACATATAAAAAAGCTAAAAAAATATTACATGCAAATACATACATTAATTCAAAAGATTTTAAAGATTAAAGTATAACTGAAATCAGAAGAAATTGTCAGGGAACTAGAAAAAATTCACAGAACTTTATTTTGAATTTATGCAGCAAAGCTATTATTTATTCAGAAGTTGAAAAATTCAGTACTACCTAAACTATAGGAATAGCTAGTGAAGATGATACAGAAATGGCTAAATTAACTTATTGGGTTAGGGAAAAAAACAATATCCACAATTATGATTGATTTGAAATCATTTATAGACTTTTTGCATGAAACACACACAACAAATGCTCTTGGCTTTGATACTCTTGGTTTTTGTGTTTTGTTGATTAGGGGGAAAAAAAGGTAATAGAAAAAAAGTGAGAGGTATTTTTTATAATCATAGAGTAAGTCACTCTGGAACATCGTAACCCTTGAAATGAAATCTGCCCCCATTTTCTTGGGCTTCTGAAAGAGAGTTAAGCCTGACTCTGCCAACTGGCTGCAATCTTGATAGGAAGATTCCATACTGGAGATGGTTAGCAGATTGCAAGAAGATTCTATCTCCATCTTGTTGTATACTGCTTCCTTCCATAGCTATCTTAGTTAATTTTAATGTTAATATTTTTAATATGTCAAGGTTTTATATTGTCATTTTTATCTTATTGTAATCTGCCTAATGTCATTTGAGTGACTTGTAAATTCAATAAATAAATAAATACATAATAAAAATTAATATTGTACTTGCACTTAATATTAAGCCCATGTCACACTGAACCAACGGATGCAAAGAGGATGTATAATGGACAAAAAAGCTTGCCATCCATTGGTTAACGCGATGTATCCGTTCTGTACTCACTGCCTCCGTTTTGCTTCCTCTCTATCCGTCCAGCATCCGTTTATGGATGTTTCATCTGTTCCAAAGGTTTTGGGCTGCGTAAAACTTTTGCGCGGAAAATGTATCCAGTTCGTCCATTCTGCATCCGCTATGCATCCGCTAGGCATCCGTTACGCATCCGTTATGCATCCGCTATATCCGCTAGGCATCCATTCCACATCCACCAACTCCATCCGCTCCAGCGGTAAACGGACGCAGGGAGGAAGCAGATGCAGAACGGATGCAGAATGGATGCCTAGTGGATGCAAAGCATTTAAAACGGAAAAAACATTCGCAGAGGGGACCTATCTTGGATATTAAGGATGTCTACAGGATGCCTAGAGGATGCCTAGAGGATGCCTAGAGGATGCCTAGCGGAAAACCTATACTGCCTGTTAAGCCTGGGTTCCCCAACCAGTGTTAGGTAGACAAGCTAAACAGAATGTGCAGCGTTAGTCAGATAGGCACACAGATAAATGAGTGAGCTAAGCTTGTATGTTTATTAACATACAGTAAAAATAACAGATACGCTTGTGCTATCAAGAATATATTTTATTCCAGTATAAGTTTATGGCATAGTCAAATAACAGTCCAATATTCATTTACCATGTAGTCAGTCCATTCAGGGGTATTCATTTAGCAAAGTCCATGTAGAATATCCTATGTCAGTTCACTTACAAAATCAGTCCTTTGTTGTCTCTCCCGTTCGAGCAAAGCAGTCTTGATTCCAAGCAGTAATCAGGGATCATCAAAGTCAGAGAGAGAGAGCAAGCCGTAGTCTTGCTACTTTTATATTGTTTTCTTAACCACTCCTTTAATTGCTATTTCACAGTTAAAGCTGTCTATACTCTAACATACACTAACTATGATTCAAAGTTATTATTTCACCTAAACCAGTTAGGGTGAACAATGTTATCCCTAACACTGCCTATAAAAAGGGGGAGCAACTCGCCTGCATCGCACTTTCAGAACAGCAGCCCAGCGGTGCAGAGCCTGCAGCCTTCATCTGCCTCTTCCTCTTCCACAGCATCCAGTCATGTCCACCGTGGATTGTAACAAAGTCCTTTCTGCCAGCCTTGGTTCCTGCCAGCCTTCCTGCCAGCCAGCAATCCCACAACCATGAGGAAGCACAGCAAGCCTCAGCCATCTGCTGCCAGCCCTGGCAAGAGGGACAGGGCTACCATCCCACCCCCGGCCCTCACTCTGGTTCTGCTGGGGCTTCTGCAACACGGGCTCGCTCTTCTGGGGCTGGCGCTTCTGCTGTTTCTACTTCTGGAGGAGCTGATGACAAGCACTCCAGCACCAGCCACCTCCACAGCACCTGCACCCTTCACCCCTGGGACTGAGCGACCAAGAGGAGTGCCAGAGACTCATTTTTGTTTAATAGCTTCTTGTTAGAAAAGTCTATTTATGATTCACACACTTGCTTCATTTCTTTTTTTTAATAAAGTCTTGCTGGAAACTTTTAGAAATGGTTTAAGCCTTAGCATGCTTGTGGGATGGGTTAAGATAGCAGTGGAATGGGTTAGGATACCTGTGGGATGGGTAATAGCTGTGGGATGGGTTAGGATAGCAGTGGGATAGATAAACCTCCAGTGCAAGCATAGTAGGATTGTATGGTCCACCCTCCCAAGTGCCACACCTACGGCCCTTTATTATCAATAATAATGTAATAATTATCCACACATGTCAACATAAACACAACTCTTTATTAAACGCCCTGTTCATTGTAGGCCAACCAAACATACATGGCCCAATCTCATCTGTGTGATGAGACAGGCTGAAGGAAGCATCCATTAAGCATCTACCATCCTGTCTTGCCATTCCACTGCTCCAGCTGGGGAGTTGCACCATTGTCTCAGGAGGTTGCGCTGCTTCTTCGCTTCATTTGAGGCTCTGTTGGGGCCTTGCACATCCTCAGTGTCGATCTGGTTTCGCCCTTGCCTCCATTACCCAGGCTCCATGACCCCATTGGCTTGTTGGAGGTCCACGAGCCTGTTCTGCAAGACTGGGTAGCGGGTGCGCATGAGATTGTGCAGGATGCAGCAAGCTTCCATGATCCTCCTCACGGTCTCTGGACAATGCTGCATGGTGGTGAGAAGTACCTGGAACCTGTTGGCCAGGATACCAAAGGTGTTCTCCACCACCCGTCTTGCCCTGGACAGCCTGTAGTTGAAGATCCTCTCTTCACGGGTGAGGAGTCTGGAGGTGTAGGGCTTCATGAGGTAGGTTGTGAGGGAGAAGGCATCATCCCCCACGATGAAGTAGGGCACATCTTGTGTGTCGTTGGGCAGGGGTTCTGGATCTGGGAAGCCCACGATGAGGTTACGTTCCAGCCCCTCCTTGAGGTGACTGGCGTTGTATACCTGGGCATCTGAAGATGAGCCGTTGCCTGAAGCATCGATGTACATGAACTTGTAGTCAGCATCGACCATGGCAAAGAGGATGATGCTGAAGAAGCCCTTGGAGTTGAAATAAGTGGACTCCGACTTGGCTGGAGATTTGCAGGCCACGTGCTTGCCATCTATGGCTCCAACAGTGTGTGGTAAGTTCCACTTCTGATACCACTGCTCTGCAACTTTCTTCCAGCCTTCTTCAGTGGAGGAGCTCCTCCTTGTATTCTTCGATGATGGCCTGCACCACTTCTCTGACCACAATGCTGATGGTGTTGGATGGCACCCTCCAGCCGTTCTGCATTCTCCTGTAGGAGGTCCCTGAGGCCAGGTGGCGCAGAGTGAGTGCCACCTTGAGCCCAGGTTCCAGGCTGGGCCGGAAGCTGGTGTTTGCCTTGGTCAACCTGGGTGTCAGGCGCTGCACAACTTTGCCAAACATGGCTGGAGGCATCCTCATGAAGTTCTGGAATGCCTGAGGGTCTTCGCTCCTGAGCTCCACCATCAGCTTGTTGTACAGTCCATCCTCCGCTCTACTGGCAAACCATCTTCGGACCCAGACTCTTTTTGGGTGGCTCCTTTTCTTCTCGCAGTAGTGTTCACAGAGCCTGCAGATGGCTTCGCACTGTTGCAGAACGATGGTGGCTGCCGAAAGGACTTTGTTACAATCCACGGTGGACATGACTGGATGCTGTGGAAGAGGAAGAGGCAGATGAAGGCTGCAGAGGTCTGCACCGCTGGGCTGCTGTTCTGAAAGTGCGATGCAGGTGAGTTACTCCCCCTTTTTATAGGCAGTATAGGTTTTCCGCTAGGCATCCTTTGGGCATCCTCTAGGCATCCTGTAGACATCCTTAATATCCGAGATAGGTCCCCTCTGCAAACGTTTTTTCCATTTTAAATGCTTTGTTTCCGTGCTGCATCCTCTAGGCATCTGTTCTGCATCCATTCTGCATCCGTTCCGCTTCCTCCCTGCGTCCATTTACCGCTGGAGCAGATGGAGTTGCGCGGATCCAGAACGGATGCCTAGCGGATATAGCAGATGCGTAACGGATGCAGAACGGATGCATTGCGGATGCAGAACGAACAAATTGGATACATTTTCCGTGCAAAAGTTTTAGGCAGCCCAAAACTTTTGGAGCGGATGAAACGTCCATAAACGGATGCTGGACGGATAGAGAGGAAGCCGAACGGAGGCAGTGAGTACAGAACGGATACATCACGTTAACCAACGGATGGCAAGCTTTTTTGTCCGTTTTACATCCTCTTTGCATCCGTTGGTTCAGTGTGACATGGGCTTTATATGCTATTATACATATCTGTATCAGCAAATAATCCTTCATTTTTCAGTTGTTCAATATTTGCTACCTCTTTCTAATAGTAATAGTATTATTTCTGAATATGCCGAATACATCCTTTTTCAAAATCTAGTTTTAACCTCTAACAATCACTTCAAATGTATTATGTAAAAATATGTATAACAATATTCCCCCTATTTCCAATTTTAATCAATTTTAATTTTAATACAACCAATCTTGCTTTTTTTAAAAGAATCCTTTCTAACCATAATCTCTCATTCTTTTGGATGTTTCACATCTTTTCTTTTTGACTTGCCTCCCATAATCCTCCCTTGGGTCATCTATATATTTTGCATTCAACCCAACCATCATTTCCATCCCCACTATTTTTTGCTGCTAATCCATCCATAGGTGGATCCCCTGTCTTTTTTCCAAAAGTATCTTTCAATTTGTTCATTTCATTTTTCTACCTCCTAATATATATTCTCCCAACTTTATTTTACCCAACTTTATAATCTCTTCCTTCTTTCCTTTTTGTTCTATTTGTTGTGTCATCTGTTCTATCTCATCTTCTAGGTTTACAGTTGTTCCCTGGGTTTTATTACCTTGCTTCATTGTTCCTTGTTGAAGATTTTCAGTTTTTCTAGTTATCTCATGTATTAAGTCCTTTATCTCCCTGGAATTCTCCATCATCGTATCATAAATGTTTTGGAGTAACATAATTTCTTTTTATGTCTCTAAATCTTCCTGATGAGTCATCTTGCCTTATTTAAAAAGTCTAAATAGAATTGAATGTTCTGTCAATAATCTGTCACCACTCCAGAGTCTATTCTTTTTGACTTCCCAAAGCCAGCAGATTACTTGATTTTAGTATTATTCATCAGGAGATACAATAGTTATAATTCTTTACATTCCGCAATTAATCAATAGGTTCCATTTATATAGTCCAGGAAATTTTCTAAATGATTCTTTAAATCAACTTTTTAATTTGCTAGTTAGTTCCAATGTTCAAAAGTTATTCCATTAGATATGGTCCAGGTTTTCAATGTTGCTCCTCTAGTAACCATACAGTAGATAAGTATAAAAAAGTAAATAATATAGCTCACCTGAAGGTGTTATTCTGCTCTTATCAGGGTTTTCCCAGACTGCTTTATCATGCTAAGCGTATGACATGGTGTATTCACCAGTAGATGGCACCTTCAGCTTAGAAATCAACATTAAAAATCCACTTTAAAAAAATCAGCATTAAAGATCCAGGTTAAAACTATTCTGCCAATTATTTCTTTCAGATTAATTCCAACAAAATATCCAATAAACAGTCAGCTATCCAGTATTTTAAAATGCTTATTCAGAATCTGTCAATAAAATTTATACATCAAGTCTTCTATATTCTATGGCTTGCAATCTCTCTCTGCCACATTTGATCACCGCTTAAGAGTATTCTAAAGAGTCTCTTTTCCCAGATTAATTTCCTTTTAGAGAAATCTTTAGCAAAAGTTGACAATCACTTCACCCAGTTCCAATCGCTGTCTACTCTCACCACTCCAGCCCAATCTTGGTTTCTTCAGCTGTCCCAGCTTCACAGTGGCCATTTTTGGCTGCCTCGTCTTCATCTTCAGCAGAGAGAAGAAACCCTTCAGCAGAGAGAAGAAACCCTAGCAGGAGAGCTGCTGCTCTCCACAACCAGCAGGGTGCCCATCCTTATGAGTCACCCTAGAGGGTTACTTTAGCTTCTTGGGGGGGACCTCCGACAAAGAGGATTCAACATGGAGATATGGAGCTCCAATCGTGCAGCAACATCAAACCGCAAGTGGACTGTGTAATTCTTTTTGCAGCTTTCGTTGAATGTGTTATATTGGGTTGAATGGAAAAGTTGTGTGGTATCCATTTTGTTGAAAGATATTGTATGGATGTTCTGTTTCCTTTTTCTGATATTCAGTTTTGCTACTGTGTGTTTGTGCTCCAAAGGTGGTATTCAGCAGGTTCTGACTAATTCTGGACATCCAGTAGCAGACATTTTGAGTAATTTGGAGAACTAGCAAATGCCACCTCTGACTGGCCCTGCCCCCGTCTATTATCTGCCACCGAGTCCCAGCTGATCATCTAGATCTTTTTTTGTTGCCCTGCACAGGAGAATGGAACTGGAAAGCAGGTTAGTGGGGTGGGGAGGGAATGGGATTTTGCAGTAACCTTCCCCTAGGTATGTGGAGGGAATGGGGATTTTGCAGTAAACTTCCCCCAGGAGTGGGGAGGGAATGGATATTTTGCAGTATCCTTCCCCTGCCATGCCCACCAAACCATGTCCACCAAGCTAGGCTCACAGAACTGGTATAAAAAAATTTGAATCCCATCACTGTTGTGTTCATTTAAATAGATTCTTATACAGCTTCTCCTGTGGGAAATTGGCTTGTTATTTTGGTAGTGGAGTACTTGATTGGAGTGGGTAACTTTACAATAGACTTCTGTTTTTAATTTACAATATTACCTCTGCTAATAAAGATATGCAGAAAGAGTAGCGTGTTGTTTTCTTCTTCCCTTGGGAACTATATTCCTTTGACAATATTGTTAATATTTTGGTATGTTCTGTAATTGTTCACTTTTATTATAATAAAGGTGTCATCTACTAGATTGTGTAAAGGTTTATTGAATAAACCATGTGTGTCTAATTTCATTCAAAATAATAAAACAATGACAATAGACTCCATAATAGCATGGTGTAGTTTGTGAAATCACTGGAAAGTAAGAAAGCATTGAAATCCTTGCAAAACAGCTTCTGGATCATAAATACTGTTGGCATCAAGATCATAAGCTATGTTGACCTTTGGAGAGAAGATTTCAAGTCAGTTTTGATCCCTGGCAATTCTTAGATTAGCTTTTTCGGTTTTCTTTGCAAGATTTCAAAAATGGTTTGCCATTGCCTTCTTCATAGAGCTGAGAATGAGTACCTGATCCAAGTTACCTAGCATGCTTTATACCAAAGGCAGGATTCCCAGTTTCCAGTCTAGTGCCTTTAACCACTCAGCATACTGGAATTGCTTAATTTCTATATATTTCTATTTCTCTGTATTCTTCCTGTTTGACAATGTGTAAATGACAATTCTAAATATAAGTGTTCCTTTAAAGGGAAGAAAATTAAAAAATATTTTGTGCTATGTAAAGAATACTATATGGAATACATAAATTGGGCAAAGAAGTGAAAACCAGTAAAATAACATATTTTTAAAATAAAATATGTACCCAAAGAACACCTTCAGTTTGGCTATGGATAAATTAAATACCAGCCACTTTGACTAGGAACATTGTAGGACTCTTTTGCTCATCAAAAAAAGAAAAAAGTATAGCCTTATAAAATTGTAGGCATTTTTTCCAATTATTCTCCATACACTTTTTAAACAGTGTGGATTGAAGCCTGGGATCAAATGTTTGACCTATGACTAGATGCTATTTGCTAAACTAAAAGGGGTGTTCTGAAAACATTTGAACAATATTAAAGCATGTGAATTCTGGCTTGTTTACTAACAACATTTACTAACAAATGGGATGCACTAACTTAATACGTATGAAGCTAAACAAAATTTGGTAAGACTTTGAAGAGCCATTTTTAAATGTTCTCTATGAGTGTAAATATTTGTACCATTGATGATCTGATTGTACCACTTAACATTGTTTAAAAGCTGTTTTTTACATTTATTCTAATATTGGTTAAAACAGAATTAATACTCTGAAACTTTAATACTATTTACAAATTTCTTCAGCTTTTTGGTTCTTTCTAATACTATGCTCCTAATTGGTTTTATTTTATTTTAAATGTTTGTTGTTTGGATTTTATTTTGTCACTCTAAGCATGTGTGATCATTAAATAAAGACAATGTGCAGAATAAAAATTCATCAGTAATATTAAGTACCAGTGGCCATAGCAGAAATGGAGAACAAAGGTACAGTGATGTTTGGACAGAAGGGACTAACGTAAACAAACCCTCACCAAATATTTTATGTCACAAAACTAGATTATTTTGATAATGTTTCTGGTGAGAACATTCTATGATGCAAAAAAAGAAAAAAGAAAAGTTGAACTATTGATCAAAATTGTCTGACATCCAACCTCAAAGCAATGTTCTTCATATTTTAAATATTTTACAATTTAGTTTGATAACCTGCCAAGGAACAAAAAAGAAAGTGTGTAACTCAGGGGTGGGATTCATTTTTTTTTAACAATCGGTTCTGTGGGCGTGGCTTAATTGGTGGGCATGACCAACTCAACATTACTCACATCGAGGCACGCATCTCCTCGCCTGGCCTCTCATGACTGTGGGGATGCTGCAACAGTCATAAGTGTGAAAAATAGTCATAAGTCACTTTTTTCAATGCTATTGTAACTTTAAATGGTCACTCCACACAAGCAAAGTACCAGCAAAGGAGGGGAAAAAAACTCCAGAGACATTCCTGAGGCAGGAAGTCTAGTCCTGCCAAGAATGTAATAAGGGTTAACAGAGAGGCAGTTTCTGTAAGAACACCAGAATGTTTCCTTCTTGCCTTTATTACAGGATTAGGCCAGTAATTTCTTCTAACAACCGGTTCTCTGAACTGCTTAGAATGTTAACATCCAGTACTAGTGAATAGATACAAACTGGTAGAATCCCACCCCAGTGTAACTACAGTGATACAAAGATGACAAAAGTAAACTCTCTTTGTTTTAGATACTTTTGCTGGTAGGAGCAGGGCATCAACTTCATTTAAACTTTTCATGAATCTAAGTAGCTGAGTTCAAGTGATGATCTCCAACGTTTCCAACAGCTAGCACTTAGCTGCTTCTGGTTTGGCCTTAGCAAAATGAAGCCACACTTATCCTGGTATCTGAAAACTCTTGTTTCTTTCTACTGCTTCTACTTCTACTTTGGCTCATCTTACCTCATTCTAGACAAAAGATCCTCTCATTAAGTCTTCTGTAAAATGTTGTCTTCAATGAGCAGTAAATGACCGAGCAAATTATTGCATAACCACATGCTGCATTTTTGGCATAGTTTTAAATTTTTAATTTGCATGATTTTAATGTTTTAATTGCTTTTAATTTAATTAATTTCTTTTTATTATCTGTAAGCTACTCAGAATTGTCCTAGCAAATAGACAGGCAGTATATAAATTTCATAAATAAGTAAACTTTCCATTTCTTCTTGTTTATAATCCAGATTCTGTTTCATTGAAAATCAATACTTCAGCATAAGTAAAAGAATTTTTGATTATAATATAGAATTAGAGTAAGGGCAAAACTTATGTGAAAGGAACTATAAACTGACAATGGCAACTTCTTATAAAGAAAATATAAAATTTACCACCTGTTAGTTCAGCTAAAATGTTTAAAAATATGTCTAACAAACTTTGGAGATGGAACCAAAAATGGGCACATATTATCATACATGGTGGATTTGGGTTAAAGCAAAAAAAAAATTGGACAAAAATATATGTGATTAAAAGTTTCTATATTTTATTATAGTTATTCTGAAATAACATACAATTAATATTAGTAACCTTTGTCCCATTTTTAAAATCAATCTTTTTTCATTAAAATTCATTATATATATCCATATTTTAACCAACTTCTCCATTGTCATGCCCCTGGTGGAGTCTGACTCTGAGGAAGAGGAGGAACAGCCAACAGGGAATGGGAATTTGGCTCTAGAGGTGGTGGAGGAGGCTGGGGAAGGGCAGAGGCCGGCTGAGCAATCAGAGGAGGATCCAGGCCCATCCCCTATCTTAGGTCACGCAGGGAGGAGATGATCAGGGAAAAGCGAGGTCTACTCAAGAGATTACCATGATCCTCCTCGTGGCTTGCAGGTGGGAGCTATGTATATAAGTTTGCAATTGCACAGTTAGAATTGCTGAAGTCAATTAGTGTTCACCTTGAAAGAGGCTTATCTTTGCTGATGTTCTTCTCATGGATTTTTCTCTGTTATTTTCCTGGAGTTTATAATTAGCTATCTCGGCTTGCTTTAAAACTTTCATCAATGTGGTTTGTTTTGGTTTTATGTTTGCCTCATTATTTACTTTTTGTGACTTTAAACTGTGCCTAATTAAACAGTTAAGTTAAGTTGAAGGCTTTACTGGACTTTAATATATGTTTTGGGTTATTTTGAGAGACTACAGGTCATCACATTTTGACTTCAGCCACCCCTTCAACTTATTTTTGCTTTTTGTGGGGTGACCATGTATCAGCTCAGAGCAGAGACTGCCCAGTTAACCCAGCAAGTGGCTCTTTTGACTGCACAGGTGGCACAAATGCAAGCTGCCCGGCCACACCGAAAATGCCCAGTGGCAGTGCCAGATAAATTTGATGGTTCGCTGGCCCAATTTCCAGCATTTTTTGGGCAGTGCCACCCCATGAGCCTTCAGCCTGAGGACTTTCCCACTGACCGGAATAAGGTGGGGGTTTTAATTAGTTTGTTGTCAGGCTCTGCAGCACTTAGGGCGATGCCTCTGCTGACCCAGCCCAACCAGGTGTTGGACAATTATGCTGAGTTTTGTCATCAGTTTCAGGCCATGTTTGAGAATCCTGTTTGAAGCCAAACAGCAAACAGACGTTTAAGAGAGCTGAAGCAGGGGAGTGGCTCACTGATGGATTATATTGCTAGTTTTTGGGTGGTTGCTCAGGATGTACAATGGAATGAGGCAGCACTATTAGACCAGTTCCAGGAGGGTTTGTTGTCGGAGCTTCTGGATGAGTTGGTGTGCACTGAATGCCCTCACACCCTACAGGAGCTCATGAATTTGTGTCTTCGTATCAATGCTATATTTTAGCAGCAATGGATGCGACTATGGACAGAGACCGTATCTGTTTCCAGCAAGATGACACCCTTGGTGGAAGTGCCTTTGGAGGAACCCATGCAGTTGGGGGCTGGCCACCCTTGCCTGACTCAAGTAGAAAAGAATAGACGTTGTCGTGATCGTTTATGCCTCTATTGTGGCAATCGAGGCCATTTTGTGGCCAACTGTCCTGTTAAGACATCCACAGCAGCAACACCTGTGGTGTCTGGATTTCTGTGGTGGCGAGAAATGACCATCGCTCAGCCTATGGGGGTCTGCAGGTCAGGGTGTAAAGTCCATAGGCCCGCCATCTTCACCAACCTTGCCACCCTTGCCCCCAATGACATCTTCGACACACACACACATGCGCACACACACACACACACACACATATATACTTGTTCCAGATCGCAAGCCAATATTCCAGTTATTATAATTTACAATATCTTAATTGTGATTCCGTGAACACAAAATAGAAAATATATTATTACATGACACAGAGGTATTCGCATTCTTTTGTTCATAATAAGAACACATCCTATAGAATCAAGTCAATCAGTCAGTTTTTTTAGAACAATATAAGCAATGTGTTTATGAATGTTTTATGATTGTTTATAAATCTGTCTTAAAATATAGCACATAAAATTTAAGGCAAAGTTGAAATACATTTTTGTTTATGTATTTATTGAATTTCTGGCTCATCTCACTGATACATCAAGTCTTGTTGGCTTACAATATAATAAATTTAAAAGTATTAGAAAGCAATTAAAATTAGAAAAAATGAATAGAAAGCTAAAAGCCTGAAGGTGGGAATCTTTTCTCTCCAATCACCCATGCTCAATGTAAAAGGTCATTGTTGGGTCCCTAGGCCAAACAGCAGAGTCAAATTTTTAGGCTCTTCTGGAACGTGAACCTCATATTCCCCAATGGGAAAATATTTTAAAGAGCAAGGGCCAAAGGAAAAAAGATTCTTCTCCAAGATCCTGCCAATCAAAATTATTTGGCTGATAGGATCTGAAATAGGCCTATTCACTGGAAAATCTAGGGTGAGCTAGTTCCATTGGGGTGAGAGGATTCTTCAGATATGGTGCCAAGGGTGGGATTCATTTTTTTTTTTTTTACTACTGATTCTGTGGACGTGGCTTGGTGGGCGTGGCAGGGGAAGGATACTGTAAATTCTCCAGTCAGAGGTGGTATTTGCCAGTTCTCCAAACTACTCAAAATTTCCATTACCAGAACTGGTAGAACTGGTCAGAACCTGCTTAATACCACCTCTGATCCTTGTCATAAAATCTTTAAAGGTTGACACCTTGAACTGGATCTGGAAACAAACTGGAAATGCACAGTACAACTCATATAACAATAAGTGCCACATGTGCCATCCAAGAGTCCTTCAACAAAGCACTGCATTTTTGTTGCAGTTGTATCTCCTAAATACTCTTCAGGGATAGCTCCATGTATGTTGCAGTAATCCAACTCCATCCAAAACTAAGGATGAAACACTCAGATTCCAAAGCCTTTTGAATCCATTGCTTAGAATACATCTGCTAGAACTTGGCCGCTCAAGCTGGAGTGGCATTCTATCGGCTTGCACCAGTTCAGTAGAACTGGTTGTTAGGGTTCCCGGAAGCTCGGAGAACTGATAAATCGGGCCTCTGGCTGGCCCTGCTTCTCTCCGCCTGCTTCTCTGCTCCCTGCCCAGTCAGTCCCTATCGCACATGTGCAACATTGTGCGCATGCGCGACATGCCTGCAGCCTATTTTTGCCCATCTGCCAGGCTAGCCATTGCTGCCTGCCTTTTGCTGTGGCAGAGTGAAAAGCTTGCAAGTCCCCTTCCTTTGGGAAATGGCTCCTGGGCAGCAGAGAAGTAACCCAGTTGAATCCTGTTTCCTGCTGCCCAGGAGCTGTTTCTCGAAGGACAGGGACTTGCAAGCTTTTCACTCTGCCAGGAGAGGCTCTCCCAGCAAGAGCAGGTGAGAAAAGCAGCCCAGAGGCAACATGAGCCTCTCCACTGTTCCTTCCAGCTGAGCAGCCCTGATCTGCCTGCTCACAGGTAAGCCTGCGAGTCTCTCCTTTCCCACTGTCCCTGGGCCTCGTCCAGCCCTCTATGGGCCTCACCATAGCTCCCAAAGCCTCATTCTTCCCTCTGTGGGTCTCCCTGAAGCTTCCTGGGCCTCTCCCAGCCCTCTGCGGGCCTCCACGTAGCTCTCCAGGCCTTGCCCTGCCCTCCGTGGGTCTCGCCTTACCCTTCATGGGCCTCACCTTGCCCTCTGCAGGCCTCCCCTACCTCTCTGGGCTTCTTCCTGCCCTCCGCAGCCCTACCTGTAGCTCCCTGGGCTTTGCCCTGCCCTCCATCGGCCTCCCTATAGCTCCTCAGGCCTTGCACAACCTTCCATGGGCCTTCTCGTAGCTCCCAAGGTCTTGCCCTGTCCTCTGCAGGCATCCTCCACCTTGCACTGGTCCGTGTTGGGCTTCCTCTTGCCTGGCCCCAGTTTCTTGATGCAAGACCAAGGTGGGGCACCATTTCTGGGCCAGTCCAGCCAGCAAATGGGCAAGCAGGCAGCCTCAGGGTGATGTGGCAATGACGGTGGCTAGATCATGCCACGACCATTTGCTTTCTTTGCTGTGCTAGGGCTGAGCCTAAGCCTGAGAAGGGAGACAGAGGTGCTCCAAAAGGGAGGGCGGGAACTCCTGGGATTGCTTTCCGTGGCTACCCCAGCCCCTGTTGAAAGGGAGGGCAGATGGATGTTCCAGGGGCCGGGGCTACTCCCTTTTCATTCTCCCACCACCCACTGCTCTGGAGCTCACCGGATCAGTTCATCACAGACCAGGTGTGTGCATGTCATGAGAGAGAGTTTGGTATGTGTGTGTATGTGTGAGAGAGAGAGACAGAGAGGGAAGGAAGGAAGGAAGGAAGGAAGGAAGGAAGGAAGGAAGGAAGGAAGG
>BLBF01000044.1:21516123-21645481 GCA_015471245.1 Laticauda colubrina | reverse complement strand
GAAAGAAAGAAAGAAAGAAAGAAAGAAAGAAAGAAAGAAAGAAAGAACGAACGTGGAGGGCAGAGAAAGAAAGAAAGAAAGAAAGGAAGAGGAAGGAAGGAAGAGAAAGAAAGAAAAAGAAATAGGGAGGGAGGGAGAGTTTCAAGGTTTAACAGATCTGCTATGCTGCTGCACAAAACTAATCACGTGCACTAAAATAAAAGGCTGTTTAATGATTCAAAAAGACAGAATTTGTACTCAATCCCCACCCTTAAAAAGGCACATTTTTCAAATAATTTACATAGTCTTAAATAACATTATTTAACAGCATGAATTCTGTTTTTCCTTTTCTCTGGTCATTTTCTCAACATAACACAATTGAGAAACAGATAAAAAATAGAAATATAAATTAGTTATCTGTGTCTGCATCATGTTGATTTATAATATGACATAGTCACTCTAACCCAAGGTTCCTACAATTTCCACCCCTTCAACCATTCATCCATATTAATAAGAGAATTAAGCCAAATATAGTTGACTCTCTAATTTCCTGCTCTATATTTTAGATGACAAAGTTGTCAGCTAGACATATCAAAACTAAAAAAATGAAAAATCCCATTAAGACCTGAGAAGCTGAACCCTACCTGTTAACACAGGAATGGCTAATACATTTGGATACAAGGGAGAGTTTTTAATTTTACTGCGGTTTCAAAAAGAAAATACAGATGTATTTAGCTTGAGGCTCACATGTATTAATTGGGCATATGCAGGGGGGCTTCAAAAATTTTAGCAACCAGTTCTCTGCCCAGTTGATGGATGGGCATGGCTATGGTAGACGTGGCCTACTCGGCTTCATGCACCAGGGGGCCATTTTCACCCTCCTTGGTAAAAAAATGGCCTCCCAGAGGCTCTGAAAGGACAGAAACAGGCCTCAAAGAGGCCCATTTTTTATCCTCCCCGAGCCTCCATACGGGCCCTGCACTTACCTGGCATCCAAAATGGGCCATGTGGAGACTCCTGGGATGGCGGGAGGGAAGGGGCCAGATGGGTGGGATTTACCGGTTTGCCAAACCGGTCATTAACAATGATAAAATTAGCTAGCACCCATCCCTAGGCATATGGTTGAAGATAGTGATATAATCCAAGACAACTTTGATTTTAAGCCGAAGCAGGAAAAATAGAAAATGCTTTTGTGCACAGAATAATTTTATTTTAATTTCAGACAAGTTTTACTTTTAGGATTAGGTTCTAAAATTTCACTCTACTAAATAGGGTTTCCTTAATGTTGTATTGTCTTTGTGGAAATAGATGAATATTTATACTTAGGAACTGCTGTGGTTTCCTTCATTAAAAGTTTGTTCCATTTACATAGGAGGCATGAAATAATTCTGTTGTTGTTACTGCTTTTCATGGAATTATCCCCACTTCCTTAAAATCCCTTAAGGAATACCAAGAAATATTTGAATGCTATGGAACATCTGGTGGATGAGGCATTTTTTGTTTTTGCTTATTGCTTCATTTGTGATTCAAGTAAAGATTGCTCCAGCCAAAATGCAGCTTATAAACAACATTACCATTAATTCCAAAATGCTAGCCTATTGTGAACTCTCTATCATAGCGTTTCCTCATCCTGGTACCTCCAAAATATCTTGATCCTAGTTCTTGAATTTGGGAAACATGATTAGTTTGACATAAATGAAAGATGAATAGGAATACATTACTATGATTTCCTAGTGCCAGTCACTTTCTGAATAGGATAAAAATAAAGTGATGAGAAATATGATTTGTGCAATTTAGCAGATTTTTTAATCTTATAAATTCTTTGTGTGATTGTATTATAGTTAGTGTTATCTGTTATTCAGCATGAAGTAACTCAACTGTTCTGTATGTAAAGTGGATGACTCCAAATCTACCATTCTGATTGGCTAAGGAAAAGAACAGTGGATTGGTTCACTAGGAACCAATCCAAAGAGATACCAAAAAGGCGGCAAATCTAAATAGCTGCCATTGGCTGCAAGCAGGCAAGCCAGCCTGTATAAAAGGGCTGGCCCCGGCTTCAGCCGGCGTTCCGTTACTAACTGTTAATAATAAAAGTATTTGTTGTTGGAACCCGGTCTACCTCATGTGTTTTCCGAACAAAACATCAACATTCTTTTATTCTCTTTTCCTTAAAAAATGCTGGATTTCAAAAGTGCAAATATTTGTGAAGTACAGTATATTAAGAATCAAATTGCACTCTCTCCCTCTACAATTTTTTAAAGATGGCTTTTCCATCTTGAAAACCAAGATGGGTTTTCAAGATGGCTGCACACATGGATGCTGTGGCTAACTGCTCTTTCTTTCAGTTTATTTACTATTTATTTGATTTGTCAATTGGTTACAAGATACAGGTATAAGAAAAAATATAGTTTTGAATACAAAAGATAGATACTTATAAGAAAAATAAAAAACAATAGGACAGGGATGGTAGGCATAATTAGTACGCTTATGCATGTATTTTATTTTCTGATTTTTTTTGCCAATATGTAAGATAGAGCATTTATTTCTTGAGATTTGAAGTTGCCATTTGTTTGACCAATCTGATATATAGTTGAGGTCTTTTTGAAGGATAGCAGTATTGTCAGTGTTGAATACCTTTATATAATCAGCGAAAAGAATGCAGTTGCTCTTAATATGATCACAGAGGTCATTTATGTAGGGTATGAAGACTTGGTCCTAGAACATTGCCTTGGGGGAAACCACTGTTACAGGTACAGAATTTGATAGGACGCTCCCAATTTTGACTATTGTCTGTTTGACAGGAATGCTTCTATCCAGTTATGCAGGTATCCAGAGATACTGTAAGATTTTAGTTTTAGGAGTAGTTTGTTGTGTACCACTAAATCAAAGGCTTTACAGAAGTCTATGTAGATTGCGTCTATTGCTTTACCCTGATCTAGTTGTGTAGTCCATATGTTTTTGTAGTGTAAGAATTGCAGATTACAGGATAGTTTTTTTCTGAAACCAAATTGTTTATTGGAGAGTAGGTTGTTTGTCTCTAAGTGGAGGTTAATGGATTGGTTAATAATTGTTCCATGACTTTACAGGTGACACAGCATAAGGAGATTGGTCTGTAATTTTCAACTCGGCTGGGGTCTCCATTTTTGAAGATGCGGATGACCGTGGCTTGTGACCATAGTTTTGGCAAGGAGCTGGTCCTGAAAGATTTTTCAAAGATTATGCTTAGAGGTTCGGCTATGGCAGTGGATAGCTTTTTTAAGAAGTAGGCACATATTCCATCCAGTCCAATAGATAGGGATGGTTTTAGATTGCGCAGTGCTTTTTCAACAATGTCTTCTCTAAAATCGATATGTATTAGATCATTGTAATTGTCTGTGATTCGACTAGGAAGTACTGAGCATGATCCATTACTGTTTACAAATATGTGTTGTAACCAAAGAATGTGTTAAAGAGGTTTGCTTGGATAGTGTCATCATTGTAGTCTTTGCCATTAGGTCCTTTCAGGGGTGGGATGGACCTTGAATCTTTTAGTTTGTTTACAAAATTGTAGAATACACAGGTGGAATTTGTGCATAGAAGTTTTTCCTCTTGTTTAATGTGATAATTAGTGCATTCAGTTTTTATCTGGTGGCATAGATTTTTGTATCAGCTTTTGAAGTTGGCAACATGACCAGATTTGGTTTTTTTCACCAAAGTGATCTCTTTTTGGAATGAAGCTTCCTTATTGTTGTGGGTAATCTGTTTTTTCCTGGTTTTGGCAGTTGTTATTGGTATATATAGTTTGATGGCTCTTTTGATTTTTAGTAAGAATATGTTGTAAATGGTCTTCAACAGTGTTGCATCCAGTAAATAGAAATTGCCAATCAAGGGAAAAGAGATAATCGATTATAAGATCATAGTTGCCTTTTTTGAAGTTATAATTTGGGGTTTTGTCATTGTGATGATTTTTGTGTGGACGTATGTTGAGACAAAAATCAATCATGTTGTGGTCACCGTTGGAAAAGTGTTCTTTAATTTGTATTCCATAAATTGAATTCAACCTATTGCAGAAGAGCTCTTCCACCTCAAAGAAACGCCAGGTGGGCAGGTGGGCAGGCGGGCGGCTGCGGAGCAGTAGCAGTGGGTCCAAGCCACTCGCAGTGGAAACAGCCACCACTTTTAGCCCAACGCAGGGAGAATGACTCAGGTTAGCGCCCGGCAGCCCGTCCTTCCCACCTTTGGAGGCACTTGCACCGAGCGCCTCCATGGCCAGCCTAGCCACGCTGCTTCCGACCGACTCCTTTGGGAGCGTCTGCTGAGGGAGTCTTCACGACTCAGTTTCCCCTACCCACCCCGGCCGGTGGGTCCTCCTTTCATGCAGAGGGCTGCGGGAGAAGGCGCTCACCCAAGAGGATCTCTCCCTCTCTCTCTCTCTCTCTCTCTCTCTCCCTCCCCACAAGGTCAATGTCTGCGCTGCGGCTGAGGAGGAGGAGGCTGCAGCTGGTTCCTCCTGTTTGTTGAGAAGTGAGGAAGCCACAGCTTTGCAGAGCAAGCAAAGCACTGCTCTTCCGGGTGAGATTTGGGAACAAGGGGCAGGAGGAGGCATGCACACACTCGTGGCTTGGTTTTCAGACTCTGCCCAGTCAGCCCTGGCGGGATGAGTGGAGGGTCCGACGGGGAGGCGCTTGCTGCCTTGGTGAGAGCTCTGCCGCCAGGAAGGAGGGCCCGCCTGTCATCTGCGCTGGGTGCCCCAGGCTAAGCTTCGCGCAGAGAGAGGGTGCCCCCAAAGGTGGGAAGGACGGGCTGGTGGGTGCTAACTTTGGTCGTTCTCCCCACGTCGGGCTAAGAGTGATGGCTGTTTCCACTGCAAGCGGCTTGGACCCGCTGCTGCTGCTCCGCAACCTCCCACCTGCCCACCTGGCATTTCTTTGAGGTGGAAGAGCTCACTGGGCTGAAGGGACCGGCACGTCAGAAGCGCGCAGTGTAGAGAGGTCGGGGAGGAACCGAAGAGACCCCAGGAGATTCGCCTCCCCACATGGAGTTGGGCTGTCCTCTCAGGCAGGGGAGGCTTTGTTGTAGTAGGGTGTCATTTTTAAAATAATTCACTTTACCTTTGAAAGCAAAGGAAAGGCGGCGACGGGAGCGCCTGAAGCCAAGTGTCTCCTCAGGGCTCTGATTGCAGGGAGGAGCCCTAACTGGCCGCATGTGGCTGCGCCAAATGCCGCAGCATTGCTCTAATGCTGTGGCAACAAGGGAGAAGGGAAAGCAACGGTGGCGGAAGGTCTCCCAATATGAAGTGCCCCACCAACGCAGGCAGCACCATTTCCGGACAAGCAACAAAAGTACTTCCTAACAGCAAGCCTCCCCCCCTGCCATTCCACCCCATTTCGCATATGGGCCTTAATTTGGGGGGAGAGACTTAATTTGAATTTATGCCAATAAAACATGGTGGGGCTTCCTATTGGTGGAGGCCATATTGTTGGAGAAACACTGTAGAGGAGCAAACATATTGGACAAAGTATATACCAATATCAAACATGGCTATAAAGTTATACAATTATCACATTTGGGACAATCAGAACATATGTCACTATTTTCAGCTCCAGCGTACATCCCTCTTAGGAGATGGGCTCTGCCTGTAATAAAGACAGTGAAATCTTGGCCAGAAGATGCTTCCCAACAACTTCAGGATTGTTTTGAGAACACAAATTGGGACATGCTTTTAGCACCCTGACCTAGAGGTGCACACTGCAACTTTACTGTGCTATATCAAACATTGCACAGATAATATCACTGTGGGTAAACATATTAGGATCTATCCCAATCAGAAACCCTGGATGACCAAGGAAATCCGTCAGTTGGCTGGAGTCTTTACCAGGATCTTCAATTGGTCTTTATCCCAGTCCACTTTATCCCAGTCCATCTTATTTGAAGGCTTCCACCATTGTTCCGCTGCCAAAGAAGTTTCCTATCAATAACCTCAATGATTACAGATCAGTGGCATTCACTCCTATCATCATGAAGTGCTTTGAGAAATTGGTCTGCTGGCACATCATTTCTGGTCTTCCGCATACATTTGATAAAGACCAGTTTGCATACAGAAAAAATAGATCTACAGAGGACACTATAGCCATCACTCTTCACACTGCTCTGACTCATCTAGAACAGCAGGAGGGCTATGTGAGGATGCTTTTTGTGGATTTTAGTTCTGCATTTAACACAATTCTTCCATGTAGACTAGTGTCTAAACTTCTGGACCTTGGACTTTCTCATTCAATCTGCCTTTGGATTATGGATTTCCTGTCTGGCCACTCACAAAGGGTCAGATTAAGTAATCATACCTCTTCAGCCCTTATTCTTAATACTGGAACACCACAGGATTGTGTGTTGAGTTCCTTACTCTATCTTCTTTATGTGCATGAGTGCACTCCCACTCATGCTAGTAATACTATTGCTAAATTTGCAAATGATATAACAGTGGTGGGAGTCATCTCTGGGGAGGATGAGTCTGCCTATCAAGATGTGGTGGACCAGTTACTTTCGTGGTGTGGAGACAATAACTTGGTCCTCAACATTAATAAGACCAAGGAGCTTATAGTGGAGTATAGAAGGAACAGATCAGACATCCAGCCCTTGCTTATCAATAGAAACCAAGTGAAGCAAGTGGCCAGTTTTGAGTTTCTGGGTGTTAACATAAAAGAGGACTTGACCTGAGTTGTCCACATTTCAGCCCTGCTCAAAAGGGCCCAGCAGAGATTATACTATGTGAGACTTCTCAGAAAACAACAGCAAAATGAAAAACTGCTGGTGACCTTCTACCGCTCCACCATAGAGAGCATTTTAACATACTGCACCTCTGTATGATTTGCCAATTTCACACTGGCAGATAGGAAAGCACTCCAGAAGGTTAATGTCATTGGTTGCCCTCTCCCCTCTTTGGAAGAACTTTATAACTCCCACTGCCTGAAGAAAGTTGAAAACATTCTCAGAGATCCATCTCATCCTGGGAACCCTTTTTTTTTTGAACTATTATCAGATGGTACAGAATAATAAAAAAAAAAGGATAAATAGGCTGAAAAACAGCTTCTATCCCAGGGCAGTAGCTCTTTTGAATTCTGCTGTATAGTGCAGTGTTGGTGTGGTGTCGGGGGTTTCCAGTTCAATGTGTGAAGGATGAAGGAAGTGTGTTTGTGTTTATGGTCATGGTCATGATGTGCACTGAAGATGGTGTTTGTATGAGGTGCAATGACAATAAGTAAAGCCCATGTCACACTGAACCAACGGATGCAAAGAGGATGTAAAATGGACAAAAAAAGCTTGCCATCCGTTGGTTAACGTGATGTATCCGTTCTGTACTCACTGCCTCCGTTTTATTTCCTCTCTATCCGTCCAGCTTCCATTTATGGACGTTTCATCCGCTCCAAAAGTTTTGGGCTGCCTAAAACTTTTGCGCGGAAAATGTATCCAGTTCATCCGTTCTGCATCCGCTACGCATCTGTTACACATCCGTTACGCATCCGCTATATACGCATCCGCTAGGTGTCCGCTACGCATCCGCGCAACTCCATCCTCTCCAGCGGTAAACGGACGCAGGGAGGAAGCGGAACGGATGCCTAGCAGATGCAGCACGGAAACAAAGTGTTTAAAATGAAAAAAACGTTCGCAGAGGGGACCTATCTCAGATATTAAGGATGTCTACAGGATGCCTAGAGGATGCCTAGAGGATGCCTAGCGGAAAACCTATACTGCCTATAAAAAGGGGGAGCAACTCGCCTGCATCTCACTTTCAGAACAGCAGCCCAGCGGTGCAGACCTCTGCAGCCTTCATCTGGCTCTTCCTCTTCCACAGCATCCAGTCATGTCCACCTGGATTGTAACAAAGTCCTTTCGGCAGCCACCATCGTTCTGCAACAGTGCGAAGCCATCTGCAGGCTCTGTGAACGCTACTGCGAGAAGAAAAGGAGCCACCCAAAAAGAGTCTGGGTCCGAAGATGGTTCACCAGTAGAGCGGAGGACGGACTGTACAACAAGCTGATGGTGGAGCTCAGGAGCGAAGACACTCGGGCGTTCCAGAACTTCATGAGGATGCCGCCAGCCATGTTTGATGAAGTTGTGCAGCGCCTGACACCCAGGTTGACCAAGGCAAACACCAGATTCCGGCCCAGCCTGGAACCTGGGCTCAAGGTGGCACTCACTCTGCGCCACCTGGCCTCAGGGACCTCCTACAGGAGCATGCAGAACGGCTGGAGGGTGCCATCCAACACCATCAGCATTGTGGTCAAAGAAGTGGTGCAGGCCATCATCGAAGAATACAAGGAGGAGCTCCTCCACTGAAGAAGGATGGAAGAAAGTTGCAGAGCAGTGGTATCAGAAGTAGAACTTACCACACACTGTTGGAGCCAGAGATGGCAAGCACATGGCCTGCAAATCTCCAGCCAAGTCCCGGTCCATTTATTTCAATTCCAAGGGCTTCTTCAGCATCATCTTCTTTGCCATGGTCGATGCTGACTACAAGTTCATGTACATCGATGCTTCAGGCAACGGCTCATCTTTGGATGCCCAGGTATACAACACCAGTCACCTCAAGGAGGGGCTGGAACGCAACCTCATCGTGGGCTTCCCAGATCCAGAACCCCTGCCCAACGACACAAAGATGTGCCCTACTTCATCGTGGGGGATGACGCCTTCTCCCTCACAACCTACCTCATGAAGCCCTACACCTCCAGACTCCTCCCCCGTGAAGAGAGGATCTTCAAGTACAGGCTGTCCAGGGCAAGGCGGGTGGTGGAGAACGCCTTTGGCATCCTGGCCAACAGGTTCCAGGTACTTCTCACCACCATGCAGCATTGTCCAGAGACCGTGAGGAGGATCATGGAAGCTTGCTGCATCCTACACAATCTCATGCGCACCCGTTACCCTGTCTTGCAGAACAGGCTCGTGGACCTCCAACAAGCCAATGGGGTCATGGAGCCTGGGGGATGGAGGCAAGGGCGAAACCTGATCGACACTGAGGATGTGCAAGGCCCCAACAGAGCCTCAAATGAAGCGAGGAAGCAGTGCAACCTCCTGAGACAATGGTGCAACTCCCCAGCTGGAGCAGTGGAGTGGCAAGACAGGATGGTAGATGCTTAATGGATGCTTCCTTCAGCCTGTCTCATCACACAGATGAGATTGGGCCATGTATGTTTGGTTGGCCTACAATGAACAGGGCGTTTAATAAAGAGTTGTGTTTATGTTGACATGTGTGGATAATTATTACATTATTATTGATAATAAAGGGCCGTAGGTGTGGCACTTGGGAGGGTGGACCATACAATCCTACTATGCTTGCACTGGAGGTTTATCTATCCCACTGCTATCCTAACCCATCCCACAGCTATTACCCATTCCACAGGTATCCTAACCCATCCCACTGCTATCTTAACCCATCCCACAAGCATGCAAAGGCTTAAACCATTTCTAAAAGTTTCCAGCAAGACTTTATTAAAAAAAAGAAATGAAGCAAGTGTGTGAATCATAAATAGACTTTACTAACAAGAAGCTATTAAACAAAAATGAGTCTCTGGCACTCCTCTTGGTCGCTCAGTCCCAGGGGTGAAGGGTGCAGGTGCTGTGGAGGTGGCTGGTGCTGGAGTGCTTGTCATCAGCTCCTCCAGAAGCAGAAGCAGCAGAAGCGCCAGCCCCAGAAGAGCGAGCCCGTGCTGCAGAAGCCCCAGCAGAACCAAAGTGAGGGCCAGGGGGCGGGATGGTAGCCCTGTCCCTCTTGCCAGGGCTGGCAGCAGATGGCTGAGGCTTGCTGTGCTTCCGCATGGTTGTGGAGTTGCTGGCTGGCAGGGAGGCTGGCAGGCACCAAGGCTGGCAGAAAGGCTGGCAGGGAGGCTGGCACCAAAGCAGGCAGGAAGGCTGGCAGGGAGGCTGGCAGGCAGGCTGGCAGGCAGGCTGGCAGGCCGACAGGCACCAAGGCTGGCAGGAAGACATGAACCAAAGCTGGCAGGAAGGCTGGCAGGCAGACATGAACCAAGGCTTGCAGGAAGGCTGGCAGGCAGGCTGGCAGGCAGGCAGGCACCAAGGCTGGCAGGCAGACATGAACCAAGGCTGGCAGGAAGGCAGGCAGCAAGGCTAGCAGGAAGGCTGGCAGGGAGGCTGGCACCAAGGCTGGCAGGCAGGCTGGCAGGCCGGCAGGCACCAAGGCTGGCAGGAAGACATGAACCAAGGCTTGCAGGAAGGCTGGCAGGCAGACATGAACCAAGGCTGGCAGGAAGGCTGGCAGGCAGACATGAACCAAGGCTGGCAGGAAGGCAGGCAGCAAGGCTGGCAGGCAGACCGTCTGGCAGCAAGGCTGGCAGGGAGGCTGGCAGCAAGGCTGGCAGGCAGACATGCAGGCAGGGCAGGCAAGGCAGTCGATGTGTCTGGCAGCAAGTCTTTCCTCTGAATGGCGTCCTGCTTCCGAGTTGCTTCCGTTATATCCGCAGGGCTGATGCAATGCATCCTCCCCGCATGCGCAGTGAATGCCAGGCATCCGTTAGGCTTCCGCTCTGCATCCACTCTGCATCCGCTCTGCATCCGCTTCATCCGCTGTGCAGCCGCTCTGCTTCCACTCTTTCCATTCTGCGTCCGCTTCGCTGAGGCCCCCCCGGAAGCCCTGCAGATGTGCCACCCACTCCCATCCGCTTCCATCCGCTGGGCTTCCATTCCGCATCCACTTTGCATCCGCCCTGCGTCCTCCCCACGTCCGTGTTATCCTCTCCGGTTATGCAAATTTTTGCCCCTTTTGAGAGCGGATAACAACGGATGGAACATTTTGCTCGTCCGCTGTGTCCTTTTTGCATCTGTTGGCCAGTGTGACATGGGCTTAAAGTAAACTAAAGTGATGACATTAGATATGGCAGGATTCTCTATTCCTCTTATTTTCTTATCCATGACATAGAGAATAGTAGTTACTAGCAGCACTTATTTTTCCTTTCTTTCCATCACATTTAACAAACTGATGAATTTTCTCTCTGATTTTCATAAAATGTTTGACACAGCAACATTAGTATAGGGGTGTCAAACTTATGGTGTCACGGTGGCATCACATGATGTATTGGGGCTTTTTCTCCCTTTTGCTAAACTGGGCGCAGGTGTGGCCAGTGCATGATGCATCCGGCCCATGGGCCAGGAGTTTGACAGCCCTATTCTACAACTATAGAATTTCTTTTGTCTCTCAACACAAGTAGTTTAATTTGATATGGTGGGATTTGACCTGCATTTCACTGACCTCTGAACAATTTAGCTTTCCACCCAATTAAGACTATTAGTTTTAGTGTTAGTCTTTATTATCAAGATAACTTCCGATTGGTTGAGGTTGTAACTTCTCAGAATTTGTGTGTACAAGTAAACCCTATTCATTTTCAATTGATTGTCATTTTAAGTAATCATACTTTAATTGCTGAATGGTACTCCACTTAGAATTTATAGCGGAAAAATACAAATCCTTATTAATGCAAATCTCTAAATATTAAATAAACTTAAACTATGACAGTCTATACAAGTAAAAATGCTTACAGTGTAATATTTCTTGTGTTTGCTTTAAAAAAAACAGGTGAATGTTCTCAAAAAAAATTTGCTGTCAAGATTTTGGATAAATTATTTCAGGCAAATTTGTTGAGATGAAATATTGTGTTGTGTTCTTTGTTTTGGAAAGCAGTATGATCATCTTTAGATCTCTGCAAAAAAAAGTTCTATTGTTGGATAAGGATTTGGTTCTTGTCAACAACTGCATATTGTGGAAGAACACAGTGTGATTGTTTCAGCAGTTATTAATCCAAGAAAAATGGAAGTTCAACCATTTTGAATAAGTTCTATCAAAGTAGGAAAGAGATACAATATGAAGATGGAAATATCTATCAAATATCTTCCTTTGGACTATCAAATATTAATTCTGAACATTATTTGGAATTTTCTAGTAGTTATGTTTGGAAGTCCAGAAAAAATATATTGAAATATTTTGTTTAATGACAATGAATACATTCTTGATGAATGTATTCAGTTTTTATCCCATCATGGTTATTTATTTTGAATAGAATTGAAAAGGGATTATTCAGAAGCAAAAACTGCAATAGTCAATATTATTCCAATCCTATAGCAGTTAACAACAGTTTGCAAAAACAATAAACATCCATTATCAATTATCTTGTTGCTATACATAGATTTCAAATATGAGACTTTGTTCATAATGCATGTATATTTAATCAATTCATTTCACTCTTTTGAATTTTAGCTACCTTAATGCCAAGGAAATCACATGCACATGGAAACAAGTTGCAAAATTCTGCATGGATCCATTTTCTCTTTTGTGTACCAAACATAACTGAGTGCATTTAAATCCAAATTTGCTGAAAGATTTGATGCTTTTGTTTTTTGGGACTTAAATCTAGAGTATTTTTTAATTAACATAAAATGAGGATGTTTTCCAATGGATGCATAATTCTATACAGGCAGGCATTTCAAACCTATAAGTTCTTAATATTGTATTTGCTAAACAGAGAACATCATGTTTTATTTTACTGTCTCTTATAGAGTGATCTTTTAAAGATCACTACCTGTTAAATAAGGTTGGTCAGATGCCAAACACTGTTTGTTATGGTTATGGTTTTTCAGTTAACATCAAATAGATATTATTTAATTATTCCCAAGGACAGAGATTGTATGATATGGTAAACCTGTCCTATGAATTTTCAGGTAATTGTGCATTAAGAAAAGATGTTCTATTCTAACCTTCATAGTATTATCTTCAGTTCCTTTGAAACTTAATTTCTACCTCTGTTCCCAAATATCTCCCATTTTCGTTCTCATCAGTGGACTCCACTTATAGAAATATCTATATATTTTTTCTCTTTATCTTTGCCTACCTATATATTTAAGAACTATGAAACACTATAGAACCCAGAGGTCTCACCAGGGGCAGGGAGATTGTAAAGATGTGTGTGTGTTTTAATGACTGCCAAAATTTAGTTGAACTGGGATCAAATAAACAATATTAGTCATTTAATTTTTTTCGGATAAAGATATATGAATGAAAATTCTGTATCCCCCAGAGGGTTCAATCCATATTATTCCAAGAAAAAGCTGAACAGGGTTAATAAACTATGCATTGGGAATTAGGATTTAACAAAATGTCAATGAATGAATGCTTAATTGTTAATATTATTAACATATTAACTACTGTAATTATTTGAAATATTTTTACACCGGTTCCAGAATAATTAATGAAATTTTAAAAGTAAGATGGACAATGCCCAGAATCTTCCATTTTAAAAGACACAACACAACACAACAAGAAAGAACAAATTAATGAAAATGATAGAAAAACAAACAAATTCAATACCAGCTTTTATAATTATTAATTTATTTATAGCACAGAGGTAGGTGGATCTAGTCTCTCCACAAAGGTGAAGGAGTAGTCTTTACCGTATTGTAATAGAGTAGTTGCTGACAGATTATATCTGAAGCAATAAGTTGATTGAAGAATCTAATATCCTTCATGCTGGAGAGCCCCATCTTGTTCTCTGCTCTGAGAGACTAAAAATCAGAAGATATTTCAATGGCACTGAGATTCAGGAGAGCAATGAAATGATTCTGTTTCCATTTCTAAAAAAGTGGGAGAAAGACAATAATTTGCATTATGTCTTAAAGAACAACAAAAATAGAAAAACAAATTCCTCTTCTAAGTAAAAAAAATATTTATGATGAATTTGTATGTTGCCTAATTCCCAGTGACTGCATGGCTGTTGAAATGAAGAATATATATTCACAAGAAAAGAATATATATTCATTTCAATTGCAATCATTTAAGGCCCTGTCACACTGCCCAACGGATGCAAAACATTTGTAAAAAGGACACAGCGGACGAGAAAAATGTTCCACCCGTTGTTATCCGCTCTCAAAAGGGGCAAAAATTTGCATAAACAGAGCGGATAGGAAAGGCATGGATTGGGGAGGATGCAGAGCAGATGGAAAGCGGATGCGGAACGAAAGCCTAGTGGATGGAAGTGGATGGGAGCGGATGGCACATCCGCTGGGCTTCCGGGGGACCTCAGCAAAGCGGATGCGGAACGGAAAGAGCGGATGCAGAGCGGATGAAGTGGATACACAGCGGATGCACAGCGGATGAAGCGGATACAGAGCGGAAGCCTAATGGATGCCTAGCGGAAGCCTAGCGGATGACTAGCGTTCACTGAGCATGCAGGGGGGATGTATTGCATCAGCCCCGCGGATATAAAGGGAAGCAGCTCCCAAGCAGGTCACCATTCAGAGGAAAAACCTGCATCCAGACACTTCGAGTGCCTTGCCAGCCTGCCCTGCCTGCATGCCCGCCTGCCAGCCTCCCTGCCAGCCTTGCTGTCTGCCAGCCTTGGTGCCTGCCTGCCTGTCAGCCTTGGTGCATGCCTGCCTGCAAGCCTTGGTGCCTGTCTGCCTGCCTGCCTGCCAGCCTTCCTGCCAGCCTTCCTGCCAGCCTTGCTGCCTGCCTTCCTGCCAGCCTGCCTGCCAGCCTGCCTGCAGCCTCCCTGCCAGCCAGCAACCCCACAACCATGGGGAAGAAGAGAAAGCTTCAGCCATCTGCTGCCAGCCCTGGCAAGAGGGACAGGGCCACCCTCCCGCCCCCTGGCCCTCACTCTGCTTCTGCTGGGGCATCTGTAGCACGGGCTCGCTCTTCTGCGGCTGGGGCTTCTGCTGCTTCTGCTTCTGGAGGAGCTGATGGTGATGCTTATGGCGGTGGGGCTTCTGCTCATGCTTACTCTGCTGATGCTGCTTCTGGCGGTAGTGCTTCTGCTCGTGCTTACTCTGCTGAGGCTGCTCCTCGTCCTGCTCGTACTCCTGGTCTTGCTCGTCCTGCTCGTCCTGCTCGTGCTCCTGGTCTTGCTCGTCCTGCTGGTCCTCCTCATCCTGCTGGTCCTGCTCATGCTCCTGGTGCTGCTGGCGCTCCTGGTGCTTACTCTGCTGCTACTGATCCTGGTCCTGCTGGTGGTGCTGCTGCTGATGATGATGATCCTGCTGCTGCTGCTGCTGCTGCTGATGATGATGATGATGATGATCCTGCTGGTGCTGCTGCTATTGCTGATGATGATGATGATCCTGCTGGTGCTGCTGCTGGTGGTGGTGTGGAGGAGCAGCCCCAACAACCTGGAAGCCCCTCTGATGAGGGCCTATCTGGTCCTGCCAAAGGGAGGAAGAGGCATATGCAGGAACGGGAGAGGAGGCAATACTCCTTTGAGGAGGAACATGAGGATGAGGTGCTGGAGTGGCTGAGAGAGAATGACTATCTATGGTGGAAGGGACACCAAAAGGAAGCAGGCTGCTTGGAGAGAGAAGGCAGAGAGTCTGGGCTACACATCGGATGTGCTCCTCGGCTGGTGAAAACATATTCACACCTGGTACGGGAAGCTGCACCTCAAGAAATCTGGCCAGGCCATGGTTAAGCTGACGGACAGAGAAACCTATTTCATGGCCAGGTGCAGCTTCTTGGAGGGTGAGATCCGCCACCGAGGAGCAGCAGCATCCCCTCTCATGACCCTCTCTCTCTGGCAGCCTGCTGAGAGCCAGTTCTCTTCTGGCCAAGAGTCAGCTCCTGTCTCCAGGCAGGTTTCTGTGGAGCGTCCCACAGCGGAGAACCTGCAGACAGCTGTTTTAACCGTGGTGGAGCACATGGAGGATTCCCTGGTGCAGTGGGAGAAAGGAGACGGCACGTCCACCACAGCCCTACCCGCATCCACCCCCAGCTCCAGCTCCACAGAAAGGCAGAGAGCCAGACAGGAGGGGCAGAGCCACACTGTCCTGCTGGAGATAAGGACACCATCCGGAGCAGCATAGATCTCCTCTCTCAGCTGGTCCACACCGACTCCTCATCCTCCAACCGCAAGCCCTTCCTCACCTATGTCAACCAGACCCTCACGGACATGGAGGAACCCCAGTACCAGGTGGTGAAGGACCAGATCACCGAGCTGCTTCACAACCCTCCAGACCCAGAGGAACCTGCTCCCACCCAGTCCAGGTCTGCTACTCCACCCCAGGTAATGTCCCTCCCATTCCAAGGCTTTCCACAGGCCCTCACCTACCAGGGCTACGGCTACCAGGAGGTCCAGCAGCACAGGCAGCAGCCCTTCCCAGGCAAGCACAGAGTCATAGGACAACACCGTTGCCACCGGTTCCACTGATGCCACAGATGCCACCCATGCCAGTCCTCACCCAGCTGCAGACCAGACAGCCCCACTACACTGCTCCTTCCTCCACCCCACAGCCAAGCCCGGCCTCAGTACATCTGTCTTTGGTACTGGAGCTGACACCCCATGGCATGGAGGAAGGAGCTCTCAACATCACAGGGCTGAGCCAGCTGTCTGAGAGCTTCTTCAACACACCGTCACCTGTTGTCCTCTCGGGGCCAGGCACCCCAATGATGCCTCAGACCAGCACTCCAGCAGCGCCCACCTCCACAGCACCTGGACCATTCACCCCTGAGACTGGGCACACCTCCGAGTGACCGATCAGAGTGCCAGAGACTGGGTAGCTGGCTACCTGTAGACTTTATTTGGACACTTGACTTGGGTCATTTTCCTTTTACAGCTTGTTATTAATAAAGATTATCTTTGCTTCACGCACTTGCTTCAATTATTTTTTTTAATAAATTCTTGGTGGAAACTTTTAGAATTGGTTTAAGCCTTTGCATGCTTGTGGGATGGGTTAAGATAGCAGTGGGATGGGCAGGGATACCTTTGGGATGGGTAAGGATAGCAGTGGGATGGGTTAAGATAGCTGTGGGATAGATAAACCTCCAGTGCAAGCATAGTGGGATTGTATGGTCCACCCTCCCAGGTGCCACACCTATGGCCCTTCATTATCATTAACAATGTAAGCATTGATCCACACATGTCAACATAAATACAACTCTTTATTAAATGCCCTGCTCATTGTAGGCCCACCCAACATACATGGCCCAATCTCATCCGTGTGATGAGACAGGCTGAAGGAAGCATCCATTAATCATCTGTCATCCTGTCTTGCCACTCCACTGCTCCAGCTGGGGAGTTGCACCAGTGTCTCAGGAGGTTGCGCTGCTTCTTCCCTTCACGTGAGGCTCTGTTGGGGCCTTGCACATCCTCAGTGTCTATCAGGTTTCGCCCTTGCCTCCATTCCCCAGGCTCCATGTCCCCATTGCCTTGTTGGAGGTCCACGAGCCTGTTCTGCAAGACTGGGTAGCGGGTGCGCATGAGATTGTGCAGGATGCAGCAAGCTTCCACGATCCTCCTCATGGTCTCTTGGCGATGCTGCATGGTGGTGAGAAGTACCTGGAACCTGTTGGCCAGAATGCCAAAGGCGTTCTCCACCACCCTCCTTGCCCTGGATAGCCTGTAGTTGAAGATCCTCTCTTCATGGGTGAGGCATCTGGAGGTGTAGGGCTTCATGAGGTAGGTTCTGAGGGAGAAGGCATCATTCCCCCACGATGAAGTAGGGCACATCTTTCATGTCGTTGGGCAGGGGGTCTGGATCTGGGAAGCCCATGATGAGGTTGCATTCCAGCCCCTCCTTAAGATGACTGGCATTGTATACCTGGGCATCTGAAGATGAGCCGTTGCCTGAAGCATCGATGTACATGAACTTGTAGGCAGCATCGACCATGGCGAAGAGGACGATGCTGAAGAAGCCCTTGTAGTTGAAATAAGTGAACCCCGACTTGGCTGGTGCTTTGCAGGCCACATGCTTGCCATCTATGGCTCCAACGGTGTGGGGGAAGTTCCACCTCTGATACCACTGCTCTGCAACTTTCTTCCATCCTTCTTCAGTGGAGGGGCACTGGAGGAGCTCCTCCAGGTATTCTTCGATGATGGCTGTTAAGCCTGGGTTCCCCAACCAGGGTTAGGTAGACAAGCTAAACAGAATGTGCAGCGTTAGTCAGATAGGCACACAGATAAATGAGTGAGCTAAGCTTGTATGTTTATTAACATACAGTAAAAATAACAGATACGCTTGTGCTATCAAGAATATATTTTATTCCAGTATAAGTTTATAGCATAGTCAAAAACAGTCCAATATTCATTTACCATGTAGTCAGTCCATTCAGGGATATTCAGTTAGCAAAGTCCATGTAGAATATCCTATTGTCAGTTCACATAAATCAGTCCGTTGTTGTCTCTCCCGTTCGAGCAATGCAGTCTTGCTTCCAAGCAGTAATCAGGGATCATCAAAGCCAGAGAGAGAGAGAGCAAGCTGTAGCCTTGCTACTTTTATATGGTTTTCATAACCACACCCACAGTTGCCATTTTACAGTTAAAGCTGCATACACTAACTATGATTTATAGTTAGTATTTCACCTAAAACAGTTAGGGTGAACAATGGAGGGGCACTGGAGGAGCTCCTCCAGGTATTCTTCGATGATGGCCTACACCACTTCTCTGACCACAATGCTGATGGTGTTGTGTGGCACCCTCCAGCCATACTGCATGCTCCTGTAGGTGGTCCCTGAGGCCAGGTGGCGCAGAGTCAATGCCACCTTCAGCCCAGGGTCCAGGCTGGGGTGGAATTTGGTGCTCTGCTTGGTCAACCTGGGTGTCAGCCACTGCACAACTTCATCAAACATGGCTGGAGGCATCCTCATGAAGTTCTGGAATGCACAAGTGTCTTCGTTCCTGAGCTCCACCATCAGCATGTTGTACAGTCCGTACTCCACTCTTCTCCCGATCCATCTTCGGACCCAGATGCTTCTTGGCCGCCTCCTTTTCTTTCCGTAGTAGAGTTCACAGAGCCTGTAGATGGCTTCGCACTGTTGTAGAACGATGGTGGCTACCAAAAGGAGTTTGTTACGATCCATGGTGGACATGACTGGATGCTGTGGAAGAGCAAGAGGCAGATGAAGGCTGCAGAGGTTTGCACAGCTGGGCTGCTGGTCTGAAAGTGAGGTTCAGGTGAGTTGCTCCCCCTTTTTATAGGCAATATAGGTTTTCCACTGTGTGTCCCTTTGCATCCTCTAGGCATCCTCTAGACATCCTTAATATCCGAGATAGGTCCCCTCTGCGAATGTTTTTTCCATTTTAAATGCTTTCTTTGAATGCTGCATCTTCTTTCATCCTTTCTCTGTCCGTGCTAGTAACGCTGCGCATCCGTTCTGCTTCCTCCCTGCGTCCGTTTACCACTGGAACGGATGCGAGTTGCGCGGATGTACAGTGGATGCCTAGCGGATATAGCGGATGCATAACGGATGCAGAACGGATGTCCCCCATATGCCTAGCGGATGCAGAATGGACGCGTTGGATATATTTTCTGCTCAAAAGTTTTGAGCAGCTCAAAACCTTTTGAGCGGATGAAATGTCAATAGACGAATGCTGGACCGAAAGAGAGGAAGCAAAACGGAGGCAGTGAGTACAGTACGGAAGCATCACATTAACTAACAGATAGTAAGTGTTTTTCTCCGTTTTACATTCTCTTTCCATCCGTTGGTGCAATGTGACCGGGGCTTTAGCTACATTGGTATGTGGGGATGACCTTGAGAGAAAGGGAGAAGAGCCACAGCCAGGAAAATAATCAGACAATAGGCAGCTGTGAGCATGACAAATATCTCAGATGAGATTCTCCCTAATTTCTTGGGCTGGAAAGGTGATGTGGGAGAATTATATTTTCAGCAGTCCCTTGCAAGATCCAATTAATATAGCCTCACAATAAAATAGAATCATTTGGTTGTGTTCCCAGTCAAGGCTAGGGTAACATTAGCTTTATTTTGAGTTGTTTATAATGACTAAATGAATTTGTGTCAAAGGTTTGAGGAACAGTATGAAAGTCTTTGTGAATGGATATTACAGTGCAAAACAGCTTCAGTGAAAAACAGCCACACAGAGATATAGGATGGTCATTTAATTACTCCTCAAATACATAGGTATCCTGCAATCCAAAGCACTTAAAAATACTCTGTATTTAGGCTTTTGTCTTAAAAAAGGACACATTGGGATAAGTATGTGCATTTCAGCTCATATCTGTTGTCATACCAGGTTTCCACTGTGAGGTATCCAGTGAACCCCAAAGCTCTTAGCAGATACTGTGATGCAAGAAGAGTCCTCCACATATTTAGCCTCATTCAGGACAGAATGTGAATAAGGCATTTACACCAGTAGGAGATGCTGAAGAATACTGCTGCTTTGGTCTTGCATAAATAAAGTTAGGAGCATATGACAAAGTAAGCAAGTCAGTCAAATATCAATTACAGATCATTTTGCAAACAAAAACTTAAAAGAAAATCTCTCATGCCACCCTGTGGTACTTAAGCATGAAACTGCGGGCAATCTGAAATACAAATTAAATTACTGGAATATTTATTAGGCAAATGACAATGAGGGTAGCAGTAGAGAAAAATGTTTCAGTAAAGGAATTATATGGAATTTGCCATCATTTTTGACTAAACCAACATTTCTAAACCATAAGGAATTATCTATAGAATAACAATAAAAAATTACCTATTGAATAATTAACCAGGATTGTTCTTATGGAAGAAAGAAGTCAATTTGAATGTTTTTGTCAATAGAGGTTTTTGCAGACTCTCCTTTCTTTAAGCAGATTATGCAAATAATAATGGCAATATGTAGTGATAATCATATCTTTTAAATACATCCAAGCTTACCTGTAGTTTTAAATATAAATGACAGCTTTTTTCAAACTTTATGGTAATAACCAATAGGGAATTATTATAATATTTTGAAAAATTCATACTTATTGTTGGTTTGCCTATAGACCTTGGTGATGCGTGTCTCCAAAAGTAAAAATACAAGAACTCAACCTTTGTTCATATCTATCACTTGTGCAACACTCTTATAAAGGGGAAACAATTTCAATTACTTCTCTCTTGATCCTGCCCTGCACGCTCCCTCTCTCCATATGAGATTGAAATCTATGGCTCTGTAACTGGAGTTACCTCATCTTTCACTCCTTAATAAAATTAATGGCATAACAATTTTGCCATTCTTTACATGACAGTTTATTCATTTCTTGTTAACCTGCTCGGTACACCAGATGTACTAATTTCACTTCATTGTAAAACTACATTGACAGAATTTTGCAAATATGAAAATATACCACCACCTCAATTTCTTTTATAGACCAAGAAACTAGGGACTATATTTTCTAATGAATGAAAACAAATGAAGATATTTTCTGAGTCTCTGCCCTACCCATTATCTAGCTGTGAGCTATGCTGTTTCTTATCTGATTCTTCCCATGGCATTTTTTTTTTACCCAGCCTCTCAAGATCTTTCTAACTTTACTGTTATATTACCATAAGTTGGTTATGTACCATTAAATCAGTGCTGACTTTTAACAACTACATAGATTTTTTTTCCATAATGGTATGCTCCTAACTAATTCATTTCTTCCAATGGTGTACCCATTGCTACTAACTGAAACTATTCATCTTACTCTTGGTCCATTTTTATTTGTTTCCAACTTTCCTAACACTAGGGTCTTTCCAAGGGAACTGAGTGTTTGCATCATATATTCAAAATAGAATAATTTGAGCATAGTTATTTGTAGATCAGATATTTCATAGGTGAGTTTTAATTATTTAATTAAGCCATAGCTATGAACAATATATTAATATTTTAAAAGTGCTGCACTTCTTCTTGCTTGAAATCATTTCTTTACCTGCTCCTTTTCTAAAATATTTGTGGTTTTTAACTAAAATAGAAATCAAGGAAAAAATGCAAAGATGAATTTTATCTCATACATGCTTGCATTTCCATTTTTAAAAACTCACTCTGACATTATATACACTTTAATACTTTGAAAACATTCGCTATCACTTTAAAAAGCACTAGCTTTTAAAACTAATTTGAACTGAAATTATGAAATTAATTACTCATGTAGATATATGCATGTTACAAATATATATTGTCCTTACGCTGTGGCCCACTGATGGTCCATGAGAAATTTTTGATGGTCCACAGAGAAATGTCACTCCCAAAGCAATTAATCAGGCCCCGTGGGAACACAAGGCTTACATCGCTTGCATTGCAAACAACATGAGGTAATGAAGGGAGGGGAGAAAGGGAGGAGGAGGGAACTTGCCCCATGCCTCACCTGGCCACTGGGCTGCTTCTTTCCGCTTCTTTCTTCTGCTTTTAGCTGCACACAAGGAAAGCAGCAAAAGTATCTCTTTCTCTCCCCCAAACTCTGCCAGAATTGAGTCTTTGGACCCTGCAAGGTATCCTGCTCCAAGAGGCTGCACCGGCAAATACTCATTTCTGGCAGAGTTTGGGGGAGAGAAAGAAAGACTTCTGGGGCTTCTGCTACTTTCCTTGCATGAAGCCAAAAGTCTCTCTCTCTTCCCCTCTCCCCCTGTATCCTGCTGTAAGAAGTTAGCACCCACCTCTCTCCTAGAAAAATGAAATAATCTAAGAAATATTAAAAAGGCAGAATATTTCCCCTAAAAAGAAAAGTAGAAACTCAGAGAGGCAGAAACTTAGCTCACCCCCACCTTTTTTAATGGATCATTACTCTGGCCAAGGCCAGTCTATTTTACATAACAAAGATCTACTCCAGGTAAAGCTATAATTAGGAATTGTCAAAGCCCTTTCATTACATCATCATCCAGCAAGGCTTAACCAAGCCTGGGATGGCTTTGGCTCTGCATGACCCCATGGGAGTCTGACAACCAATCAGAATTCGGATTTAAAATTATGAGTTTGGTGGTAACTGAGGTCCAAAAAGTTGGTGATCCCTGTCTAGACTACAGAGGCTGCAGGTCATATAGGTAGGCCAAATGTGACGAGATAAACCAGTCATCAAAAAGGGTGAACTAACACCAGACAAGATGAACAAAGAACGTAGAATTAAAAAAGTTGGAAGGATCTTTAGAGGCCTTCTAATTTAGTCTTCTAGCCCTGCTTGAGCACAAGATCCTGTATCATTTCAGACAAATGGCTGTCCAGTCTCTTCTTCACCCATAATTTCTGAAGGCAAACCATTTCACTGGTTAATTATTCTCACTGTCAGGAAATTTCTCCTTAGTTTTAGGTTGCTTTTCTCCTTGATTAATTTCCATCAATTGCTTATTGTCCTGCCTTTGGGTGCTTTGAAAAATAGGTTGACCCCTGTTCTTTGTGGAAACCCCTCCAATATCAGAACTGTAGGAGATGACAGGCTGGGTCAAATGCATTGCCAGTCATGAGTCACAAGACATATATGTTCAGCCCACCTTGAATTCCTTTCTATTTTTAACTCCAGCTAAATTCTCCTGATCATTATTAGTTCAGATTCTTGAAGAGAGTTTGCAATAAATCTATACTCATTTGAACTGCCTGAATCTCCTGATTTTCCCAGTGCTGACAGGAACACTGCTATCATAGTCCTTCTTTTCATTAGGGTAGACATACCCAATTCCTGCAAATGTTCTTCATATGTTCTAGCTTCCAGCCCCTTAATCATCTTTGTTTCTCTTTTCTGCATTTTTCCAGAGTCTAAACATCTTTTTTTTATATTGTGGTGATCAAAACTGGATGCAGTATTCCAGGTGTGGTCTTACTAAATTTTTATAAAGTGATTCTGATTACTTCATTGACCTGGATTCTATCCCTCTATTAATGTAGCCTAGGATTGCATTGCCACACACTGTCTGCTCATAGTCAAATAATTGTCCATTAGGAGTGGACAATCCTCCCCTCTATTGAGCCAGGTTCACCTGATCTATACCTGTACATTGTCTTGCCAAATGTGCAAATCATTACTTTTCTCTATGTTGAATTTCATTTTGTTAGATAGGGCCCAGGGTTCAAGCCTGTCAAAATCCATGTTGATCTTGAGCCTAGCTTCTGGGATGTTGACTATACCTATCAACTTATTGTCATCCACCAATTTGATAAATTACCCTTCTATTCCTTCATTTAGATTGTTTATGAAGATATTGAAGAATACGGGGCCTTAAATGGGACCTGTTTGCTTCCCTCCTTGTAGTTCCATTGAGAATACATGTTTAGTACAATACTTGTAAGAAACAGTTAAATGTTTAGTACACTTGTACATGTTTAGTACACTTGTAAAAAACAGTTAAACTAGTAAGAAACAGATAGATAGTAGCTTGCTAATAGAATACTGATGAATTCATTTAGAATTCATTTTTCACCTACCGTACCAACTGTAAACATTATTTGGATCTATTTATATGTACTGTAACCAATAAAGGTGAATATTTGAAGCTTAGGGTTGAAATGATGGGTCTTTTATGCTCTTTGAGCTTGTTTGTTTTCTTGCAGATGTTTCATTACCCTGTTTAGGTAACATCATCAGTGCTAATAAGGAGTGCTGTTTGCTGTCAGTTTATATTCTGGTGACTTGCTTGCCTATGTGGGTGTGGATATTCTTAGAGATTCTTTGGTGGGCTGTTTATTGATGGATCATTTGCAGTACCTTGGGGTATTGTTTACTTGATTGATTGGTCTGAGGTTAACCATGGAGTTTATCTATGCTGATCTGATTGCTGATTACTGATGGATGGATGCTTGAGTCTTTTTGTTCTCTTTGAGCTGGTTGACTGTCCCTTTTGCATAGTGTAGAGATATTGTTAATGTCTATGTGTCTATTGATGGCTGATTGTCAGAATGCCAGCCTTCTATATAGTCCCTGTCCTTTTTGAATGTTGCCTGGTCTGGGATTGTCTCTTTTTTCAAATTGAAACTATGATTAAATCTGTATATATGTTGTAAAATTAAAGAATTTTTGTCATTTCTTCTGACTGCCAGTTGGTATTTATGGATGTATTCTGCCAGTCTTGTGCTGTTTGTCCTACATAATGGTTGTCAGACTTCTTACACTGTATGTTGTAGAGGACTCCTGTTTTTTCTTCTGGGGTTGCTGGGTCTTTTTGTTTGCTTATGATGTTTTGAAGGGCTTTAGTTGGCTTGTGTGCGATGCTGACTCCATGTGGTTGAAGTAGTCAATTACTTCAGAAACTACTGGTTTCTAAGATATTCTTGATATATGGTAGTATAATTCTTTTTTAGGGTTTACGTTGGTTGTGCTGTATTGGGTTGATTGGTTAGGGACTTTTTCATAAAATTGTGTGGGCATCCATTTTGTTGGAATGTGTTGTATAGATGCTCCCTTTTCTGCTGTTCTGGGTTGCTGCAGTGTGTTTGGGCTCATTTATATGAAGTCATTACACAGCTTATATTGTGGGAGGTTGGATTGTTGCTTTAGTAGTGGAGTACTTGGTTAGTATGGGTGATTTTTCTGTAGACTTGCATTTCTAATTCGCCATTGTGGTCTTTGCTGATCAGGATGTCTAGGAAGAGTAGTAAGGTTTTTTTTCTTCTGGGGTAAACAATACCCCAATCAAGGAACTGCAAATGAGCCATCAGTCAAGAGCCCAACCAAAGAATCTCTAAAACCGCCCACATATACAGATTGGCAAGATACCAGAATATAAACTGACAGCAAACAGCATTCCTTACTAGCACTGGTTGCTTCATACTGGGAATGAATACACCACAGAATGAGGCGAGGTGGCTAAATTGGTTGCTCGGGCCTTATTGAATTTGCACGCTAACAGCGAATGAACCACTCAGCTGTGAGGCAAAAGTTGTTGGCCTATTTGACAGCTCCTTATATAGTCGCCTGTCAAACTACCAGTCAATCAGGTTGCAGCTGGGTGCCCCCTGCTGGAAACTGGACCAGAGGGGGAACTTCAGAACATAGCACTGGTGATGTTACTTCGTTAGGGTAATGAAATGTCTGTACGAAAATAAACAAGCTCAGAGAGCACCAAGGACCCCTTATATATTCTGTATAAGCAAAGGTATATTTATAAAGCACTAACTACAAGATGTGAACCTGAAATGGGCAACATGATACTGATAGGATATCTTACATCCTTTAGTTGGCCTGTTTGACGGACCCCATCTGGTCTTAAGTTTTTAATTCAAAGTAAGTAGAAAGCTGCATGTGGCAAAACAAAGTACTAGTCTCTAACATCATATTTCTATTAGTGTTTTGGGGCTCTAAAAGCCTCCACTGAAATGTCAAAGTGCATCCTAGAGAACAAGTTTGGCTTCTGGTAACTGGATGATTTGTCACTCACCAAGTCCAGTATGGCAAGTCCCAAGCAGCACTATTTTATGAGGGCAACTGCAGGAGGATCTGAAATTTTGAGCTGTCAGCTCAAAAAGATTTCCTACCCCAGTTCAATTTACAAATTAAAGGGTGATAATTTGGAATGCTCTTGTACAAAATTAGTTTAGTGTAGAGTGGATACAGATTTAGTTTGAAATCTACTTGTTCATCATTAAGTAAAAGTCAGCAGCTAGGGATGACTTTTAGCACAAAATTCACAAAACTGCAGGCAAAACCATCAAGGCTAAAAATGTAGTAATTTTGAAAGACATAAAACCATCTATAGCATTAGAATGTTGAATCATTCTTAGGAAATTTTTTATAGATAAGCTATTTTTACATTTGAATGCTATTTTTATATAAGAAAGCAACAAAAGAAAGATGTTAATCTTTAATCCATAGAGCTATACAAACTATACAAAAATAGGATTAGTGAGAGTCCTACGTGAATCATGATGATAGTTATCTCTGCATGTTGGGGAAATGTTTTAAAGTAACAATAGTAGGCTGTGGTGCAATAGGAAGAAAAGGATCAAGGACATATGAATGTTTCAGAAAACAAATGTTGAATTGTTGGGTCAAGAGGAAATCTAAATGTCAATAAGGAGGAAAGGAATAAAAAGACTATTACTATTTATGGGGGAAATGATCTATAATCCATTCTGAATGCATGGGATAATTAGGATATTAATTATGGAGTGATTAATCCAAAGCTTTAAATGATACACATTCCAGAATTAAGTGTGCAATTGAGTATAAATATAAAAGTAGTTTGAGAAACACATAAAATTATACTATTCTTAGTTACCAACCACTCATTCAGTGAACATTATTGCAATAGGAGATTTACAACCAGTCATCATACTTGTAGCTATTGCAACTATGCTCATATAATCACAAATTAAGTGCTTGTTGATCAGCTCACAATTAGGATGGTTGCAACATCCCACAATCACATTTGTAATCATGCCATTTTTTGACAAGCAAAGCAAATGGGAAAATAATCACATGATGTCACACTTAATTACTGCACAAGATTTGCTTCAAACAGCAACCAGATCTTCTGTAATTGCCATTGTAAGGTAGCATGGTCAGGTGATGTCACGTTTTACAACTTAGCAATGAGAGTTGGTAGTTCCAATGACTTTAAGTGAGGACTACTTGTATTCCTTCTACATTGAAGGAAGAAAATCTATGTGGTTGCTAAAAGTTGATAATGACTTGATGGCACACAATCAATCAATCAACAACACCAATCATACTTCAAGAGTTCAGGTGGAGTCTTCCACATCATAGCTATTTCTTATGATCATATATAAGAATAGCTAGGTGAAACCTGCAAGAAGCATCTTCGGTTATATAGCTTCAATCAAGTTCTGTTGAACAGAACCACCTCCTAAGTAGGAATAACTTAGCTGAGGACATTTTAAAATTCATTTTAAAAAAGCCTCTGTGGAATGACAATTGCTGTTTCAAGAATAACAGTTGGTGAAACTTGTCCTTTTAAAATTGCATCTGGCAGATACTGCCAATACTTCAGAATTAAACTGTCAGCACAAGACACTCCTTTATTTGGAATGAATTTTTTATTGTCACTTGTTATTGTTAATAATATTAAGAAATAGAAATGTTCTATTTCATATTCCTTATATATCAAAATATTAAGGCCCAGAAATGAACTTCACTTAGATACTTCTGCTCTTGTTTTCAGTTTTAATTCTATTCATTTTCTTATCAGCAACAATAAAAAGCATATCTGTTTGCCTACAACAAAGTGATTTTTAATTTCTTTTCCCTTGAAATGTGACTATATTTAGGCTTACTTCTTAAAGAGTAAAGATAAGGGTTAACTTAGAAAGAAAAGTATTTTAAATTACCAACTGCTTTTTAAAGCACTCCTATACCATGTTTCCCTGAAAATAAGACCGGGTCTTATACTAATTCTTGCTAAAAAACACATTCAGGCTTATTTTCTAGTTAAGTCTTATTTTGGAAAAATACAGTACTAAATTCATCCATTTGTCTGAAAATCTTAATTAGGACTTATTTTGAAGGAAGGGCCTATATTATGAGCATCCTGAAAAAAAAATGTTAGAGCTTCTTTTCTAGTTGGGTCTTATTTTTTGGGAAACAGGGTATTTGTGATAAGTTATTTTCACACACATACACACCAAGTTCTTAATGAAAACAAATGATGAAAACAGTCCCAAGGCCACCTAGGCTTCATTCAGTCATTATTTCTAACATTTTCTAAATATGTGCAGGTCTTAGTGCAAAAAACCAACAGTAAATAGTTCTAACATTTTGTAGCCAATTAACATAAGGAATTAAAATATATTTCAAGACATTCTGTCTACTCATTTATAAATTGTTATGATCTGTGCTAATTTCCAACATTTGTTTTTTTCCGCTTCTTCTCATCTCTGTGACAGTCTCTCAAATATTGCTAGACTGACATCATATTACCTCTAGTCCTTCTCTTTGTTAGACTAGACAAAATTATAAATGTTTGTCATATGGTTTAGCCTCCAGACTCCTAATCATCTTTGTTGTTCTTCTCACTACTCTTTCTAGAATCTCAATATTTTTTGTTGTTTGTATTGTGGAGAACAAAACTGGATGCAGTATTTCAAATATGGTTCAATGAAGGCAATATACAGTGGTACTAACATTTCATGTGATTTTGACACAATCCCTTTATTAAAGCAGCCTATTAATACATTTTTTGTTTGTTTGGCAGCTGGCTCAGTGATGGTCCACTGGAAACACCAAGATCCTTCTCACAGTTACTAATGTTGAACCATTCTGCTTATTCTGTATCTATGCTTTTACTTTTTCCTGCCTCAGTGTAAGATCTCCCTTACCTTTCTCACCATTTAACTACATCTTGTTGAATAGGGGCCAATGTTCAAGTCTGTCAAGATCCTTCTGGAGCTTAAGTCTATCTCCTAAAGTGTTAGTTATTCCTCTCAACTGATGTCACCTGCAAATTTGATTATTTCTCCTTTTATCTTTTCCTCTAGATCACATATGAACAGTACTGAGCCCAACACTGAACCTTTTTGCACCTCACTGCATGCTTTCCACCATTTAGATATAGTTCCACTGAGGACTACTAGTAACCACTTTGGCAGTTTTTTAGGTGCTCACAAATCCTTCTTGATTATCTTTTCCAGGATTTTTGATTGGCCTATAATTTCCTTGATCTTACCCCTTTTTGTAGATTGGAATCACACCAGCTCTTTTCCTGTCCTCTATTATTTTCCCTGTGCTACATGAGCCTTGAAAAATTACATTCAGTGACTCTGATACAGGGGTGGGTTTCTACTGGTTCTGTCCACCTCTGTAGAACTGGTAATTCTGAAGAGCAGCAGACATAGAATTGTTTCTATGTCTGCTGCTGTTTTGGCCCACCCGCCTGCCTGGGGTCTTACCTGACCTTTATATCCTGCTTTTTCAACTGCAGCTGCTTTGGGTGACACAGTTGTGGTTGAAAAAGCAGGGAAAGGGGACTTTTCCAACTGCTGTGCACTTGCATGCAGCACTGCTCAGCTGTTTGGGCAGCTCAGCAGGTTGTAAATTGTACTCGTGCAACTTGCGTATGCGCACTCAATGCAGAGTGACAGAACTGATAGTTATACCAGTCGGATCCCATCCCTGCTCTGATAACAGTTTCTTCAAAATCCTGGGAAGTAAGCCATCTGGCCATTAAACCATGGAAACCATGATCTTAAAACAGTGGGACTTTACTGACAACTCAAACCAATAATGAGAATGAAAGAAAGGTCATTATGAAATATTTAAATTTAAAGAGAAGAAAGTTTTAGCTTAGGAGTTATTTTTCTAAATTAATTCTATAAATTACTACTCATATATATCGATAAATGGATCCAGATACAGTCATTCCTAATACTAAGAATAAATGCATTCAAACATGATGATGACAGACTACTCATTATGGGACTCAAGATGTCCCATCTCACTAATCATCCTCCACTAATGTCACTATGAAAGCTTCAATATTTTCTGTCCAGAAATTTGGACTTCTATATGAGCCAAGATAATGCCCAGTTTTGGTTCATGCAGAAGCAATGTATATAATGGCAAAATACATATACAGTACCTTATACAGCTATTTGAATGATATCAGGAAGCATGATTATTTAATCAGAGCACTGATTAAACCCATCTCAATGGGGTTAATTATTTTAATTATCTGACTATCTTGGAGACTACATGGAGCCTCAGTGGCTCAGTGGTTAGAGTGTAGTACTGCAAGCTATTCCCACTGCAATTTGGCAGATCGAATCCCACCAAGCTCAAGGTTGACTCAGCTTTCCATCCTTCCGAGGTGGGTAAAGTTAGGATCTAAACTGTTGTGGGCAAAAGGCTGACACTGTGTAAACCACTTTGACAGGGCTGTAACGTACTATAAAGCGGTATATAAGTGCTATTGCTGTTGCTATCTTCCAACTGTTGTTGCTGAATTTGCTATAAATATGAATCCACCTATGCTGGTCTATGATTGTAAAGATTTGATTTATGAGTCCCACAACTACAAATGAATAAATATGTCTTTCCTAGAGTTTAATCATTTAAATTATTAAGGCTGTGGTGGCTCACGTAGTAAAGGCCCTGTCACATCGGCCGACGGATGCAAAAAGTATGCAAAAAGGACACAGCGGACGAGAAAATGTTCCATCCGTTGTTATCCACTCTCAAAAGTGTCCCAAATTTGCATAAACAGAGCGGACAACAATGGAAAGGAACGGACATGGGGAGGACGTAGTGAGGATGTTAAGCGGATGTTCAAAGGAAGCCTAGTGGATGGAAGCAGATGGAAGCAGATGGCACATCCGCAAAGCTTTCGGGGGAGCACAGTGAAGCGGACGCGCAGCAGAAGGAGCGGATGCAGAGTGGATGCCGAGCGGATACAGCGGATGCATCACGGACGCCAAGCGGATGCCTAGCGGATGCCTAGCGGATGCTTAGCAGATGCAAAGCGTTCACTGCGCATGCGGGGAGGATGCATTGCATCAGCCCCACGGATATAAAAAGGATGCAGCTTGCAAGCAGGTCACCATTCAAAGGAAAGACCTGCTGCCAGACAAATCTCCAGCCAACAACCATGGGGAAGAAGAGGAAGCCTGTGCCTACTCCTGCCAGCCCTGGCAAGAAGGACAGGGCCACCATCCCACCCCTGGCGCTGACTCTGTTTCTGCTGGGGCTTCTGCTGCTCGGGCTGACTCTGCTGGTACTGCTCCTGGTGCGGGTGCTTCTGCTGGTGCTTACTCTACTGGTGCTGCTCCTGGTGCTGGGGCTTCTGCTGGGGCTTTCTCTGCTGATGCTGCTCCTGGTCCTGCTGGTGCTTCTGGTGCTGCTGGTGTTGCTGGTGCTGCTGGTGCTGCTGGTCCTGCTGGTGCTGCTGGTCCTGCTTTTGCTGCTGCTGCTGCTGCTGATAGTGATGTGATGGACCAGCCCCTAGAACCTCAAAGCCCTTCTGATGAGTGCCCAGAAGGCCCTGCCAGAGGGAGGAAGAGGCAATCGCACGATAGGGAGAGTAGACAGTACTCCATCGAAGAGGAACATGAGGATGAGGTGCTTGAATGACTGAGGGAGAACGAGTACCTCTGGTGGAAGGGACACAGGCTCTATAGAGACACCAGGCGGAAGCAGGCGGCTTGGAGAGAGAAGGCGGAGAACCTGGGCTACACTTCGGAGGTCCTCCTCGAGTGGTGGAAGCACATGCACACCTGGTATGGGAAGCTGCACCTCAAGAAGTATGGCCAGGCCACGGTCAAGCTCACCAACAGGGAGACCTACGTGATGGCCAAGTGTAGCTTCTTGGAGGGTGAGGTCCACTACTGAGGAGCAGCCCCTCTGTCTACCCTCTCTCTCAGGCAGCCCACAGAGAGCCAGTCCACTTCTGGCCAAGAGTCAGCTCCTATGTCCAGGCAGGTATTTGTGGAGTGCCCCACAATGGAGACCCCCCCCCCGACAGCTGCACTCCCCATGGCAGAGCACGTGGAGGACCCCCTGATGCAGTTGGAGCAAGGAGAGGGCGCTGACACCAGAGACCAACCCACACCCACCCCTAGTTCCACCTCCACAGAAAGCAGGCAGAGAGGCAGACCAGAGGGACAGAGCCACACTGTCCTGCTGGAGATAAGGGACACCATCAAAAGCAGCATAGATCTCCTCTCTCAGCTGGTACACACCGACATCCCATCCTCCAACCGCAAGCCCTTCCTCACCTACGTCAACCAGACCCTCATGGACATGTCTGAATCCCAGTACCAGGTGATAAAGGAGAGGATCACAGGTCTTCTGCACAACTCTCCAGGCCCAGCTGAACCTGCTCTGACCCAGTCCGGGTCTGCTCCTCCACCCCAGGTGATGTCACTGCCCTTCCAAGGCTTTCCACAGGCCCTCACCTACCAAGGCTACGGCTACCAGGAGTTCCAGCAGCACAGGCAGCCCTTCCCAGTCCAGGCACAGGTTCATCGTATGCCACTGATGCCACCGATGCCACCGACGCCATAGATGCCACCAACGCCACTGATGCCACTGACGCCTCACCTCGCTCACCTGCAGACCAGACAGCCCCACTACACTGCTCCTTCCTCCACCCCACAGCCAAGCCCGGCCTCAGAACATCTGTCATCGGTCTTGGGACTGACACCCCATGTCATGGAGGAAGGGGCTCTCAACATCACGGGACTGAGCCAGCTCTCTGAGAGCTTCCTCACACACCATCTCTTGTTGTCCTCTTGGGGCCAGGCACCCCAATGGTGCCTCAGACCAGCACTCCAGCAACAGCCACCTCCACAGCACCTGGACCCTTCACCTCTGAGACAATGGGCACGCCTCAGAGTGACTGAGAAGCGTGCCAGAGACTGGGTTGCTACCTGTTGACTTTATCTTTGCTTGGGACACTTTACTTGGATCATTTTGCTTTTACAGTTTGTTATTAATAAAGTTTATCTTTGCTTCACACACTTGGTTCATTTATTTTAGTAAATAAAGTCTTGGTGGAAACTTTTAGAAATGGTTTAAGCCTTTGCATGCTTGTGGGATGGGTAAGGATAGCAGTGGGATGAGCAGGCATACCTGTGGGATTGGTAATAGCTGTGGAATGGGTAAGGATAGCAGTGGGATGGGCAGGGATACCTTTGGGATGGGTAATAGCTGTGGGATAGATAAACCTCCGGTGCAAGCATAGTGGGACTGTATGGTCCACCCTCCCAGGTGCCACACCTATGGCCCTTTATTATCAATAACAATTTAATCATTCATCAACATAAACACAACTCTTTATTAAATGCCCTGTTCATTGTAGGGCCACTCAACATACATGACACAATCTCATCAGTGTGATGAGACAGGCTCAAGGAAGCATCCATTAACCATCTACCATCCTGTCTTGCCACTCCACTGATCCAGCTGGGGAGTTGCACCAGTGTTTCAGTAGGTTGCACTGCTTCTTCCCTTCACGTGAAGCTCTGTTGGGGCCTTGCACATCCACAGTATCTATCAGGTTTCGCCCTTGCCTCCATTCACCAGGCTCCATGTCCCCATTGCCTTGTTGGTGGTCCACGAGCCTGTTCTGCAACACTGGGTTGCGGGTGCGCATGAGATTGTGCAGGATGCAGCAAGCTTCCACGATGTTCCTCACGGTCTCTGGGCGATGCTGCATGGTGGTGAGAAGTACCTGGAACCTGTTGGCCAGGATGCCAAAGGCGTTCTCCACCACCTGCCTTGCCCTGGACAGCCTGTAGTTGAAGATCCTCTCTTCATGGATGAGGTATCTTGAACTGTACGGCTTCATGAGGTAGGTTGTGAGGGAGAAGGTATCATCCCCCTGGATGAAGTAGGGCACATCTTGTGTGTCGTTGGGCAGGGGGTCTGGATCTGGGAAGCCCATGATGAGGTTGTGTTCCAGCCCCCCCTTGAAGTGACTGGCGTTGTATACCTGGGCATCTGAAGCTGACCCATTGCCTGAAGCATCGATGTACATGAACTTGTAGTCAGCATCGACCATGGCGAAGAGGATGATGCTTAAGAAGCCCTTGTAGTTGTGATAAGTGGACCCTGAGTTGGCTGGAGCTTTGCAGGCCACGTGCTTGCCATCTATGGCTCCAACGGTGTGGGGGAAGTTCCACTTCTGATACCACTGCTCTGCGACTTTCTTCCATCCTTCTTCAGTGGTGGGGCACTGGAGGAGCTCCTCCTTGTATTCTTCGATGATGGTGTCAGGCGGAGGTCCATTCAAAATCCAGGAAAGAAATACTTAGACTCTTTAATTTAGAGAAAAGATATCTTTTACTGAAAGTGAAGTGGTAGCAACCAAAGAATTTTAAATCTGAGAAATTAGGCGCGCAAATCACATATACAAAGTGATGGAAGTGTTCCCACCCCCAATAGTTCAGATAAAATTTCCAATTAGAAGTTGTGAATATGATCATGTGGGCATCTTCAGGTGATGATGAGGCCTCTGTCCGTTGACCTTGGATGACGGGTTGCAGTTGCGCAGAGAAAAGAAAGCTAAGCAAGAAATAGAAACCTAACTCTATTGTATGCTCCCCCCCTCATTTACACAACAGAATAATGTAACACCTCCAGCTCACTTCCCAGACTTATCCCTACCTCCCCCCCCCCCCGTTTCTTATGACAGCTGAAAGATGCAAAGCGATAGTAGAAGATCTTGAAGGCTGACATATGGCCTGCACCACTTCTCTGACCACAATGCTGATGGTGTTGTGTGGCACCCTCCAGGCGTATTGCATGCTCCTGTACATGGTACCGGAGGCCAGGTGGTGAAGTCAGTGCCACCTTGAGCCCAGTGTCCAGGCTGGGGCGGAAGTGGGTGTTTGCCTTGCTCAACTTGGGTCTCAGCCACTCCACAACTTCGTCAAACATGGCTGGTGGCATCCTCATGAAGTTCTGGAATGCACGAGTGTCTTTGTTCCTCAGCTCCACCATCAGCTTGTTTTACAGTCCCTACTCAGCTCTTCTCGCGATCCATCTTCGGACCCAGACACTTCTTGGACGCCTTCTTTCCTTCGTGTAGAACAGGTGAACGAGCCTGTAGAGGGCTTTGCACTGTTGTAGAACGATGGTGGCTACCAAAAGGAGTGTGCGACGATCCATGTTGGAGATGACTGGATGCTGTAGAAGAGCAAGAGGAAGAGGAAGGCTGAAGAGGTCTGCACAGCAGGGCTGCTGGACTGAAAGTGAGATCCAGGTGATTTCTCCCCCTTTTTATAGGAAATATAGGTTTTCCGCTAGGTGTCCTTTTGCATCCTCCAGACATCCTGCAGACATCCTAAATATCCATGATACGTCCCCTATACAAATGTTTATTCCATTTTAATGCTTTATATCCGAGCTGCATCCGCTTTCATCCTTTCTACGTCCGTGCTACTAATGCTGCGTGTCCCTTCTGTGTCCATTCCGCTTCCTCCCTGTGTCCGTTTTCCGCTGGAGCGGATGCAAGTTGCGCGGATGCACAGTGGATGCCTAGCGGATATAGCGGATGCGTAATGGATGATGATGGACGTATAACAGATGTTCCCCGTATGCATAGCGGATGTATAACAGACGCATTGGATACTTTATCTGCTCAAAAAGTTTTGTGCAGCTCAAAACTTTTTGAGCGGATGAAATCTCAGTAGATGGATGCTGGACAGATAGAGAGTATGAAAAACGGACGCAGTGAGTACAGAACGGATGCATCGCGTTAACCAACAGATGGCAAGTGTTTCTCTCCATTTTACATCCTCTTTCCATCCGTTGGTGCTGTGTGACATGGGCTTAAGATGCTGGGCTTGTGCACTGTTGAGTTTGGCAGCTCTGCAGTTTGATTCTCGTGAGTGAATAAACCATGCAGGGACAAGAAAAGAGCCTCCCCCAAATGTCTACCAGCATTCAGGCATCCCATAGGTAAAGATAAAAAATTCCTTTCACAGAGGTAGTCAGCCACTTGGATGATAACCTGGCTAACGTGTGCCATAGGTTAAATAAATAAATGGTACATGGGATTCCACAACTGAATTTTAAAGAAAATATTTTACCCTTTAAAAATTATTTCCAAGCATGTTAATTTTCTACATAATAAATAGAGTAAATACATTTAGAACCAAATAGATTACTACTAGCAGTGGAGTCATCTAATTCTAGAACCAATTCCCATAAAATTGGCAATAGATGGCTGTGAGTTAAAGGAAGGAATGGTTTGACATCAGTGCTATATTCTTTTTTCCTGCTGAGACATTATTAGAAAACATCCTGCCTTTTCTTTTTCCTGTCATTGGTTTTCCTAACACTAAAATTATATATTATATGCTGAATTTTCTAAAGTCACAAAAAGAGCCATTACTGTAGCATCTGGCAACCAGTTGGAAGGGGAAAAAAACATCCAGAAGAAAAAAGTAGTGCAATTATAAATATCTTGATTTCTTTTAAAATGCAATCCAAAACAATGAAAGTCTCCCAGGATTTTATACTTGTCAGTTTCATTTCAATTTAATATGTAAAACAAACATAGAAGAATATTGGCAGAAACTAGAGCATTCTTTGAAGTTAACTGTTCCATTCTCATTGGGGGAGATAGCAACACTGATTTACACTAAACATTCATATCACAGATGAACCATTTTCTTTTAAGTCTTTTCCATGACATTAAGAACAGGACATGCCCTTAAAAGTGCTATTAGGTCTGTTTCTATACACGAAAACCTATTGCACAAGATAGAATTTTTTTCATCCTTATAAGCAGCCCTTGTTTCTGCATGAGTACATTTGTTTTTTCAGTCTTCATATTTGAAATCTGATTGCAGCAAGATAAAATAGGTTCTAATAAAGTGAGCTATTGCTTCTTGCTTATTAATGCAGAATAGCTGCTGGTATTAAAGATTATTCAGCATTTTGTAGACCAAAACGCACGATTGCTACCTGGATCATTAACTGCAACTGCCCTTCTGCAGCTTCTGCTACCATTTTCTCTGGTCTCTAGAATGTTCAAAATTATTATTTAAAAGTACTTAAATTATTATTGTGCAATTATTACTAATTAGAAGCAATTAGTATTAATTACTACTGTGTTAAGGACAACAAAGATGATTAGGAGCTGGAAGCAAAACATCTGAAGAACAGTTGGGAATGTTTAGTCTAGTGAAAAGAAGGACTGGGTTTACATGATAGTAGTGTATCAATATTTGAGGGGCTGCCATAAAGAAGTGGGGACTATTTTCCAAACACCAATAGACAAGACAAGAAGCTATGGATGGAAACTAATCAGAAGAAAAGCAATCTAGAATTAAGGAGAAATTTCCTGACATTGAAAATGGTTTGCCTCAGAAGTTGTGGATGCTGTGTGACTGGAGGCTTTTAAGAAGAGACTGGACAGCCATTTTTCTAAAATGGTATAGGGCCTCCTGCATGAGCAGAGGCTTGGAATGGAAGATCTGTAAGGTCCCTTCCAACTCAGTTATTTTGTTAGTTATTGTGTTAGTTGTGTTTTTGTGTATGATCCAATCTACACTACCAAAATCTTAATCTTTGCACTGATTAATATCTTGGAAGACGGGACAGTTCTATCATACATTATCTTGCTCTGTGCATGTAAACTAGGTAGAATATCAAAAACCTGGAAGATTGTGTGATCAGCTGATGTAAATTAATAAAGATAGAAGCTTAATTCCTTTGTGCTTGCTTCACAGTTGTTTTCTACCTGAGTAATACAGTGTAATTTCATAGGCTGACACATTTCACAGGGTGGGGGAAAGTTCAACTTCAGGAGTATTTTTTTCAAAAACAATGATGCTTTCTCTGATAAAAGTATTTTAAAAGAATTTCTTTTGCAAGCATAATATGAGACATGTTCATAACAGAGATATGAACCCTCCCTGAGGGGCAATTTTATTTAGATTAGGGCTTGGTATGTAAATGGCATCAGTATATGTACTGTGCATCATTTAGCAGTTTTGCTAACACATTTAGCATCAATGACAATTTCCATATCCTTTTCAAAGGTAACTCCATACAGAACATTATATGCAACTGTCAAGACAAGGCATAATATCAACTGTCAAGATAAGGCATAATAAAGTTATGGATAACTATCACAAACTTAACTAGCATGGAAATCTTTCCTTATCAGCTTAGGAACAAGGAACTTCACAGATTGTGTGGAAATTCTGAACCTGCTCAAAATCTTAAACTGCTTCAAATAACTGAGCCTAAGTTCTTGAATACTTTTACTTTTTTATCATTAGCATATTTATCTTACCTGGATTTAATTATAGACTTTTCACTGTAGTTTATTCTATCACTAAACTTTATTGTTATTTTCAATAAAGCTCCATTCTTTGAGTTAGAAGGTAAAGAATAGAAGCCTTGGCATAAATACCAATGGCCTCTTAGTCCAAGACTGATCTCACTTGGTTGGTTAAAGAGGTAATAAACAGCATAAAAAAGAAGATGGAGGATACCAGAGGATACCAGTCCAGATGTCCAACAGTGGTGTCCCACCATCATCAATCACTGCAAATTCTACAACTGCCAAATTAAGCTAGATGTTTCTCAAGGTTACCATGTTGGAATAGAAATAGCATTGAAAAGACAAGGACAACTAGCAGTGCTGTACTCCTATTCTCTAGTTTTGCCATGGGCCATCTGCAAAAGTTATCAAAATAATGCAATATCCTGACAGAACATTTGAATGAAGTTAGTGGGAAGAATTAGTATGATTCAGATATATGTGGAGATGCAAGGCCACCATATTCCTTCCCAGAAATTGAATGTTTAACATAGGCCTGTAATTGCTCAGGCATCTCCTGCGTCAAAGGAAGTTTTCATCAACAGACATCTATAAATATCTCTTGTATACAACAAGAAAAACACTGACAAGAAGTAATGATTGCTTCCCATGGAAATGAGTCTTGTTCTAGAAAATGTATTCATCTATGACAGGCAAAAGTTGAATAAGCAGATGGAAGTCAAAATATTTTCTACTGCTGATGGACATTTTCCTTAACAGATGGAAAGAAAGGAAAGAAGGAAGTTACAGATTAGATATGTAGAAGGAAGCTAAGGGCTCAGTATCAGAGGAAGTAATTGACTTTGGGATTTATCCTACTATTGTAGTCTCATCTAATTATTCCTTTACCTGTGTATTCTGATACCTATTATTAAGATTGCGTATATTTCTTCTCTTTTTTTCCCTCTTCCATAGCTACCCATTAATTAAAGGTTATAGTCTAATTGGGGGCTTGGTACAAATTATAAGTCACTGAAATGTCAACACGGTTTATACAAGATATACTAACAATGTCATGAATCCAAAATGATACACACTGACTCAGTTGCCTAAGATTTCAATGTTTACCAGATCACTAAGTGTGCTAATCATATATAAACTCCAGGTATCTGCTTGATCTACTTCATTGTTATTGATGATCCATTGTCTTGTTGGACAAGTATTGGGCCACTATTATTTACACCAAGATCACTTCTGATGTTGAACCCAGTGTTCTACACTCAGAAAAGATCAAGTGTGGCTGATTCACAAAAGAAATGAGACCCTGGTTCTATCTGTCACCACTAAATAAAATGCCACGTCCAGTAAGTGACTCCTGGTACATTATTCTATGACTAGCCTCAGACCATCAAGGGATCAATGTGTTTGAGGATAGACTTAAATTTGGATTTCTCCCCAGTTCTGATCCCTCATCTTAATAGCCTGTTTTTATAACTACACTTTTCTTTAACTTAAAAAGCATTTATAAGGAGGGCAAAGAGGCCAGGACCAGGGACAGCTCAACAAACTTGGAAGGCATAATGGTGACACAATTATCTACAGAGACAGGATCATACATTCTTATTTAAAAAAAAACCCAAGGATACAGCATAGCAATATACTCTGTATTTCCTGCGGTTACTGTTATATTAATTTAAAGTAATTTTATTTATGCCAATTTTATTATTTTACTTGTTGGAAATTGGACATTTATAACATTATTTTTTTCATACTTGCCTAGTTTATAAGTATCCCTCAATTAATGACTGGTCACTTCGTGAAGATTCCCCCCCGCCCCACAAAAAAAACTAATTACTATGCAGTGTTCAAGTAATTGCCTGTCACCCATTACTCATTTATCTTTTGAAAATTGTTGGAATAAATTGGTTCAGGGCCAGCAGTGTGACTAGGCCAAAAGCCAGCACATGAACCAGGGACCTAGTACCTCTGCAAAAAGTACCTGGGGAAAATATTTAAAGTTGCCACTATTTAGTCAGCACGCAACGTGACATACGCAAGTAGGGAACTGTGACCATAAAAGGTTAAACGCTATATGTTAACCAATAAAGTTGCTTAAAGCATTGCAGCAAAATGTACTCAATGATACTGTTACACCGTAACCTTCCTGCCTTTGATGCTCATCACCTTATTTGTACTTTTCTATACACTTCCTTGTAGGCTCAATAAAAGAGGCTCTCAGCTTCAGTTCTGGGCGCACTCATCCCGAGAAGTCCTGTTGTCCGAGTCCTTCTTGCCTCGCAGCCGCGGGTCCCTGAGTGGCCCACTGTGATGTAGAGATCATATCTCTGCATTATGGTGACCCTGACGTGATCTCTTTTCGCAAAAAGAGTACGTCTCGGACCGGCCATACTTACTCGTCGGAAGGACTGCTAGCATTCGTCCAGCCTGAAACACGACTGGATTCTCGTAAGTATGGGTGGAAAATTCTCTCAATTACAGGCAGCGCACCTGACAGAGTTGAGGGATTTAACCGAATCCTCCTCTAAAATTGTATCTACTACAGGAAGACCCTTGCCCCACATAAAAACTAGAGACTTGATAAAACTTTTGACCTACATTTGGCAATAAGTCCCCGCGTATCCAGAAAAAGGGTCCCTTAGTATTAGCACTTGGACAAAAATTGGCACATGTCTTCATAAACCTCCCCAGGCACCTGTAAATATTCTTACTACTTGGCGCTCGGTTATGGAGTGTTTAATGGTTCATCATAAATTTTCTAACAGCAATTCCCTGTTGCCGGACAATCAGCCACCTCCTTATGATCCACCCGCTCCGGCAATGGCCCCGAATACTCCTGACTCTGTCTTAGTCTCTTCTTCCACGGAAGAAAACACCATCCCCCAGGGCAGCCAAGTAGTGAGAGCAATCCAAGCTGCCCAAAGAGCTGGGGAACTGGATCCGGGAGATAGTGACTACGCTCATATGTATCCTGTTCATTGGGTAGTCCCCGCAGGAGGGGGGGCCGCAGCCCCTGTCTATGTACCCTTAGATAATATATTAGTAAAACAAATCAAAGACTCTGTTTCTAATTATGGTATTCAATCTAGGTATGTACTTGGTCTTCTTAATTCTCTTACTAATGCTGCTAGTCAAATGCTTTTGGTTGACTGGAAAAGTCTTCTTGGCATGATTTTATCCCCCTCGCAATATGTTGTCTGGCAATCAGAATATGAGAAACAAGCCCACATAGCCATAGCTGCGGGATTGCCAGGCGCGGTTACTGCAGACAGCATATTGGACCGTGGCACTATGCTTACCATCAATCAGCAACAAACTGCTGATTGGGCCACCTTTCCCATCATCCATAATTGTGCGATGGCAGCCCTCCGCAAGATCGATGATGGGGCCAAACTCTTACAAACCTTCTCAAAAATTTTGCAGGATCCCAATGAGAGTTACTCCTCTTTTATTAGTGGCCTACAATTGGCCTTGGAATGACAAATTGACAATGAAGATGCTAGGGGGGAGCTGTGTATGAAATTGGCTTATGAAAATGCTAATTCTGACTGCCAGAAAATCCTTCAACCCATCGCTAACAAACCAAATGTCACCTTAGCTGATTTTCTTCGAGCTTGCCGCATTGTGGGTACCACTTCCTTTGCTATGACTGAATTGGCTACGGCTATCTCTGCGGCTCAGCCGCCTACGGAAGCCTTGGCCATGTCTAAACCGCCTGGCAATTGCTTCAACTGTGGCAAACCAGGCCATTTTAAATCTCAATGTAGGGCCCCCGGAGGAGAGGCCAACCCCAGATCCAATCCTCGACAGATGGTAAAGCCAAAAACCATCTGTCCTAAATGTAAAAAGGGATTTAATTGGGCAAATCAAAGTCACTCTTCAACTGATCAGTCAGGAAACTAGAAAGGGGGCCTACAGCCAGCCCCACACCAAAGGCTGCGTTGCTCTCTGATACTGTCTCTTGCTCTTATGAGATGATTGCTAATGAAACTGTGACCTATTCTATTCCCGCTCATGTTGCATTTCTCTTTATCTTGCCTAAAACCCCGGTACATCTGCCACCTGGGGTGCCTGTTTTGCTTTTCCCTACCCTGGATCTCACAGAACAGGGGGGTTTTGCTGCTCCTTTTCTAAGAAGCTCGGATTCTCTCTCTGACCTTGCTTTATCTATCATTATTAACACTCCTATAACAATCAATAAGGGGGATGTGGTGGCAACAATGATTGCACTGATACCAGAGCGAGATTGCCTCGCAATGGAACAGCCTATGCATTCATCAAAGCCTATTGCTCAATTTACACTCAACGGCCGCTCTTTCTCTGGTCTCCTAGATACCGGCACTGACGTCTCAGTCATCCGGTCTGAGGAGTGGCCAAGGGAGTGGCCTACAGATCCCGCCCCAGCTGTCAGAGGGGTAGGCGGAACCCGCTCCGCTCTTATCAGCTGGCACTGGATTGCTGTTACTTCCTCTTCTTCTGCTTATACCGCTCACATTAAACCAGTTGTCTTGCCGCTGCACACTAATCTATGGGGCAGGGACTTGATGTCTCAACTTAAAGCTCAACTCATTCTGCAATAATGTCTGAGTCTTTCATTCTTCGCTTGGAATTAACCTCTCCCACCCCAGTCTGGGTTGATCAATGGCCTTTAACCAAAGAAAAATTGACTGCCTTAAAAACCTTAATACAAGAGCAAGTGCAGAAACAGCATTTGGAGTTCTCCGTAAGTCCATACAATACCCCTGTTTTCGTCATTAAGAAGAAAAATGATCAATGGCACCTCTTACAGGATTTGAGAGCCGTAAATTCTGTAATTCGACCCATGGGGCCACTACAATGTGGCCTCCCAAATCCTAATATGATCCCAAAAGGGTATGACATGATGGTCATTGATCTAAAAGACTGCTTTTTCTCTATTCCATTGCATGAACAGGACAGGAAGATTTTTGCCTTTACTGTTCTGGAATTTAACAATTCCCAGCCTTCCTGTCGCTATCAGTGGAAGGTTTTGCCCCAAGGGATGCTTAACAGCCCCACAATGTGCCAGTATTATGTTTCTAGTATTCTTAAACCATACTGAAAGGCATACCCGTCCTTTTTGGTGTATCATTACATGGATGACATTTTGATTGCCACCCCGGGACCTCCAGGGACGGTCTCACATACAATCTTGCAGTTAACGCATATACTGGCGAAAGGGGGCCTCAAAATCGCCCCTGACAAAATCCAAATGACTTCCCCATTCCAATACTTAGGCCATAAGGTCCTTTCTTCTCATGCAGCTCCATACCTCCTGGAGTTAAATCTCCCAGACTCCCCCACTCTACTTCAACTACAACAATATTTAGGCTCCCTTAACTGGGCTAGGCCATACTTAGGCATCTCCACACATCAAATTTCGCCACTTTTCACAGCTCTAACCAAAGGAAAACATCCCGCAGATGTCATTCCCCTTTCTCACCTAGACAAAGACACCCTAGCACTCATCAACAAGGCCCTGAAAGGGGTATGGGTCGACCATATGGAGAATAGTCTTCCTTTATCCTTAGTCGTGTTCAATACACTCCATCTCCCTACAGGAGCCATCATTCAAAAAGCTGCCAAAGTTTTAGTATTGGAATGGATTCACCTTTCCCATACGCCCCGTGCCACCCTCACGCTCAAGCCTGCACAATTTGCATTAATAATAAGCAAAGGGCGGCTAAGGACAAGAGCCTTGGCTGGTATAGAACCATCCACCATATTTGTTCCCTGTTCTCTGGCAGTTTGGGAAACATTGCTCGCTTCCAACGAACAACTTTTGTTCGCTCTTTCCGACTGGCCAGGGGAGGTCTCTTGCCACCCCCCACCTGATCCTCGCTTTCAACTACTTAAAACCACCCCCTTTCAATGGCAGTCCCCTCTTTCCTCTTTCCCAATTCAACATGCTATAACCATCTTCACCGATGGCAGTAAACACTATGGAGCTTGTGTTTGGTGAATAAAGGACCATTGGGTCACAAAAATCACCCCCCCCCCCTCAAACCTCTGCACAGCACTCTGAGCTGTGTGCCTCTCTACTTGCTTTTCAACACTTTCCTTCCCAACCTTTCAATCTCATAGTAGATAGTATGTATGTCTCTCAGATCCTCACACATCTCTATCAGGCTTACCTGTCTCCTTCTATTGACCCCACCTTGCTATCACTCTTTCTGTCGCTACAACACCTCATATCTGCTCGTCACCATCCTTTTCATGTTGCTCACATTAGGAGCCATCAACCTTTCCCTGGAATTCTTCAGGAGGGCAATGACACTGCGGATGCCACTGCAGCTGCTGCTAATCTTTCCGCTTTCTATCTCTCTAGCATGCCTACTCCATGGGATAGCCATGCATATTTCCACCAGAACAAAAAAGCTCTTGTTAAACAATTTGGCATTACCACGGCAGAGGCTGCAGCTGTCATTCAACAATGCCCCACCTGCAGCAAACAGGCACACTCTGTCCCTATGGGAGTAAACCCTAGGGGACTGGAGTGTTGTCAAATTTGGCAAATGGATGTAACCCAGTATGCTTCCTTTTCCCCATGGAAGTATATTCATGTCACTATTGACACTTACTCAGGGTTCATTATGGCAACCCCCCAAAGAGGTGAAGCCACAAAACATGTTATCAATCACTGCATTCGAACCTTTGCATTGTTGGGACACCCAAAAGAAATAAAAACAGATAATGGTCCTGCCTACACGAGCGGACCATTTGCGGAATTCTGTGGAAAATGGGGAATTACACACAAATTCGGCATACCTTACAACAGCCAAGGGCAGGCCATCGTAGAGAGGGCCAATCAGACTAAAAACTGCCCTTGACAGACATATTGAATCCAAGGGGAAAGGACCCCCTAGTCTCCCAGCGGTGCAAAACATTCTTAATCTCTGTCTTTATACCTTAAACTTTCTAAACCTCTCTGGGACACCCCCCACAATCACACCATTTCTCTCCACCAGCCGCACTGCAATAATGTCCACTGGTATACTATCGACAGCTTCCCGATCCAAAGTGGAAAGGCCCAGCCGAACTCATCACCTGGGGTCGAGGTTACACAGCCATCCAGCTACCGGACCAAGTGCTTTGGGTTCCAGCCAGACACACCAGACCGTATTTGGTTAAGTGACATTGAGACAACAGTATGCTGTGGTTACCTGTTGTCCGTCAGCTATTGAACATTGCCATCTACACACCTAACTGTGTGCAACGCAATCCTCACCAACCCCAAAACTTAACATTGGTAGTACTGGACGTACACGCAGACATCCTGAACTCCACTTCATCCACAGCATTGCTGGGATCCTGGTTTCCCGACCTGTATTTTGACTTTGGAATAATGATGGACACCACCATTAGCCACAAATGGATCAGGGCAAAACCTCTCTATGTCTGCCCTGGCTATAAGAAGGAGACAGCACACCGGAAGAAATGTGGGGGGGAAAGCGTATACTTTTGTGCAGACTGGAGCTGTGTCTCCACAGGAGAAATAACATGGGATCCTCTTCTCAAAAACGATTTTATAACGCTCAAACGGACTGGCGAGAAAATAATCTGTGTGCGAAACCAAAGAAGGGTATACCAAAATTGTAATCCGGTTAAATTTCTTTTACCCCTCAAGGAAAAAGGTACAGGGGGTGGCAGGCTGGGGTCACTTGGGGAGGTCGTATTTATGATAAATCTGGGGATCCAGGCAACCTTTTTACCATCAAACTAATACTAACCCCCACAGAACCACCAGTACCAGTAGGCCCCAAGACTATACTAACCGACCGTGAAGTGCCACCCCCACGACCCACAGATATTCCTGAAAAAGGTTCGCCTCCTTCTATTGTTTCTTCTTACTCTCCTCCACAGAGCCCCCCTCGGAACCCTCTTTGGGACATCGTTGAAGCCTCCTATCACTTGGTCAATGACACCAATCCTAACCTTACTATAGCCTGCTGGTTTTGCTATAATGTCCAGCCTCCGTACTATGAGGCTGTTGGGCTCATCTCTCCTTACAATACTTCTGATGACACAGCATGCAGATGGAAACATGGCTCACAAACACTGAGGTCAATCTCAGGTAAGGGAACCTGCATTGGAAAGGTACCCACACAGTACGAACAATACTGCAACACAACACATAACGAGATTGACACAACACTCTTCTACATACCACCTAGTAATGGATGGTGGGCCTGCTATACAGGCCTTACAGCCTGTGCCCATGGCCATGTGATAAACAACAAAGGGTTTTGCATCCTTGTCCAGGTCATACCACGCATATACCTCCACACAAACGAAGTAATCTATAACACCTACTCAGGGTCAGAACTCATACGACATAAGCGAGAACCTATCTCCACTCTCACAGTAGCCCTTCTGGTGGGACTTGGCCTAACAGGAGCAGGAACTGGAATAGCTTCCTTTGCACATCAGTATACTCAATACCACTCACTTAGGGCGGCCATCGATGAAGACCTGGAACGAATAGAAACTTCCATCTCTCACTTACAAACATCCCTAACTTCCCTCTCAGAAGTAGTCCTGCAGAACAGAAGAGGACTTGACTTGCTCTTTCTAAAAGAAGGGGGGTTATGTGTGGCTTTAAGGAAAGAATGCTGCTTCTATGCAGACCACTCTGGCATAGTACAGGACTCCATGATCAAACTCAGGGAGGGCTTGAATAACCGAAAGAAGGAGAGAGAGGATCCACAAGGATGGTTTGGACACTGGTACAACCTCTCCCCTTGGCTCACTACCCTGCTAAGTGCTCTTATAGGACCATTAATTTTGCTTGTATTGATGTGCACAATTGGCCCATGTTTGTTTAACCGCCTTTCTAGATTTATCAAAAGTAAAATAGATCCATTAGAGACCTGACTACTGCAATCCCAGAATACCCTGTGGGACCGAAAAAATGGTGGTACCTATCAATCCGTGCCACAGTATGAGCTGCCAAAAAATTTCCTCATCTTGAACAGCGAGGATGAGGAAGGCTCAGCCTTCTAAATCATTTATTTTGTTAACATCTCCTCGGGCATCAAAAGGGAAAGGTCAAACGGTGCAGGCCAAGTCGGAGGACTTGACTCTGTGCCCAGTGGTTGGTGAGTAGGAGTGACTGTCAGGCTCAGTGGAGTCTGGCCTATACCCTGGCTTAACCTACCACAGCCTTTCCAATGAAATAAAAAACAAAAGGAGGAGATGTTGGAATAAATTGGTTCAGGGCCAGCAGTGTGACTAGGCCAAAAGCCAGCACATGAACCAGGGACCTAGTACCTCTGCAAAAAGTACCTGGGGAAAATTTCTAAAGTTGCCACTATTTAGTCAGCACGCAACGCGACATACACAAGTAGGGAACTGTGACCATAAAAGGTTAAAAGCTATATGTTAACCAATAAAGTTGCTTAAAGCATTGCAGCAAAATGTACTCAATGATACTGTTACACCATAAACTTCCTGCCTTTGATGCTCATTACCTTAAGCTGTTACACCGTAACCTTCCTGCCTTTGATGCTCATTACCTTATTTGTACTTTTCTATACACTTCCTTGTATGCTCAATAAAAGAGGCTCTCAGCTTCAGTTCTGGGCGCACTCATCCCGAGAAGTCCTGTTGTCCGAGTCTTTCTTGCCTTGCAGCCGCGGGTCCCTGAGTGGCCCATTGTGATGTAGAGATCGCATCTCTGCAGAAAATCTCCAGACCGCTTGTTGAGGAAAGGAGGCAGGCCATGTATTGCTGGAGCATGTGACTGTTTCCCAGAAGCATCGTCATTTTTAGCATTCCCACAATTCTCTGTATTTGCACCAAAATGGCAGCCCATTTTGGTGCATATAACTGCTATGCAGCCCAGGGTTAACTGCACTGCCTTGCTTCCCTAATACAGTCTGAGCAGCACCGTAGAAAGCTCTGGGCCTTTGTGCAGCACTGCATAAACAGTGTTAGGGAAGCAGAATGGAGTGACTTGTCCTTTGGCCATGTAGTGGCCTCCTGAAAGCAGTGATCATTCTCATAGTATCTTGCAGTGGTGCCAAAATAGGAGCTCCTTTTGTGAGATTGCACATGGCCCATGGATGAACCATTTAATTTAATTTCCTCTTAGTGGTATGAACAGCATTGTAGAAAGCCCTGGAGCTTTCTGAATACTCTGCACACTGCTTTAGGGAAGCAAACTGGACAGACAGCTGCATGATACAATTCCAGAAGCTGCTGCCATTTTCCAAGCTTCTTGAATCAACTACATGGCCATCTAGATTGCACAGCATTTTGAAAGCCTCCAGAGATCTTCAAAAGGCAAGCATGGTATAAGTGAAGGGTGATGGGGAAGAGGCCCAAGCCCTGTAGAGACCCTGTTGAGCAAAAAGATCTGCAGGAACTAGAAAAATCTGTGAGGACCCATTGGGGGGATACGCAGGCCCAAAGAAATCTGGTGGGGGTGGAATGGCAGCAGGCCCAAGAGCTGAAGGAACCCCAAGGGGTAGGAAGCAGAGCATGTGTTATGGACATAAAGAAGATGTAGGAGGTCTGAGACAGATGCCCCAGATCTATGTTAGGCCTCCCAGAGCCTTGCCCAACCTTGAGGCACCCCATGCTCCACTTAATGACCAACATATTTGTTTAATAGCTCCATCAGGGAAAGCAGTGATAAGAGTCATTAGAGGCTATCTCACTTAATGCATATAGTTTAATACTGTCTCAATACATTTTATACATTTTATTGCACCTTTCTACATATTACGAAGTGCCATGGTATCATGAGATCTAAACAATATTAATATAAATGTGTGGGTGATGTGCCATGGTATCATGAGATCTAAACAATATTAATATATATGTGTGGGAGATGAGAGAGAGAGAGGAGAGATATATTAAAAACATAATAAACAAAGTTTTATAATCAAATCATCTAAACATATTTTTTTAAATTATTTTATTTTTTATTTTATTTATTTTGTCAAGAGATTATAAGATAACAGTATAAGTATAAACATAGTTTTGAATACATGAAATGCAGAGGTGGTATTCAGGAGGTTCTGACCAGTTCTGGAGAACCGGTAGCGGAAATTCTGAGTCATTCAGAGAACAGCCAAATACCTCCTCTGACTGGATATTTTACACTATCCTTCCCCTGCCACACTCACCAAGCCACACCCACAGAACTGGTAGTAAAAAAAAGTTGAATCCCACCACTGATGAAATGGATAACTATAAGAAAAATAAAAAGAAACAATAGGACAGGGACGGTAGGCACGTTGGTGCACTTATGCACGACCCCTACAGACCTCTTAGGAAAGGGGTGAGGTCAATAGTAGACAGTCTAAGGTTAAAGTTTTTGGGGTTTGGGGAAGAAACCACAAAGTCAGGTAGAGTATTCCAGACATTGACCACTCTATTGCTGAAGTCGTATTTTCTGCAAACAAGTTTGGTGCGGTTTACCTTGAGTTTGTATCTATTATGTGCTTTTGTATTGTTATGGTTGAAGCTGAAGTATTCATTGACAAGTAGGACATTGCAATATATAATTTTATATACTATACTTAGATCAGACCAAAGGCAGCATAGTTCTAGGTCTTCTAGGTCTAGAATTTCAAGTCTGGTGGCATAAGGTATTCTGCAATGGGTAGAGGAGTAGAGAACTCTTCTTGTGAAATATTTCTGAACTTTCTCAACTGTGTTAATATCAGATATGTAATGCAGGTTCCAGATTGATGAGCTGTATTCAAGTATTGGTCTAGCAAATGTTTTGCATGCTCTAGTTTGTAGTTGTGATATTACCAGAGAAAAAACTACGTAGGATTAGGTTAACAACTCTTAATGCCTTTTTGGCTATGTAGTTACAGTGGGCTCTAGCACTTAGATCATTAGAGATGAGTGCTCCAAGATCTTTGACAGAGTTTGAATCATCAACAAGATCTTGATTATTCAGCTTATATTTTATTTTCTGATTTTTGTTGCCAGTATGTAAGGCAGAGCATTTATTTGTTGAGATTTGAAGTTGCCATTTGTTTGACCATTCTGATACATAGTTGAGGTGTGTATCAGACTATGCGTAGCTTTTTCTCTGGTAACATCACAACTACTAACTAGAGCATGCAAAACATTTGCTTGACCAATACTTGAAGGGTAGGAGTATTGTCAGTGGTGTTGAATAGCTTTACATCATCAGCAAATAGAATGCAGTTGCTCTTAATATGATCACAGAGTAATGATGATTTAGTAGCTGAACAGCTGCTGTAAGGTTGTAATGCTGTAATACTATAATTCTGCAGGGATGATGCAATGGTAGTTATGAGTTATTTGACTGCTACCACTTTAAGAGGCTGTATTATAGAAGTGACCCGGTGAGGGCACATCTCTCTCTCCATGTGTGCTTCCATGATATAGCTGATTACTGATTGCTGTTTATTCAAGGTCTGTATCATTGTATGTAGATATGTTTTGTAGGGATAAAACCACTATATGTAAATACAAACCTGTGTGCTGTATTTGCTCCTGTGTTGTCTCACCTAGTCACACTGTGAGCACTCTGACAAAATAGTACCTAATATATCATTGCAACAATTTTTACTTTCTATAGCTTGACTATAGACATTAAAAGTAAATTGAGTGACCTAATTTTCAATTAGGAAATGCCTTCTTGTAAAATGCAGGATCTCTTATGGGATTTGCTTCCAAGGGAGTCAGAGTATCCATTTTGGGCATCCATCTAATGTCCATCTAATCTACTATTTCCTTCTTTCCTCCAATAAATTCAAAAGTGCCAAAATCTATAAATATCTTTCTTGTTTATGTACTCCTATTTTGTTCTCACAGCAACAGTTTTTAAAAAGATATTGTCTGGGAATGAACCTAGGCTTCAATGACAAGTTCTGTCTCTGCTTAAAACTCAACACTATTATACTTTAGAATCAGAGATGGTATTCAGTAGGTTCTGCCTAGTTTTGGACAACTGATAGCGGAATTTTTGAGGAGTTCAGAGAACTGGCAAGTACCACCCCAACGGGAGATTTTACAGTATCCTTCCCCTGCCAAGTCCACCAAGCCATGCCCATGGTAGTAAATTTTTTTCAATCCCACCACTGTGTAGAATGGGAAAATTACAGAAATGTAATTACATCACATGTATGTAAAATATAATTTAGGTTATTATTCCTCAGAAATGTTTAATTATAGTTTTTATTCCAGAAAGTTTTTTTAAAAGCCTTATGGGGAATGAAAATAAAATATAAACAATAAAATCGGATCTTCAAAAAATAAGAAACACAAAAGTGGTTTATTTATCTGTCTATCTAGCTTACCTAGGCCAGTCAGTTAAACTTATTACTCTTGATAGTAAGAATAGAATATAGTTCAAAAAGAAAATTATTAAGTTCATATAGACTTCAGTTATAAATAAACCCCACCTCCCACAATAGAATTCCCATTTCTTTGAATTATGCAACATACCGTTTATCTGTGCATACTGTGTTCTTACTCTTTTTAACTGCTTATCTCTGGCTTATTGTAGTTTGTATAATTATCCATTAGAAATATGTGATTATGAAGATTTTACTGCAACAGTAAATTGGACTGCATACCCAGTTGGATATGGATAATTGCTTATAAATGCCCCAACAAGGTGAGGTGATTGATTTAATTTGCCTGTTCAGCTTTCATGATTATATATTTAGCCTAGGAAAAACTTGGTTACATCCTCATTTCCACAGAGTTACTGAAGCCTCATCCTGTTAATGCAGTCTTATGAATCACAGCAGTAAAGATTTTATTTTTACTTTCAAATATATTTTCTACATTTCCACTATTTGTTCACATATAGAGGTTCATGCTGTACTCAGTTTAATTCAAATATTATGACTATATCAACCTACATTTAAATAATTACATCTATTTGAGACATATAAAAATAAAACCAAAAGAAAATAAATAAATAAATAAACATTTAAATACTTTATTAATATTAAAAGTCCATATTTAATACAACAAAAAATATTCCATCCCAAAAAACGTAGAAATTAAAAATTTATTTTAAGGCACAGAAGCAATATAGATAAACTTGTAAAGTGATATCCCTAACAATTATAAGAATTCTAATAATAATGATTACTCTATAGAGAAAAGTTCTGAAGATGGATATCATACTTTTAGGCTTAAAATTTATCTGTTCAATTCCTTCATATGTCTTATAGAAAATTAAAGAAAAACATATTTATGGCTATGTGATATTTATTCTGAAAGTTCAGATATTATAGTAAAAAAAATAAATATTCTAAACTTAATTTTATATTGAATTTAGAGCACTGCTCTGAAAAAAAGCTTGTTTCTTTGATGTTTTTTTTAGAGATCAGCATAAATATGAAACACATTATAATATTGCATACTGCTTGCAATGTAGTCCAACTATTGCTCAGTACTATAAATAGCATCTGATGATAACTCTTCAGAATATCAGATAGAGTTGTCCTTCAGAAAGTTTTGGGAAAGTGAATTTGTCCAGCTTAAAGAACTAGAATATCTCACTTCAGAGCACATGCTGCTCCTCGCCAGTATGATGCATCAAGTGTATTCACATATTGTATAACAATAGTGTTCCATCTGGAAAAAAGCAGGAGACCGGGTTCCAAATAACAACTCTTTATTTCAAACCACTAGGTAAAGAAACGGAACATAGCCCAAGCCGCGGCAGCCCTTTATATAGCGGCTAGCCTGCCGGCTTGTGGCCAATGACAGTTATTTAATTCTTCCCGCCGTTTGATGGCTTCACGGATTGGTTCCTCGCGAACCAATCCATAAGTGGCCTTTTTAGCCAATCAGAATGGAGTACTTGGAACCTACCAAGTTCCATACAGAACACCCCTCCCCCTTTAGTTCAGTCCAACGTGGGTGACGTAGTCACGCAGGTAGATGGGCTTTTCCTAGTTCTAGTTGACCTGCATGGCTGTCTTGTTTTGATCTTCAAACGGTTTGGACAGGATCGCTGCTTCTCTCGACCTTTTCCATGGAACCTCCTGGAAGGGTGAGTCAGCCCTGCTGCTCCCGCCTGAGTCTCTCGGGCCAGTTGAGATGGCTCTGCCACTCCCCCCTAATTTGGCCGGGTTGGTTGAGCTGGCCTGGCTGCCACCTTCCAGGAAGGCCTCACTTCACTCTTCTGCTCCCAGACTTCTTTCTTGGGGTTCATCTAACCGTGAGTGCTCTTTTTGTTTGGTTAGATTGTTGTTTTGCAGAGTTTGTTGTCTTGTTATGGGAGGTTCGTCTTTCACTTTTTTATTTATTTGTACTTCCCACCTCCTGGTTGTTTTTTTGTTGGATTTTATTATTTTTGGTTCTGCAGTGTTTTTTCTTTCGAGGTTGCGGGAACGAAGCTGGTCTATGTGCCGCTTCTATTCCCTCCCATCGTCTAGCGTTAGTCGCTAGGACCGGGGGTCTGTGACTTGTATGATGGTTGCTGGCAGCCATAGAGGGTCCCCGGTGAGGTTCTTGGCATAGACTAGGTCGCCGATTTCGAAGGTATGGTATTTGCTTGAGGAGTCAGAGGGCTTGTCCCATGTATAGGGGGGGTGTAACCTGTCCAGGTAGGACCGTAGTTTCCTACACATTAATAGTTCAGTCGGGCTTTTATTTGTAGTGCTACTAGGGGTGATATGTTGCAATGTTAGTAAATGGTTGAGTTTGTCTTGCACATCCCTCTTGTCCATTCTCTCTAGGCCTTCTTTAGTATATCTAACCATGCATTTGGCCCTGCCATTTGCAGCCAGATGAGCCAGCGCGATCAATGCATGATGGACACCCTGGGCAGCCAGGTATTGTTTGAACTGCAAGGTGGTAAACTGAGGCCTGTTGTCCAAAACCAGTACATCTGGTAGCCCGGGCATCGCGAATGTGTTCCCCTTCATTGGCAAAGGGTGTTCCCCTTCGTTGGCCCCACGAAGTCAATGTGCACCCTAGACCACGGGCCCCGGGAAGTTTCCCAGTCTCGTATAGGTGCCTGTGGGGGGTTAGGCCTCACTTTCTGACAGGCATGGCATGTTGCAACCCAGCATTCTATGTCTTTGTCCAGCCCTGGCCACCAGATGTAACTCCTGGCCAGGGATTTCATCTTGACTATGCCCAGATGACCCTCATGCAACATGCCTAGGACGGTTTCTTGGAGGCTGCATGGGATTACCACCCTGTCACCCCATAAGATGCACCCCTTTTTGATAGACAGCTTGGTCTGTCTGGCATGGAAAGGTTTAAAAGACTCAGGTTTTTTTATTTTCCTCTGGCCAGCCTTTACCTACCCAGTTCAGTATACGTGCTGTCAAACTGTCTTTGGCTGTGGCTCTCGCGACATTGGTGGCAGTCAGCGGTAGCTCTGGGCAGATCTCCAGTTGGAATGTGGAGGTAGTCGGAGCAGGATCATCTTCTGTGATGGGTAACGAGAAACGACTTAGGGCATTGGCATGCGAGATGGCTTTGCCAGGTCTGTGGAGTAGCGTGTAGGAATAGGCAGCGAGGAATTCAGACCACCTCATCATTCTAGGAGACAGAATGTTTGGGGTTGGCTTGTTTCCCGCCAGGATTCCAAGGAGAGGCTTGTGGTCAGTTACGGTAGAAAAGGGTCTACCGTAAAGGTATTCATGGAATTGTTTGACCCCAGTGACGATTGCCAGGGCTTCATAATCAAGTTGGCTGTAATTGTGTTCTGCTTTGGAGAGCGTCTTTGAGTAAAAGGTGACCGGTGCCTCTCTGCCATCTGGAAGCTGGTGACTCAGGATGGTGTCGACCCCAAAAGCTGAAGCATCACAAGTGACCGTCAGTGGCAGGGTGTTGCTAAACTGGATAAGAACAGTGCCTGATGTTAATAGATCCTTAATACCTTGGAAAGCTTTTTGTTCCCGGTGGCCCCAAGTCCAAACGGTTTTGAACCAATCCGTAAGTGGCCTTTTCGGCCAATCAGAATGGAGTACTTGGAACCTACCAAGTTCCATACAGAACAAATCGTATATTAATATTTTGCACATTTTGCTTTTTGACTGTAGTAACAAACAGAAAATTATTATCGTGTGTGTGTGTGCGCGCAAGATCTTGTTTTAGAGGAATGTATACATAAATCAAGGCTTTTGAAAAGATAGGAAACATCTGTTTCAAGGAACCATATAAGGGACTAAAGGATTTCATTTGTTAACTAAATTAGTCCCCTAGAAAATGAATTATGGTCTAAGTCCTTCAGCTCTTGAAAAGGTTGAGAAATTCAATCTACAGGAAGCTACAAAACAGCTGTATAGAACTGATGTTATACAGACAGGAAGCTGCTGAAGGAAGGTCAACCAAGGTAATGCCAGATCCAAGTCAATCAATGCCCTGCAGAGTTTAGATTTGCATGCACATATCCCATGCTTCCTGTCTGATTCATATTATTTGCATCATGTTACTAACATAGATACATCTTAAAGTAATAATAAGGTGACAGTTAATGGAAAAGAATAATGTTATTTCATAATCTTGAAAAAGAAAGAGCAACACATCTGGAATCAACTTTAAAATATAGAATTACTGACATCACAGCTCTGCCTTAAAAAAGAGTTTCTAAAAATGCATAAAAAAACTTTTGCAGCAAATAATTTATCTAAAGAGATGCAGAATTCTTTCTAAATTAAATATTGTTTGGAGGAGCAAATTTAGCCAATTCCCCTTGGATCAACTTTGCCAGCTGTCCGTCAGAGAAAGGACTAAATCAACCAGTTTGTGTTAATTCACAATGCAAAAAAAAAAAAAAAAAGTCATTTTTCCATTGTAGCTTGTTTAACAGCTTCACATAACAGCTTCACATAATTCTGTTTCCATCTTAGAAAGCTATCTGCATTATCTCATGCATGAAGATTCAGATAAAGCTATGAAAATAACAATGTTAGAATTTAAACAATTACATTTATTCAAAAGCAAGCAGATATCTTCCAGAGTTCGATTCTGAGCCTACACTGAAGAAAAAATCTAAAGCCAATTATATTATGTATGTTCTTAAATATCTTCTATTTTCTTTGAAATTATGATAGGATTAAGCATTTCTGAAGGGCCTCAGTATTGAGAAAATAAACATATATTACCTTTTATATGCTTATTATATCCATATAATATAATAATATATCATTGTTTAATATAATATTATATATTATAATATATCATTATAAAACTATTATTTCTACATGATATTTTTAAATTTTTCAGGATGAATGCTGAAAAGTAAAAATGAATAATTTTCTGAAACTAAAATGATTTTTAATCATAAATAAGATGAAGCTGTCATTTGTTTAACTACAATTTATTGAACAAACTGCTTTTGGATACAGTATGTAGACGACACTTTTATCATAATAAAGAAGAACAACTAGAAAAGACATATCTAATTATCGACAACATTCTCAAAGGAATAAAATTCATAAGGGAAGAAGACTCTTCTTGGAATCTTCCTTACCAGCAGATACAGTTATGCAAATTAGAAACAGAAGTCTATCATAAAACACCTATATGAACCAAATAAACTACTACGAAAGTAAAAATTCAGTTTCTACTGTGTAAGAACACCATTTTGTTGAGAACCCAGAACACCAGAAAGGAAATTAGTGATCTATGCAAGGCAAAGGATATCCACACAATTTTATCAAAAAATGCCTACCACACTACAGCATAACCAACACAAGCCATGAGAAGGATAGCATTGCCTTACATCAAAATCATTTCAGAAATAAGCAACAGACTATTACAGACATATGACATCACTGTAGCACACAAACTAATTAAATACCTCCAAAACTTCCTTACTAGGCCAAAAGATCCATTAGCCCCAAAAGAAAAAAAAGAAAAAAGTTATCTATAATATACAGTGTAAAGCCCATGTCACACTGAACCAACGGATGCAAAGAGGATGTAAAACGGACAAAAAACCTTGCCATCCGTTCGAAAATGTGATGTACTCACTGTCTCCGTTTGGCTTCCTGTCTATCCGTCCACATCCGTTTATGGACGTTTGATCCGCTCCAAAAGTTTTGGGCTGCCTAAACCTTTTGTGTGGAAAATGTATCCAGTTCGTCCATTCTGCATCCGCTACGCATCCGCTACGCATCCGCTAGGCATCCGCTAGGCATCTGCTATATCCGCTAGGCATCCGCTGCGCATCCGCACAACTCGCATCTTCCCGGACGCAGGGAGGAAGCGGAATGGATGCGGAACGGATGCAGAACGGATGCCTAGTGGATGCAGAACGGAAACAAAGCATTTAAAATGGAAAAAATGTTCGCAGAGGGGACCTATCTCGGATATTAAGGATGTCTACAGGATGCCTAGAGGATGCCTAGCGGAAAACCTATACTGCCCATAAAAAAGGGGAGCAACTCACCTGCATCTCACTTTCAGAACAGCAGCCCAGCGGTGCAGACCTCTGCAGCCTTCATCTGGCTCTTCCTCTTCCACACCATCCAGTCATGTCCACCGTGGATTGTGACAAAGTCCTTTCGGAAGCCACCATCCTTCTGCAACAGTGCGAAACCATCTACAGGCTCTGTGAACTCTACTATGGGAAGAAAAGCAGGCACCCAAAAAAAGTCTGGGTCCAAAGATGGTGCGCCAGAAGAGCAGAGTACGGACGGTACAACAAGCTGATGGTGGAGCTCAGGAGTGAAGAGCCTCGGGCATTCCAGAACTTCATGAGGATGCCTCCAGCCATGTTTGACAAAGTTGTGCAGCACCTGACACCCAGGTTGAGCAAGACAAACTCCAACTTCCCGCCCAGCCTGGAACCTGGGCTCAAGGTGGCACTCACTCTGCACCACCTGGCCTCAGGGACCTCCTACAGGAGCATGCAGTACGGCTGGAGGGTGCCACCCAGCACCATCAGCTTTGTGGTCAAAGAAGTGGTGCAGGCCGTCATCGAAGAATACAAGGAGGAGCTCCTCCAGTGCCCCTCCACTGAAGAAGGCTGGAAGAAAGTTGCAGAGCAGTCGTATCAGAATTGGAAATTCCCCCACACCGTTGGAGCCATAGATGGCAAGCACGTGGCCTGCAAAGCACCAGCCAACTCGGGGTCCACTTATCACAACTACAAGGGCTTCTTCAGCATCATCCTCTTCGCCATGGTCGATGCTGACTACAAGTTCATGTACATCGATGCTTCAGGCAACGGCTCATCTTCAGATGCCCAGGTATACAACGCCAGTCACCTCAAGGAGGAGCTGGAACTCAACCTCATGGTGGGCTTCCCAGATCCAGACCCATTGCCCAATGACACACAAGATGTGCCCTACTTCATCGTGGGGGATGACGCCTTCTCCCTCACAACCTACCTCATGAAGCCCTACACCTCCAAATACCTCACCCGTGAAGAGAGGATCTTCAACTACAGGCTGTTCAGGGCAAGACAGGTGGTGGAGAACGCCTTTGGCATCCTGGCCAACAGGTCCCAGGTACTTCTCACCAACATGCAGCATAGCCCAGAGACCATCAGGAGGATCGTGGAAGCTTGCTGCATCCTGCACAATCTCATGCGCACCCGCTAGCCAGTCTTGCAGAACAGGCTCATGGACCGTCAACAAGGCAATGGGGACATGGAGGCTGAGAAATGGAGGCAAGGGCAAAACCTGATCGACACTCAGGATGTGCAAGGCCCCAACAGAGCCTCATGTGAGGCGAAGAAGCAGTGCAATCTCCTGAAACACTGGTGCAACTCCCCAGCTGGAGCAGTGGAGTGGCAAGACAGGATGGTAAATGCTTAATGGATGCTTCCTTCAGCCTGTCTCATCACACGGATGAGATTGGGCCATGTATGTTGGGTTGGCCTACAATAAACAGGGCGTTCAATAAAGAGTTGTGTTTATGTTGACATGTGTGGATAATTATTACATTATTATTGATAATAAAGGGCCGTAGGTGTGGCACTTGGGAGGGTGGATCATACAGTCCCATTATGCTTGCACTGGAGGTTTATCTATCCCATAGCTATTACCCATCCCAAAGGTATCCCTGCCCATCCCAAAGGTATCCCTGCCCATCCCACAGCTATCTTAATCCATCCCACAAGTATGCAAAGTCTTAAATCATTTCTAAAAGTTTCCAGCAAGACTTTATTAAAAAAAAGAAATGAAGCAAGTGTGTGAATCATAAATAGACTTTTTTAACAACAAGCTATAAGACAAAAATGAGTCTCTGGCACTCTTCTTGGTCGCTCAGTCCCAGGGGTGAAGGGTGCAGGTGCTGTGGAGTTGGCTGGTGCTGGAGTGCTTGTCATCAGCTCCTCCAGAAGCAGAAGCAGCAGAAGCGCCAGCCCCAGAAGAGCGAGCCCGTGCTGCAGAAGCCCCAGAAGAACCAGAGTGAGGGCCAGGGGGCGGGATGGTAGCCCTGTCCCTCTTGCCAGGGCTGGCAGCAGATGGCTGAGGCTTGCTGTGCTTCCGCATGGTTGGGGGTTGCTGGCTGGCAGGGAGGCTGGCAGGAACCAAGGCTGGCTGGCAGGCTGGCAGGGAAGCAGGCACCAAGGCTTGCAGGCAGGCAGGCTGGCAGGCAGGCAGGCACCAAGGCTGGCAGGCAGGCAGACAGCAAGGCTTGCAGGAAGGCTGGCAGGCAGGCTGGCAGGCAAGCAGGCACCAAGGCTGGCAGGAAGGCTGGCAGGAAGGCTGGCAGGAAGGCTGGCAGGGAGGCAGGCACCAAGGCTGCAGGCACACTGAACCAAGGCTGGCAGCAAGGCTGGCAGGGAGGCTGGCAGCAAGGCTGGCAGCAAGGCTGGCAGCAAGGCCGGCAGGCAGACATGCAGGCAGGGCAGGCAAGGCAGTCATTGTGTCATGCAGCAAGTCTTTCCTCTGAATGGCGCCCTGCTTCCGAGCTGCTTCCATTATATCCGCGGGGCTGACACAATGCATCCTCCCCGCATGCGCAATTAACACCAGGCATTCATTAGGCTTCCGCTGTGCATCCGCTTCATCCGTTCGGCGTCCGCTCTGCATCCGCTCTTTCCATTCTACATCCATTTCGCTGAGGCCCCCTGGAAGCCCTGCGGATGTGCCATCCACTCCCGTCCGCTCCCATCCGCTTCCATCCGCTGGGCTTTCGTTCCGCATCTGCTTTGCATCCACCCTGTGTCCTTCCCGCGTCCGTGTTATCCGGTCCAGTTATGCAAATTTTTGCCCCTTTTGAGAGCGGATTACAACGGATGGAACATTTTGCTCGTCCGCTGTGTCCTTTTTGCATCTGTTGGCCAGTGTGACATGGGCTTAAGGAATATAGCAGTCCCTATGAAGAACAAACAGACAGAAGTCTAGCAAAGTGGATAGATTTCACCATAGTTTCAACTGGGAGATGATAAGAATCCTAGATCAAGCTAAATCCAAAAATAATAAAGAATTCCTGGTATTTAGGCACTCAGCAAAATCAGCCATCAACAAGCACATAGTGATAAACATCTACATATCATTCAAAAAGTCAATCAAAAAACTAAAAGACCACAACATCTCTAGATCCAGCAATCAATACTCAGATAAAGCAGAGATTAACATCAAGCAATAAACAATACCCCAGTCAAGGAACTAGCAATTCAGTAAACAACAGCCTGATCAAAATCAGCAAGACCAGGCCCACCAACAGTGACAAGGTAAATCAACAGAGAGTAAACCCTTCTAGAACCGATGATATTACCTAGTTTGGGTAGTGAAACATCTGCAAGAAAACAATCAAGCTCAGAGAGCATCAAGGATCCATACTAAAATATGAAGTCCAACTTAAAAACTAAAATATATAGATTTATATAAAATACTGTAGAAAGGCTGAAAATGCCTTTCTCTGAGGGTTCAAATTTTCCTGCTGGGAGAGCTCTGGTGCAAGGATACAGACAACTGCTTCAAAGCTGGATCTTTTTATTTTCAGGAAGGCTAGAAACAGTGTGACTGTATTCCTGGGCTAGCTAGCTAACTTTGAATGGTAAGTTCACAGTTTTTTATACCTTTTTTCCTCCCTTTATGTATAAATGTTCGTTTAGTGTTTAATGTTTAAGGTTTAGACATTAAAATCCTGTCAGAGTTTATTTTTTCGCCATAAGGCAAACTTAGTGAGGCGCGAAAATAAACTATGCGGGGCAGCTTGTTTGTATTATCAGTTTTTTTCTCTAATCTCTTTTAGTTTTAATGACTTTTTTGTCGTAATCTTCTATTTGTAATTCCTGTCTGTTTGGCTGATTTGGTATGTTCTTAATTACTTGACTTTTGTCTAGGGGGCTCCTTTCAATTTCTTTTATTAGATTTCTTTTCCTATGCAAGTTTGTTTTATGGCTGGCCTGATGTTTCCTTTGGGCTTTTTTCTTTCTGGGAGACACCACTGTCCTCATGAAGTTCCCTTTCATATAATACTATGCCAAAAATCCTGGGTGCTCTCAGCTTGCTTGTTTTCTTGCAGACAGTTCTTTACCTAAATGAGGTAACATCATCAGTGCTAATAAGGAGTTCTATTTATATTCTAGTGGTTGTCAGTTTACATTCTAATGGGTTGCCTTTCAGTGTTGATGTGGGTGGTCTTATAGATTCTTTGATTGGGTTCGGGTTAGATGCTTCCAGTTTTCTGCCTATTTGTTTTACATAGTGGTTGTTGCAGTCCCTACAGTGTATGTTGTAAATGAATCCTATTTTTTCTTCTGGGTTGTTGGGTCTTTTGGTCTGCTTATAAAGTTTTGAAGGACTTTATTTGACTTGTGTGCTATGCTGATTCCATTTGATTTTAGTAGTCTGTTGGTGGTTTCTGAAATATTCCTAATATATGACAGTGTAATTCTTTTTAGGATTTGCACTGATGATGCTGTACTGGGTTGAGTGGCAGGGACTTTTTGATAAAGTTGCATGGATATTTATTTTGTTGGAATATGTTGCACAGATGTTCTATTTTCCTTTTCTGCTCTTCTAGGTTGCTGCAGTGTGTTCGGGCTCATCTAAATATAGTCCTTTTGTGGCTTCTCTTGTGGGAAGTTGTGTTGTTGCTTTAGTAGTGATGCACCAGGTTAGTATGAGTGGTTAGTATGAGTGGTTTTTCCATAACTTACATTTCTAGTTTGCTATTGTTGTCTCTTCTGATCAGGATGTCCAGGAAGGTTAGCGAGTTGTTGTTTTCATCTTCTCTAGAGTTGAAAGGTGTCAAAATGCCTTTCCTTTGAGGATTCGATTTTCCAGCTGGGAGAGCTGCGGCGCAAGGATACAGACAACTGCTTGAAAGCTGGATCTTTTTATTTTTCAGGAAGGCAAGGGACAGCAAGCAGTCTGCGTTTCTGGGCTAGCTACCTTCCTATGGTAAGTCCCTGGTTTTTTATACCCTTTTTTCCTTTTGTGTGTGAATGTTCATATTTGTGTTTAATGTTTCAAATCCTGTCGGAGCTTGGCTTTATTCCCGCCGGAGGGCGGGACTCCATGGGGTGCGGAAGGCAAACTCTGCGGGGTGGTTTGATCATATTATCGGTTTTTCCTAATCTCTTTTAGCTTTACAATGTTTTTTTATATTTGTTTTGTGGCAATCTCCTGTCTCTTTTGTAATTTATACATATTTTTGTGTCTTTTGTCTGTTTGTTTTGCTTATTTGGCATGTCCTGTATTTGTAACGGTTTTCTTTTCTTATTTGTCTAGTTTTCTTAAATACTTGGGCTTTTGTCCAAAGGGATTCTTTAATACCTTTTATTTGATTCCTTTTCCTATGTAAGTTTGATTTATGGCTGGCCTGATGTTCCCTTTCGGCTTTTCCTGCTTGAGTGACACCACTGTCTTTGTGAAGTTCCTTTTCCCCACTAGTAAACTTCTAGACATTGATTACCTTCACCATAAGTCCTGAAAGTGGTGATCCCATCTAGAAGGCATATCACTTCCACAAATACAACTAAAAACATGGATCAGATATGTAGATGAGATTTTCACCATAATAAAAAGGACCATTTAGAGAATACCCACAAAGCCATCTGTAACATTTTAAAAGAAAATCAGTTTACTAAATCCTTGTATCCTGACTTGTCCAGTTAGACTCCTCACCCGTGAAGAGAGGATCTTCAACTACAGGCTGTCCAGGGCAAGGCGGGTGGTGGAGAACGCCTTTGGCATCCTGGCCAACAGGTTCCAGGTACTTCTCACCACCATGCAGCATCGCCCAGAGATCGTGAGGAAGATCATGGAAGCTTGCTACATCCTACACAATCTCATGCGCACCCGCTACCCAGTCTTGCAGAACAGGCTCGTGGACCTCCAACAAGGCAATGGGGACATGGAGCCTGGGGAATGGAGGCAAGGGCGAAACCTGATCGACACTCAGGATGTGCAAGGCCCCAACAGAGCCTCATGTGAAGGGAAGAAGCAGCGCAACCTCCTGAAACACTGGTGCAACTCCCCAGCTGGAGCAGTGGAGTGGCAAGACAGGATGATAGATGCTTAATGGATGCTTCCTTCAGCCTGTCTCATCACACGGATGAGATTGGGCCATGTATGTTGGGTGGGCCTACAGTGAACAGGGCATTTAATAAAGAGTTGTGTTTATGTTCAAATGTGTGGATCAATGCTTACATTGTTATTGATAATAAAGGGCCAAAGGTGTGGCAGCTGGGAGGGTGGACCATACAGTCCCACTATGCTTGCACTGGAGGTTTATCTATCCCACAGCTATCACCATCCCAAAGGTATCCCTGCCCTTCCCACTGCTATCTTAACCCATCCCACAAGCATGCAAAGGCTTAAACCATTTCTAAAAGTTTCCAGCAAGACTTTATTGAAAAAAAGAAACGAAGCAAGTGTATAAATCAAAAATAGACTTTGTTAACAAGAAGCTATAAAAAAAATGAGTCTCTGGCACTCCCCTTGGTCGCTCAGTCTCAGGGGTGAAGGATCCTGGTGCTGTGGAGGTGGCTGATGCTGGAGTGCTTGTCATCAGCTCCTCCAAAAGCAGAAGCAGCAGAAGCCCCAGCCTCAGAAGAGCGAGCCCGTGCTGCAGAAGCCCCAGCAGAACCAGAGTGAGGGCCAGGGGGCGGTATGGTAGCCTTGTCCCTCTTGCAAGGGCTGGCAGCAGATGGCTGAGGTTTGCTGTGCTTCAGCATGGTTGTGGGGTTGCTGGGTGGCAGGGAGGCTGGCAGGAACCAAGGCTGGCAGGAAGGCTGGCAGGCAGGCTAGCAGGCAGGCATGCACCAAGGCTGGCAGGAAGGCAGACAGCAAGGCTGGCAGGGAGGCTGGCAGCAAGGCTGGCAGCAAGGCTTGCAGGCAGACATGCAGGCAGGACAGGCAAGGCAGTCGATGTGTCTGGAAGCAGGTCTTTCCTCTGAATGGTGACCTGCTTCTGAGCTGCTTCCGTTATATCCGCGGGGCTGACGCAATGCTTCCTCCCCGCATGCACAATTAACGCTCGGCATCCATTAGGCTTCCGCTGTGCATCCGCTGTGCATCCTCTGTGCATCCGCTTCATCCGCTGTGCATCCGCTCTACATCCGCTGTATCCATTCTGCATCCGCTTTGCTGAGGTCCCCTGGAAGCCTAGCGGATGTGCCATCCGCTCCTATCCGCTTCCATCCGCTGGGCTTCCGTTCCACATCCGCTTTCCATCCACCTTGCGTCCTCCCCGTGTCCGTGTTATCCGCTCCGGTTATGCAAATTTTTGCCCCTTCTGAGAGCGGATAACAACAAATGGAACATTTTTCTTGTCCATTGTGTCCGTTTTGCATCCGTTGGGCAGTGTGACAGGGTCTTAACTTAAAATGACATCTCCTAATCATAACCTGAAAACTGGTATAATGCTTGCGAAAATTGTGCTTTTGTTGACATCAGTCATGTTGACCTAGATCTTTTTCATTTACCTAATCTCTTAAAAACTAAATTAAAAGAAAGAGAAAAAGAAAGATGCCAAAGTATTTAGTGTGCACAGTAGCAAACATTGGTTTAAAAAATCAATGCAAGCATAAGCTGAATGATATATGATGGTATTCTACCTTTCACTTCTTTTCTTTAACCAAAATAACATGATTAATAGAAATATCAGCCAACATTAGATCCCAATCAATTCTCTAGATGAAAGCAGATAGTTTAAGATTAACTTTTAATGAAACAGTGTAAATGAAAAGCAGACAGGACAAAGATTAACTTATATGTTTTCAGGTATATTTCCAATATCACCTATAGTCATATATATTTCTGTAATGTAAATGTGTTTTTTGTTGATTCAAGACAATATCACTGGGCAAACAAAGATTTTGCTTCTTGAAGACTTTAACGGAATTGAATTGAATTGAATTGAATTGAATTCTTTATTGGTTAAGTGTGATTGGACACACAAGGAATTTGTCTTTGGTGCATATTCTCTCAGTGTACATAAAGGAAAAATATATATTCATTAAGAATCATAAGATACAACACTTTATGAAATGATCAAATGATACTAGGAAACCAATAAAACAATATAAATTGTAAATATACAAGCAACATGGTTATAGTGGGAAGAAATAGGTACTAGGAAGTGTTATTATAATCTAGTAGTAGAGGAATAATAATAAGACAGTCTTAGAAAATAAGTTGATAGTGTGGGAATTAGTTGTTTATCAGAGTGATGGCATTCAGGAAAAAACTGTCCTTGTGTCTAATTGTTCTGGTGTACAGTGCCCTATAGCATCATTTTGAGGGTAGAGGTTGAAACAATTTATGTCCAGGATGTGAGAGGTCTGTAGATATGTTCACAGCCCTCTTTTTTACTCATGCAACATACCAGAGGCAGGCTGATAGGAATTGTTTTTTATGCTGTTCTAAATTATCCATTGAAGTTTGTGTCTGTCTTGTTTGGTTGCAGAGCCAATCCAGACCGTTATAGAGGGGTAGATGAAAGACTCAACAATACTCCGTAGAATTGAATCAGCAGCTCTTTGGGCAGTTTGAGCTTTCTGAGTTGGCACAGAAAGAACATTCTTTTTTTTCTCTAAAAGATATATAATCTTTATACTTTTTTAATTCTTTCCAGTTACCTCTCAAGTAAGTCATATAGTTTCTCATATCCTTCCTATTTCACCTTTAGTCTTTATTCCATTTTGTGAACTCCCTTTCATGTCCCTCCAGTGATAAAATTTATTCCATATTTTGTGGTATTCTGACTCATCTTTATCCTTCAGTTATAATGTCAACTTATCCATTTCAGTACATTGTAATATCTTCTCTATCACTTCATTTTCCCTCAGAATTTCTCTAGTCTTCCAATTTTGAGCAAATATCATTCTTGCCTCCATGATTACATGTATTATTAGGTAGGTATCAGCTTTGCTAAACTTCTCTGCCATTATTCCCAGTATACATCTTAGGTTGTAGAATATTTTTAACCCCATCATTTCCTCTAACCACAGCCAAATTCTATATCAGAACTACTGAGCCTTTTTAGAGGACCACCATACATGTGCCCTGTTCTTTCAGACATTTCCAACAATTAGGTGATTGATTTCCATACATTTTGGCTAATCTTGCCGGTGGGAAGTACCACCTATAGAACATCTTGTACAAGTTTTCCTTGTATGATGTGGCTAGTGTTGTTTTTTTTTTTTTTTTGCTCCCAGATTAATTGCCATTGATCCAAATCTATATTATGTCCAAAGTCCTTAGCCCAAGTCACTATCATTTCTTGAACCTGTTCTTCATGCATTTTGTAGTTCAGTATCTATAAATTTTCTGTATTTGTTTATCTTCTGATCCCACCACAAAGATGAAGAATAGCCCAGGAAACTAAGTTTGTGTTGAAGAGGAGAAATAGCAAATGGAGTGAGAACCAGGCAAAATGCATGGATTTTAAGGTACCCCAGTATTAAAAATAAAGGACTATATTGGAGGAAAGTGTGTGGAAGCTGTGATCAAAGAGAGAGTGAAGGAAATTGGATTTTATAAAAATGGCTTGAATTGTATTGGATTAATTTGGAGGAGAAAATTTAAAGGAAAATATTTGAACACAACAAAGGTTTAGAAATTAAACTGAATAACTATTGGATTATGGGCACTCAAAGAGCATAACTAAATGCTGAAATTGAATGTGAGAAATGGAAAAAAAATAGCTAATGATTGAAATTAGCAAATTTAAATTTAATAAAAGTATTATATTCAACAAAGAAAGTTAAAGGAACAAGTGGATAGTGAAAAAGCCACCTGATGATACAGGAAAACTGCTGTGAACTTTTTTTTTTTTTTTTAAAGTGGTCTTTCTAAGAAATTGGACTTTGGAACTTAAAAGAAAGTAAAAGAAACTCCATTATAAAAAAACAAAAACCCTGGAAAGTGAAATTAGAATATTACAAAAGGGAAGATATTTGAAAATATTGTCATAGAACCACCCGCTGAGTGAGTGAAACAGTTGGGAAAGGGTCTCTTGAAAATTTGGAACAAAGATTTAAGGACATTGTTGAAAATAAACTTAAAAGATACCCTGCCAAAATAATATACTGGACTTTGGAACTGAATACATCAATTAGGGAAGAGGAAAAGAAAAAAGGAGATGATACAATGAAGGAATTATTTGTTGAAATGAGAGCGGACTTGCAAGACATAAGGGAAATGAAGAAAACTAGATTTGAAATGTGTAATTACATATTACAGAAATTAGAGATGGCAACCCAGCATGTAGAAGAAGAATGCTATAATTAATTGATTAGACTAACATTTTTGTAATGTATAGATGATTGATGAGGTGACAGAGAAAATGTAATCTGGAATCTGACAAAAAAAGTATGTGTGTGTGTGTGTGTGTGTTTTCGTAGATTTTCACGGGTACAGGCATGTAGGTCTAGGTGTGTTTGGGTCTTTTCCTGTGTAAGAATAATCAGAGAAGCCATCGAGATAGAGAAACACCCCCATAAGAATAATCAGGGAAGCCATTGAGATAGAGAAACACCCCCATAACATGAATAGATGGGACAATACCTCCCACCTACCAGACATCTGGAAGCTAGCCCTCACCAACAAATGAGTCCCAGCCACGAAAACCAACACCAGACCCAAAACAACACGGGATATCAATCCCCCTCATCAGACACAGGTCCAAGCCCATCCTATAAATGAAGGACAACCACCATCCAGAAAACAGACCATGGCTGCCTCGCCAGCTGTCACACACACCGAACCCAAAACCAAACAAGCTGACACACACCAAGAACACAGACCCAGACCCCAAACTCGAAGCCAAACTAAAACGCAGAATGCTACATCATGGCCACCCGCTCAGGATATCACATCAGAAAACTCAGAAAATTACACTACAAGAACTCAAGAAGTTGCAACACAACAACTGACCCAGGATATCACAGCACAAGACCAAGGATACCACAGCAATATGTCTCACAAGGACATCACACAACCCATTACCCAAGCCATTACTACACAGGAGGCTAATAGAAAAGAGATCAAAACACAAACGACCCAGGAGATTACAACTCAATACAGAAGTCTGATGATGGCAGATGAGATTCTGCTGAAACGTTGCTACAACTTTAAAAGCACAGCTACAAGGAAATGGGAAAATACCCGAACAAAGCTGAACAGCATACATGTAAGTACCCGCGAAAACTTAGGGAGACGGCAGCTCCGATCACGCTTTGGTCTCACAATTTCATTCTGTTTATGCAAATTTTTGCCACTTTTTTGAGTGGATGACAACAGATGGAGCCACCCCCGAAATTTTGCTCGTCCGCTGTGTCCTTTATGCATACGTTTTGCATCCGTTGGCCAGTGGGACTGGGCCTTTATAAGAGATGATGGCTAGAAAGGGAATATGTTTAAATACAGTAGTGGCATAATCAATGTTAGAATTGGGATGGAAACTAGAGAGAGGGGGGTTAATAAATACGCATTTTTATATAATGAGAAGTAACAATAAGATGGGAAATTAAAACTTGAATGAGGGTATTACTAAGTATATTTAAATAATATGGTGACTGTATAAAAATAATATATTGAACTATTGATCAAATAAATAATGAAAGATTATAATCCAATATGAATATGTGTATGTTTGCAAATGTAACAAACATGATTAAAAATTCTTTATTTGTATTAAAACGTATGACATGCAGAATATGGTGATTGACATAAACTATTATATTGAAAATTGAGTAACCAAATAATGAAAGATTATAAATTGAACAAGCAAATAATAGAAGATTTTAATTTAACATAAATTAACATAAATGTTTGCATTATTATTAGAATTATATTAGTTTGCTAAATGTAATAAATATGATTAATAATATTCTATTTGTATTAAAATCAATCACTTGGAATAAGGTGATAGGTATAAAAATGACACATTGAAATATTGAATTACTAAATAATGAAATATTATAAAATAATAAAAATGTGTGTATTATTACTAGAATTATATAAGTTGGAGGAAAACAAAGTTGAAACCTTAAGCCCATGTCACACTGAACCAACGGATGAAAAGAGGATGTAAAACAGACAAAAAACCTTGCCATCCGTTCGAAAACGCGATATACTCACTGCCTCCGTTTTGCTTCCTCTCTATCCGTCCAGCATCCGTTTATTGACGTTTCATCCGCTCCAAAAGTTTTGCGCTGCCTAAAACTTTTGCGCAGAAAATGTATCCAGTTTGTCCGTTCTGCATCCGCTACGCATCCGCTGTGCATCCGTCCTGCATCCGTTACGCATCCGTCATATCCGCTAGGCATCTGCTAAGCATCCGCGCAACTCGCATCCGCCCGGATGCAGGGAGGAAGCAGAACAGATGCAGAATGGATGCCTAGTGGATGCAGAATGGAAACAAAGCGTTTAAAATGGAAAAAACGTTCTCAGAGGGGACCTATCTCGGATATTAAGGATGTCTAGAGGATGCCTAGAGGATGCCTAGAGGATGCCTAGCGGAAAACCTATACTGCCTATAAAAAGGGGGAGCAACTCGCCTGCATCTCACTTTCAGAACAGCAGCCCAGCGATGCGGACCTCTGCAGCCTTCATCTGCCTCTTCCTCTTCCACAGCATCCAGTCATGTCCACCATGGATTGTAACAAAGTCCTTTCGGCAGCCACCATCGTTCTGCAACAGTGCGAAGCCATCTGCAGGCTCTGTGAACTCTACTGCGAGAAGAAAAGGAGCCACCCAAAAAGAGTCTGGATCCGAAGATGGTTCGCCAGAAGAGCAGAGGACGGACTGTACAACAAGCTGATGGTGGAGCTCAGGAACGAAGACACTCGGGCGTTCCAGAATTTCATGAGGATGCCTCCAGCCATGTTTGACGAAGTTGTGCAGCGGCTGACACCCAGGTTGACCAAGGCAAACACTAACTTCCTGCCCAGCCTGGAACCTGGGCTCAAGGTGGCACTGACTCTGCACCACCTGGCCTCAGGGACCTCCTACAGGAGCATGCAGTACGGCTGGAGGGTGCCATCCAACACCATCAGCATTGTGGTCAGAGAAGTGGTGCAGGCCATCATCCAAGAATACAAGGAGGAGCTCCTCCAGTACCCCTCCACTGAAGAAGGATAGAAGAAAGTTGCAGAGCAGTGGTATCAGAAGTAGAACTTCCCCCACACCGTTGGAGCCATAGATGGCAAGCACGTGGCCTGCAAAGCTCCAGCCAAGTCGGGGTCCACTTATTTCAACTCCAAGGGCTTATTCAGCATCATCCTCTTCACCATGGTCGGTGCTGACTACAAGTTCATGTACATCGATGCTTCAGGCAACGGCTCAGCTTCAGATGCCCAGGTATACAACGCCAGTCACCTCAAGGAGGAGCTGGAAGGCCACCTCATCGTGGGCTTCCCAGATCCAGAACCCCTGCCCAATGACACACAAGATGTGCCCTACTTCATCGTGGGGGATGACGCCTTCTCCATCACAACCTACCTCATGAAGCCCTACACTTCCAGACTCCTCACCCGTGAAGAGAGGATCTTCAATTACAGGCTGTCCAGGTGGTGGAGAACGCCGGGTGGTGGAGAACGCCTTTGGCATCCTGGCCAACAGGTTCCAGGTACTTCTCACCACCATGCAGCATTGCCCAGAGACCATCAGGAGGATCACGGAAGCTTGCTGCATCCTGCACAATCTCATGCGCACCCGCTACCCAGTCTTGCAGAACAGGCTCGTGGACCTCCAGCAAGGCAATGGGGACATGGAGCCTGGGGAATGGAGGCAAGGGCGAAACCTGATCGACACTGAGGATGTGCAAGGCCCCAACAGAGCCTCACATGAAGCAAAGAAGTAGCGCAACCTATTGTCATAGGAGACCCTTGTTATTCTTAAATGCTTCTGTAAAGGAAGAAGAAACAGTGGAAAAAGGCTACGTGATACATTTACATTAAGTATGAGCTGACCATTCCATAGATTGTTTACATAGGAAACTTTCTTAGGGATTTGCATTGTCTATGAAATTGACAAACAAAGAAAAGCCAAGGAGATTTTCAGATAGAAAGCGTATTGAACATTTTCTTGATAATTTGTTAATTTGTTCTTTTGATTTGATGAAGAAAAATAAAATCTTCAAAAATATGACAAGTGTTTCAGAATGGTTGTCTTTGTTTTAAAAAATATTTAAATATGAGAATTATATTGCTGCAATGACTAAAATAAAATCTTTTGCCAAGGAGATTGCTACCTAGTTAATGACTCAAAGAAACTTGAATGAAATTAAAATGTAATTGAATTAAATTACGGTAAAAAGAACAGTTTAGGTTGGTAAACAATGAATATAGAGACACCAATTTTGAAATAAATGAATTTACTGATGCAAAAATATGTACTGATTAAATTTTGGCTAATGAAGTGATGCTTTAGCACACTGATGGAGAAAATCTGCAGATGAACTTGGGGATACATGGATATGAGATCATTACCTGAACCTATACCATTGCAATATAATTAATGAAATGTTCCTACATCTCTGCCCTTATTGCCCTGCAGACAATGTCCCATCAGCCTTATTTCAAGTGATTTATTCCAGTGGTGTGATTCAAAATATTTTACTCCTGCTTCTGTGGGCATGGTTTGGTGGGCATAGTGTAGTTTGGTGGGTGTGGCAGGGGAAGGACACTGCAAAATCCCCATTTCCTCCCCACCCCACTAATCTGCTTTCCAGCTCCGTTCTATTGTGCAGGGCAACAAAAGAAGACCCAGCCAATCAACTGGGACTCGGGTGGGGCCAGGTAGAGGTGACAATTACTGGTTCTCCGAATGACTTAAAATTTCCACTACCAGTTCTCCAGAACTGGACAGAACCTGCTGAATACCACCTCTGATCCATTGTCTTTTAGAGCCTGCACAAAATCTGCCATCAAGCTGCTGTGATACTTAAAAATATTTTTATAGTAAAATTGTTCTATTATTGTTTTATTTGCTGGAAATGACAGGAAGAGTATTATAATGCTATCTGGAATTATTTCATACTGTGGATTTCAAGGAAGTGGATAAGTTTTGTACTGGCAGACAATTGTAAGAATAATTTCTGGCTACATTGTCCCCAAATACCTTTGATGTTTTTGACAGTCAAGTAATATTGTTCCATGGATTCATGGGTTGAGGAACAGAAGAACTATTGTTTCAAGTCCATCTGGTCCTTTAACTTTCTGAAGTTAGCATTCTAGTACCCTTTTTAATTTTTGCTAAAAGTATGCATATATCTTCTTTCCTCAGGTATAGAAAGAAACACTTCTATGATAATAAAGCATATTTGATGCATTATCTATAAACAGTGATTAAAAAAAACCTGAAAAACCAAACAGTCCAACAGAAATATCTTAAGAAAGGGTTTCCCACCCACTTAGCAGATGGTATAGTTTTGTTGCTGTTTTTCTAAGACATTTGTTAATATAAAAAAAATACCTCACATCCCAAAGTCCAAGAGAGAAACAGATCATTTCCCATCTCTGAGAATTTTGATTGATTGATTGATTGACTGATTGATTTCAATATTGCTATATATGAAATATGTTTTGTTACATTCCCTGTGGAGTTTTCTTTCCTTCTTCAATGTTACAAAACGGTCATTTGCAGATGTTGCTAAACAGATATAATGTCATGACCTGAACACATAGCCTTGAAAGAATTGTTGTTTGAAACAGCTGCTTGAAAAAAACAATCAATGAGTTTTCCTTCCATTATGGGATTTTCAAAAGAAGAAAGAGAGGATATGATTAGTAATATCATAAAAAAATCCACATATTGTCCTTTGGCAATTTTATTATCTTATCATTGCTAAGCAAAGATTTTGCTTAATGTCAGCATTTTCCTTGATGCTTTTTAATATGTTCTATCTCTAATTCAGAAGGAAAATATTGAATAACTTTTGATACATAGTCTCTTCATTCTGAAAGAATCGAAAACAACTTCCTTGAATAGTTTCAATTAGATATGAGTCTGAGCCACATTGTCTGAATATGAACATTTCCAGAGCTTAAGGGATTACTGAAAAGGAATCTAACTCTCTGGGCTGCACCCTGGAATATCATGACCAGAGAAAATATTCTCATTAGGATTTTTCTTACTGCTTATTGAAGAATTGTCTGATTCTTTTACAGATAGTTTTTTGGGCTGTTTCCAGAGCTGGCCTAAACTGGAAAATAAAGTATATAAGAAAAAAATCATCTAAAAGCAAGTAATTGAATAACAGAAGCAAATTAACACTATTAAGAGGAAATATGGTCCTGCATTTGTGTTAGATTCCAGACAGAAGGATCTACTTAATGCTATGGATATAATTTACTTGTATTTCATTAAAGCATTTGACAAAGTAAACAACAGCCTACTTCTTGCTAAGATAGAACAAGGGATAGATAGTACCATCATCAGACGGATTTGCAACTGGCTAACCACACTCAGTGAGTAGTCCATAATGGAACTACATCTATAGGGAGAAAAGCATGAATGGGATACTTCAGGGCTCTCTTTTAGGTACAATATTCCTCAACATCTTCAAAAATATAGATGAAGAAATAGGATAACTCATCAAATGTGTAAATGACAACAAACTGGAGGAACTGCCAACCCTTTGGAAGATAAGACATGAGATTCAGAAGGATCTTAACAGAGTTGATCAGAATTGGGTCCTATTCAACAAGATGCAATTCAATCATGAGAAAAATAAGATCCAGAACTTAGGAAGGAAAAATTAAATGTATGGGTATAGAATAGATATTCTATTCTACAGGTAATATTCTATTATATCAACAGTATTTGTGAGAGGGACCTAGATGTCCTAGTGTACCACCAGTTAAGTATGAGCCAGCAGTGTACTACAGCTGTCAAAAAAACCAATGCAGTCCTATGCTGTATCAACAGAGTGTTAGGGTTATGATAGCCGATGATAGAAAAAAGATGCCGAGACCCTAGAAAAAGTGCAGACAAGAGCAAGAAATATGATAACGATAAAGGGATTAGAGGCTAAATTATATGATGAATGGTTAAGGGAACTAGGTATGTCTAACTTAACGAAGAGAAGGACTAGGTGTAATATGACAGAGGTCTTTCAGTATTTGAAAGGTTATCACAGAAAAAAGGGAGTCAAAGGCACCTGGGACAAAAAGCAATGTAAACTCATTAAAGAGAGCTCCAACCTGAAACTAAGAATAATTTTCCTGACAACGAAAGTAGTCAACTAATGGAACAGCTTCCCTCCTAGTGCTCCATCACTGCTAGTTTTCAAGAAAAGTCTGGACATAATAATTTGTAATGGAATAGAACAAGAAGTCCTGTTTTGGGCAGAGGATTGGACTGAAGGTACCTTCCAGTCATTGGTAGGTACTTCCTTTGATGACTTCCAGTCATCAAAGGGCATTAGAACTTGATCTGTCTAATCAGAAATGCAACCTAAGTTGCTTCATGTGGTTATGCTAAACAGTGATTCTTAGTGGTGATACAGAATCGTTCTTCAGAAAATTGATTTGTTGGTTTTACCTGATCTTATCCAAAGCCTATAAATTATCAAGTACTTCAAACTGGAATAGCCTTGTTTACATAATGCTCACAATAAAACTGTTTTCTGTTTATACAACATTCCAGTATCCTTAAGCTTCACTGTGGAATTATTCTGCCTCTACTATTATGGTTCGACTTTTTTTTTTTTTTAATTGTGTTTAAAGACATTTCAAGGTAAAAAGATAGATTTAGAAATATATTTATTTTTCCCAGAAAGTGAGAAAACACCATTTTAAAATTCATAGGATTTTTTATTTTATTTTCACAGGCAGTAATAGAAACAGGAAGCAATTGATGTGAGTTTATTTAACATGCTTATTTCCTCCTTTTGCTAATTGTTCAAGGTATATAAACAAAAAATACAGAGTCACCCAGTTACCCAGTCCTTGGTCAATATCACTGAACTGTCTTTCTTGAGAGAGGCTTGCATTATGAGAGAGAATTCTCTGTTTGAATATATCTGGAACGAATCCCCCATAAAAGCTATGTGGCTCCCACTCTGATGTTATTCCAGAAGTCCTTGAAGTTTTGGCTCTTTTCCCAGGCATAGGGTTAGACTGGCTGGATGTGATTTTATTTTATTTTTTAATATATTTCGTATTCAGCAGCTGGGTCCCATCTTGTCTATTTATTTTGTAAACTTTTGTTGTTCTATTGCAAGCCACCCAGAGTCAGTTTGGAGTGGGGAAGCACAGAAATCGAAAAAATTAGTACATAAATGTTCTTCTTCTTTATGAATATATTACAGAGCAACAAGCTCTTGTATGATTATATCTAGGTAGGCATAAATTCTACAGTTGCAGAGAAATTGCAGTTGTGCAGAGAAAAGAAAGCTAAGTGAGAAATAGAAACCTAATTCTGATGTATGCTCCCCCCTCCTCATTTACAAATAGAAACCTAACTCTGATGTATACTCCCCCCTCTTCATTTACACAACAGAAAAAAAGTAACGCCTCCAGCTCACTTCCCAGACTCATGTCCTCCCCCCCCCCATTACTTATGACAGCCAAAAGATGCAAAGCGATAGTAGAAGATCTTGAAGGCTGACATTTGGCCCTCCTAGAAAAAGAAAACCGTCAGTCCTAAAAGAGAGAGGAAAAAATATAAAGACAATAATTAATCATTAGACAATTACAAATGCATACACTCCTAGGATTTATCAGGATACTTGGTATGAAATGCTTTGATCAGCTTAGGGGCTTTAACGTCATCTTCGTTAACCCACTTGGCTTGTGAAGAAGGGAAATGTTTCCAGGCTACAAGATACTGGAGCCAACCCCTCCATTTGCGAGAGTCCAGAATTTCTTTAACTTCAAAATGTTGTTCACCCTCAATCAGTATTGGTATGGGAGGGTCAGCCTGGACGGGTCTTAAATCAGAAGTATGTTCAGGTTTTAACAAACTAACATGGAAAACCGGGTGAATTCGTCGAAGAGTTTTCAGTAAGTTCAGCTGGACTGTTACAGGATTTATAATCCGTTCAATCGTGAAAGGACCAACATATTTAGGACCAAGCTTCTTCGATTTTTGAGTGGTTTGTAGGTATCTGGTGGACAAGAAAACTTTGTCGCCTACTTTATATAATTTCTGTAGAGATCTTTTCTTGTCTGCAAACTTCTTATGAGCTTGATGGGCCTCATCTAATGCTTTATGTGTTCCTGGCCAGTTAAGTTGGAGTTGAGTTATTCATTCATCCAACGACTGGATGTTAGGCTTTTCACGGGGAAGTTCAGGTATGGGTACAAAATCTTGTCCCAAAGCTACTTTAAATGGAGTAAATCCAGTACTACTATGTACGGAGTTGTTATATGCTACTTCAACAAATGGCAGTAGGTCAGACTAATTATCTTGTTGAGAATTTATATAACATCTAAGATACTGTTCTAACACTGCATTAGTCCTCTCACAGGCCCCATTAGTTTGGGGGTGGTGGGCAGAGCTTAAGCCCTGGGCAGAGCCTATCAACTTCAGGAACTCTTTCCAAAAATTTAAGGTAAATTGGACCCCTCTGTCAGAGATTATGCATTCCGGAACACCATGTAACCTATAGATATGTGAAATAAACAGTTTAGCCAACGTCTTTGCAGATGGAATCTTGGAACAAGGTATGCAATGTACTTGTTTGGAAAACAAATCGCATACCACCCAAATAACCATGTTTCCACTGCTTTCAGGCAGTTCTACTCTAAAGTCCATAGAGTTTTCCTTCCAGGGGGGCTGTTGGTCTAGCTACATTTTGTAACAACCCTGCTGGCTTACCAGGAGGTCTCTTTGCCGAAGCACAAATTGGACAGCTAGCTACATAAGATTCAATGTCCTTCTTCAAAGTAGGCCACCAGAATTGCCGCTTAACCAGGTGTAAAGTTTTCACAAATCCAAAGTGACCAGCTGCTTTAGAATCATGAGCTTGTTGTAGTATTTGGGCCCTCAGTGCCTGTGGCACATACAACTTGGTCCCCACCCAAGCCAAACCATCTCTAACCTTATAGTCATTCAAATGAACCAGGAACCAATAATCAAGTTTTAGGGTTTCTTTTAGTTGTGCGGTTCAGTCATTCGATAAATCCACTTCTTGTTTCTTCTTTTGGGCTCTGGTGATCACTGGGGCGGCTAGATGTTTGGTCGAAACAATTAAGCTTATTCACTTCTTGGCGAATACTATTATATTGGGGTAGTCTAGAGAGAGCATCCGCCATGAAGTTCTTCCCCCCTGGAATGTACTTCAGTGAGAAATTGAACCGATGGGAAGGAAACATTCTGAAAAAGATGACAGCATTTGAAACACTTGTGCAGGACACAAAATCCTCTGTTGAAATGCATTTTAAACAATTACTAAATACGGTACAGATTAAAATTAAGAACTGCATATTAAAATAGATATAAAGGTTCAAAGAACCATTTGCAATAAAACAATGGAAAAACCTATGGGGAAAAAAACACAATACAATTCATTTCAAGCTACCAGTTTGAGAGAAAATTAACCTAAAATGTTTTATAGGTGGACATAACCTTGTCAAATTTTTTTCTTACAATAACAAATACTAGAAATGCCATAATGAACAATATAAGTTCTACCACATGTGATGGTTAAATAAAAATCTCAAAGGTATTTGAAGGAAGTATATTAAACATTTTTAAAAATTAAAATAACATTTGAACTAAAACCTGAAATATTTTTATTAGGAATAATGTGCAGACAACTTTAATAAAGTATCACAGTTTACTAGGAAACATGCCCATATTGGTAAGAATGAATTTGCCACAATACTAGAAAAATTAAACCATGTTGACAATATAAGAATGAGAGACAAAAATCACAGAATATGACAAAATTGACCGCATATATATGAACCAAAATATAATAAAATTTAACCAATCTTTTTACATATCCTACATCACATAAGGCAGCTTTAGATATTTTGAATATGTATATTTTTAAGAGTTAAGAGTTCAATTTAAAATATCAGATGAAATAGTTTAAACAAATAAACAATTATCTCCAATATTTTTAAAAAGTACAAATATTTAAGTAGTGATTAGTGACTAGGTACAAAAGGAAAAATGAGCTGTCAAAAGTTTAATGTTTCTTTCAGTATCTCACTTTTCTGAATCTACATTCTTTATTTTTTTACTATAAGCTTGAACAATATAAATATATTTAAACATATATTTAAAATAGTTTTTAAAAACTTTAAACTGTAAAAAAGATATTTTTTACAGTCAAGTGAAGAGTATTTTTGCATAAGGCTCATTCTTTTCATCATTAAACCCTTATGAAATATAAATCTCTTTGGGGGACCTTCAAATATTTTTTACCTCTTAAAAACTTAAGGAATACTTTCAAGACAAGAAACAAAATATATGCATACAATCATAATCAAGCAAAAAAAAAAATCCTGTGATAATATTCAACCACAGTTCACAATCCCAAATTCATTTTTTAAAAAGCCAGCTTCATGGAAACATTAGATGGATGCAAGTCTAAATTAAATTTCTGCATTTTTAACATTGAATACTTTCATCAATAACCTAAATTAACAACCATCAATAAATCCTTTAACCAACAATGTTGCAGAAAGGAACAAAATGCGATTCAAAGCTTCAAGAATTAATAATGATATTGTAATGGAACAAGCTGATAAAGAGAGACAGTTGTCATCATGACTAACATATATTATATCCCTGAAACTGAGAAGCATCTCTCCAACATTATATTCTACCAACTTTTTTCCTCAGATCTACAACATTTCAGAAATGAAATCACAAATGAAATATCAGGTTCTGTGGACTGTGTAAATACTTACCTGCTTATGCCACTAGCACTTCCAGTTATGTAAAGGCTAGGTCCACTGGCCAACGGACCCAAAACGTATGCATAAAGGACACAGCGGGTGAGCAAAATTTCGGGGGTGGTTCCATCCATTGTCATCCGGTCCAAAAAGTGGCAAAAAATTGCATAAACAGAACGGAAAAGAACGGACGTGGGTAGTATGTAGCAGGGATGTTAAGCGGATGTTCATAGGAAGCCTAGCAGATGAAAGCGGATAGAAGCAGATGACACCTCCGATGGGGTTCCGGGGGAGAATTGCGAAGCGGATGCATAGCGGAAGGGGTGGATGCATCACGGACGCCTATAGGAAACAAAGTGGATGCCGCGCGGATGTATATCGGATGCAAAGCATTCACTGCGCATGCAGGGAGTATGAATTGCATCAGCTCCGCAGAGATAAAAGGATGCAGCACACATGCAGTCAGCATTCAGGGGAAAGATGTGCTGACACATACATCTAGCAGGAACACCATGGTTCGTCAGTCAGGGAAAAAGAGGAAGCCCATGCCTACTCATTCCAGCCCTGGCAAGAAGGACAGAACCAGCATCCCACCCCCTGGCACTGACTCTGAAACTGCTGCTGCTGCTGCTGCTGCTGCTGCTGCTGCTGTGGTGGACCAGCCCCAAGGTCCTCAAAGCCCTGCTGCTGAAGGCCCTGATGCTCAAGCCCCTGAAGGCCCTGCTGCTTAAGCCCCTGAAGGTCCTGCTGAAGCCCCTGCCAGAGGAAGGAAGAGGCAAGGGAAGGAGAAGGGAGAGAGGAAACAGTACACCCTTTCCGAGGAGCATGTCAGCCTTCAAGATCTTCTACTATCGCTGTGCATCTTTCGGCTGTCATAAAGAACGGGGGGGAGGGGAGGGAGGTATAAGTCTGGGAAGTGAGCTGGAGGTGTTACATTCTTCTGTTGTGTAAATGAGGGGGGGAGCATACAATAGAGTTAGGTTTCTATTTCTCGCTTAGCTTTCTTTTCTCTGCGCAACTGCAACCCGTTATCAAAGTATGCCAAGGTCAATGGACAGAGGCCTCATCATCACCTGAAGATGCCCACATGATCATATTCACAACTTCTAATTGGAAGTTTCATCTGAACTATTTCATCTGAACACTTCGATCACTTTGTATAAGTGACTTGCGCACCTAATTTCTCAGATTCAGAATTCTTTGGTTGCTACCACTTCATTTTCAGTAAAAGATATCTTTTCTCTAATTTAAAGAGTCTAAATATTTCTTTCCTGGATTTTGAATGGAGCTCCACCTGACAGAGCATGAGGATAAGGTGCTGGAATGGCTGAGGGAGAATGAGTACCTCTGGAGAAAGGGCCACAGACTCTATCGTGACACCAATAAGAAGCAGGCAGCTTGGAGAGAGAAGGCGGAGAGCCTGGGGTACACTGCAGATGTACTCCTTGGAAGGTGGAAGCACATGCACACCTCGTATGGCAAGCTACACCTCAAAAAATCAGAGCAGGCCGTTGTCAAGCTCTCTGACCGGGAGATGTATGTCATGGCCAAGTGCAGTTTCCTGGAGGGTGAGATCCGTCACCGAGGAGCAGTCCCTCTGACACCCCTCTCCCTCAGGCAGCCCACAAACAGCCAGTCCTCTTCCAGCCAGGAACCAGTGAGCCTGTCCAGGCAGATGTCTTCAGAGGGCCCCACAGCAGAGACCCACCATGACAGTTGCACTCCCCATGCCGGTGGACTTGGAGGATCCCCTGTCACAAATGGAGGAAGAAGCAGCAGCCACCAGAGGCCAACCCCCACCCCCACCCCCAGCTCCAGAGGATGCAGGCAGAGAGGCAGACTGGAGGGCCAGAACCACAGTGTGCTGTTGGAGATCAGGGACACAATGAAGACCAGCACAGAACTTCTCTCTCAGCTGGTCCACTTGGACAGAGGATCCTCAGGCCGGAGCACCTTCATCACCTACATGAGCCAGACCCTGAGGGACCTGCCCAAGGCCCAGTACCAGGTGATGAAGGAGAAGATCACAGTACTTCTGCACAACCCTCAAGGCCCAGCTGAAGCTGCTCCTACCCAGTCCAGGTCTGCTCCTCTACCCCAGGTGATGTCACAGCCCTTCCACGGCTTTCAACAGCCCCTCACCTACCAAGGCTACAACTATCAGGACTTCCCACACAAAAACGGACCTTCCCAGTCCAGGCCCAGGTTCATCGCATGCCACAGACGCCAGTCCTCACCCAGCTGCAGACCAGACAGCCCCACTACACTCCTCCTTCCTCCACCTTACAGCCAAGCCTGTCAACAGACAATCTGTCATCAGTATTGGGCCTCACATCTCAGGTCCTTGATGAAGGGCCTCTCAACCTCACAGGACTGAGTCAGCTCTCGGATAGCTTCTTGAACACACCATCCCCTGTTGTACCCTCGGGGCCAAGCACCCCAATGGCACCTCAGACCAGCACTCCAGCCACAGCCACCTCCACAGTCCCTGCCCGCTTAACAGCTGAGACCATGGACATGACTCAGAGTGACTGCGAATAGCGTCAGAGACTGAGTTGTTTACTTGTTCGGTTTATCTTTGCTTAAGACACTTTACTTGGTTCATTTTGCTTTTTTAATAAAGTCATAAAGTTTACCTAAGAAAGTTAATAAAGATTATCTTTGCTTAAGACACTTAATATAGTTTACTTGGTTCATTTTGCTTTTTTAATAAAGTCATAAAGTTTACCTAAGAAAGTTAATAAAGATTATCTTTGCTTAAGACACTTAATATAGTTTACTTGGTTCATTTTGCTTATTTAATAAAGTCATAAAGTTTACCTAAGAAAGTTAATAAAGGTTATCTTTGCTTAAGACACTTGGTTCATTTTTTTTACTTAACAAAGTGTTGGTGAAAACTTTGAAAAAATAGTTAAGCCTTTGCATGCTTGTGGGATAGATAATGATAGTTGTGGGATAGATAAACCTCCAGTGCAAGCATAGTGGGACTGTATGGTCCACCATCCCAGCTGCCACATATATGGACCTTTATTATCAATAACAATTTATTCATTCATTTATTCATTTTAAAATAAAGCTCTTTATTAATGCCCTATTCATTGTAGGACCACTCAACATACATGGCACAATCTCATCAGTGTTATGCGACAGCCTCAAGGAAGCATCCATTAATCATCTATCATCCTGTCTTGCCACTCCACTGCTCCAGCTGGGGAGTTGCACCAGTGTTTCAGGAGGTTGCACTGCTTCTTCCCTTTGCGTGAAGCTCTGTTGGGACCTTGTACATCCACAGTGTCTATCAGGTTTTGTCCACGTCCCCATTCCCTTGTTCATGGTCGACAAGTCTGTTCTGCAAGACTGGGTAGCGGGTGCGCATGAGATTGTGCAGGATGCAGCAATCTTCCACGATGCTCCTCACAGTCTGTGACTCATGCTGCATGGTGGTGAGAAGTATCTGGAACCTGTTGGCCAGGATGCCAAAGGCGTTCTCCACCACCCGTCTTGCCAACTACAGCCTGTAGTTGAAGATCCTCTCTTCACGGGTGAAGTATGTTGAACTATACGGCTTCATGAGGTAGGTTCTGAGGGAGAAGGCGTCATCCCCAATGATGAAGTAGGGCACATCTTGTGTGTCATTGGGTAGGGAGTCTGGATCTGGAAAACCCATGATGAGGTTGTGTTCCAGCCCATCCTTGAGGTCACTTGCGTTGTATACCTGGCCATCTGAAGCTGACTCATTGCCTGAAGCATCGATGTAGATGAACTTGTAGTCATCATCAACCATGGCAAAGAGGATGATACTGAAGAAGCCCTTGTATTTGAAATAAGTGGACCCTGAGTTGGCTGGAGCTTTGCAGGCCACATGCTTCCCATCTATGGCTCCAACGGTGTGGGGAAAGTTCCACCTCTGATATCACACTTCTGCAAGTTTCCTCGAGCCTTGTTCAGTGGTGGGGCACTTGAGGAGCTCCTCCTCGTATTCTTCGATGATGGTCTGCACCACTTCTCTGACCACTTTGCTGATGCTGTTCTGTGGCACCCTCCACGCATACTACATATTTCTGTATGTGGTTCCAGAGACCAGGTGCCGCAGAGTCAGTGCCACCTTCAGTCCAGGGTCCAGGTTGGGATGGAAGTTGGTGCTAGGCTTGGTCAACCTGGGTCTCAGATGCTCTACAAGTTAATCAAACATGGCTGGTGGCATCCTCATGAAGTGATGGAATGCACGAGGGTCTTCATTCCTCAGCTCCACCATCAACTGGTCATACAGTCCAAACTCCATTCTTCTCACGATCCATCCTCTGACCCACACAGCTCTTGGACGTCTCCTTCTTCTCCTTCTTTATAAAAGGTGAAACAGTCTGAACAGGTTTTGGTTCTGGTGATGAATGATCGCAGCTATCATACGGACTCCATCCATGGTGGAGAACAATTGATGATGTGGAAGACCAAGACCAAGGGTGAAGAGGTCTGTACACCACGGCTGCTTGACTCATACTGAGATCCAGATGATTTTCTCCCCCTTTTGATAGGAAATATTGGTTGTCCTTCTACATACTCTAGACATACTGCAGACATCCTAAATATCTGAGATACATCCCAGAAACAAAAGTTTTGTCCGTTTTAATCCTTTATATACGAGATGCATATGCTTACATCCTTTCTATTTCCGTGCTACTAACGTTGTGTTGACGTTCCATGCACCTTTTGTTTCCTCCCCCTTTCCATTTTCAGCTGCAGCGGATGTGAGTTGAGGGGATGGCCAGAGGATACAGAGAGGATAAAGCAGACGTTTAATGGATGATAACAGACATAGAACGTTTGTTGCCCGTATATGTCGCGGATGTACATTGTACGCAGTGGAAAGTTCATCCGTTCACAAAGTTTTGTGCAGCTGAAAACTTCTTCTGCGGATGAAATCTCAGTGGATGGATGCTTGAGGGATAGAGCGTATGAAACATGTATGCAGTGAGTACACAATGGATGCATAGCGTTTTCCAATGGATGGCAAACTTTTTTTTAATGTTTTACATCCTCTTTGCATCCCTAAGTGCAATGGGACAGGGCCTTAAGTAATGTGACGGGGTTCTAAGAAAAAAGCTCCAAGGTTTTCTTCATAATAAGACTATCTAAGCCACTATGTCTAAAAGTAGAATACCTTGCCACTAGACAATGTGACTTTGCATACATCTTGAACTATATTATTTCTGGCAATAATTTGCATCAGAGGTAAGGTTATAGATAGACACACCTCATCATCAATCTGAGAAAATGTGACAATAAAATTACATAATAGTTAACACAACATAAAGAAATCTACAGATCACCATGAATATCTACGTGCTATCTGCTTCCCCTCAGAGTGCATCAGCATATATATCACCTATACTACAACTGCATTTGTTTTTATCCATTTGACAGAGTTTCTCAACTGATGAAATTAAACTATGCATTCGGAAAAAATGCAATCCTCACCCAATAAGATCAATAGAGAGATCAGTGCAGCCAGATCAGTTCTCAGAGCGAAAATAATTAAATATTAAAAGACAGATTTCAGAAATAAGACAGGATATCATGATTGGTTGTCTCCTTCTGTTAAGCCTACTTAGCCAAGGTGGGGCAGTGGTTAGAATGCAGTACTGCTGGCTACTTCTGCTGACTGCAAGCTGCCTGCAATTTGGTAGTTTGAATCTCACCAGGCTCAAGATTGATTCAGCCTTTCATCCTTCTGAGATCAATAAAATGAGGACCCAATTTGTTGGTGACAATATGAGGACACTGTAAAACTGTTTAGAGAATGCTGTGAAGCACTGTGAAAAGGTATATAAATGTAAGTGCTATTGCTACATAGTGGACCAGACTGGTAATGGGTTCAGCCAAATGCTAGGTGGTTTGGGTGAACCTGTAGGAAAAATTCTGGATGGCCCTGCCCCCACCCACTCTGCCTCTTCAAGAAGTCCCCATTGCCCCATTTTGGCTCCCAGGTAACTGCAGGGAGGCCCATTAGGCCCAAAATGGGGTGTGGGGGTGTGCAGCGCGGACCCCATTCTTGCTCCCAGGGGGCTGTGAGGAGGCCTACTAGGCTGCATGACTGGGAGCTGTGATAATCAGCTGGGAGGCGGCAATGGACCAGCAGCCCCAGCAGTCAGTTCAGTCAGACCTTACAATTTCAGGAGATCTTTTTTTCCCTGACAAGTTGGAAGTCTGACTGAACTTTTTTTAAACTGGTAGTCACATGGTCGTTTTTTGTTGCCCTGCATGGATAAGAATGGAGCTGGAAAGCAGGTTAGTGAGAGAATGGTGTTTGCTCTGGAATGGGGTGGAAGTGAGGATTTTGCATTATGATTGCTTATAAGTAAGTAAGAACCAGTAAAAGAGGAATGGAAAAAAATCCCTCTTAAGATGTGTGAACTACATGCTGCCTTGGGAATTCTGGGATCTGAAGTCCATGCACCTTAAAATTGCCAAAGTTGAGAAGCATGGGTCTACACTACAGTTTAAGATTTTCCATTCCTGGACTTCTGGTGGTGAGGTCACAGCAGAGCGGAGCAGGAGAGCGATCTCTGCAATCCTGTATCCGAGTTTTCATGCTTGGAAGCTCTCAGAGGCATTGTGAAGCTTGGAGAGACACATGAGTTAGAAGGGGAAACCTAGCAGCACAGTGGAGGAAAGCAACCTCCCACTGCAACGAGGGGAAGCCCTTTGAACCTGGTGCGAAAGAAACCCGGCATCTGTGGCAGGTCCAAAGCTGTGACAGCCAGCTGCGATTGGGAAGTAGGAAAGTGAATCAACACAAGACATCAGAAGGAGAACAGCAGACTGGGACAGTTTTTGAAAGGTGAGAGAGCCCTGTGAAAGACTTTGACAGAGGGAGCTTCCAGAGAGAATGAATACAGCAGCTAATTGGCAGGGGATAGTGGAGCAAAAGGGAGAGGAGGAAACAACAGTTTAACAGCTGAGAGAGAGTACCGCAGAAGAAAAGATTGAGACTCTGTAAATAAAAACTCAAAATTTCTACAATTTGGATTGATTACTAGAAGAGCAGCAAAGAGACATTAGAGAGAACAATTGGAACAATATCATTCAGCCTAGACCCAAAGGTAGCTCCCATCAGGCTCAAAGCCAGATGTGTTCCCTTTGCCTTAAAGCCAAAAATAGATGAGCAACTTAACAAATTCATCGCACAAGGGGTGTTAGGGCCAATCAACCATGCCAGGTGGGAAACACCCATCGTGACTCCTGTCAAACCAGATGGGTTAGTGCGCATCTGTGGAGACCATAAGGCAACCCTAAATCATGCACTCCAACAAAGCATGTACCCAGTACCGGTAGTGCAACACCTATTGCACTCATTAGGGGGAGGAAATTTTTTTGCAAAACTTGATCTCGCACAAGGGTATCAACAGCTACCAGTTGACCCCAAGACTGCAGAGGCACAGAATATAGTCACACACAGAGGGGCATTCAAGTGCAACCAACTTCAATTTGGTGTTAGCGTTGCCCCAGGGGTCTTCCAGAGCCTCATGGAGTGCCTTCTAAACAGAATCAAAGGAGTCGTCCTGTATTTTGATGATGTATTAGTATCAGCAAAAAATGCACAACAATTAGAAAATAGACTAAAAGAAGTTTTGCGAAGATTCAGAGAAGCAGGGCTTAAAGTCAAAAGAGAAAAATGTAAACTAGCCACTGATCAGTCGAATTTTTAGGCTACCTTAGAGATGAGTAAGGGATACACCCCACTGAAAAGAAGATAAAAGCAATCAAAGATGCACCCAGACCTAAGAACAAAACTGACTTACAAGCATTCTTAGGTCTCATTAATTTCTACAATGTCTTCCTGCCCAAAAAAGCAGGGCTGGACGAGGACATTGAATGATGGGTGGCAACATGCCATGACTGCAAAAAATCAAGGCCTACCCCCCCACTGGCACCAGTCATGGAATGGGAAACTCCCAGAGGCCCATGGTCGAAACTGCATATTGACTTTGCTGGGCCAACGAAAGGGAACACCTATTTTGTAATCGTTGATGCCTACTCGAACTGGTTAGAGGTTATCCTTATGGCATCCACTACAACGGAAGCAGTCATAAAACAGTTAAACAAACTTTTTGCCACACATGGACTGTAAGATGTAGTAGTCTTGGACAATGGACCCTAGTTTACCGCTTTAGCTTTCGAGCAACACTTGTCTGCACAGGGCATCCAACATGCCCTGACAGCGCCAGCTCATTCGGCTTCTAATGGACAGGCTGAATGCATGGTTCGTTATACTAAGGAGGCCCTAGAAAAAATGGACATGGGGGACGTCCAAGATAAAATTAACAAACTATTAACAAACTATTAACCATTCAATATAGCACCCCTAGTACAACCACTAACAAAAGCCCAGAAGAACTCCTCATGGGTAGAAAATTGCATTCCTACCTTGATAGACTGCACCCCATCTATCCGTGTGACAAACCCCCTGACTCCTCCAGTAAATATCGCTCCTTTTATATTGGCGATTTAGTCTACGCTAAGAACCTTACCGGGGACCCATTATGGCTTTCAGCCACAGTTACCCAAATCACAGGGCCCGGTCATACCGACTTGCACTAGATGATGGCAGAACATGGAAGTGGCACATCGACCAGCTTCTCTCTCGAACATTGGAACGCAACATTACACTATCGCCGCAGACACCAATAAATGAGCCAAAAACAACTGAGGAGGGGGGGAAACACAAAATAATAAAAAAGGGAGAGACGAACCTCCAATAACATGACAACAATCACTACACAAACCCAAAGTAGAATCCAAAATGAAACAAGTAGAGCACTTACCCATAGACGACCTCCAGAGAAGAAGTTTGGGAGCAGGAGAGTGAGGCGAGGCCTTCCTGGAAGGAGACAACCAGGCCAGCTTGACCAGCCCAAACAAACCAGGAAGGAGCGGCAGAGCCATCTCAACCAGCCCGAGAAACTCAGGCGGGAGCGGCAAGGCTGACTCACCCTTCCAGGAGGTTCCATGGAGAAAACACGGAGAGAAAGTGATCCTGTCCGAACCATTTGAGGACCACGCTGAGACTGAGCTGCACAGGTCAACTAGGATCTACAAAAGCCCTACCTACCTGCATGACTACATTACGCACGTTGGATGAAACCAAAGGGGGAGGGGTGTTGTGTATAGAACTTGGTATACTCCAAATATCTTAAACTGATTGGCCGAATAGGCTGTTCTCAGATTGGTCAGTTAAGCGCCATTCCAATTGGCCTGCCTGACGGTGAGAACACTTGAACAACTGTCATTGGCCACAAGCCGTGAGCAAGCCGCTATAAGAAGGGCTGCCGCGGCTTGTTAAATGTTCCGTTACAAGTCACTAAACTGTTTTTAGTGTTTATTACTGTTTATTACTGTTTTAATAAAGAGCTGTTTGTTGGAACCTGGTCTTGCACACCTTATTTTCAAATGGAACAGTTTCTATTTTAAATTTGGTGCTAGTCATCTGCTGTGCCAGAATGGTTTTTTCTTCATCCTGATTGATTGTGAGTCTTGGTCTGTGCTTATTGGCTTGGAGTTTGTTGTGTTCTGCTTGATTGTTGTTTCTAATATCTTCTGTCTTTTTTATAGCTTTTTTTTTTTTTTTGTCTTGATTGGCTGGCCACATTGTGTTTCCTATATTGGAGGTTTTTAGTGTGGCTTGTCTCCGAGTAAACAGATGGCTATCATTTATTATGAAGTTAGGTTTCATCTGGGTGTCTGGTTGGGGTGTGTTTGAGCTGGAGGTATCAGGGAAAATCTGTTTGGCACTGCTGCTTCTATTGGCTGGTAGAAGCAGCTGGTGACTCTGCCTTTGGGGAGTTTTCATTGGCCGATAGAAATGGCCTCGTGGTGAGGGCAGCGTGCCAGGCAATAACTTTGAATCTACCAGTGGGGCACACATGTATCTGTGTCTGGATAAAAATTGTGAGATTCCGATGGAGGGAATGGGAGAAACGGCCTTAGCCCAAATGTGTTCTTGTTTTGCTTTCCTACCCATTCTCTGATCAATCTCTCCTGGGCAGCTTTTGGCCTAAAATCACCCAGGTCTCCCTCAGCTAAAGGAGAGGGGAGGTCTCCAAAGACTGTCCCTAACCTCTGCCATTTGAGAGGACCAAACTCATTGCTTCTCAAAGTTAAACCCACAAGTTTTTCAAAAGTTCTTCTGAATGCCTCGGATGTCCAATGAAACCCAGAAATGTCTCATGATTGAACTCAATCCAAAAAAAGAAAAAACAAAACCCTGCACCTCGTCGCCAAGTCCCTCATTTTCCGGCTCCTCTCTCATTCCAAATAATGCCAAAATAAGGGATTCTGAGGCTGGCATTGGTTAACTGGTTTATGATGGGCACTCTTTCAGGAACTCAGAAAATAGAGAGAGAGAGAGAAAAGGAGGTGTCTCTGAAGTTCTCAGACTCCCCCCAACTGTTAGCAGCAGCACCCGTGAGCTGTGGCAGGATTGCCTTGGATCATGAGCAGAGTGCCTTTGCCGTTCAACTCCGCCCCCATGAGTCAAGGTTCATACTAAAACTAGGCCTTTCCAACCAGCTCTTGCAAATATTCGGCCCTCACCAGAGCAACAGAAAGGACGGTTTAGCTTCTCCCTGGCCCTTCTTCATTCCAGCTTCCTCCTGCCCTCCTGTGCCATGGTGGCAACCCTTTCACATTCACCCCGCTTATCCGCAAATGCAATGGATCTGGGGAAAAAGAGGAATTATAAAGACCTATTAGACACATAAAGAATATTAAAAATGAGACTTACAAGAATTACAAGCAACAAAATATAAAGATAGATAGGTGGCCATACATGCAAATCCAGGTGAGATATCAGAAGGACAAAGAACAATTTGGTTTCTGCATGGAAAAGTATCAATTAGATAAAATTCTACAAGAAATGGAAAAGAAAATTACTTCCAGAATATATAATTTCTACTAGATTTTAAAATGGAAGAGGAGGTGGTCAAAGAGATGATGGTGGTATGGGTGAAAAATGTTGGCCATAATATAGACTGGAAAATTGGGAGAGAATGTGGGGATCAAATTACAAACTAATTACATCCACAGCATACAAGGAAAATCAATGCAAAATGTTCTATTGATGGCACCTTCCTCCCGCTAGATTGGCAAAAATGTTTAACTCAGACCCAAATTGTTGGAAATGTGGAAAAGAAAAAGGCACTTATTTTCATACCTAGTGGACATGCCAGGAAGTGAAAAAATATTGGAATACAATTAGACAATGGATAAAAGAAATCATGAATCAGAAAATTGAATTTAATATGGAAACTTTTTTATTAGGTATAATAGCACAAAAATAAAACAGATAGATATATTATGTTACGTATATTAACAGCTCTAAGGATTTTGTATGCACAACTCTGAAAGGAAAAAAGTGTTCCACCAGAAGGCATGTTTATTAAAAATATAATAGATTGCATAGAGACGGACAGGCTAATGATGAAAATAAAAGACAGAGATGATTCAATTTATTATAGGATGTGGGATGCCTGGGATGAGTGGTTTAGAAATAGAAAGAAAATAAAATGGCAATTAGGAAAAGAATGCGGGAATATGTAAATATGTAAATATACCATGGAGAAGATTGAGATGTAAAGATAAAACATATTGATTTATAGTAAAAGTAAAGGGCCTGTCACATAGGCCGACAGATGCAAAAAGTATGTAAAAAGGACACAGTGGACGAGAAAATGTTCCATCCAATGTTATCCGCTCTCAAAAGTACCCCAAATTTGAATAAACAGAGCGGACAATGACAGAAAGGAACGGACGGGGACAGGATGTAGCGAGGATGTTAAGTGGATGCTCCATGGAAGCCTAGCGGATGGAAGCAGATGGCACGTCTGCAGGGCTTACGGGGGAGCACAGCAAAGCGGACGCCAAGCGGAAGGAGCGGATGCAGAGCGGATGCCAAGTGGATACAGCAAATGCATCACGGAAGCCTAGCGGATGGCTAGCGGATGCCTAGCAGATGCAAAGCGTTCACTGCGCATGCGAGGAGGATGCATTGCATCAGCCCCGCATATATAAAAGGATGCAGCTCGCAAGCAGGTCACCATTCAGAGGAAAGACCTGCTGCCAGACACATCTCCAGCCAACAACCATGGGGAAGAAGAGGAAGCCTGTGCCTACTCCTGCCAGCCCTGGCAAGAAGGACAGGGCCACCATCCCACCCGCTGGCACTGACTCTGCTGGTGCTGGTGCTTCTGCTGGTGCTGCTCCTGGTGCTGGTGCTTCTGCTGGTTCTTACTCTGCTGCTGCTGCTCCGGGTGCTGGTGCTTCTGCTGATGCTTACTCTGCTGGTGCTGCTCCTGGTCCTGCTGGTGCTCCTGGTGGTGCTGGTCCTGCTGGTGCTCCTGGTGCTGCTGGTGTTGCTGGTTCTGCTGGTGCTGCTTTTGCTGCTGCTGTTGTTGCTGCTGGTGGTGGTGGTGGTGTGGTGGACCAGCCCCTAGAACCTCAAATCCCTTCTGATGAGGGCCCAGAAGGCCCTGCCAGAGGGAGGAAGAGGCATTCGCAAGATACGGAGAGGAGGCAGTACTCCATCAAAGAGGAACATAAGGATGAGGTGCTGGAATGGCTGAGGGAGAACGATAACCTATGGGGAAGGGACACAGGCTCTTTCGAGACACCAAGAGGAAGCAGGCAGCTTGGAGAGAGAAGTCAGAGAGCCTGGACTACACTTCGGAGGACCTCCTCGGGTGGTGGAGCACATGCACACCTGGTACGGGAAGCTGCACCTCAAGAAGTCTGGCCAGGCCGCGGTCCAGCTCACCGATGTGATGGCCAAGTGCAGCTTCTTGGAGGGTGAGGTCCGCCACCGAGGAGCAGCCCCTCTGTCAACCCTCTCTCTCAGGCAGCCCACAAAGAGCCAGTCCTCTTCTGGGCAAGAGTCAGCTCCTGTGTCCAGGCAGGTATCTGTGGAGCGTCCCACGATGGAGACCCCCCTGACAGCTGCACTCACCGTGGCAGAGTGCGTGGAGGACCCCCTGACACAGTGGCAGCAAGGAGAGGGCATTGACACCAGAGACCAACCCACATCCACCCCCAGGTCCACCTCCACAGAAAGCAGGTAGAGAGGCAGACCGGTGGGGCAGAGCCAAACTGTCCTGCTGGAGATCAGGGACACCATCAAAAGCAGCGTAGATCTCCTCTCTCAGCTGATACACACTGACATACCATCCTCAAACCGCAAGCCCTTCCTCACCTATGTCAACCAGACCCTCATGGACATGTCCGAATCCCAGTACCAGGTGATAAAGGAGAGGATCACAGGTCTTTTGCACAACCCTCCAGGCCCAGCAGAACCTGCTCCTACCCACTCCAGGTCTGCTCCTCCACCCCAGGTGATGTCACAGCCCTTCCAAGGCTTTCCACAGGCACTCACCTACCAAGGCTACAGCTACCAGGAGTTCCAGCAGCACAGGCAGCTCTTCCCAGTCCAGGAACAGGTACATCAAACGCCACCGATGCCACCGATGCCACAGATGCCACCCACGCCACAGATGCCACCCATGCCACAGATGCCACCCATGCCTCACCTCACTCAGCTGCAGACCAGACAGGCCCACTACATTCCTCCTTCCTCCACCCCACAGCCAAGCCTGGCCTCAGAACATCTGTCATCGGTCTTGGGACTGACACCCCATGTCATGGAGGAAGGGGCTCTCAACATACGGAACTGATCCAGCTCTCTGAGAGCTTCCTTCACACACCATCCCCTGTTGTCCTCTCAGGGCCAGGCACTCCAATGGCATCTCAGACCAGCACTCCAGCAGCAGCCACCTCCACAGCACCTGGACCCTTCACCCCTGAGATGATGGGCACGCCTTGGAGTGACTGAGAAGAGTGCCAGAGACTGGGTTGCTACCTGTTGACTTTATCTTTGCTTGGGACACTTTACTTGGGTCATTTTGCTTTTACAGTTTGTTATCAATAAAGTTTATCTTTACTTCACCCACTTGGTTCAGTTCTTTTAGTCAATAAAGTCTTGGTGGAAACTTTTAGAAATGGTTTAAGCCTTTGCAGGCTTGTGGGATGGGTAAGAATAGCAGTGGGATGGGCAGGGATACCTTTGGGATGGGTAATAGCTGTGGAATGGGTAATAGCTGTGGGATGGGTAATAGCTGTGGGATGGGTTAGGATACCTGTGGGATGGGTAATAGCTGTGGGATAGATAAACCTCCAGTGCAAGCATAATGGGACTGTATCGTCCACCCTCCCAGGTGCCACACCTTTGGCCCTTCATTATCAATAACAATTTAATCATTCATCAACACATTTCAACATAAACACAACTCTTTATTAAATGCCCTGTTCATTGTAGGGCCACTCAACATACATGGCACAATCTCATCAATGTGATGAGACAGGCTGAAGGAAGCATGCATTAAGCATCAACCATCCTGTCTTGCCACTCCACAGATCCAGCTGGGGAGTTGCACCAGTGTTTCAGGAGGTTGTGCTGCTTCTTCCCTTCACGTGGAGCTATGTTGGGGCCTGGCACATCCACAGTATCTATCAGGTTTCGCCCTTGCCTCCATTCACCAGGCTCCATGTCCCCATTGCCTTGTTGGAGGTCCATGAGCCTGTTCTGCAAGACTGGGTAGCAGGAGCGCATGAGATTGTGCAGGATGCAGCAAGCTTCCACGATCCTCCTCATGGTCTCTGGGTGATGCTACATGGTGGTTAGAAGCACCTGGAACCTGTTGGCCAGGATGCCAAAGGCGTTCTCCACCTCCCACCTTGCCCTGGACAGCCTGTAGTTGAAGATCCTCTCTTCACGGGTGAGGCATCTGGAAGTGTAGGGCTTCATGAGGTAGGTTCTGAGGGAGAAGGCGTCATCCCTCATGATGAAGTGGGGCACATCTTGTGTGTCGTTGGGCAGGGGGTCTGGATCTGGGAAGACCCTGATGAGGTTGCGTTCCAGCCCCTCCTTGAGGTGACTGGCATTGTATACCTGGCCATCTGAAGATGAGCTGTTGCCTGAAGCATCGATGTACATGAACTTGTAGTCAGCATCGACCATGGCGAAGAGGACGATGCTGAAGAAGCCCTTGTAGTTGTGATAAGTGGACCCCGACTTGGCTGGAGCTTTGCAGGCCATGTGCTTCCCCTCTATGGCTCCAATGGTGTGGGAGAAGTTCCACTTCTGATACCACTGCTCTGCAACTTTCTTCCAGCCTTCTTCAGTGGAGGGGCACTGGAGGAGCTCCTACAGGTATTCTTCGATGATGGCCTGTACCACTTCTCTGACCACAATGCTGATGGTGTTGTGTGGCACCCTCCAGCTGTACTGCATGCTCCCGTACGTGGTCCCTGAGGCCAGGTGGCTCAGAATCAGTGCCACCTTGAGCCCAGGGTCCAGGCTGGGCCGGAAGTTGTTGCTTGCCTTGGTCAACCTGGGTCTCAGCTGCTCCACAACTTTGTCAAACATGGCTGGTGGCATTCTCATGAAATTCTGGAATGCATGAGTGTCTTCGTTCCTCAGCTCCACCACCAGCTTGTTATACAGTCCGTACTCACCTCTTCTCATGATCCATCTTCAGACCCAGACACTTCTTGGACGCCTTCTTTCCTTCATGTAGAACAGGTGAACGAGCCTGTTCAGGGCTTCGCACTGTTGTAGAATGATGGCAGCTACCAAAAGGAGTGTGCAACGATCCATGGTGGAGATGACTGGATGCTGTGGAAGAGCAAGAGCAAGATGAAGGCTGAAGAGGTATTCACAGCAGGGCTGCTGGACTGAAAGTGAAATCCAGGTGAGTTCCTCCCCCTTTTTATAGGAAATATAGGTTTTCCACTAGGTGTCCTTTTGCAACCTGTAGACATACTGCAGACATCCTAAATATCCGAGATATGTCCCCTATACGAATGTTTTTTCCGTTTTAATGCTTTCTATGTGAGCTGCATCCGCTTTCATCCTTTCTACGTATGTGCTACTAACACTGCGTGTCCATTCCGCGTCCGTTTCGCTTCCTCCCTGTGTCCGTTTTCCGCTGCAGTGGATGTGAGTTGCGCAGATGCACAGTGGATGCCTAGCGGATATATCGGATGCATAACCGATGACGACGGATGTACAACAGATGTTCCCCATATGTGTAGCGGATGTAGAATGGACGCATTGGATACTTTATCCACTCAAAAAGTTTTGTGCAGCTCAAAACTTTTTGAACGAATGAAATCACAGTAGACAGATGCTGGACGGATAGAGAGTATGAAAAACAGACGCAGTGAGTTCAGAACTGATGCATCGCGTTAACCAACGGATGGCAAGTGTTTCTCTCCATTTTACATCCTCTTTCCATCCATTGGTGCTGTGTGACATGGGCTTAAGATGCAATGGTAAAGGAATAAGTAAATACATATACTGAAAAATGTGAGTGTAGAAGCGCAGGAAAAAGGATACTCAAGACCAGCATAATTTCAGCTCTTTATTTAAAGGTACAGATCTGTGCTGGACCTGCGAGCTGCGGCAGCTCTTCTTATAGAGCTTGCTGGTGGCTCTTACCCAATGACAGCCTTCTGAATCTCCCGTGATCAGTATGGCCAATCGCAGTTGATTCTTTACTGACCAATCATTGTTGTTCTTCCGTCCAATCACAGTGCAGTCCGTCTTGACCAATCAGGTGAGGGTATTCCAAGAATGCTAATATGGAACAATGAGGAAATGCAAAAGATGTCTTGATGTTGATAACAACATATAAAGTTTTGTTTTATGTTTTTAAAATTTGGAAACTTAATACAATTTATTTTAAAAAAAGATTTTTCCATTCATGTTTTATTTAGAGTTTGGTGTAATTAAATAAATTAGTTGTGTTTTCCTTAACAAATAGTGATTAAAGCCATATGAACCATTACTGGACTTTTTGTGGGAAACTGAAATTAAAGTTGATCTGGGCTTTGATGATTGGATATGGGATTATAATGTAGACAGATGTTGATCTTAGAGTAAGAGTTTATAGAAATAATGTAGACAGATGTTGATCTTAGAGTAAGAGTTTAATATATACCAAAGAAAGTTGGAAGTAATTCTTTTTCAGTTTTCCTTCTTTTCCTCTTTCTTACACTTTTACTCTTTTTCTTTCCTGAGCTTTTTCTTTTTTCAAATCTGTTTTTTATTTGTTTATCCCTTTGCTTTGAATTTTTTTTATGTATGAAGGATCAAATACTCAGCCATTATAATTCTACATTCCTTATTTACAGAAATTATATCAAAATTTAGAATGAAATCCACTGGGAGCCATCTCCCATAAGGCAGGCTCTGAGTCCCTCTAACCAAAAAGTATTTATCAATAGAATAGAATATTTGTAGCTCAGGATTGAATTGTGGGGTCCTTGGTGCTTTCTGAGCTTGGTGGTTTTAATTACCAAACCAGATGTTTCATTACCAAACTGGTAAGATAACAACCTCAGTACCAGACGGGAGTGGAGTTTGCTCTAATTTACATATACTAGTTGCTTATCCTGTCAGGGTTGATCAGTTACTTCACAAACAGTGTTTTATTTGGTTCCAGGTCTCTACAGCCTCAGACAGAGAAGGGCTATTGTGCATTCTTCCCTCAAATATTCTTTAAAATACAGTTTCCCAACATTCCTTTAGGAACCTCCAACATGCAAACTGGCTACTCATCCTAAAATGAAGTTTCAAAATTTGGTGTTTTCTGGGAAGATGCCTAGCTAAAAATCAGTCTATATTTAGTGTACATCTGACTTTGGATTCCAACTTTAGGTGACATTTATGGCTGCTTATTTTGTTTCTACTACTAGTAAAGAAATGAATGAGAAATAATCATTTTTATAATTATTCCCGAAGTAGTGTGTGTAAAAGGCAGCACTGATCACTGAACATAACAGAATAAGAACAGGCACTAAGCACCAGAACCATAGAAGCAGGAGAGTAATCTACGGGAAGGAAAGGAAAGTCAAACCGGTCGAACCCAGTTGCTCTCCATCCCACCACGAATTTCCTTGTGTGGAAACCATAGAGAATCCCAATGTAAAGGGCCTGTCACATTGGCTGACGGATGCAAAACATTTTTAAAAAGGACATAGCACACGAGAAAATGTTCCATCCGTTGTTATCCGCTCTCAAAAGTGCCCCGAATTTGCATAACCAGAGCGGACAACAACGGAAAGGAACGGACGGGGGGAGGATGTAGAGGGGATGGAAAGCGGATGCTCCACGGAAGCCTAGCGGATGAAAGCGGATGGGACTGGACGGCACATCTGCAGGGCTTCTGGGGGAGCACAGCGAAGCAGACGCACAGTGGAAAGAGCGGATGCAGAGCGGATGCAGAGTGGATGAAGCAGATGCAGAGCAGAAGCCTAGCGGAAGCCTAGCGGATGCACAGCGTTCACTGCACATGCGGGGAGGATGCATTGCGTCAGCCCCGTGGATATAAAGAGAAGCAGCTCGCAAGCAGGTCACCATTCAGAGGAAAGACCTGCTGCCAGACACAGCTCCAGCCAGCCAGCCAGCCAGCAAGCCAGCCAGCCAACAACCCAACAACCATGGGGAAGAAGAGAAAGCCTCTGCAATCTGCTGCCAGCCCAAGCAAGAGGGACAGGGCCACCATCCCACCCCCTGGCCCTCACTCTGCTTCTGCTGGGGCTTCTGCTGCTGGGGCTGACTCTTCTGGTGCTGGAGCTTCTGCTGGCGCTGCTCCTGGTGCTGGTGCTTCTGCTGGGGCTGACTCTTCTGGTGCTGGAGCTTCTGCTGGTGCTGCTCCTGGTGCTGGGGCTTCTGCTGGGGCTTACTCTTCTGGCGCTGCTCCTGGTCCTGCTGGTCCTGCTGGTCCTGCTGGTGCTCCTGGTGCTCCTGGTCCTGCTGGTGCTCCTGGTGCTCCTGGTGCTCCTGGTGCTCCTGGTGCTCCTGGTCCTGCTGGTCCTGCTGGTGTTGCTGGCGCTGCTGGTGCTTACTTTGCTGCTGCTGATCCTGGTCCTGCTGGTCCTGCTGGCGCTGCTGGTGCTTACTCTGCTGCTGGTGCTCCTGGTCCTGCTGGTGCTGCTGCTGCTGCTGGTGGTGGTGGTGGTCCTGCTGGTCCTGGTTTTGCTGCTACTGTTGTTGTTGCTGCTGGTGGTGATGGTGGTGTCATCAGCCCCTACAACCTCGAAGCCCCTCTGATGAGGGAGCTCTGTTGGGACCTTGTACATCCACAGTATCTATCAGGTTTCTCCCTTGCCTCCATTCACCAGGCTCCATGTCCCCATTGCCTTGTTGGAGGTCCACAAGCCTGTTCTGCAAGACTGGGTAGCAGGAGCGCATGAGATTGTGCAGGATGCAGCAAGTTTCCACGATCCTCCTCACGGTCTCTGGTGGTGAGAAGTACCTGGAACCTGTTGGCCAGGATGCCAAAGGCGTTCTCCACCACCCGTCTTGCCCTGGACAGCCTGTAGTTGAAGATCCTCTCTTCACGGGTGAGGTATCTGGAGGTGTAGGGCTTCATGAGGTAGATTCTGAGGGAGAAGGCATCATCGCCCATGATGAAGTAGGGCACTTCTTGTGTGTCGTTGGGCAGGGGGTCTGGATCTGGGAAGCCCATGATGAGGTTGTGTTCCAGCCCCTCCTTGAGGTGACTGGCATTGTATACCTGGGCATCTGAAGATGACCCGTTGCCTGAAGCATCGATGTACATGAACTTGTAGTCAGCATCGACCATGGCGAAGAGGACGATGCTGAAGAAGCCCTTGTAGTTGAAATAAGTGGACCCTGACTTGGCTGGCACTTTGCAGGCCACGTGCTTCCCATCTCTGGCTCCAATGGTGCGGGGGAAGTTCCACTTCTGATACGACTGCTCTGCAACTTTCTTCCAGCCTTCTTCAGTGGAGGGGCACTGGAGGAGCTCCTCCAGGTATTCTTCGATGATGGCCTGTACCACTTTTCTGACCACAATGCTGATGTTGTTGTGTGGCACCCTCCAGCCGTTCTGCATTCTCCTGTAGGAGGTCCCTGAGGCCAGGTGGCTCAGAGTCAGTGCCACCTTGAGCCCAGGGTCCAGGCTGGGCCGGAAGTTGGTGCTCTGCTTGGTCAACCTGGGTCTCAGCTGCTCTACAACTTTGTCAAATATGGCTGGAGGCATCCTCATGAAGTTCTGGAATGCACGAGGGTCTTCGTTCCTCAGCTCTGCCATCAGCTTGTTATCCAGTCCATACTCGGCTCTTCTCGTGATCCATCTTCGGACCCAGACACTTCTTGGCCGCCTCCTTTTCTTCGCGTAGAACAGGTGAAAGAGCCTGTAGAGGGCTTCGCACTGTTGTAGAACGATGGTGGCTACCAAAAGGAGTGTGTTACGATCCATGGTGGACATCAATAGATGCTGTGGAAGAGGAAGAGGCAGATGAAGGCTTCAGAGGTCTGCACAGCTGGGCTGCTGGGCTGAAAGTGAGATCCAGGTGAGTTGCTCCCCCTTTTTATAGGCAATATAGGTTTTCCACTATGTGTCCCTTTGCATCCTCTAGGCATCCTCTAGACATCCTTCATATCCGAGATAGGTCCCCTCTGCGAACGTTTTTTCCATTTTAATGCTTTGTATGCGAGCTGCATCCACTTTCATCCTTTCTATGTCTGTGCTACTAATGGTTTGTGTCTGTTCCGCATCCATTTCGCTTCCTCCCTGTGTCCGTTTTCCGCTGGAGCGGATTTGAGTTGCGCGGATGCGCATCGGATGCCTAGCGGATATAGCAGACGCGTAATGGATGACAACGGATGTAATAACAGATGTTCCCCGTATGCGTTGGGGATGCAGAACGGACGTGTTGGATACATGTTCCGCTCAAAAAGCTTTGTGCAGCTCAAAACTTTTTGAGTGGATGAAATGTCAATAGATGGATGCTGGACAGATAGAGAGGGAGGAAAAATGGAGGCAGTGAGTACAGAACGGAAGCATCGCGTTAACCAACGGATGGCAAGTGTTTCTCTCCGTTTTACATCCTCTTTCCATCCGTTGGTGCTGTGTGACATGGGCTTAAGTGGAAGTTACAGTTTTCTGAAGAGAAGCCTTCTTTCTGATACTAAAGTGGAGTGCAGCTCTCGTGTAGAAACAGTGGAGAGAAAAACCAGTTTCCCCTCCCCCTCCGAATACAGTCTACCAGGCATTTGCATGAAGGGGCCCACCATGAGCAACGGGAAATGGAAGAAGAGGGGGAGTCCTCTTTCAACTGCACAGTCCGTATGCAACCCTACCAAACAACTTAAAATGGATTTTTCAAATGATATTCAGTCAACGATTGTAAGTAATAAATTATCATCCTCACTTATTAGCCTTTCTAACAGATACGATCCACTGGAATGGGACTTACAAGCTGAGGTAGAGAGCTCACAGCCTCCGGACGTTTCTGCTTCTTTATCAGGGAAGTCTTCCCTTTTTTCAGACTTCAGCTGTTGGTGTTGCTGCTGAGGGTTTGTTGCAACAAGAGTATGGGGAATTACAAAATAAAAACTTTTTTGATTTTATATCCAGGCAATGCATGCTGGTGGCACAGACAGTGCTGACAACTTTTGAGCTTTTAAAAGAGGTCAACAATAAAGTGGACTCATTAAAAGAGTCAACTGTTAAGTTTGCTGATCCAAAGATGGATGCTAACTTGGGTTTCACTAAAAGTACCAAATACTTGTCATGTGATCTATTCCCTCACCTAGAGGTGCATGCTAAGCAAGGTTCTCTCTCCCAAGAAGTCGTGGAAGTGGGGATTCAGAAATGCGCTTATTCTTTCCCTTAGCCAGCTTTTTTGCTGTGAAAGGCAACTGATAGATTTGCAAAAGGTGGAATGGCTTCCCACCAGAGTGGCTTTTAAACGTATTTTGTTGACTTTTAAACAACCTACTATAGCCAGTATTCTGTTTAAAATGAATTCCTTCCTCAGTGAATTTGGAATTTTTCCTACTCGCGTGTTTACTAGGAGGGTATTAGTCCTTTAATAACTCATATTGGCAAGAAGAGCACTGCTTTCCGCAAGCCTAATTGCAATTATTTTAAAGCTGTTAATTCTAAGGATGTTATCTCTCCCGCACCCTTGAGAAGTGGCAACTTGAAAAATCAACCTCCTATCCGGCAGCGTACTGAGATACTGGAGTCAAGCCTGATTAATTCTTTTTGTACTTTGCCAGAGCTAGAGTAAACAGGCATCATTAAAAGATTAGACAACCTGAAGGATCTTTTAGAAGTCACGCTTAAAGCTGCAAAACCTCCCATAGAATTTACTATCCTGGTTGCAGATGTTATTAATGCCCTTTCTGAGAATTCTCATGAATTCCTCTTCATATAGATGCTGCAAGTAATAACTCTATAAAAGAAGTGTACAGTCGAGAAGAAAGGAGTGGTTGCTCAATTACTGTGGAACAACAAATAGAACAACAAATAGAAGATGACCTTGGAGTAGGAGTTGAACTGCGTCATAAGGAGGTCCCCACCTGCTTGTTGCTACTCCCTATGGTCTCAAACACTATCCCACTGGGCCAACCTACAATGATACCTTTACAACAGGTTGTTAGCCCTCAGAAGCATTTGGAGTCTGTTTACCAATTTGACAGTAGTGAAGGCAAACACCTAACAAACCAGTGCATCTTTTTTGATTCTGAGGGAATCTTGGATAATATTACTCCTGTGGAATGACAGGAAAATGTTAGTATGCCTCCCAATGCTCACATTAATTCCCTCTCTATCATGACAAATGACAAGCAAGTAGATTATTTTCACCTATTGTCCTGGAATATTGCTGGCTGGAAAGCTAGAGCCATAGATGGTGACTTGGAGTATTTCCTGATAAACTTTGATCTTATAGCCCTTCAGGAGACTTGGCTGACCACGGATGAAGAACAGATCCATCTGCCTGGCTTTTGATTCATGGTCTATTCTGCAGTTAAAACTAAGACTAAAGGAAGTGTTCCATCCAGAAATAAGTTGAGCGAGAACAGGTTCCAACAACAAACTCTTTATTTAATTCAGTAAAGCAATGGTAAAGGAACAAGAGCCCAAGCCGCAGCAGCCCTTTATATAGCGGCTTGCTCGTGGCTTGTGGCCAATGACACAACTTTAAGTGTTCCCGCCGTCCAGTGAGCCAATCGGATTGGTTCTCTAATGGCCAATCCGAGAATGGCCTTTTTGGCCAATCAGTATAAGGAATTTGGAGTCTACCTACATAACACCCCTCCCCCCTCGGTTCAGTCCAACGTGTGTGACATAGTCACGCAGGTAGCTGGGGTTTTTTCAAGTCCCGGTTGACCTGCGCAGCTCAGTCTCGGCGTGGTCTTCGAGCGGTTCGGATGAGATCGCTGTCTCTCTGTTCCTTCTCCATGGAACCTCCTGGAAGGATGAGTCAGCCTTGCTGCTCCCGCCTGAGCCAGTTGAGATGGCTCCGCCGCTCCCTCCTGGTTTCTCCGGGTTAGTTGAGCTGGCCTGGCTGTCTCCTTCCAGGAAGGCCTCACTTCATTCTCCTGCTCCCGGACTTCTCATTTGGGGTTCATCTAACCATGAGTGCTCTTTTTGATTTGTTTGATAGTCTTTGTGTAGTGTTTGTTGTCTTGTTATGGGAGGTTCATCTCTCCCTTTTTTCTTATTTTGCATTCCCCCCCCCCCATGGTTGTTTTTTGGTCAGTATTTATTTTTGGCGCTGGTGTGTTTTTGCGTTCGAGGGTGCAAGAACGAAGCTGGTCGATGTGCTGCTTCCATTCTCTCCTGTCATCTAGGAGTAGTCGGTAAGACCAGGGGCCTGTGATCTGGGTGATCGTGGCTGAAAGCCATAAAGGGTCCCCGGTGAGGTTTTTCGCATAGACCAGGTTGCCTGTTTCAAATGCATAGTATTTGCTGGAGGAGTTGAGGCGTTTAACCCAGGTGTAAGTGGGTTGCAGTCTGTCGAGGTAGGAACGCAATTTCCTACCCATTAGGAGTTCTGCTGGGCTTTTGTTGGTTGTGCTGCTAGGGGTAATATGCTGTAGGATTAGTAATCAGTTTAGTTTTTCTTGCATGTCCCCCTTGTCCATTCTATCCAGGCCCTCCTTAGTGTACTGAACCATGCGTTCAGCCCTGCCGTTTGCAGCCGGATGGGCCAGTGCCATTAAAGCATGTCGGATGCCTTGGACAGCTAAATACTGCTCAAATGCTAATGTGGTAAACTGGGGCCCATTGTCCAACACCAGTACATTGGGCAGTCCATGTGTGGCGAAAAGTTTGTCTAGCTATTTCATAACTGCCTCGGTGGTTGTGGAAGCCATGAGGATGACTTCTAACCAGTTTGAGTAGGCATCCACAACTATTAAAAAAATGTTGCCTTTTGTCGGCCCAGCAAAGTCAATATGTAGTCTAGGCCATTTACCCTGGGGAGTTTACAATTCACTAACTGGTGCCTGTGGGAGGGGCAGGCCTCGATTTTTGATAGTCATGGTATGTTGCCACCCAACATGGCAACATTCAATGTCCTTGTCCAGCCCTGGCCACCAGACGTAATTCCTGGCCAGGGCTTTCATTTTGACTATGCCCAGGTGCCCTTTGTGCAACATGCACAAAATATCTTCCTGGAGTTTGTTTGGTATCACCACCCTGTCACCCCACCAAATACAGCCTGTCGGGTGCAAAATGGCTTAAAAGTCTCAGTTTTATTCTTTTCCGGCCAGCCCTTACCTACCCAATTCAGGATGTGAGCTATCAAAGGGTCTTTGCAGTGGCTCTCACGACGTCCGCTGCGGTTAGCGGCAGGTTCGGGCAGGTCTCAAGTTGAAGTGTGGAGACAGTGGGAGCTGGGTCCTCCTCTGTGATGGGCAACAGGAAACAGCTCAGGGCATTGGCATGGGTGATGGTCTTTCCTGGGTGGTGAATCAGCATGTAGGTGTAGGCAGTGAGAAATTCAGACCTCGTCATTCTAGGTGACAGAATGTTCGGGGTTGGCTTGTTTCCTGCTAGAATTCCTAACAGGGGTTTGTGATCAGTGATGATCAAAAAAGTTCTGCTTTAAAGGTACTCATGGAATCTTTTGACTCCAGCGATGATTGCGAGGGCTTCTCGGTTGAGTTGGCTGTAATTGCGTTCTGACTTGGAAAGCATTTTTGAATAAAAAGCGACCGGTGCCTCTCTGCTGTCTGGTAGCTTGTGGCTCAGAATGCGCCGATTCCAAAAGGCGATACATCATAGGTGACCATCAAAGGCAGGGTATTGCTATACTGGATTAAAATGGTGTTAAACGTTAATAGGTCTTTGATACCTTGAAATGCTGCTTGTTCCCGATGGCCCCATTTCCAGGTAGTTTTTTTGTCTAACAACTGATGAAAAGTTTCTGCTATGGTTGCCTTATGGGGCAGGAATACATTGTAGAAATTTATGAGACCTAGGAATGCTTGAAGGTCAGTTTTGTTCCTAGGTCTAGGTGCGTCTTTGATTGCCTTTATCTTTTTTTCATTGGGGTGTATTCCTTGTTCATCTATTAGGTAGCCCAGAAACTCAACCTGGTTGGTGGCTAGATTACATTTCTCTCACTTTACCTTAAGGCCTGTGTCTCTAAATCTTCTTAAAACTTCTCTTAATATGATCTCTAGTTGGTTGGCGTTTTTTGCTGACACCAGAACGTTGTCAAAATAAGGGACGACTCCCTTGATTCCATTTAACAGATGCTCCATGAGGCTTTGGAACACGCCTGGGGCAACGCTAACACCGAACTGGAGACAGTTACATTTGAATGCCCTACTATGTGTCACAATAGTCTGCGCCTCTGCGGTAGTGGGGTCAACGGGTAGCTGTTGGTACGCCTGTGCGAGATCAAGCTTTGCAAAAAATTTCCTCCACCTAGGGAGTGCAATAAGTGTTGCACTACCGGTACTGGGTATGCGCTTTGTTGGAGCGCATGGTTTAAGGTTGCCTTATAGTCTTCGCAGATGTGCACTGACCCATCTGGTTTTACAGGAGTCACGATGGGTGTTTCCCACCTGGCATGGTCGATTGGCTCTAACACCCCTTGTGCTATTAATTTGTTTAATTGTTGGTCAATTTTTGGTTTAAAGGCAAATGGGATGCGTCTGGCTTTTAACTAGATGGGGGCTATTTTTGGGTCTTAGCTAAATGAAATTGGGGTCCCCTTGTACTTGCCTAGGATCCCGTCGAAAACATCTTGGAATTCTTGTAGCAGGCTCTCCTCCCAGTTGGCTGCAGCAATGCGGTTTATCCTGGTCATCCCGATTCCCAGGGGCGCAAACCATTCGATCCCTAGGGCGATCATGATTGACAATGGTCAGAGGCAAGATTTTGGCATGATTTTTTAAATTCGATGAGGAAATGTCCAAGGCCCACTACCGGGATTCGCTTTCCCTGGTAGTCCTTTAAAATTAGTCTTTGTTTTTGTAGTTCTTTTTGTTTGATGTCCGGTATCAGGCGCCAGATGGTATTCCAGGATACCATAGATAGAAAAGACCTGGAGTTGACTTCCATCTCACAGGGCTTCCCTTTGATGTTCACCTCTACCTGGACCTTTTTCCCGTTTTCTGCCCTGGCATTTCTGATGGTTACCATCTGGTGCGTGTCCTCTCTGTCACTGGTTCTTTTGCTTCAGTTCCATCTGCTTCCAGCTTGTCTCTCTACATGTCTGGGGTGCGTGGGTGCTGCTGCATCTTTTAAGCCCCTGTCACACTGCACCAACGGATGCAAAGAGGATGTAAAATGGACAAAAAAGCTTGCCATCCGTTGGTTAACGCGATGTATCCGTTCTGTACTCACTGCCTCCGTTTTGCTTCCCCTCTATCCGTCTAGCATCCGTTTATTGACGTTTCATCCGCTCAGAAAGTTTTGAGCTGCTCAAAACTTTTGAGCGGAAAATGTATCGAATTTGTCCGTTCTTCATCCGCTAGGCATCCGCTAGGCATCCGTTCTGCATCTGTTACGCATCCGCTATATCCGCTAGGTATCCGCTATGCATCCGCTATGCATCCGCTATGCATCCGCGCAACTTGATCCGCTCCAGCGGTAAACGGACGCAGGGAGGAAGCGGAACGGACGCAGAATGGATGCAGAATGGATGCAGAATGGATGCAGAATGGAAACAAAGCATTTAAAACGGAAAAAACATTCGCAGAGGGGACCTATCTCGGATATTAAGGATGTCTAGAGGATCCCTAGAGGATACCTAGAGGATGCAAAGGGACACCTAGGGGAAAACCTATATTGCCTATAAAAAGGGGGAGCAACTCACCTGCATCTCACTTTCAGACCAGCAGCCCAGCTGTGCAGATCTCTGCAGCCTTCATCTGACTCTTGCTCTTCCACAGCATCCAGTCATGTCCACCGTGGATCGTAACACAGACCTTTTGGCAGCCACCATCGTTCTGCAACAGTGCGAAGCCATCTACAGGCTCTGTGAAGGAAGAAAAAGAGGCGGCCAAGAAGCGTCTGGGTACGAAGATGGATCGGGAGAAGAACAGAGTACGGACTGTACAACAAGCTGATGGTGGAGCTCAGGAACGAAGACACTTGTGCATTCCAGAACTTCATGAGGATGCCTCCAGCCATGTTTGACGAAGTTGTGCAGCAGCTGACACCCAGGTTGACCAAGGCAAACACCAACTTCCGGCCCAGCCTGGAATCTAGGCTCAAGGTGGCACTCACTCTGTGCCACCTGGCCTCAGGGACCATGTACAGGAGCATGCAGTATGGATGGAGGGTGCCACACAACACCATCAGCATTTTGGTCAGAGAAGTGGTACAGGCCATCATCGAAGAATACATGGAGGAGCTCCTCCAGTGCCCCACCACTGAAGAAGGTTGGAAGAAAGTTGCAGAGCAGTGGTATCAGAGGTGGAACTTCCCACACACAGTTGGAGCCATAGATGGCAAGCACGTGGCCTGCAAAGTGCCAGCCAAGTCGGGATCCACTTATTTCAATTACAAGGGCTTCTTCAGCATTGTCCTCTTTGCCATGGTCGATGCTGACTACAAGTTCATGTACATCTATGCTTCAGGCAATGGCTCATGTTCAGATGCCCAGGTATACAATGCCAGTGACCTCAAGGAGGGGCTGGAACGCAACCTCATTGTGGGCTTCCCAGATCCAGACCCCCTGCCCAACGACACGCAAGATGTGCCCTACTTCATCGTGGGGGATGACGCCTTTTCCCTCAGAACCTACCCAGTCTTGCAGAACAGGCTCGTGGACCTCCAACAAGGCAATGGGGACATGGAGCCTGGGGAATGGAGGCAAGGGCAAAACCTGATAGACATTGAGGATGTGCAAAGCCCCAAAAGAGCCTCAGGTGAAGGGAAGAAGCAGCGCAATTTCCTGAAACACTGGTGCAACTCCCCAGCTGGACTAGTGGAGTGGCAAGACAGGATGATAGATGATTAATGGATGCTTCATTCAGCCTGTCTCATCACACTGATGAGATTGGGCCATGTATGTTGGGTGGCCCTACAATGATCAGGGCATTTAATGAAGAGTTGTGTTTGTGTTGACATGTGTGGATGATTATTACATTATTATTGATAATAAAGGGCCATAGGTGTGGCACCTGGGAGGGTGGAACATACAGTCCCACTATGCTTGCACTGGAGGTTTATCTATCCCACAGCTATTACCCATCCCAAAGATATCCCTGCTCATTCCACAGGTATCCCTGCCCACCCCACTGCTATCTTAACCCATCCCACAAGCATGCAAAGGCTTAAACCATTTCTAAACATTTCCACCAAGACTTTATTAAAAAAAAAAGAAATGAAGCAAGTGTATGAATGAAAGATAGATTTTATTGAACAACAAGCTGTTAAAGAAAAATGACCCAAGTCAAATGTCCAAATAAAGTCCACAGGTAGCCAGCCAGCCAGTCTCTGGCACTCCTCTTGGTCACTCGGAGGTGTGCCCAGTTTCAGAGGTGAAGGGTCCAGGTGCTGTGGAGGTGGGTGCTGCTGGAGTGCTGGTCTGAGCCATCATTGGGATGCCTGGCCCCGAGAGGACAACAGGTGACGGTGTGTTGAGAAAGCTCTCAGACAGCTGGCTCAGACCCGTGATGTTGAGAGCTCCTTCCTGCATGCCATGGGGTGTCAGCCCCAGTTCCAAGGACAGATGTACTGAGGCCAGACTTGGCTGTGGGGTGGAGGAAGGAGCAGTGTAGTGGGGCTGTCTGGTCTGCAGGTGGGTGAGGACTGGCGTTGGTGGCGTCGGTGGCATCAGTGTCATTGGTGGCATCGGTGGCATCAGTGGAACCAGTGGCAACGGTGTCGTCCGATGACTCTGTGCCTGGACTGGGAAGGGCTGCTGCCTGTGCTGCTGGACCTCCTGGTAGCCGTAGCCCTGGTAGGTGAGGGGCTGTGGAAAGCCTTGGAATGGGAGGGACATCACCTGGGGTGGAGGAGCAGACCTGGACTGGGTGGGAGAAGGTTCCTCTGGATCTGGAGAGTTGTGAAGCAGCTCAGTGATCTGGTCCTTCACCACCTGGTACTGGGGTTCCGTCCCTGAGGGTCTGGTTGACATAGGTGAGGAAGGGCTTGTAGTTGGAGGATGAGGAGTCGGTGTGGACCAGCTGAGAGAGGAGGTCTATGCTGCTCCGGATGGTGTCCCTGATCTCCAGCAGGACAGTGTGGCTCTGCCCCTTCTGCTGTCTGGCTCTCTGCCTTTCTGTGGAGGTGGAGCTGGGAGTGGATGCGGGTACGGCTATAGTGGACGCGACGTCTCCTTTCTCCCACCACACCAGGGAGTTCTCCCCGCACTCCACCATGGTTACAACACCTGTCCGCGGGTTCTCCGCTGTGGCACACTCCACAGAAACCTGCCTGGAGACAGGAACTGACTCTTGGCCGGAAGAGGACTGGGTCTCAGCAGGCTGCCGGAGAGAGAGGGTCATGAGAGGGGCTGCTCCTCGGTGGCGGATCTCACCCTCCAGGAAGCTGCACCTGACCATAACGTAGGTCTCTCTGTCCGTCAGCTTAACCGTGGCCTGGCCAGATTTCTTCAGGTGCAGCTTCCCATACTAGGTGTGCATGTGCTTCCACCAGCCGAGGAGCACCTCCGAAGTATAGCCCATACTCACCGCCTTCTCTCTCCAAGCAGCATGCTTCTGCTTGGTGTCCCTTTACAGCCGGTGTCCCTTCCACCACAGATAGTCATTCTCTCTCAGCCACTCCAGCATCTCATCCTCGTGTTCCTCCTCAATGGAGTATTGCCTCCTCTCCTGTCCCCGCATACGCCTCTTCCTCCCTTTGCCAGGACCAGATGGCCCCTCATCAGAAGGGCTCCCAGGTAGTAGGGGCTGCTCCTCCACACCACCAGCAGCAGCAGCAGCAGCAAGATTATCATCATCATCATCATCATCATCATCATCATCATCATCACCAGCAGGATCATAATCATCATCATCATCAGCAGCAGCAGCAGCAGAATCACCATCATCATCATCAGCAGCAGCAGTAGCAGCACCAGCACCAGCAGGATCAGCAGCAGCAGCACCCGCAGCAGCAGCAGCACCAGCAGGACCAGGATCAGCAGCAGCAGAGTAAGCACCAGCAGCGCCAGCAAGACCAGGAGCACGAGCAGGACCAGGAGCACGAGCAAGACCAGCAGGATGAGCAGGACGAGCAAGTCCAGGAGCATGAGCAGGATGAGCAGGACTAGGAGCAGCTTCAGCAGAGTAAGCACCAGCAGAAGCACCACCGCCAGAAGCAGCTTCAGCAGAGTAAGCACGAGCAGAAGCACTACCGCCAGGAGCAGCTTCAGCAGAAGCTCCAGCACCAGAAGAGCGAGCCCGAGCAGCAGAAGCCCCAGCAGAAGCAGAGTCAGGGACAGGGGGCGGGAGGATGGCCCTGTCTCTTTTGCCAGGGATGGCTGACAGGTTGCTGAGGCTTTTGCTTCCCCCCATGGTTGTGGGGTTGCTGGCTGGCAGGGAGGCTGGCAGGCACCAAGGCTGGAAGGAAGGCTGGCAAGCAGGTAGGCACGAAGGCTGGCAGGAAGCCTGGCAGGAAGGCATGCAGGCAGGCAGGCACCAAGGCTGGCAGGCAGACTGGCTGGCAGGGAGGCTGGAAGGCAGGCTGGCAGGAAGGCTGGCAGTAAGGCTTGCAGCAAGGCTTGCAGGCAGGCATGCAGGCAGGGCAGACAAGGACTCGATGTATCCGGCAGCAGGTCTTTCCTCCGAATGGTGACCTGCTTGGGAGCTGCTTCCCTTTATATCCACGGGGCTTATGCAATGCATCCCCCCTGCATGCGCAATTAACGCTCGGCATCTGTTCGGCTTCCGCTGTGCATCCGCTAGGCTTCTGCTCTGCATCCGTTTCATCCGCTGTGCATCTGCTGTATCCATTCCGCGTCCGCTTTGCTGAGGTCCCCCGGAAGCCTAGCAGATGTGCCATCCTCTCCCATCCGCTTCCATCCGCTGGGCTTCCGTTCCGCATCCGCTTTCCATCTGCTCTGCGTCCTCCCCACGTCCGTTCCTTTCCGTGTTATCCGCTCTGGTTATGCAAATTTTTGCCCCTTTTGAGAGCGGATAACAACAGATGGAACATTTTGCTTGTCCGTTGTGTCCTTTTTACTAATGTTTTGCATCCGTTGGGCAGTGTGACAGGGCCTTTAGGACTATAACTCTTTTTGTTTTGGCAGACCCTTTCAATGTTCCCCCCTTTTTTTACAAGCCCTACAGATTGCATCTCAGAATCTGCATTCAACTTGCGGGTGATCAGAAAGTTTTGAGCTGCCCAAAACTTTTGCGTGGAAAATGTATCCAATTCGTCCCTTCTGCATCTACTACGCATCCGCTACGCATCAGTTATGCATCCATTACGCATCCGCTATATCCGCTATGCATCCGCTGCGCATCCGCGCAACTTGCATCCGCTCGGACACAGGGAGGAAGAGGAACGGACACGGAACGGATGCAGAACAGATGCAGAACGGATGCAGCACGGAAACAAAGCGTTTAAAATGGAAAAAACGTTCACAGAGGGGACCTATCTTGGATATTAAGGATGTCTAGAGGATGCCTAGAGGATGCAAAGGGACACCTATTCTGCCTTTAAAAAGGGGGAGCAACTCACCTGCATCTCGCTTTCAGACCAGCAGCCCAGCTGTGCAGACCTCTGCAGCCTTCATCTGACTCTTCCTCTTCCACAGCATCCAGTCATGTCCATAATGGATCGTAACTTTTGGCAGCCACCATCATTCTGCAACAGTGCGAAGCCATCTGCAGGCTCTGTGAACTCTACTACGGGAAGAAAAAGGGGCGGCCAAGAAGCATCTGGGTATGAAGATGGTTCACCAGAAGAGCAGACGACGGACTGAACAACAAGCTGATGGTGGAGCTCAGGAACGAAGACATTTGGGCATTCCAGAACTTCATGAGGATGCCTCCAGCCATGTTTGACGAAGCTGTGCAGTGGTTGACACCCAGGTTGACCAAGGCAAACACCAACTTCCGGCCCAGCCTGGAACCTGGGCTCAAGGTGGCACTCACTCTGCGCCAACTGGCCTCAGGGACCACCTACAGGAGCATGCAGTATGGCTGGAGGGTGGTGCAGGCCATCATCAAAGAATACAAGGAGGAGTTCCTCCAGTACCCCTCCACTGAAGAAGGATGGAAGAAAGTTGCAGAGCAGTGGTATCAGAGGTGGAACTTCCCCCACACCGTTGGAGCCATCGATGGCAAGCACGTGGCCTGCAAAGCGCCAGCCAAGTCGGGGTCCCCTTATTTCAACTACAAGGGCTTCTTCAGCATCATCCTCTTCGCCATGGTCGATGCTGACTACAAGTTCATGTACATCGATGCTTCAGGCAGCGGCTCATGTTCAGATGCCCAGGTATACAACGCCAGTCACCTCAAGGAGGAGCTGGAACGCAACCTCATCGTGGGCTTCCCAGATCCAGAACCCCTGCCCAATGACACACAAGATGTGCCCTACTTCATCGTGGGGGATGACGCCTTCTCCCTCACAACCTACCTCATGAAGCCCTATACTTCCAGACTCCTCACCCGTGAAGAGAGGATCTTCAACTACAGGATGTCCAGGGCAAGGCGGGTGGTGGAGAACGCCTTTGGCATCCTGGCCAACAGGTTCCAGGTACTTGTCACCACAATGCAGCATCTCCCAGAGACTGTGAGGAGGATCATGGGAGCTTGCTGCATCCCGCACAATCTCATGCGCACCCGCTACCAAGTCTTGCAGAACAGGCTCGTGGACCTCCAGCAAGGCAATGGGGACATGGAGCCTGGGGAATGGAGGCAAGGGCAAAACCTGATAGAGACTGAGGATGTGCCAGGCCCCAACAGAGCCTCACGTGAAGGGAAGAAGCAGCGCAACCACCTGAAACACTGGTGCAACTCCCCAGCTGGAGTGGTGGAGTGGCAAGACAGGATGATAGATGCTTAATGGATGCTTCCTTCAGCCTGTCTCATCACATTGATGAGATTGGGCCATGTATGTTGAGTGGCCCTACAATTAACAGGGCATTTAATAAAGAGTTGTGTTTATGTTGACATGTGTGGATGATTGATTATATTGTTATTGATAATAAAGGGCCATAGGTGTGGCACCTGGGAGGGTGGACCATACAGTCCCACTATGCTTGCACTGGAGGTTTATCTATCCAACAGCTATTGCCCATCCCAAAGGTATCCCTGCCCATTCCACAGCTATCTCAACCCATCCCACTGCTATCTTAACCCATCCCACAAACATGCAAAGGCTATTTCTAAAAGTTTCCAGCAAGACTTTATTAAAAAAAAAAGAAATGAAGCAAGTGTGTGAATCAAAAATAGACTTTATTAACAACAAGCTATAAGACAAAAATGAGCCTCTGGCACTCCTCTTGGTCGCTCAGTCTCAGGGGTGAAGGGTCCAGGTGCTGTGGAGGTGGCTGGTGCTGGAGTGCTTGTCTTCAGCTCCTCCAGAAGCAGAAGCAGCAGAAGCCCCAGCCCCAGAAGAGCCCGTGCTGCAGAAGCCCCAGCAGAACCAGAGTGAGGGCCAGGGGGCGGGATGGTAGCCCTGTCCCTCTTGCAAGGGTTGGCAGCAGATGGCTGAGGCTTTCTGGTGTTCAGCATAGTTGTGGGGTTGCTGGCTGGCAGGGAGGCTGGCAGGAACCAAGGCTGGCAGGAAGGCTGGCAGGGAGGCTGGCATCAAGGCTGGCAGGCAGGCAGACAGCAAGGCTGGCAGCAAGGATGGCAGGGAGGATGGCAGCAAGGCGGGCAGCAAGGCGGGCAGCAAGGCGGGCAGCAAGGCTTGCAGGCAAACATGCAGGCAGACATGCAGGCAGGACAGGCAAGGCAGTCGATGTGTCTGGAAGCAGGTCTTTCCTCTGAAGGGTGACCTGCTTGCGAGCTGGTTCCATTATATCCGCGGGGCTGACGCAATGCATCCTCCCCGCATGCGCAATTAACACTCGGCATCCGCTCAGCTTCCGCTGTGCATCCGCTAGGCTTCCGCTCTGCATCCGCTTCATCCGCTGTGCATCTGCTGTGCATCTGCTTCATCCATTCCGCGTCCGCTTTGCTGAGGTCCCCCAGAAGCCTAGCGGATGTGACATCCACTCCCATCCGCTTCCATCCACTGGGCTTCCGTTCCACATCCGCTTTCCATCCGCCCTGCGTCCTCCCCCCGTCCGTGTTATCTGCTCCGGTTATGCAAATTTTTCCCCCTTTTGAGAGCAGATAACAACGGATGGAACATTTTGCTCGTCCGTTGTGTCCGTTTTGCATCCGTTGGGCAGTGTGACACGGCCTTAAGCTACGTTTATCGGTTTCATTCCTTTCTGTGTCAAAATCATGTGGTCTATACCTACACCTTATTTGATAAGCCTTCATATGTCACACATGCAAATGATGTCCCTTTGGCTACTATGTAGGGTCAGGGCTGGGTTTCTACTGGTTCTCACTGGTTGTATAGAACTGGTTGTTAACATCACCAATAGTTCTGAGAACTGGTAAAATTGCTTGGCCCCACCCTTCCTTGCCACTCCTATGGGCCAAAACTCAATTTTTATGATAGCACATGTGCGAATATCCCCTCCTCATTCTCCCCCGCTTGCCCCTCCCTTCGCTGCCCCAGCCTCCACCCCTATCCACCACTCTAAAGTAAAAAAAACCCAGTTTTTTTTAAAAAAATAACAGTTTGTTTTTTTACTGCACACATGTGAAAATCCCTTCCTCATTCTCCCCCACTCGCCCATCCCTTCACTGCCCTGGCCCCCACACCATCCACCACTCCAAAGTAAAAAAAAAAAACAGTTTTTTTTACTGTGCACACACAAAAACTCCTTCCTCGGTGCCATCACTCACACCAGCAGCAGCAGCAGCAGCAGCAACAGCAACAACAGCAGCAGCAGCCTTTATTCCAAGACAGCCAGCCGCCAAGCCAGCCAACCATTGCTGCCTGCCTTCTGCCACCCTGCTGAGTGAGTGAGAGCAAGCCGCATCCTCAGTCATCACCGCTGCTAACCGTCCTTGTCCGTCTGGCCTGCCTCCCAAGTCCGACCTGCCTGTCTTACCTTAAAGAAGATGCAAGCCTCGGCTGCCGCCGTTGCTGCTGCCACTTTTGCCACTGCTAGCCGTTCTTGCCTGCCCTGACTGCCTATCCCGCCGGCCTCCAAAGATGCGGATTGGTAAGTACGACCTCCAACCCAGTCGCCTACCTACCACCACCAGTGCTGGTCGATTGCCAATTCCTGGGATGCCCACCACCCTTGCTGATGCTCCCTGCCTCGCCCAACCCCATTTTCCCTTGCCTGCGGATCTCCATTGTTGCTGCCTTGCCTTCCCACCACTGATTGGTAGTGAGGAGGCAAAGCAGCAGCTCCTGCAGGCCCAGTCCCCTACCTCCTCTTGCCGCCGCCGCTGCCAGCTGACTCCCAGTCCCAGCGCTACTGCTTGCCCACATGGTGGCCATCATCTTGGCTAGCTGCTGGCGCCAACCCACCACTTTCCCTCACCCACCATGGCCCAACGGTTGCTGCCTTGTCTTCCCACCACCGATTGGTAGTGAGGAGGCAAAGCAGAAAGTCCTGCTGGGGTGGTCCCCTACCTCTTCCTGCCACCGCCACCACCAGCCCAATCAAGAGGTGATTCCTGCACCAGCCATCCTCGCCGCAGCAAGCTAGAAAACTGAGGAGGACCCTGGCATAATTGGCTAGCCAACTTGTCTGTCTCCTTTTTGGTAAGTTGCTTTTTGATATTTATATATATATATTGCTATCTGTTTTTGCTTTTATTAATCATAAAAACAAAACAGATACTAAAGAAATAAATAAACACATAAATAAAACTATTTTATTATTCATGTTGATATTTCTTTTTTGCTTAAAGAAACATCAAGATGAATAATAAAATAATTTTTATTTAGGTGTCTTTATTCCTTTAGTATTTTTTTTGTTTTTATGATTAAAAAAAACAAAAACAGATAGTAAATATATATATCAATACATAAATAAAGAAAAGCAACTTAAGACTAGGTCACATCGGCCGACGGATGCAAAACATATGTAAAAAGGACACAGCAGATGAGAAAATGTTCCATCTGTTTTTATCCACTCTCAAAAGTGCCCCAAATTTACATTAACAGAGTGGACAACAATGGAAAGGAATGGACGGGGAGAGGACGTAGCAAGGATGTTAAGCGGATGCTCAACGGAAGCCTAGCGGATGGAAGCAGATGACACATCCACAGGGCTTCCGGGGGAGAACAGCGAAGCGGACACGCGGTGGAAGGAACGGATGCAGAGCGGATGCCTAGCGGATGACGCGGATGCATCACGGACGCCTAGCAGATGCCTAGCGGATGCCTAGCAGATGCAAAGCATTCACTGCACATGTGGGGAGGATGCATTGCGTCAGCCCCGTGGATATAAAAGGAGGCAGCTCGCAAGCAGGTCACCATTCAGAGGAAAGACCTGCTGCCAGACACATCTCCAGCCAACAACCATGGGGAAGAAGAGGAAGCCTGTGCCTACTCCTGCCAGCCCTGGCAAGAAGGACAGGGCCACCATCCCACCCGCTGGCACTGACTCTGCTGGTGCTGGTGCTTCTGCTGGTGCTGCTCCTGGTGCTGGTGCTTCTGCTGGTGCTGCTCCTGGTGCTGGTGCTTCTGCTGGTTCTTACTCTGCTGCTGCTGCTCCGGGTGCTGGTGCTTCTGCTGATGCTTACTCTGCTGGTGCTGCTCCTGGTCCTGCTGGTGCTCCTGGTGGTGCTGGTCCTGCTGGTGCTCCTGGTGCTGCTGCTGGTGGTGGTGGTGGTGGTGATGGTGTGGTGGACCAGCCCCTAGAATCTCAAAGACCTACTGATGAGGGCCCAGAAGGCCCTGCCAGAGGGAGGAAGAGGCATTCACGAGAAAGGGAGAGGAGACAGTACTCCATTGCAGAGGAACATGAGGATGAGGTGTTTGAATGGCTGAGGGAGAACCTCTGGCAGAAGGGACACAGGCTCTATCGAGACACCAAGCGAAAGCAGGCAGCTTGGAGAGAGAAGGCAGAGAGCCTGGGCTACACTTCAGAGGTCCTCCTCGGCTGGTGGAAGCACATGCACATCTGGTACGGGAAGCTGCACCTCAAGAAGTCTGGCCAGGCCGTGGTCAAGCTCACCGACCGGAAGACTTACGTGATGGCCAAGTGCACCTTCTTGGAGGGTGAGATCTGCCACCGAGAAGCAGCCCCTCTCTCAACCCTCTCTCTCAGGCAGCCCAGAGAGAGCCAGTCCTCTTCTGGCCAAGAGTCAGCTCCTGTCTCCAGGAAGGTATCTGTGGAGCACCCCACGATGGAGACCCCCCCCCCGACAGCTGCACTCCCCGTGGCGGAGCACCTGGAGGACCCCCTGACACAGTTGGAGCAAGAAGAGGCCACTGCCACCAGAGACCAACCCACCCCCACCCCCAGCTCCACGTCCGCAGAAAGTAGGCAGAAAGCCAGACCAGAGGGACAGAGCCACACTGTCCTGCTGGAGATCAGGGACACCATCAAAAGGAGCGTAGATCTCCTCTCTCAGCTGGTACACTCTTCCTCACCTACGTGAACCAGACCCTCATGGACATTTCCGAATCCCAGTACCAGGTGGTAAAGGGGAGGATCACAGGTCTTCTGCACCACCCTCCAGGCCCAGCTGAACCTGCTTTCCACAGGCCCTCACCTACCAAGGCTACGGCTACCAGGAGTTCCAGCAGCACAGGCAGCCCTTCCCAGTCCAGGCCTAGGTTCATCGGACACCACAGACACCACAGACACCTCAGCTGACACAGCTGCAGACCAGACAGCCCCACTACACTCCTCCTTCCTCCACCCCACAGCCAAGCCTGGCCTCAAAACATCTGTCATCGGTCTTGGGACTGACAACCCGTGTCCTGGAGGAAGGGGCTCTTAACATCACGGGACTGAGCCAGCTCTCTGAAAGCTTCCTCCACACACCATCCCCTGTTGTCCTCTCAGGGCCTGGCACACCTCAGACAAGCACTCCAGCAGCACCCACCTCCACAGCACCTGGACCCTTCACCCCTGAGACTTTGGAGTCTCAGTCAGAGTGATTGAGAAGAGTGCCAGAGACTGGGTTGCTACCTGTTGACTTTATCTTTGCTTGGGACACTTTTCTTGGGTCATTTTGCTTTTACAGTTTGTTATTAATAAAGGTTATCTTTGCTTCACACACTTGATTCAGTTCTATTAGTAAATAAAGTCTTGGTGGAAACTTTTAGAAATGGTTTAAGCCTTTGCATGTTTGTGGGATGGGTAAGGATAGCAGTGGGATGGGCAGGGATACCTGTGGGATGGGTAATAGCTGTGGGATGGGTTGGGATAGCAGTGGGATGGGCAGGGATACCTGTGGGACGGGTAATAGCTGTGGGATAGGCAGGGATACCTGTGGGATGGGTAATAGGTGTTGGATGGGCAGGGATACATGTGGGATGGTTAATAGCTGTGGGATAGATAAGCTCCAGTGCAAGCATAGTGGGACTGTATGGTCCACCCTCCCAGGTGCCACACCTATGGCCCTTTATTATCAATAATAATGTAATAATCATCCACACATGTCAACACAAACACAACTCTTCATTAAATGCCCTGATCATTGTAGGGCCACTCAACATACATGGCACAATCTCATCAGTGTGATGAGACAGGCTGCAGGAAGCATCCATTAAGCATCTACCATCCTGCCTTGCCACTCCACTGCTCCAGCTGGGGAGTTGCACCAATGTCTCAGTAGGTTGCGCTGCTTCTTCCCTTCACGTGAAGCTCTGTTGGGGCCTTGCACATCCACAGTGTCTATCAGGTTTCACCCTTGCCTCCATTAATCAGGCTCCATGTTCCAATTGCCTTGTTGATGGTCCACGAGCCTGTTCTGCAACACTGGGTAGCGGGTGCGCATGAGATTGTGCAGGATGCAGCAAGCTTCCAGGATGTTCCTCACGGTCTCTGGGCGATGCTGCATGGTGGTGAGAAGTACCTGGAACCTGATGGCCAGGATGCCAAAGGCATTCTCCACCACCCATCTTGCCCTGGACAGCCTGTAGTTGAAGATCCTCTCTTCATGGGTGAGGCATCTGGAAGTGTAGGGCTTCATGAGGTAGGTTCTGAGGGAGAAGGCATCATCCCCCATGATGAAGTGGGGCACATCTTGTGTGTCATTGGGCAGGGGGTCTGGATCTGGGAAGACCATGATGAGGTTGCATTCCAGCCCCTCCTTGAGGTCATTGGCGTTGTATACCTGGGCATCTGAAGCTAACCCGTTGCCTGAAGCATCGATATACATGAACTTGTAATCAGCATCGACCATGGTGGAGAGGATGATGCTGAAGAAGCCCTTGTAGTTGAAATAAGTGGACCCCGAGTTGGCTTGAGCTTTGTAGGCCACATGCTTGCCATCTATGGCTCCAATGGTCTGGGGGAAGTTCCACTTCTGATACCACTGCTTTGCAACTTTCTTCCAGCCTTGTTCAGTGGTGGGGCACTGGAGGAGCTCCTCCAGGTATTCTTCGATGATGGCCTGCACCACTTCTCTGACCACAATGCTGGTGGTGTTGTGTGGCACCCTCCAGCCGTACTGCATGTTCCTGTACGTGGTCCCTGAGGCCAGGTGACGCAGAGTCAGTGCCACCTTGAGCCCAGGTTCCAGGCTTGGCTGGAAGTTGGTGTTTGCCTTGGTCAACCTGGGTGTCAGCCACTCCACAACTTCATCAAACATGGCTGGAAGCATCCTCATGAAGTTCTGGAATGCACGAGGGTCTTCGTTCCTCAGCTCCACCATCAGCTTGTTATACAATCTGCAGAGCCAGCACATCATCCACACCAGGACTAGAGGAAAAAGCCAGCACATCATCCATCAAAAAAAGTGGAACCAGCACATCATCAACAGTACGACCAGAGGAAGGAGCCAGCACATCATCAGGTACTGGAAGAGCTGAATCAGACATTGAAGCGAACCTTCCTGACTGCTGGACTTTGCAGCAATACAATAATTTTAGGGAAAATATGATGGACTGGACATTTCCCAGAAAAAATAGGTTGCAAGTATTGCAGAAAATTTGAAATTTCAACCAAAGAAAAAAGTGTCCACGGAGCTAAGGAGTGGAAGAATTACCAAACTGAACCATCAGGAAGGAGTAAAGAAATCCAACAAGCTTCCCTCAGAAAGAAATTGAAGGAACATTTCTCATCTAAGGCTCACAATATCTGTACAGAGAAGTTAAAGCAATGTGAGCAGGATGCCATAAACAAAGGACTGGAGAAGATGAGTGAGAAATATCTGGGTAGTACATATAGGTGTCTATTACAGTTTATAGTCTGGCAAAAGCATGCAGACTATTTTCATATATAGAAAATCTGATTGAGTTACAAAAAAGAAATGGTGTAGATTTGGGAACAAGGTTGCATTCACGTAGAACCGCAGTTGCAATAGTAGATTTCATTGCAAAAGATATCAGGAAACATTTATTTACCAAAATTATTGAGAAAACTCGCAAAATCTGTTTGATAATTGATGAAGCCTCAACAATATCTTCCAAACCAGTTCTTATACTGTACTTAAAAGTTGAGGGTCCAGCTTTCTCACCAATAATTTTCCTTGAATTAGTAGAATTAGAAAAACAAGATGCAGAGATGATATATTGTTCAGTTATAGAAAGTTTGAATAAAGTTGGGTTTAATAGAAACTATCTGGAGAAACATTTAATTGGATTTTGTTCTGATGGAGCCAGTGCTATGGTTGGGAGAAAATCTGGGGTAAGCACTAGGGTAGCCAAAGAGTTTCCAAATATTATAACATGGCACTGTTTAAACCATCATCTGCACCTTGTTTTAGATGATTTCATTAAGGAAATAAAGCAAATCAATCATTTTCAATTTTTTATTGATATTCTATTTTCCATCAATCAAATAAGAACCTAATTGAACTTAACAAAATTTCTGAACAACTTGAGATTGAAATTATAAAAATTGGTAGAGTTTTGGGACCAAGATGGGCTGCCTGTAGTTTAAGATCAACCCTAGCTGTGTGGCAGGCTTATCCAGTGTTACACCAGTTTTTCTGTTCAAATAAAAAATACTCCAGTATGGCTGCCCGTCTTGAAAACTCATATTTTCTCACTGATTTGGCCTTGATGACTGATGTGATAACTGAAGTATCTCTCCTTTCTAATGCATTGCAAGTGAGAAACATAGACATTATAAAGGCTGAAAAACTTGTGCTAAGATCAGTTAGATTATTTGAAATGCTTATAGAGGAAAAGGGTTCATGTGAAAATAAGGTTGATGAATTAATTACTTCAGAAACTTTTTAAAATATAAATTTTATACAAAATCATTGATTTGTGGGACTTCCTCATGAAAAACTTATACAAAGCATTGTAACTAATTTGAAGAAAAGATTGATGGATTGCGAACATTTAAAGACAGGCTGCCAATCTAAAGACAATGATCAATTAAAATTTCTAAATTATTTGGAGCCAGATTATTGGAACACTGAAGAAGTGGTGGTTCCATGGAGAGCAGCTGAAGGACAATTGGTGACATTTGGTCAAATTTTCAGTTATGAAATCAATATTAATGATTGTTGTGATTTCATAGAAAATGTACTAAAAGATTCTAAAAATTATACAATTCCTTGCAGCATTAAAAAGGCTAGAGATATTATTAAAACTATTGCAGTCAGTTCAGTAGAGATGGAAAGGGGCTTCTCACAGATGAACATAATATGTTCAGAAGGCAGAAGTCACCTTACTGTTTCCAATATTACAATCCTCCTGACCATCACTTGCTTACCTGTGCAAGAATGGGACCCTGTTTCTATAGAAAAGAAGTGGTTACGGGCACATCATCACACAGCTGGTGATGCTACTGTTAAACACTAGAAAACTGTAACTCAGGTCGATAATAGAAAAGCAATTTGGGAGTACTTTAAATAAGTTTTGGTTTTTGTAAAGTTTTGTTATGTATTAGTTTTTGATTAATATTTTAAAATGTTGTAACAATATACTTTTGTGTGCCTTTTTATTATTTAAGCATTAAAGACATGACATAATAAACTACCTTTTGTTTTGGTACATCCTTTTTAATACTTAGTCATTAGGGCAAAGACGTGATGTTGAGTGGGCCTCGCCCAGCCCTCTGGAGCCCTCCCTGTAGATGCCCGCACCTCGCCTTGCCCTCTCCAGGGTTCGCCAGGCCTTGGAAACTGGCAAAAAGCACTTGCTAAGTAATTGGACACTCAGAGAGCACCTGGTCATTAAGTGAGGACCACTTAAATTTGGGTTGCCAGCCACATGGCCATGCCCACCCTAGTCATGTGACCATGTAACAACGCCCACCCCATTCACATGACCACATAGCCATACCCAATTAGCAAGCCACTCCCACCCCATTCACATGACCACCAAGCCACACCCACAAATTAGACCACACCCACAGAACCGGCTGTTAAGAAATTTGAATCCCACCCCTGTGTAGGATGCACAGTGAAACTTTACACAATATAATTAACAGATAAAAAATTAACATCGTATCAATAAAAAAAAATGGACAAAGTATTTTAATCTATCAGAATATTTTATAGCAACCACAAAGAAACTATTCTTTAAAAGTGTGATTTTAAGTTAAATTTGCAATAAATGAATTTCTATGCTGTTGCATAACTTGGCAAAGGCTTTAGTAATCAACAATCATAAAAGATCAGAATAATCTGTTCCTCTTAGTGAAAGGTCAATTGCATTTCTAAAAAGGTTGTGAAATTCTATTTATTTGTCATTGCTATTCATCAAGCAAAATTAGTCTCTAAAGTTTAATGTATTTCTTCAATTTAGTTTGATTTCTTTTTAATCACTGCAACGCAAGAAAAATTGGACAAGAAATCTCTTTGGAAACTGAATAAAATAGGACCAATTTTAATGTAATGAGAGGAGATTGTAAAAGAAATTTTAAAGAAAGACCTCATATATCTAGAGAGACAACTAGGCAATTACAAAGACCATTGCTAACTATTTTATTCTAAATCCCTCCCTCCAGCCTGCCCTATGCCAGAAAACATGTAGGAAATGAGAAGAAACACATAGGTACAAAATACAGTTTATTAGTTTATCACATAGAAGAAGAAACAGATGCCTCTTAAGACCATTTTGACCAGTTCAAGCTGGGTTTGGTTTTAAAAGACAATGAATTTTTTCAGGATATCTTCAACTCCAGGATATCCAGTGTCAAGGCCCTGTCACACTGCCCAAAGGATGCAAAACTTTAGAAAAAGGACACAACGGACGAGAAAAATGTTCCATCCATTGTTATCCACTCTCAAAAGGGGCAAAAATTTGCATAACCAGAGCGGACAACACGGAAAGGAATGGACGGGGAGAGGACGCAGAGCGGATGGAAAGCGGATGCGGAACGGAAGCCCAGCAGATGGAAGCAGATGGGAGCAGATGGCACATCCGCTAGGCTTCCGGGGGGCCTCAGCAAAGTGGACGCGGAACGGATACAGCGGATGCAGAGCGGACACCGAGCGGATGAAGCGGATGCACAGCGGATGAAGCGGATGCACAGTGGAAGTCTAGCGGATGCACAGCGGAAGCCGAACGGATGCCGAGTGTTAATTGCGCATGCGGGGGGGGATGCATTGCGTAAGCCCCGCGGATATAAAGGGAAGCAGCTCCCAAGCAGGTCAGCATTCTGAGGAAAGACCTGCTGCCGGATACATCAAGTCCTTGCCTGCCTGCAAGCCTTGCTGCAAGCCTTGCTGCCAGCCTTCCTGCCAGCCTGCCTCCAAGCCTGCCTCCCAGCCTGCCTCCCAGCCTCCTGGCCAGCCTTGCTCTCTGCCTGCCTGCCAGCCTCGCTGCCAGCCTGCCTTTCAGCCTCCTTGCCAGCCAGTCTGCCTGCCAGCCTTGATGCCTGCCTGCCTGTCTGCCTTCCTGCCAGGCTTCCTGCCAGCCTCCCTGCCAGGCTTCCTGCCAGCCTTGGTGACTGCCTGCCTGCCTGCCTGCCTGCCAGCCTTCGTGCCTACCTGCTTGCCAGCCTTCCTGCCAGCCTTAGTACCTGCCAGCCTCCCTGCCAGCTAGCAACTCCACAACCATGGGGAAGAAACGAAAGCCTCAGCAACCTGCCGCCATCCCTGGCAAGAGGGACAGGGCCACCCTCCCGCCCCCTGTCCCTGACTCTGCTTCTGCTGGGGCTTCTGCTGCTCGGGCTCGCTCTTCTGGTGCTGGAGCTTCTGCTGGCGCTGCTCCTGGCGGTGGTGCTTCTGCTGGTGCTTACTCTGCTGAGGCTGCTCCTGGCGGTGGTGCTTCTGCTTCTGCGTACTCTGCTGAAGCTGCTCCTCGGCCTGCTGGTCCTGCTCATCCTGCTCATGATCCTGGACTTGCTCGTCCTGCTCGTGCTCCTGGTCTTGCTCATCCTGCTCGTCCTGCTCATGCTCCTGGTCCTGCTCGTGCTCCTGGTCTTGCTGGCACTGCTGGTGCTTACTCTGCTGTTGCTGATCTTGGTGCTGCTGGTGCTGCTGGTGCTGCTGGTGCTGCTGCTGCTGATGATGATGATGATCCTGCTGGTGCTGCTGCTGCTGCTGCTGATGATGATGATGATTATGATCCTGCTGGTGATGATGATGATGATGATGATCCTGCTGGTGCTGCTGCTGCTGGTGGTGTGGAGGAGCAGCCCATACTACCTGGGAGCCCCTCTGATGAGGGCCCATCTGGTCCTGCCAAAGGGAAGAAGAGGCGTATGCGGGGACGGGAGAGGAGGCAATACTCTATTGAGGAGGAACACGAGGATGAGGTGCTGGAGTGGCTGAGAGAGAATGACTATCTGTGGCGGAAGGGACACCGGCTGTACAGGGACACCAAAAGGAAGCAGGCTGCTTGGAGAGAGAAGGCAGAGAGTATGGGCTACACTTCGGAGGTGCTCCTCGGCTGGTGGAAGCACATGCACACCTGGTACGGGAAGCTGCACCTGAAGAAATCTGGCCAGGCCACAGTTAAGCTGACGGACAGAGAGACCTATGTGATGGCCAGGTGCAGCTTCTTGGAGGGTGAGATCCGCCACCGAGGAGCACTAGCAGCCCCTCTCATGACCCTCTCTCTCTGGCAGCCTGCTGAGAGCCAGAACCCGCGGACAGCTGTTGTAACCATGGTGGAGTGTGTGGAGGACTCCCTGGTGCGGTGGGAGAAAGGAAACGGCGCGTCCACCACAGCCCTACCCGCATCCACCCCCAGCTCCACTTCCACAGAAAGGCAGAGAGCCAGACAGCAGGAGGGGCAGAGCCACATTGTCCTGCTGGAGATCAGGGACACCATCCGGACCAGCATAGATCTCCTCTCTCAGCTGGTCCACACCAACTCCTCATCCTCCAACCGCAAGCCCTTCCTCACCTATGTCAACCAGACCCTCATGGACATGGCGGAACCCCAGTACCAGGTGGTGAATGACCGGATTCCCGAGCTGCTTCAGAACCCCCCAGATCCAGAGGAACCTGCTCCCACCCAGTCCAGGTCTGCTCCTCCACCCCAGGTGATGTCCCTCCCATTCCAAGGCTTTCCACAGCCCCTCACCTACCAGGGCTACGGCTACCAGGAGGTCCAGCAGCACAGGCAGCAGCCCTTCCCAGTCCAGGCACAGAGTCATCAGATGACACCATTGCCACTGGTTCCACTGATGCCACCGATGCCACCCACGATACTGATGCCACTGACGCCAATGATGCCACCCACGACACTGATGCCAACAACGCCAACGATGCCACCCATGACACTGATGCCACCCACTCCACCAATGCCACCAATGCCAGTCCTCACCCAGCTGCAGACCAGACAGCCCCACTACACTGCTCCTTCCTCCACCCCACAGCCAAGCCCGGCGTCAGTACATCTGTCCTCGGTACTGGGGCTGACACCACATGGCATGCAGGGAGGAGCTCTCAACATCACGGGTCTAAGCCAGCTGTCCGAGAGCTTTCTCAACACACCATCACCTGTTGTCCTCTTGGAGCCAGGCACCCCAGTGGGGCTTCAGAGCAGCACTCCAGCAGCACCCAGTTCCACAGCACCTGGACCCTTCACCCCTGAGACTGGGCACACCTCCGAGTGACCAAGAGGAGTGCCAGAGACTGGCTGGCTGCCTACCTGTGGGCTTTATTTGGACACTTGACTTGGGTCATTTTTCTTTTACAGCTTGTTCTTCAATAAAGTTTATCTTTGATTCACACACTTGCTTCATTTCTTTTTTTTAATAAAGTCTTGGTGGAAACTTTTAGAATTGGTTTAAGCCTTTGCATGCTTGTGGGATGGGTTAAGATAGCAGTGGGGTGGGCAGGGATACCTGTGGGATGGGTAATAGCTGTGGGATGGGCAGGGATACCTGTGGGATGGGCAGGGATACCTTTGGGATGGGTAATAGCTGTGGGATAAATAAACCTCCAGTGCAAGCATAGTAGGACTGTATGGTTCACCCTCCCAGGTGCCACACCTATGGCCCTTTATTATCAATAATAATGTAATAATCATCCACATATGTCAAGCATCGATGTACATGAACTTGTAGTCAGCATCGACCATGGCGAAGAGGACGATGCTGAAGAAGCCCTTGTAGTTGAAATAAGTGGACCCCGAATTGGCTGGAGCTTTGCAGGCCACGTGCTTGCCATCTATGGCCCCAACGGTGTGGGGGAAGTTCCACTTCTGATACCACTGCTCTGCAACTTTCTTCCAGCCTTCTTCAGTGAAGGGGCACTGGAGGAGTTCCTCCATGTATTCTTCGATGATGGCCTTCACCACTTCTCTGACCACAATGCTGATGGTGTTGTGTGGTACCCTCCAGCCGTACTGCATGCTCCTGTAGGAGGTCCCTGAGGCCAGGTGGCGCAGAGTGAGTGCCACCTTGAGCCCAGGTTCCAGGCTGGGCTGGAAGTTGGTGTTTTCCTTGGTCAACCTGGGTGTCAGCCGCTGCACAACTTCCTCAAACATGGCTGGAGGCATCCTCATGAAGTTCTGGAATGCACGAGTGTCTTCGTTCCTGAGCTCCACCATCAGCTTGTTGTACAGTCCGTACTCTTCTGCTCTTCTGATGATCCATCTTCATACCCAGACGCTTCTTGGCCGCCTCTTTTTCTTCCTGTAGTAGAGTTCACAGAGCCTGTAGATGGTTTCGCACTGTTGCAGAACGATGGTGGCTGCCAAAAGGACTTTGTTACGATCCACAATGGACATGACTGGATGCTGTGGAAGAGCAAGAGGCAGATGAAGGCTGCAGAGGTCTGCACAACTGGGCTGCTGGGCTGAAAGCGAAATGCAGGTGAGTTGCTCCCCCTTTTTATAGGCAGTATAGGTTTTCCCTTATGTGTCCCTTTGCATCCTCTAGGCATCCTCTAGACATCCTTAATATCCGAGATAGGTCCCCTCTGCAAATGTTTTTTCCATTTTAAATGCTTTGTTTCTGTGCTGCATCCGCTAGGCATCCGTTCTGCATCCATTCTGCGTCCGTTCCGCTTCCTCCCTGCATCCGTTTACCACTGGAGCAGATGGAGTTGCACGGATGCGAAGCGGATGCCTAGCGGATATAGCGTATGCGTAATGGATGCAGAACGGATGCCTAGCGTATGCCTTGCAGATGCAGAACGGATGCATTGGATACATTTTTCCGCTCAAAAGTTTTGAGCAGTTCAAAACTTTCTGAGCAGATGAAACGTCAATAAACGGATGCTGGATGGATAGAGAGGATGAAAAACGGACGCAGTGAGTACAGAACGGATACATCGCATTAACCAACGGATGACAAGTGTTTTCCTCCATTTTACATCCTCTTTCCATCCGTTGGTGCAGTGTGACAGGGGCTTTAACTTATTCAAGAAAGATATCCCAGAAGAATCTGCTACAATCACATCCACTTTATTAGTGTTATGCAAATTGCTCAAAACTGAATTATTTAGAAGAGGATTAGGGTTTTTAAAAATATTTTGTGGGATTTTACAATTAATTTTGGTTATTTAGGTTTTATTGTGTTATCCATTTTATACCATGGACATTTTAAAGCATCAATGTTTTTGTAAGCTGCAAAGAGACATATCATTGAAATAACTTTTTAAATTTTAAAAAATGCATGAATAAAATTGCTGATAATTAATTTTGAAATTGATTTTTCTACTTGGATGGAGATGATTGGCTAATATATCAATGTATATGCTTTAATATTCGATAGTAATATTAATCCAATATAAAATCTAATTCGTAGTTCTTAATCAGGTCTATACTTAACAGATGAACCATGTTTGTGTTTATGTATATGTGTGTTTGTGTGTAAATTATAGCTCTGTCTGGGAAATTGGGCAAATTTATCAAAATGTGGAAAAATAATGACAGGATGGGCCCCCACCAATTATTATTATTATGTTACATTACATTATCTTGAAATTTTGCCTCTTTCCAGATGATCATTTGTTTAGTTTTTCTTAATTTCAGAAACTGAAATAGTTAACCAACAAAGTAATATAACAGCAATAAAATCAAACATAACAAAATAACTAACATTCTTGTGACCTGAAAATAAATAGAATATGACAAGCCTTATAAAGTATGTATTGCACAGTAATTTATAAAAAATATGGCTTTCTTTCATTTCATAGAAAAATGCCTGCCTATGTTCTAGGTAGCAATCATATTTTTATTCTTTCAACAGGCATATAGGTCTAGAGGTACTTTGAAATAGCCTAGCATTATGGTTCTTCAAAATCTTCCTAAGGCCTTATTTTTTTCACTGTATTACTGAGCAAGCTCTCAAAGACAAGGGTCTCTGAAGGTTCATCCTGTCACATTTATTTCATGATGTTTAAGGATATTTTCTGAATATATCACATTAGCTTAGTAAATTAAAACCTTTGTGGCATTTTGGAGCCAGATGAGATCTATAGAAAATAGTTGCCATCAGAGCAAAGCTAACTTTGTATCATATTATCTAATATCATCTAATATCTAATATCAATATCAAAACCGTCATCAAAAAAGCACAACAAAGAATGTTCTATCTGCACCAACTCAGAAAGCTCAAACTGCCCAAGGAGCTGCTGATTCAATTCTACAGAGGAATTATTAAGTCTGTCATCTTCACCTCTATAACTGTCTGGTTTGGTTCTACAACCCAACAAGACAGACACAGACTTTAGAGAGTAATTAGGACTGGAGAAAAAAAAAAATTACTACGAACCTGTCTTCCACTGAGGACGTACATACTGCATGAGTCAAAAAGAGGGCTGTGAAAATATCTACAGATCTCTCACATCCTGGATATAAATTGTTTCAACTTAGAATAGAATAAGAATAGAATAGAATAGAATAGAATAGAATAGAATAGAATAGAATAGAATAGAATAGAATAGAATAGAATAGAAT
>BLBF01000044.1:21460316-21498901 GCA_015471245.1 Laticauda colubrina | reverse complement strand
CTCTCTCTCTCTCTCTCTCTCTCTCTCTCTCTCTCTCTCTCTCTCTCATACACACATACAAACACACACACACAGAGCACTTAACAGACAAGCATTTTGGAAGCATCTCCTTTAAATGTTTCCAGGGCTTGAGTGAATTCCGCCACCCCCTCTGTCAGACCCCACTCCTTCTCACTCCCGACACTTTAACTCACAAGGGGAAAGCGATACATGAAGCGTCCATGGAGAATCCTTTGAGAAGTTTTTTAAGGACCTCCTTCCAAAATGCATTTCTTTTATGTTGCAAAAGTGCTTCAAAGTTTGATTGACCCCCCCCCACCCCCTCTGTCAGACCACACTCTTTCTCACTCCAGACACTTTAATTCACATGGGGAAAGTGATCCTAGCAGTGTCCATGCCTTTCTTCCTTTCCCCCGGGGAGAAAGAGGACGTGGGGAATGGAAAGCTAGTGAGTGACTGGGTGACCGGGTTGGGGGTGTGGCCAGCCAGGGATTCCCTACAGTTCAGCGACACATGTCAAATAATTGCTACCAGTTTGCCTGAGTAGGTGAGAACCGGTTGAATACCACCTCTATTCCAGTCCCTTACTCATCTTTGTTGTTCTTCTCTGCACTCTTTCTAGAGTCTCAACATCTTTTTTTATAGTGTAGTAACCAAAACTGGATGCAGTATTCTAGGTGTAGTCTTACTAAGGATTTACAGAATGATATTAGTACCTCACTTGATCTTGATTGAATCCCTTTGTTAATGTAATTTAGGATTGCTTTGGTTTTTTGGCCTGCCGCTGCACACTACTGGCTCATATTTAATTGGTTGTCTACTACGACTCCAAGATCCCTCTCAGTTATTGCTATTAAGCCTGTTTTCACCGAGTCTATCCTGTATGTGTCCTTTTAGTTTTTCTTGCCTAAGTGCAAGACTTTACTTTTCTCGACATTGAATTTCATTTTGTCAGATAGGATCCAGTGTTCACATCTGTCAAGTCCACTTACTATTGCTTCAACTTCTGATTTGGCTATAATTCAGACACAAATAGGGAGCGGTGTAATTTTCGTAGACATATGTGATGAAAACTGCAGCTAGGCTGGAGGAAGGGCTAATAGAGGAGTTGCTGACCAGCAGGAAGTGCAAAAAAACTGATCTCCCCCAGAATGTTTGATATTTTAACTTACCATTCCCAGATAATGCAGTCAGTGTGGCAAAATTATTATAACCTAGGTGACCAGTAATAAACTATTGTTGTGATTCTAAAGGAGAATATTTGTAGCTTAGGTTAAAGTGAGCGGTCCTTGGCAATCTCTAAGTTTGGTTGTTTTTTTGAAGACATTACATTACCCAAATTAGGTAACATCAGCTGATGTTGAGACTCTTTATGAGCTGGTCTGAGCACCAATCAGCAATAACAAAGAAGTTTGTGTTGTACGTACAGCTACATCAGCATGTTTGTCTGCTTATCTTTACTGACACTTGTCTGGCAGTAGATGAAGAATACATAGCATGTATATCCTAAATCTAAAACAACAGCCGTATATAACAGTGTCATTAATCCTCTGCATATTTGCCATATGCTTTGATGTCTGCTTGGGATTCTTGTTGAATCCCAAGGACATAAACCAGGTTTGAGAAAACATGAACTTGATTGCTCATCTGGTCACCATCATCTCCTCCTAAAACAAGAAAATATATATCTTTCAGCATAATCTTTCTACTTATAAGTTAAGCATATAAACAGTGATCCGATCTTGGCTGGCAATTGTTTTCCCCAGTCTCTGCTTCTATAGATAATATTTTTGTTAGTGGTGGGGAGTAGAATGTAGGAGAGAGAGAATTGTGGATCAAGGAAAAGCAAGACTCAAAGAAAAGAACTGGTTCTTATTTAATATATAAATTGGAACTGATTTGCAACAGTACACTTATGTAACAACTGACTGTTACAATCCAATTCAGTGAATTCCTAGATGAATTTCTCCTTTCTTTTATTTTGACCAAAACCATTTAATTGGGAAGGGGAGAGATACCGAAATTTAATTAATTTTAAAAATGGGTAAGGAATTTTTGTTTTTTTCTTCTGCCTTTTTAATCAATCACTAAACTGCTTAAGCCCCTGTCACACTGCACCAACGGATGGAAAGAGGATATAAAATGGAGAAAAATATTTGCCATCCGTTGGTTAACGCGATGCTTCTGTTCTGTACTCACTTCCTCCGTTTTGCTTACTCTCTATCCGTCCAGCATCCGTCTATTGACGTTTCATCTGCTCAGAGGGTTTTGAACTGCTCAAAACTTTTATGCAAAAAATGTATCCAATTCGTCCATTCTGCATCCGCTAGGCATCCGCTAGGCATCCTTCCTGCATCCGATATGCATCCGCTATATCCGCTAGGCATCCGCTACAAATCCGCGCAACTCGATCCGCTCCAGTGGAAAACGGACGCAGGGAGGAAGCGGAACAGACGCGGAACGGATGCAGAATGGATGGAGAAAGGATGAAAGTGCATGCAGCTCACAAAGAAAGCATTTAAAACGGAAAAAACATTCGCAGAGGGGACCTATCTCGGATATTAAGGATGTCGAGATGATGCTTAGAGGATGCAAAGGGACACATAGGGGAAAACCTATACTGCATATAAAAAGGGGGAGCAACTCATCTGGATGTCACTTTCAGCCCAGCAGCCCAGCTGTGCAGACCTCTGCAGCCTTCATCTTACTCTTGCTCTTCCACAGCATCCAGTCATGTCCACCATGGATCATAACAAAGTCCTTTTGGCAGCCACCATCATTCTGCAACAGTGCGAAGCCATCTACAGGCTCTGTGAACTGTACTACAGGAAGAAAAAGAGGCGGCCAAGAAGCGTCTGGGTCCGAAGATGGATCGGGAGAAGAGCAGAATATGGACTGTACAACAAGCTGATGATGGAGCTCAGGAACGAAGACACTCGTGCATTTCAAAACATCATGAGGATGCCTCCAGCCATGTTTGACAAAGTTGTGCAGCGGCTGACACCCAGGTTGACCAAGGCAAACACCAACTTCCGGCCCAGCCTGGAACCTGGGCTCAAGGTGGCACTCACTCTCTGCCACCTGGCCTCAGGGACCACCTACAGGAGCATGCAGTACGGCTGGAGGGTGCCATACAACACCATCAGCATTGTGGTCAGAGAAGTGGTGAAGGCCATCATCGAAGAATACCTGGAGGAGCTCCTCCAGTGCCCCACCACTGAAGAAGGATGGAAGAAAGTTGCAGAGCAGTGGTATCAGAGGTGGAACTTCCCCCACACCGTTGGAGCCATCGATGGCAAGCACGTGGCCTGCAAAGCTCCAGCCAAGTCGGGGTCCACTTATTTCAACAACAAGGGCTTCTTCACCATCATCATCTTCGCCATGGTCGATGCTGACTACAAGTTCATGTACATCGATGTTTCAGGCAACGGCTCATCTTCCGATGCCCAGGTATACAACGACAGTCACCTCAAGGAGGGGCTGGAAAGCAACCTCATGGTGGGCTTCCCAGATCCAGAACCCCTGCCCAACGACACACAAGATGTGCCCTACTTCATAGTGGGGGATGATGCCTTCTCCCTCAGAACCTACCTCATGAAGCCCTACACCTCCAGACTTCTCACCCGTGAAGAGAGGATCTTCAACTACAGGCTGTCCAGAGCAAGGCAGGTGGTGGAGAATGACTTTGGCATCCTGGCCAACAGGTTCCAGGTACTTCTCACCACCATACAGCATCAACCAGGGACTGTGAGGAGCATCATGGAAGCTTGCTGCATCCTGCACAATCTCATGCGCACCCGCTACCCAGTGTTGCAGAACAGGCTTGTGGAAAGCCAACAAGGCAATGGGGACATGGAGCCTGGGGAATGGAGGCAAGGACGAAACCTGATAGACACTAAGGATGTGCAAGGCCCCAACAGAGCCTCACTTGAAGGGAAGAAGCAGCGCAACCTCCTGAAACACTGGTGCAACTCCCCAGCTGGAGCGGTGGAGTGGCAAGACAGGATGATAGATGCTTAATGGATGCTTCCTTCAGCCTGTCTCATCACACTGATGAGATTGGGCCATGTATGTTGGGTGGCCCTACAATGAACAGGGTGTTTAATAAAGAGTTGTGTTTATGTTGACATGTGTGGATGATTATTACATTATTATTGATAATAAAGGGCCATAGGTGTGGCACCTGGGAGGGTGGACCATACAGTCCCACTATGCTTGCACTGGAGGTTTATCTATCCCACAGCTATAACCCATCCCAAAGGTATCCCTGCCCACCCCACTGCTATCTTAACCCATCCCACAAGCATGCAAAGGCTTAAACTATTTCTAAAAGTTTCCACCAAGAATTTATTAAAAAAAAGAAATGAAGCAAGTGTGTGAATCAAAGATAGACTTTATAAACAACAAGCTCTAAAAGAAAAATGACCCAAGTCAAGTGTCCAAATAAAGTCCACAGGTAGCCAGCCAGCCAGTCTCTGGCACTCCTCTTGGTCACTCGGAGGTGTGCCCAGTCTCAGGGGTGAAGGGTCCAGGTGCTGTGGAGGTAGGTGGCTGGTGCTGGAGTGCTTGTCTGAAGTGCCATTGGGGTGCCTGGCCCTGAGAGGACAACAGGTGATGGTGTGTTGAGAAAGCTCTCAGACAGCTGGCTCAGACCCGTGATGTTGAGAGCTCCTTCCTCCATGCCATGTAATGTCAGCCCCAGTACCGAGGACAGATGTACTGAGGCCCGGCTTGGCTGTGGGGCGGAGGAAGGAGCAGTGTAGTGGGGCTGTCTGGTCTGCAGCTGGGTGAGGACTGGCGTTGGTGGCATCGTTGGCGTGGGTAGCATCGGTGGCATCAGTGGAACCGGTGGCAACGGTTTCATCCGATAACTCTGTGCCTGGACTGGGAAGGGCTGCTGCCTGTGCTGCTGGACCTCCTGGTAGCCGTAGCCCTGGTAGGTGAGGGGCTGTGGAAAGCCTTGGAATGGGAGGGACATCACCTGGGGTGGAGGAGCAGACCTGGACTGGGTGGGAGCAGGCGCCTCTGGGTCTGGAGGGTTGTGAAGCAGCTCGGTGATCCGGTCCTTCACCACCTTGTACTGGGGTTCCGCCATGTCCATGAGGGTCTGGTTGACATAGGTGAGGAAGGGCTTGTGGTTGGAGGATGAGGAGTCGGTCTGGACCAGCTGAGACAGGAGATCTATGCTGCTCCGGATGGTGTCCCTGATCTCCAGCAGGACAATGTGGCTCTGCCCCTCCGGTCTGGCTCTCTGCCTTTCTGTGGAGATGGAGCTGGGGGTGGATGCGGGTATGGCTGTGGTGGACATGCTGTCTCCTTTCTCCCACCACACAAGGGAATCCTCCATGTGCTCCACCATGGTTAAAACACCTGTCCGCAGGTTCTCCGCCATGGCACCCTCCACAGAACCTGCCTGGAGACAGGAGCTGACTCTCGGCCGGAAGAGGACTGGCTCTCAGCAGGTTGCCAGAGAGAGAGGGTAGTGAGAGGGGCTGCTGCTGCTCCTCAGTGGCGGATCTCACCTTCCAGGAAGCTGCACCTGGCCATGACATAGGTCTCTCTGTCCGTCAGCTTAACCGTGGCCTGGCCAGATTTCTTCAGGTGCAGCTTCCTGTACCAGGTGTGCATGTGCTTCCACCAGCCGAGGAGCACCTCCGAAGTGTAGCCCATACTCTCTGCCTTCTCTCTCCAAGCAGCATGCTTCCGCTTGGTGTCCCTGTAGAGACGATGTCCCTTCTGCCACAGGTGGTCATTCTCTCTCAGCCACTCCAGCACCTCATCCTCGTGTTCCTCCTCAATAGAGTATTGCCTCCTCTCCCGTCCCCGCATATGCCTCTTCCTCCCTGTGGCAGGAACAGATGGGCCCTCATCAGAGGGGCTCCCAGGTAGTAGGGGCTGTTCCTCCACACCATCAGCAGCAGCACCAGCAGAATCATCATCATCATCATCATCATCATCATCATCATCATCATCATCACCAGCAGGATCATCAGCAGCAGCAGCAGCAGCAGCACCAGCACCAGCAGCACCAGCACCAGCAGGACCAGGATCAGCAGCAGCAGAGTAAGCACCAGCAGTGCCAGCAAGACCAGGAGCACGAGCAGGACCAGGAGCACAAGCAGGACGAGCAAGACCAGGTGCACGAGCAGGACGAGCAAGTCCAGGAGTATGAGAAGGACCAGCAGGACCAGCAGGACGAGGAGCAGCTTCAGCAGAGTACGCACCAGCAGAAGCACCACCGCCAGGAGCAGCTTCAGCAGAGTAAGCACAAGCAGAAGCACCACCGCCAGGAGAGCCTTAGCAGGGTAAGCACGAGCAGAAGCACCACCGCCAGAAGCAGAATCATTAGCTCCTCCAGAATCAGAAGCAGCAGAAGCCCCAGCATAAGCAGAGTCAGGGACAGTGGGCGGGGGGGGGGCTGTCCCTCTTGCCAGGGATGACAGCATGTTGCTGCTTTCTCTTCTTCCCCATGGTTGTGGGGTTGCTGGCTGGCAGGGAGGCTGGCAGGCAGCCAGGCACCAAGGCTGGCAGGCAGACTGGCAGGGAGGCTGGCAGGCAGCCAGGCACCAAGGCTGGCAGGCAGGTTGGCAGGCAGGCAGGCACCAAGGCTGGCAGGCAGGCTGGCAGGAAGCCTGGCAGGAAGGCTGGCAGGCAAGCAGGCACCAAGGCTGGCAGGCAGACTGGCTGGCAGGGAGGCTGGCAGGAAGGCTGGCAGCAAGGCTTGCAGGCAGGCATGCAGGCAGGTCAGGCAAGGCAGTCAATGCATCTGGCAGCAGGTCTTTCCTCCAAATGGTGACCTGCTTCCGAGCTGCTTCCCTTTATATCCATGGGGCTTACGCAATGCATCCCCCCCGCATGCGCAATTAACGCTCAGCATCCGTTAGGCTTCCGCTGTGCATCCGCTAGGCTTCCGCTCTGCATCCGCTTCATCCGCTGTGCATCCGCTGTGCATCCACTTCAACCGCTTGGCGTCCGCTCTGCATCCGCTGTATCCGTTCTGCTTCTGCTTTGCTGAGGTCCCCCGGAAGCCAAGCGGATGTGCCATCCACTCCCATCCGCTTCCATCTGCTAGGCTTCCGTTCCGCATCTGCTTTCCATCTGCTCTGCGTCCTCCCCGCATCAGTTCCTTTCCGTGTTATCCGCTCTGGTTATGCAAATTTTTGCCCCTTTTGAGAGCGGATAACAACGGATGGAACATTTTTCTCGTCCGTTATGTATTTTTTACGAACGTTTTGCATCCATTGGGCAGTGTGACAGGGCCTTTGTCTAATAATTAATTAGTAATACTCTATGCTTTTCTTTGTAAATTACATAAGGTATGAGAGACAGAACATTTAGAATAGAATAAGGATTCTATGCAAGGGACCTTGGAGATCTTCTAGTTTAACCCCCCACTGAAAGGAGGAGAACATATATCATTTTAGATAAGTGTCTGTCCAGACTAAAAGCATTCACTAAAGGAGCACCCATGATTTCTGGAGGCAAGCTGTTCCACTGGTTAAGCCCATGTCACACTGCACCAACAGATGCAAAGAGGATGTAAAACAGAAAAGCTTGCCATCCCTTGGAAAATGCGATGCATCCATTGTGTACTCATTGCGTACGTCTTTCATACACTCTATTCATCAAACATCTGTCTACAGCTATTTCATCCGCTCAAAAAGTTTTGAGCTGCACAAAACTTTTTGAGCGGATGAACTTTCGACCGCGTACAATCTACATCTGCGACACATACGGGCAACAAATGTTCTAGGTCTGTTGTCATCCATTACACATCCGATGTATCCTCTCAGCATCCTCTAGCCATCCGCGCAACTCACATCCGCTTCAGCGGAAAGCAGAAAGAGGGAGAAAACGAAAGGTACGCGGAACGTCCACACAGCATTAGTAGCACGGACATAGAAAGGATGAAAGTGGATGCAGCTCAGATATAAAGCATTAAAACAGACAAAACGTTCGCTTATGGGACGTATCTCGGATATTTAGGATGCCTGGAGGATATCTAGAGTATGTGGAAGAAACCTAGCAGAAAACCAACATTTCCTATAAAAAGGGGGAGGAAATCACCTGGATCTCACTATCAGTCCAGCAGCCCTGGTGTGCAGACCTCTTCAGCCTTTCTCTTGCTCTTCCACATCATCCATTGATCTCCACCATGGATCATCGCACACTCCTTTTGGTAGGTGCCACCATTCAACACCAGAACCAAGCCGTCTTCAGACTGTTTCACCTTTTCTACGCAAGGAGAAGGAGACATCCAAGAGCTGTCTGGGTCTGAAGATGGATCGGGAGAAGAGTGGAGTTTGGACTCTATGACAAGCTGATGGTGGAGCTGAGGAATGAAGACCCTCGTGTGTTCCATCACTTCATGAGGATGCCACCAGCCATGTTTGACGAAATTGTAGAGTGTCTGAGACCCAGATTGACCAAGCAGAGCACCAACTTCAATCCCAGTCTGTACCCGGGACTGAAGGTAGCACTGACTCTGTGCCACCTCACCTCTGGAACCACATACAGAAACATGCAGTATGCATGGAGGGTGCCACACAACACCATCAGCATTGTGGTCAGAGAAGTGGTGCAGGCCATCATCGAAGAATACCTGGAGGAGCTCCTCCAGTTCCCCTCCACTGAACAAGGCTGGAGGAAAGTTGCAGAACAGTGGTATCAGATGTGGAACTTTCCCCACACCGTTGGAGCCATAGATGGGAAGCACGTGGCCTGCAAAGCTCCACCCAACTCAGGGTCCACTTATTTCAACTACAAGGGCTTCATCAGCATCATCCTCTTTGCTATGGTTGATGCTGACTACAAGTTCATGTACATCGATGTTTCAGGCAACGGGTCAGCTTCAGATGCCCAGATATACAACGCCAGTGACCTCAAGGGTCGGCTGGAACGCAACCTCATCATAGGTTTCCCAGATCCAGACCCCCTACCCAACAACACACAAGATGTGCCCTACTTCATTGTGGGTGATGACGCCTTCTCCCTCAGAACCTATCTCATGAAGCCCTACACTTCCAGATACCTCACCCATGAAAAGAGGATCTTCAACTACAGGCTGTCCAGGACAAGACGGGTGGTGGAGAACGCCTTTGGCATCCTGGCCAACAGGTTCCAGGTACTTCTCTCCACCATGCAGCATCACCCAGGGACTGTGAGGAGCATCGTGGAAGCTTGCTGCATCCTGCACAATCTCATGCGCACCTGCTACCCAATGTTGCAGAACAGGCTTGTGGAACACCAACAAGGCAATGGGGTCATGGAGCCTGGGGAATGGAGGCAAGGATGAAACCTGATAGATACTGTGGATGTGCAAGGCCCCAACAGAGCTTCACGTGAAGGGAAGAAGCAGCGCAACCAACTGAGACACTGCTGCAACTCCCCAGCTGGAGCAGTGGGGTGGCAAGACAGGATGGTAGATGGTTAATGGATGCTTCCTTGAAGCTGTGGCATAACACTGATGAAATTGTGCCAAGTATGTTTAGTGGCCCTACAATGAATAAGGCATTAATAAAGAGTTTTGTTTATGTTGAAATGTGTTGATCAATGATTAAATTGTTATTTATAATAAAGGGCCATATGTGTGGCAGCTGGGATGGTGGACCATACAGTCCCACTATGCTTGCACTGGAGGTTTATCTATCCCACAACTATCCTTACCCATCTCACAACTATCCTTCCCATCCCACTGCTATCCTTACCAATTCCACAGCTATCCTTACCCATCCCACAGCTATCCATCCCACAGCTATCCTTACCAATCCCACAAGCATGCAAAGGCTTAACCCTTTTTTCAAAGTTTTCCCCAACAGTTTATTAAGTAAAAAAAATGAAGTGTGTGAAGCAAAGATAACATTTATTAACAACAAACTTTATGACTTTATTAAAAAGCAAAATGACCCAAGTAAAGTGTCTTAAGCAAAGATAAAGTGAGCAGGTAACCACTCAGTCTCTGGCACTCTTCTCAGTCACTCATGGTCTCAGATGTAAAGGGGCCAGGGACTGTGGAGGTGGCTGTTGCTGGAGTGTTGGTCTGAGGCGCCATTGGGGTGCCTGGCCCCGAGAGTACAACAGGAGATGGTGTGTGCAGGAAGCTCTCAGATGGTTGACTCAGTCCCATGACGTTGAGAGGCTCTTTATCAAATACCTGGGATGTGAGGCCCAAGACTGATGACAGATTTCTGAGGAAGGGCTTGGCTGTGCGGTGGAGGAAGGAGGAGTGTACTGGGGCTGTCTGATCTGCAGCTGGGTCAGGTGAGGCGTCTGTGGTATCTGTGGCATCTGAGGAACCTGGGTGTGGACTAGGAAGGGCTGCCTCTGCTGTGGGAAGTCCTGGTAGTGGTAGGCTTGGAAAGCGAGGGGCTGTTGAAATCCATGGAAGGCTGCGATATCGCCTGGGGTGGAGGAGCAGACCTGGAGTGGATAGGAGCCTGTTCAGCTGGGCCTGGAGGGTGGTGCAGAAGAGCTGTGATCCTCTCCTTCATCGCCTGGTACTGGGCCTCAGGCATGTCCATGAGGGTTTGGCTCACGTACGTGATGAAGGGCTTGAGGTTGGAGGATGGTATGTTGAAGTGGACCAGCTGGGAGAGGAGATCTGTGTCCCTGATCTCCAAGAGGACAGTGTGGCTCTGTCCCTCCGGTCTGCCTCTCTGCCTGCTTTCTGTGGAGGTGGAGCTGGGGTGGGGGTGGCTTGGTCTCTGGTGGCTGCTTCTTCTTACTCCATCTGAGACAGGGGATCCTTCATGTCCTCTGGTATGGGGAGTGCAGCTGTCAGGGGGGTCTCTGTCATGGGGCCCTACAAAGACACCTGCCTGGACAATGTAGCTGTCTCCTGGCTGGAAGAGGAGTGGCTTTCTGTGAGCTGTCTGAGGGAGAGGTTTGACAGAGTGGCTGCTCCTCGGTGGCAGATCTCACCCTTCAGGAAGCTGCACCTGGCCATGACATAGGTCTCCCGGTCAGTGAGCTTGACAGTGGCCTGCCCGGATTTCTTCAGGTGCAGCTTGCCATACCAGGTGTGCATGTGCTTCCACCACCCAAGGAGTACATCTGAAGTGTAGCCCAGGCTCTCCGCCTTCTCTCTCCACGCTGCCTGCTTCCGCTTGGTGTCGCGATAGAGCCTGTGGCCCTTCCTCCACAGGTACTCGTTCTCCCTCAGCCATTTCAGCACCTCCTCATCATGATCCTCGGAAATGGAGTACTGTTTCCTCTCCCCCTTCTCCTTGCCTTGCCTCTTCCTCCCTCTGGCAGGGGCTTCAGGGCCTTCAGCAGCAGGGCTTTGAGGGCCTTGGAGCTGGTCCATCACAGCAGCAGCAGCAGGAGAAGCACCAGCAGGAGAAGCACCAGCAGCACCAGCACCAGCAGGAGAAGCACCACCAGCAGCAGCAGCAGGAGAAGCACCAGCAGCACCAGCAGGAGAATCACCAGCAGCACCAGCAGGAGAAGCACCAGCAGCAGCAACACCAGGAGCACCACCACCACCACCACCAGCAGAAGCACCACCAGAAGCAAAAGCACCAGCAGCTTCAGAGTCAGCGCCAGGGAGTGGGATGGTGGTTCTGTCCTTCTTGCCAGGGCTGGCAGGAGTAGGCACAGGCTTTCTCTTCTTCCCCATGGTGTTCTCTCAAGATGTCTCTGGCAGCAGGTCTTTCCTCTGAATGCTGACTGCTTGCAAGTTGCCTTCTTTTATATTCGCGGAGCTTACGCAATTCATCCTCCCTGCATGCGCAGTGAACACTTTGCATCCACTATGCATCCGCTTTGCATCCTATAGGCGTCCGTGATGCATCCGCGTCATCCACTACGCATCCGCTCCTTCCGCCACACGTCCGCTTCGCTGTTCTCCCACGGAAGCCCTGTGGATGTGTCATCCTTTTGCATCCGCTAGGCTTCCTACGAACATCTGCTTTACATCCCCGCTACATCCTCCCCACATCCATTCCTTTCCATTGTTGTCCGCTCTGTTTAGGCAATTTTGAGAGCGGATAACAACGGATGGAAAATTTGCTTGTCCGCAGTGTCCTTTTTACATACGTTTTGCATCCGTTGGCCAGTGTGACCTAGCCTTTAATTGTTCTCACTGTTAGGAAGTTTCTCCTTAATTCCAGGTTGCTTCTGTCCTTGATCAGTTTCCATCCATTGTTTCTTGTCCTGCCTTCAGGGTTCTTTGGAAAATAAGTTGACCCCCTCTTCTTTGTGTTTGTCCCTCCAATTCTGGAATAATACTATCCTGTCACCTCTAATTCTTCTTTTCTTTAGCCAAACCCAAACCCTACAGCCATTCTTCATATGTTTTAGTCTCCAGGCCTTTGATCATCTTAGTTGTTGTTCTCTGAATTTTTCCAAAGTCTCAATATCTTTCTTGTAGCATGGTGACCAAAATTGGTTGCATTATTCTTTTACTTGAACAAGCAGCAATTATTAGATAAGGAAATAGAAAGGGAACTTACCAAATTTGCAGATGATACTAAGCTGGCAGGAATAGCTAACACCCAAGATTCTAAGCTCGCAGGAATAGATAGGCTCAAGATCCAGATGGATCTTGATAGACTAGAACACTGGGCCATATTTAACAAAATGAAATTCAATTTAGAGAACAGTAAAGTCCAACACTTAGGCAAGAAAAACCCAAAGTACACATATAGATTGGGTGAAACCAGGCTCAATAGCAGTAACTCTGAGTAGGATCTTTGAGTCTTAGTGGACAACCAGATAAATATGAGCCAGTAGTGTGCAGCAGCAGCCAAAAAAGCCAATGCAATCCTAAATTGCATTCACAGAGGGATATAATCAAAATCAAGTGAGGTACTAATACCACTCTATAAAGCCTTAGTAAGACTACACCTAGAGTACTGCATCCAGTTTTGGTCACCACACTATTAAAAAGATGTTGAGACTAGAGAAGAGCAACCAGGATGATTAGGGGACTGGAGATTAAAACATATGAAGAATGGTTACAGGAACTGGGAATGGCTAGTCTAGTGAAAAGAAAGACCACAGGAGACATGATAGCCGTGTTCCAATATTTGAGGGGAAGCCACAGAGAGGAAGGGGTCAAACTATTTTCTAAAACATCTGAAGGCCAGACAAGGAATAATGGATAGAAACTGAACAAGGAGAGATTTAATCTGGAAATAAGGAGAAACTTTCTGACAGTGAAAGAAAGACAGTCAACCAATTAAACAGATTGCCCTTGGAAGTTGTGGGAGTGCCATCACTTGAGACTTTCAAGAAGAGATTGGACTCCCATCTATCAGAAATGGTGTATGCTTGGGCAGCGGGTTGGACTAGATGACCTACAAGATCCCTTCCAACTCTATCCATTTGTCAAATTCATGTTCCTGATTTCCAAAGTCTCTCACCATGAAAAAGCAGAACCAAAATTATTTTCAAAAATGTGGATATTAATGCTCTCCTCAACCCCACTAACCTCCCCTCAACAAGCATAAGTTGGTGCATCAAAATAAACTTGTCTGTTTTTTATTGGCTAATATATTCCAGTTCTCCTGCATGTATTAAACCAATAGCAACCCAAGCATCCATGTGAAGATAGAAAACTCAAGGCCAAGAAGAACAAAATATTTCCATTTTTTCCCAAGCTTAGGATAAAGCATACAGAATGTTGCTTTGTTTTGTTCTGAATTTGGTATATATTCAAAACAGAGTTGGTATTCATCAGGTTCTGATCAGTTCTGGAGAACTGATAGCGGAAATTTTGAGTAGTTTGGAGAACCAGCAAATACCACCTCTGACTGGCCCCGCCCCCATCTACTCTCTGTCTCCCAAGTCCCAGCTGATCAGCGGGATCTTCTTTCGTTGCCCTGCATAGGAGAATGGAGCTGGAAAGCAGGTTAGTCAGGTTGGGAGGAAATGGGGATTTTGCAGTATCCTTCCCCTAGAGTGGGGTGGGAAATTTTCTGAATCCCACCACTAATTCAAAACAATTGTTTTGGAATTGAAATATTTCAAATTTGGTATGTTTTTGTTAAAGCCCATGTCACACTGGCCAACGGATGCAAAAAGGACACAGCGGATGAGCAAAATGTTCCATCCGTTGTTATCCGCTCTCAAAAGGGGCAAAAATTTGCATAACCGGAGCGGATAACACGGACACGGGGAGGACGCAGGGCGGATGCAAAGCGAATGCGGAACGGAAGCCTAGTGGATGGAAGCGGATGGGAGTGGATGGGAGTGGGTGGCATATACGCAGGGCTTCCAGGGGGCCTCAGCGAAGCGGACATGGAACGGAAAGAGTGGATGCAGAGCGGATGCTGACCGGATGAAGCGGATGCAGAGCGGAAGCCTAGCGGATGCACAGCAGAAGCCTAATGGATGCCTGGCGTTCACTGCGCATGCGGGGAGGATGCATTGCATCAGCGGATTCCGCGGATATAACGGAAGCAGCTCGGAAACAGGCCGCCATTCAGAGGAAAGACCTGCTGCCGGACACATCGACTGCCTTGCCTGCCCTGCCTGCATGTCTGCCTGCCAGCCTTGCTGCCAGCCTTGCTACCAGCCTCCCTGCCAGCCTCCCTGCCAGCCTTGCTGCCAGCAGGTCTGCCTGCCAGCCTTGCTGCCTGCCTTCCTGCCAGCCTTGGTTCATGTCTGCCTGCCAGCCTTCCTGCCAGCCTTGGTTCATGTCTGCCTGCCAGCCTTGGTGCCTGCCTGCCTGCCTGCCTCCCTGCCAGCCTTCCTGCCAGCCTTGGTACCAGCCTGCCTGCCAGCCTTCCTGCCTGCCTTGGTGCCAGCCTCCCTGCCAGCCTTCCTGCCAGCCTTGGTTCCTGCCAGCCTCCCTGCCAGCCAGCAACCCCACAACCATGCGGAAGCACAGCAAGCCTCAGCTATCTGCTGCCAGCCCTGGCAAGAGGGACAGGGCTACCATCCCGCCCCTGGCCCTCACTCTGGTTGTGCTGGGGCTTCTGCAGCACGGGCTCGCTCTTCTGGGGATGGGGCTTCTACTGCCTCTGCTTCTGGAGGAGCTGATGACAAGCACTCCAGCACCAGCCACCTCCACAGCACCTGCACCTTTCACCCCTGAGACTGAGCGACCAAGAGGAGTGCCAGAGACTCATTTTTGTCTTATAACTTCTTGTTAATAAAGTCTATTTTTGATTCAAACACTTGCTTCATTTCTTTTTTTTAATAAAGTCTTGCTGGAAACTTTTAGAAATGGTTTAAGCCTTTGCATGCTTGTGGGATGGGTAAGGATAGCTTTGGGATGGGTTAGGATACCTGTGGGATGGGAAATAGCTGTGGGATAGGTTAGGATAGCAGTGGGATAGATAAACCTCCAGTGCAAGCATAGTGGGACTGTATGGTCCACCCTGCCAGGTGCCACACCTACGGCCCTTTATTATCAATAATAATGTAATAATTATCCACACATGTCAACATAAACACAACTCTTTATTAAACGCCCTGTTCATTGTAGGCCAACCAAACATACATGGCCCAATCTCATCTGTGTGATGAGACAGGCTGAAGGAAGAATCCTGCTCCAGCTGGGGAGTTGCACCAGTGTTTCAGGAGGTTGTGCTGCTTCTTCCCTTCACGTGAAGCTCTGTTGAGGCCTTGCACATCCTTAGTGTCTATCAGGTTTCGCCCTTGCCTCCATTCCCCAGGCTCCATGTCCCCATTGCCTTGTTGGAGGTCCACGAGCCTGTTCTGCGAGACTGGGTAGCGGGTGTGCATGAGATTGTGCAGGATGCAGCAAGCTTCCATGATCCTCCTCACGGTCTCTGGGCAATGCCCAGAGAAGTGGTGAGAAGTACCTGGAACCTGTTGGCCAGGATGCCAAAGATGTTCTCCACCACCCGTCTTGCCCTGGACAGCCTGTAGTTGAAGATCCTCTCTTCACGGGTGAGGAGTCTGGAGGTGTAGGGCTTCATGAGGTAGGTTGTGAGGGAGAAGGCATCATCCCCCACGATGAAGTAGGGCACATCTTGTGTGTCGTTGGGCAGGGGTTCTGGATCTGGGAAGCCCACGATGAGGTTGCGTTCCAGCCCCTCCTTGAGGTGACTGGCGTTGTATACCTGGGCATCTGAAGAGGAGCCGTTGCCTGAAGCATCGATGTACATGAACTTGTCATCAGCATCGACCATGGCGAAGAGGATGATGCTGAAGAAGCCCTTGGAGTTGAAATAAGTGGACCCCGAGTTGGCTGGAGATTTGCAGGCCACATGCTTGTCATCTATGGCTCCAACGGTGTGTGGTAAGTTCCACTTCTGATACCACTGCTCTGCAACTTTCTTCCATCCTTCTTCAGTGGAGGGGTACTGGAGGAGCTCCTTCTTGTATTCTTCAATGATGACCTGCACCACTTCTCTGACCACAATGCTGATGGTGTTGGATGGCACCCTCCAGCCGTACTGCATGCTCCTGTAGGTGGTCCCTGAGGCCAGGTGGCGCAGAGCGAGTGCCACCTTGAGCCCAGGTTCCAGGCTGGGTCGGAAGCTGGTGGCATCCTCATGAAGTTTTGGAATGCACAGGTGTCTTCGTTCCTGAGCTCCACCATCAGCTTGTTGTACAGTCCGTCCTCTGCTCTTCTGGCGAACCATCTTCGGATCCAGATTCTTTTTGGGTGGCTCCTTTTCTTCTCGCAGTAGTGTTCACAGAGCCTGCAAATGGCTTCACACTGTTGCAGAACGATGGTGGCTGCCGAAAGGACTTTGTTACAATCCACGGTGGACATGACTGGATGCTGTTGAAGAGGAAGAGGCAGATGAAGGCTGCAGAGGTCTGCACCGTTGGGCTGCTGTTCTGAAAGTGAGATGCAGGTGAGTTGCTCCCCCCTTTTATAGGCAGTATAGGTTTTCTGCTAGGCATCCTCTAGGCATCCTGTAGGCATCCTCTAGACATCCTTAATATCTGAGATAGGTCCCCTCTGCGAATGTTTTTTCTGTTTTAAACGCTTTGTTTCTGTGTTGCATCCATTCTGCATCTGTTCTGCGTCCATTCCGCTTCCTCCCCACGTCGGGGGAAAGAAGTTGCACGGATGCATAGCGGACACCTAGCGGATATAGCGGATGCGTAACGGATGCGTAATGGATGCATAGCGGATGCGTAGCGGATGCGTAGCGGATGCGTAGCGGATGCAGAACGGACGAACTGGATACATTTTCCGCGCAAAAGTTTTAGGCAGCCCAAAACTTTTGGAGCAGATGAAACGTCAATAAACGGATGCTGGATGGATAGAGAGGATGCCAAACGGAGGCAATGAGTACATCGCGTTTTCGAACGGATGGCAAGGTTTTTTGTCCGTTTTACATCCTCTTTGCATCCGTTAGTTCAGTGTAACATGGGCTTAACCTTGTTATATTTAAACAATTTCTAAGTCAGAGAGGATAAGATTTTTGCTGTTTAACCTTGATCCTTTTTAGCAATCCTAAAAAGAACATTAGTTCAGAAGGGAGAAAAATTGGCATAATTCTTAATATCAATCAATTTAGGGACTTCTTGTGAAACATGTACTTTATTAAACATACATTATAGTTACAGGAATAGCCACTGGGCTGCCAATCTGTAGTTAAATATTGCAATCCAATAATATAATATTGCCAATAGAGGCTGCTATATTTAATGATTATCATCTATTCTTTCTAGCCAGATTTTAGTGCTGTGATAAAGAATTAGAAATATTTCTTTGCTGCTTTTTCCCATACTTTTAGGCAACCCTGTAAAGAATACATTTCAGCCAGCTGTCTATTTCTGAGATAGACAGCTGACTGAAGAGATGAGAGATAAGTATACCATAGCTAGATTTCCCCCCCCCCCTCGGGTCTATTTTTATGTGTTAGCTTGGGGAATATAGACTTTCATGTCTTTGACTTTAACAGTGTATCAGTGTGCCTGGTGGAAATAATGGAACAATTTTTGTCTTGCAAGTTTTACACTGGTAATAGCATCTTTGTAAAAATAAATAAAATTCAATTACATATTTGAAATATATTATATATATAGTGTAGATTTTATTTAGGTAATTTTCTCTTTTGCTCTCCCATATCTCATCCTTCAACTTCTTTTGGTTGCTTGTTATTCTTTTTTATCATTTGTTTAGTGCTGCTAATCCTAATTAGAAATAGCATGGTGATTATATAATATATAGAACAGCATGCAGTACCTCAGCATAATTTTGCAGTACAACATAATTTTTCAATGAAAATTGTTTTATTCATCTTATAATCATTTTTTATAAAATCCTGGGATTGTTGCCAGCTACACAATTGCAATAGTAAATGTTTGACTTTAACTGATTATTTAAAAATCAATAAATAATTTATTTTTCCTTCATATCTTGGTTCTCAAAAATTTCTGAAACATGCATTTCTTCTCAGTGGATTTCTTCCTATGTAAGAAACAGATAATAAATAAAACAAATTAAAGAACAAAAAAGAAAAGGGTTCAAAATGTTTGGAAATCAAGTTGTGCTTTCGTGAAACAGAGTGACATCAGCAAGATGAGACAAAAGAAAATGTCACATATTTGCCATTGGTTTCTAACTAATTATCAAGAAATTAGCTCTGAGAACTTCCCACCTTCTGAATAGGTCTTTACATTTTGACAAGTAACCATTTCTGTTCACTTCACTTTATTAAAAATCATGGACAGAAAAATCAAATTCACAATCAAAAATCAAAGTTAGATCCTTAACTAAAGCCCATGTCACACTGCACCAACAGATGGAAAGAGGATGTAAAATGGAGAGAAACATTTGCCATCCGTTGGTTAAAGCGATTCATCCGTTCTGTACTCACTGCCTCCATTTTTCAACCTCCCTATCCGTCCAGCATCCGTCGACTGAGGTTCCATTCGCTCAAAAAGTTTTGAGCTGCTCAAAATCTTTTGAGCGGAAAATGTATCCAATGTGTCCGTTCTGCATCCGCAACACATACTGGGAACATCTGTTCTACATCTGTCGTCATCCGTTACACATCCGCTATATCCACTAGGCATCCGCTGTGCATCCGCACAACTCGCATCTGCTCCAGCGGAAAACGGACACAGGGAGGAAGTGAAACGGACATGGAATGGACATGCAGCTTTAGTATCACGGACGGAGAAAGGATGAAAGCAGATGCAGCTTGCAAAGAAAGCATTTAAAACAGAAAAAACGTTCGCATAGGGGACCTATTTTGGATATTAAGGATGTCTAGAGGATGCCTAAAGGATGCAAAAGGACACATAGTGGAAAACCTATATTTCCTATAAAAAGGGGGAGGAACTCACCATGATCTCACTTTCACTCCAGCACCCCTGCTGTGCAGACCTCTGCAGCCTTCATCTGGCTCTTGCTCTTCCACAGCATCCATTGATGTCCACCATGGATCGTAAAACAGTCCTTTTGGTAGCCACCATCGTTCTGCAACAGTGCAAAGCCATCTACAGGCTCTTTCAACTGTTCTACGGGAAGAAAAGGAGGCGGCCAAGAAGTGTCTGGGTCCGAAGATGGATCGGGAGAAGAGCAGAGCATGGACTGTGCAACAAGCTGATGGTGGAGCTGAGGAATGAAGACCCTCGTGCATTCCAGAACTTCATGAGGATGCCTCCAGCCATGTTTGATGAAGTTGTGGAGCAGCTGAGACCCAGGTTGACCAAAGCAAACACCAACTTCCGGCCCAGCCTGGACCCTGGGCTGAAGGTGGCACTGACTTTGCACCACCTGGCCTCAGGGACCACCTACAGCAGCATGCAGTACGGCTGGAGGGTGCCACACAACACCATCAGCATTGTGGTCAGAGAAGTGGTGCAGGCCATAATCGAAGAATACCTGGAGGAGCTCCTCCAGTGCCCCTCCAATAAAGAACACTGGAAGAAAGTTGCAGAGCAGTGGTATCAGAAGTGGAACTTCCCCCACATCATTGGAGCCATAGATGGCAAGCATGTGGCCTGCAAAGCTCCAGCCAAGTCAGGGTCCACTTATTCAAACTACAAGGGCTTTTTCAGCATGATCCTCTTCACCATGGCCGATGCTGACTCCAAGTTCATGTACATCGATGCTTCAGGCAACGGCTCATCTTCTGATGCCCAGGTATAAAACGCCAGTCACCTCAAGGAGGGGCTGGAACGCAACCTCATCATGGGCTTCCCAGATCCAGACCCCCTGCCCAACGACACACATGATGTGCCCGACTTCATAGTGTGGGCTAACGCCTTCTCCCTCAGAACCTACCTCATAAAGCCCTACAGTTCCAGATACCTCACCTGTGAAGAGAGGATCTTCAACTACAGGCTGTCCAGGGCAAGGCGGGTGGTGGAGAACGCCTTTGGCATCCTGGCCAACAGGTTCCAGGTACTTCTCACCACCATGCAGCATCGCCCAGAGACCGTGAGGAGGATCATGGAAGCTTGCTGAATCCTGCACAATCTCATGCGCACCTGCTACCCAGTCTTGCAGAACAGGCTCGTGGACCTCCAACAAGGCAATGGGGACATGGAGCCTGGGGAATGGAGGCAAGGGCGAAACCTGATAGACACTAAGGATGTGCAAGGCCTCAACAGAGCTTCACATGAAGGGAAGAAGCAGCACAACCTCCTGAGACACTGGTGCAACTCCCCAGCTGGAGCAGTGGAGTGGCAAGACAGGATGATACTGATTAATGGATGCTTCCTTGAGCCTGTCTCATCACACTGATGAGATTGTGCCATGTATGTTGAGTGGCCCTACAATGAACAGGGCATTTAATAAAGAGTTGTGTTTATGTTGAAATGTGTGGATCAATGATTACATTGTTATTGATAATAAAGGGCCATAGGTGTGGTACCTGGGAGGGTGGACCATACAGTCCCACTATGCTTGCACTGGAGGTTTATTTATCCCACAGCTATTATCCATCCCAAAGGTATCCCTGCCCATCCCACAGATATCCCTACCCATCCCACAGCTACTACCCATCCCACAGGTATCCCTGCCCATCCCACTGCTATCTTAACCCATCCCACAAGCATGCAAAGGCTTAAACCATTTCTAAAAGTTTCCACCAAGACTTTATTGACAAAAATAAATGAAGCAAGTATGTGAAGCAAAGATTTATTAATAAAAAGCTGTAAAAGAAAAATGACCCAAGTCAAGTGTCCAAAGCAAAAATAAAGTCAACAGGTCTCTGGCACTCTTCTCAGTCCGTCTGAGGCATTCCCATCGTCTCAGGGGTGAAGGTTCCAGGTGTTGCGGAGGTGGCTGCTGCTGGAGTGCTGGTCTGAGGCACCACTGGGGTGCCTGGCTCCGAGAGGACAACATGGGATGATGTGTTGAGGAAGCTCTCAGACAGCTGGCTCAGCCCCGTGATGTTGAGAGCCCTTCCTCCATGACATGGGGTGTCAGCCCCAATACCGATGACAGATGTTCTGAGGCCGGGCTTGGCTGTGGGGTGGTGGAAAGAGCAGTGTAGTGGGGCTGTCTGCTCTGCAGCTGGGTGAGGACTGGCATCGGTGGCATGGGTGGCATCGGTGGCATCGGTGGCACTGGTGGCGTCTGATTTACCTGTGCCTGGACTGGGAAGGGCTTCCTGTGCTGCTGGACCTCCTGGTAGCCATAGCCTTGGAAGGGGAGGGCCTGTGGAAAGCCTTGGAAGGGCAGTGACATCACCTGGGGTGGAGGAGCAGGCCTGGACTGGGTGTGAGCAGGTTCAGCTTGGTCTGGAGGATTGTGAAGAAGATCGGTGATCCTGTCCTTCACCACCTGGTACTGGGGTTCCAACATGTTCATGAGGGTCTGGTTGATGTAGGTGAAGAAGGGCTTGTGGTTGGAGGATGGGGCATCGGTGCGTACCAGCTGCTGTGTACGCTGCTCCTGATGGTGTCCCTGATCTCCAACAGGACATTGTGGCTCTGCCCCTCCGGTCTGCCTCTCTGCCTTTTGGTGGAGGTGGAGCTGGGGGTGGATACGGGTTGGGCTCTGGTGGAAGTGCCCTCTGCTTGCTACCACTGCATCAGGGGGTCTTCCATGTGCTCCGCCAAGGGTAGTACAGCTGTCAAGGGGGTCTCCATCGTGGCACGCTCCACAGATACCTGCCTGGACACAGGAGCTGACTCTTGGCCAGAAGAGGACTGGGTCTCAGCAGGCTGCCTGAGAGAGAGGGTTGTGAGAGGGGCTGCTCCTCGGTGGCGGATCTCACCCTCCAGGAAGCTGCACCTGGCCATCACATAGGTCTCCCGGTCCGTCAGCTTGACCACGGCCTGGCCAGATTTCTTGAGGTGCAGTTTCCTGTACCAGCTGTGCATGTGCTTCCACCAGCCGAGGAGCACCTCTGAAGTGTAGCCCAGGCTCTCCACCTTCTCTCTCCAAGCAGCCTGCTTCCTCTTAGTGTCCCGAAAGAGCCTGTGTCCCTTCCACCAAAGATATTCATTCTCCCTCAGCCACTCCAGCACCTCCTCCTCATGTTCCTCTTCGATTGTGTATTGCCTCCTCTCCCATTCACACGTCTGCCTCTTCCTCCCTTTGGCAGGGCCATCTGGGCCCTCATCAGAAGGGCTTCGAGGTTGTAGGGGCTGCTCCTCCACACTACTACCAGCAGCAGCAGCAGCAACAACAGTAGCAGCAAAAGCAGGACCAGCAGGACCAGCAGCAGCAGCAACACTAGCAGGACCAGGAGCACCAGCAGCACCAGCAGCACCAGCAGCACCAGGAGCACCAGCAGGACCAGCAGGACCAGGAGCACCAGCAGGACCAGGAGCACCAGCAGGACCAGCAGGACCAGGAACAGCGCCAGCAGAGTAAGCACCAGCAGAAGCACCAGCACCAGGAGCAGTACCAGCAGAGTAAGCACCAGCAGAAGCACCACCACCAGAAGCAGCATCAGCAGAAGCACCACCTCCAGAAGCAGCATCAGCAGAAGCCCCAGCACCAGAAGAGTCAGCCCGGGCAGCAGAAGCCCCAGCAGAAGCAGAGTCAGGGCCAGGGGGTGGGACGGTGGCCCTGTCCCTCTTGCCAGGGCTGGCAGCAGATGGCAGAGGCTTCCGTTTCTTCTCCATGGTTGTTGGGTTGCTGGCTGGCTGGCTGGCTGGCTGGCTGGAGAGCTGTGTCTGGAAGCAGGTCTTTCCTCTGAATGGTGACCTGCTTGCGAGCTGCTTCCCTTTATATCACGGGGCTGATGCAATGCATCCTTCTCACATGCGCAGTGAACGCTAGGCATCCACTAGGCATCCACTAGTCTTCCGCTAGTCTTCCGCTCTGCATCTGCTTCATCTGCTCTGCATCCGCTCTGCATCCGCTCTTTCCGTTCTGCGTCCACTTTGCTGTGCTCCCCCGGAAGCCTTGTGGATGTGCCATCCGCTCCCATCTGCTTCCATCCGCTTGGCTTCCATGGAGCATCCGCTTTCCATCCACCCTACGTCCTCACCCCGTCTGTTCCTTTCCGTGTTGTCCTCTCTGGTTATGCAAATTCAGGGCACTTTTGAGAGCGGATAACAACGGATGGAACATTTTGCTCGTCCGCTGTGTCCTTTTTACAAACGTTTTGCATCTGTCCGCCAGTGTGACAGGGCCTTCATTTTGATTTATGCTGCTGAAGAACACTTGCAATCAAAGGAGAATCTAGTATCATTTGGGCCCAAATTGTTTTTTAATGGCCTCTTGAAGGATTAGATATTCTCTTGAGGCCTCCCTAATCGTAGGGGTAAGGAATTCTTGATCTCTTGTCACTGTCACTGGTGTCCACATTGACAGACATTTCTACAGTTTGATTGGGGCACTTATTTTCAGCAAATGTATTTCCATGTAGAGTTTGTGAATGCATTTTCCGTGGTCCACTGGATATGTGACAATCCACCATTGATGAACCATATCCCTGGGAGCTTCATGTGATTTCCAGAATGAGGTTGAGTAATTGAATTAGTCTTCTTGGATGAATCATATTCCATTGTTTTTTATAGTTTTCTTTTAGTAATAGTTCCTTGTAGTTTTATATACCTTAGTCTGGTAAATGGGGGCAAGAAATTTCTTTTGATATTTTAACATAGTCCTTGTTGAACCATGACTTGGAATGGTGCTGTTGTTGATTTAAAGATATAATATATCTGCAGGTTCTTGCAGATGGAGTTCTTGGGTAAGGGTGCTATAGTTCTTGAACAGTACATTAACATTTGCAGCTGACATCAGGGCAGACTGAAGCACTGAGACAGTATGTCAAAATGGTTGTTTTGATCCCTGCTAGTTTTTTTCCCTTGGGTTAATGAATTCTATATTTATGTATTTAGCTTCTTCCCTTGGAGTTCACTTTTTGACAAATCTGACAGCTTGGATGTGATTTGTATATCATAGGAATTAACTCAATTGTATGAGTGTGGTGGGGAGAGATGGCTCAAAAAATTCTTGCAATGGATAGGGAGTAAGTCTTTCAAGTGTTCAACTTGGCAGCTTTGGAACTAAAATACAGAGATCACAATAAGCTTGTGGTTATTCCATCTATGAGCATATTCTACGAATTGTTTTTTTATGTAACATTTTTTCTGATTAGCAAAATTAACTACTTCTGGCTTCCTGGAGGAGCAGGGAGCAGCAAGAATATTGCTAGGGCCCGCTTCGGCTGCCATATTAATCCCCTAATTGCCATGCAAATTTGCAGGTGAAGGACTAGTTGTGCTGTGTTCATGAAGAATGGGACTCGAGACCAGCGTAACTTCAGCTCTTTTATTTAGTTCTTAAATTTTGTCTGAGCCAGGAGCCGAAGCTGCCCTTTTTTATGGAGAGACTGCTCACGGCTCATGGCCAGTGACGGCTCTTTGATTCTCCCGCTGCTGAGGTGGCCAATTGGTCCTACATTATGTAGTCATGTAAGTAGGCAGGGCTTTTATGTTGTCTAATTGACCTGTGCAGTTTAGTCATACTGTCGTCTTGGGCGGGTTCGAACGGGATCGCTGTTCCTCCCGTCTTTCTCTGTAGAACCTCCTGGAAGGTGGAGTCAGCCATGCCACTCCCACCTGGCCTACTCGGGCTGGTAGAGTCGGCTTGGCTGCTCCCTTCCGGAGTGGCCTCTTGGTCTTCTTGTGCCTCCTGTTCCTCTTCGCCGAAGTCAGGTAAGTCGTTGTCTCTTTCTGAGTTTATTTGCAAATGTGGTTTGTGGGTTGTGTTTTGCTTTTGCGGTGTTTCTTGTTCTGATGGAGGGTCTCCCCCTCCCCTCTTATTTGTGTTTGAGGGGTCTCCCCCCTCTCAGGTTGGCTTATTATAGTTTTTGTTTAATGTTTGCTGTGGTTCTGGTGTGTGTGTGTGTTGTTCTTCGTGCTTTGGTATGTCAGTGGTTCGTTCCAATGTTCTTGATCTTAATTGATCAATGTGTCTCCTCCAGCTTCTACCATTGTCTGTTTCTAATCTATACAACCGGGGTACTGTTATTTGTATTATTTTTGCCGGTACCCAGAGTGGGTGCCCCGTGAGATTTTTAGCATAGACTAGATTTCCTGGTTCGAATGTGCAGTGTCTGCTGAAGGAGTCTGTTGATTTTTCAGGGCTATATGTGGGGTGTAATCTATCCAATTGTGATCTTAATTTTCTGCCCATTAATAATTCTGCTGGCTTTTATTTGTAGTTGAGCTCGGTGTGATGTGTTGTATGGTGAGCATTTTATAAATTTTCTCTTTTATGTCTCCCGTGTCTAATTTTTCTATGGTTTCTTTGGTATACCGGACCATGCGTTCTGCCTGCCCATTCGTAGCCAGTCTACCCGGCGCTGTCAAAGCATGCCTCATTCCGTGTTCAGTGAGGAACTTTTCAAATGTCAATGCTGTGAACTGTGGCCCGTTATCTGAAACTAATAATTCCGGTAACCCTTGTGTGGCGAAAAGTTTTCTCAGTTGTTTGATAATTGCTTCTGTAGTTGTTGAGTTCATGATGCTTACTTCCAGCCAATTTGAGTAAGCGTCTACTATGATTAAAAATGTGTGTCCTTTTGTAGGCCCTGTGAAATCTATGTGAATTCTTGACCAGGGCCCCCCTCAAGTGTTTCCCAGTCTAGTATAGGTACTGAAGGAGATGCAGGTCAGGATCTTTGGCATTTATCGCAGGTTTCTACCCATTTCCCAATAACCTTATCCATCCCTGGCCACCATGCATAACTCCTGGCCAGGGATTTCATTCGTACGATACCCGGGTGTCCTTCATGTAGCATATACAGTACTTGCTCTTGTAATGCCTCCAGTATTACCACCCGATCCCCCCATAGGATGCAACTTTTTAACAATGACAGTGCAGTTTGCCTGTTCTTGAACAGTTTAAATTTAATGTCTGTCTCATTTTCCGGCCACCCTTTTCCTACCAAGTTTAAAACCTGTGGCATAAAATTCAATCAATATGTTGCAAATTCCCATGTCCCACCTTGTAAGTTAATGAATATGTAAGCTAGAAAACAAATCTGCCCAATTTCTAATCTGTATCACATCTATAAACAACAAATATTTTTTTTGAAAAGAGTTTGAAATCACTACTGTTTTTTTTAATAGTTTGTTCCAAGTGATTTTTCTTTCCCATCAGTGTGAGGATATTCTTGCAACCTTTACTTCCTTATCAAGCAGGTGTAGATATTACAAGAGGAGATTTGTGTGTGTGTGTAGTTCTAAAGAAGTACAACTTGCCTTCGTGACATTTACCTGCATACAGTTGTAAGAAATTCATTCTTCAAATTCCACCAAAGCTGTTTTTATGTTTGGGCACATCTTTTGCCTACTGATTAAAACTTGAACCTCTACTCTCATCTTGGGAAATTTCATGAAACAGAAAATAACATTCTATAATAAAAAAAACCAATTAGAATACAAGGGAAATGTTTCATTCCTTTACTTCTGCAGGAATGAGATCGATTTCATCTCAAAAGAACAACCGGCAGCTGCTACTTCATTCCAAAACTTAATAGCATTGCTGCTTTCTGTGAAACAGATGTTCATTTATTAAATTAAAATACTGATACATTTAATTTCCAAGTATGGCCAAAGAATGCAATCAGATGCAGTTCAGTGTACCATTTTGTAACAACCAAATCTATTAAGTTATTTCACTTAATAGATAAATTCCCAACCTGAAACAATAGGGATAGTTGTGTTTGTATTTATCTTTATATTGTCCATGAAGATTTCCAACTTTGTCCTATTTTTACTCATCAAACATATAATTAGGATCCATAAGTGTATTTTCCAATATGTTCTTTTAGAATTGATGTTCCTCTTCCCTGTGTATCTGGCATGCAGAAATTAAGGAAGTGAACAATATTAGATAATGTAATTTTTACTTGCTAACAGCATATGGCTCTTGTACCAAATTTTCTCCTTCTCTTTTGATATCTGCTTGCAACTCTTCCCCAGTTTTTTTTTTCCCCAAATACTTTGATTAGAAAACATTTATCTTGAGAAACATCTGTTCATTTCATGTCATCTGGAAAACAGTTTTAAGCATCTAGATTCCTATATATAACAATTACATTTAATTTAACAAGGGTTCTATACTATTAAGAACTTGATGGATTTTTCAGACCACATGTTTTTGGATTAATTTAATAATTTAGCAATTTTACTTGCTCTTGCAAGTGATAATGCAGTTTTCTGGCAACTTAATTTATTAACAATAAGTAAATTAGAGTTACAGAAAACAAGTTAATACTTTAAAAAAAATCTGAAAAAAATAGTTATCTCTTCACTGCTTGGTACAAATTACCTTAATTCACAGGCATCAAGCTTAACAGAATAACAGAGCTAGTAAGGACCTTGAAAGTCTTTTAGTCCGATCCCTGCCCAAGCAGGAGACCATATACTATTCTGGACAAATGGCTGTTGAATCTCTTCTTAAAACCTCCAATGATGGAACGCTCCAGCGTTCAAGCATGTTTAAATCATTTTGGATCTTGAACCTATCTTTTTGGCATTGGCTATTCCTGCCAGCTTGGTGGGCCTAAGAGAAAACCTTGGGACATCCCTACTGCTTACTACTCTCCATGTAGATGTACTTCCATTAAGGACTACACATTGTGTAGGGTTTGTCAGCCAGTTATGAATCTATCTGGTGGTGATGCTGTCTATCTCACATATTTCTAATTTACTAAGAAGTAGGTTGTGGTCTACTTTGTCAAATACTCACAGAAATCCAAGTGTACAATTCAGTCTTTTTGTCAAAGAATGAAATAAGATTGGCTTGGCATAATCTGCTTTTGACAAGCCTTTTTTAGCTTTTGATTATAACTTTGCTTACTTCTAGGTATTTGCATATTTGTTGCTTGATTATCTTTTCCAGAATCATCCTAGGTATTGATGTCAGGCTAAAAAGTCTGTAGGTTCCTAGAACCATTCCCCCACCCCCTTTTTATTTATTTATTTTGAAGGTAGGAACCACATCACCTCTTTTCCAGTCTTCTGGTAACTTCCCCAATGTTCCAGGATCTTTGAAAGATAGCATTTAGTGGTCTTAAAATTACTTCTGCCAACTCAATTGGAAACAACCAAATGCCATCTTATTTGGTCTAGAGATCAATGACAATGACATCACTAATGTTCGAAATATTATCAGGGAATATCAAGCATCAACTATCTCCCCTGATGAAATACTTGATATTTCCCGTGTCGAACCCGAGCTCAAAAATGAAGATGGCTTGATGTCCCCATGCCTCTGCAGGATTGTTTGCAAGAACAAATCAAGCAAACACAAATTTATCTTCTCAGTAAATTCACTCTCAAAGAGCAACAACAATCACAAGAACCATCATTCTCGTCCTGATTTATCCCTACAGCAATGTGTATGATCCTGGGAATTACATTCTGAGCTCACAAGACTGCACGATTTAGGTAATACTATTCTATTCTACCATGCTGATTGTATCAAAAGCAAGAGCCACAACCCATGTCACAATAACCATCAACCAAACATCCAATGTTAGGAATGCATGCCCCTTACTTCCTTCAGACCCACTCCCTTATATGTTAAATGCAAACCACTCAATGCAAGAAGCCTAGTTAATAAAATGCATGAATTCTTCATCTTACTAAGCACTGCCATATTCAACATCATATTCTTCTTCTCTCATGTCGCTACACTTTTCCCAGCCACTGTAGAACACAGGCTCTGACACATGGGGCATAATCGTGGAGATCATGTGATGTACAGGGTTGTGGTAGCAGAGTGCAGTTTAATAGGTGTTCCATTGTCTGGGGAGCCTCCCCACAGTCGCGTTCTGTGGATCCATCATGGTTGTATCCCCATTTCTGCATCAGGGCTTTGCACCTCCCAACTCCAGTTCTAAGGCGATTCAGGCAGTGCCAATTTTGCCATGGCTCACTGGCACCTGTTGGGAGGGATTCCTTTGGCTCAAAAAAGAGGTTATGGGGTTTCTCCTGTAGATGTTTTGACCAGGCTTCTATCCTGCAGCTCTGAGGATTGCCATCCAGGGGTTGTACTGAGTGTAGAAAACTCTTCCTGGATTTTAGCCTTTTTGGTGGAGGAACATGCTGGAAAAGTGGATGGCGACTGTCATCTTCCTGTTTTGTGCGTTCCACTCTTGAAGATACATCTCTTCTGACTGTAGGAGGGGCAATTCCACACAGCAGGTAGAGGTCATCAATTCGGGTAGGCTTGAGACAACCAGAGATGGCCCTACAAGCTGTATTTAGAACAGGGTCCAGCTTCTTGGCATGTGAGGAACGTCCCCAGACAGGGCATGCATATTCGGCTGCGGAGTAACACAGGGCAAGGGCAGTGCTGCGGATGGTTCCTGGGTCTGTTCCCCACTTGGAGTTTGCCAGCTTTCTCAAGATGTTATTCCTGGCTCCCACCTTTGCCTTTGTCTTGCTGACATGGTCCTTTAAACTGCGGTCTAGAGTGACTCCTAGATACACTGGTTTGTCTATGTATTCTAGTCTCTTGCCATACCAGTGGACCTTCAGTTTGCAGTTTTCATCGTGACCCTTGAGATGGAAACCACTGACTTGAGTCTTATCTGGATTTGCCCGAAGATGGTTTACAGCATAGTAGGTGGTCAGGCCCTCTAGTGCTTCACTTAGCATTCTTTCAAGATCCAGAAATGACTGGGACTGAGAGGCTATGCACAGGTCGTCTGCATACAGGAAGCTCCTGGTGTTCTGGTGGATGGGTTGATCGTTTGTGTAGATGTTGAACAAGAGTGGAGCAAGAACGCTGCCTTGCGGAAGCCCATTTTTCTGTCTGTGCCATCTGCTTCGATCTCCACTGAGATCAACAAAGAACAAGCAACATCATATTTATCTGTGAGATGTGGTTGAATGCATCTTTCCCAAACTCCATTACTACTGTAAGTGAATATCAAGTTTATTGGTCTCATTGTGAAATCCATAGAAGAGGTGGAGTTGCTATCTTCTATAAAAAGTCCCGACATCTAAAAAACATCCAAGTTACCCAGGAGCTTGCTCTTCCGGAGACCATCATCTGTGAACATTTTGATTCTTACTTTGTTACAGAGCCCCTAATTATGACATCAAACATGAAAACAAGTTAAATTCACTACTAACATGGGCAACCTCCTGCCCACATGCTTTTATCTTTTTTGGTGACTTCAATCTACCTCATATTAATTGGACCCTAAACAAATGTACAACTGAACACATACATGCAACTTTCTACAATGCTGTAACAAATCTAGGACTGGAACAACTAGTAACCAACAACATTAGACTTAACAATTGCCTCAATCTCATTTTCTGCAACAGTTTGAATTCAATTTATGGAATACAAATTAAAGAACTGTTTACAACAGTGACCACAGCATGATTGACTTTTGTCTCAACATATGTCCTCACAAAAATCATCATAACGACAGGATCCCCAATTATAACTTTAAAAATGGCAACTGTTAGGGATAACATTGTTCACCCTAACTGGTTTAGGTGAAATAATAACTTTGAATCATAGTTAGTGTATGTTAGAGTGTATGCAGCTTTAACTGTGAAATAGCAATTAAAGGAGTGGTTAAGAAAACAATATAAAAGTAGCAAGACTACGGCTTGCTCACTCTCTCTCTCTGGCTTTGATGATCCCTGATTACTGCTTGGAATCAAGACTGCATTGCTCGAATGGGAGAGACAACAAAGGACTGATTTTTATGTGAACTGACATAGGATATTCTACATGGACTTTGCTAACTGAATACCCCTGAATGGACTGACTACATGGTAAATGAATATTGGACTGTTATTTGACTATGCTATTAACTTATAATGGAATAAACTATATTCTTGATGGCACAAGCGTATCTGTTATTTTTACTGTATGTTAATAAACATACAAGCTTAGCTCACTCATTTATCTGTGTGTCTATCTGACTAATGCTGCACATTCTGTTTAGCTTGTCTACCTAACCCTGGTTGGGGAACCCAGGCTTAACAGCAACTATGATTTTATAGACAATGATCTCTCATTTCTTGATTGGCAAATTCTATTCACTGGATGCAATACCGTTGAAGACTATTACAACATATTTTTACTTGAAGTCAAAAGAGTCATCAAACTATATGTACCAATAACAACACCTCAAATCAAAAAAATAAACAAATTACCCATAATAATAAGGAAGCTTCAATCCAAAAAGAAATCCCTTTGGCAGAAAAACAAATCTGGTCACGTTGCCAGCTTTAAAAGCCAATGCAAAAAATTGTGCCACCAGATAAAGACTGAATGCACCAATTATCACATTTAACAAGAGGAAAGCCTATGCACCAATTCCACCTGTGCTTTCTACAATTTTGTAAACAGCAAATTAAAAGACTCAAGGTCCATCCCACCCCTGAAAGGAACTAATGGTAAAGACTGCAACTATGACACCATTAAAGCCAACCTCTTTAACACATTCTTTGGCTCAGTATTTGTAAACAACAATGGATCATGCCCAGTATTCCTAGTCGAACCACAGACAACTACAGTGATCTAATACTTATCGATTTTACAGAAGACAATGTTGAAAAAGCACTATGCAATCTAAAACCATCTCTATCTATTGGACTGGACGGAATTCGTGCTTACTTCTTAAAAAAGCAATCCACTGCCATAGCTGAACCTCTAAGCATAATTTTTGAAAAATCTTTCAGGACCAACTCCTTGCCAAACCTATGGTCACTAGCCACAGTCATCCCTATGTTCAAAAAGGGAGAGCCCAGACTAATTGAAAATTATAGACCAATCTCTTTATGCTGTGTCACCTGTCATGGAATCAATGATTAATCAATCCATTATCCTCCACTTAGAGACAAACAACCTACTTTCTAACAAACAATTTGGTTTCAGAAAAAAACTACCCTGTAATCTGCAACTCTTACACTGTGAAACATATGGACTACACAACTTGATCACAACAAAGCAATTGACGCAATTTACATCGACTTCTATAAAGCATTTGATTCAGTGGTACACAACAAACTACTCCTAAGACTAAAATCTTATGGTATCTCTGGATTCCTGCATAACTGGATAGAAGCATTCCTGTCAAACAGACAACAAATGGTCAAAATTGGGAACATCCTATCAAATCCTGTACCTGTCAACAGTGGTTTCCCCCAAGGCAACGTTCTAGGACCAAGTCTTCATACCCTACATAAATGACCTCTGTGATCATATTAAGAGCAACTGCATTCTTTTTGCTGATGATATAAAGGTATTCAACACTGACAATACTGCTACCCTTCAAAAACCTTGACTATGTATCAGAATGGTCAAACAAATGGCAACTTCAAATCTCAACAAATAAATGCTCTGTCTTACATATTGGCAAAAAAAATTAGAAAATAAAATACAAGCTGAATAGTCAAGACCTTGTTGATGACACAGACGTTGTCAAGGATCTTGGAGTACTCATCTTAAGCACTTTTGATTTAAGTGCTAGAGCCCACTGTAACTACATACCCAAAAAGGCATTAAGAGTTGTTAACCTAATCCTGCATAGCTTTTTCTCTGGTAATATCACTCTACTAACTAGAGCATATAAAACATTTGCTAGACCAATACTTGAATACAGCTCATCAATCTGGAACCCACATTACACATCTGATATTAACACAGTTGAGAAAGTCCAGAAATAATTCATAAAAAAGTTTTTCACCCCACCCCACTGCAGAATACTTTATGCCACCAGACTTGAAATTTTAGATCTACACAGCCTAGAACTACACTGTCTTTAGTCTGATCTAAAGGCTAGGTCCCACTGGCCGACAGATGCAAAACGTATGCAAAAATGACACAGCGGACGAGCAAAATTTCAGGGGTGGCTCCATCCACTCCAAAAAATGTCCCAAATTTGCATAAACAGAACGGAAAAGAACGGAAAGGAACAGATGGGGGTAGTATGTAGCGGGATGTTAAATGGATGTTTGTAGGAAGCCTAGCGGATGGAAGTGGATGGAAGTGGATGGAAGCGGATGACACATCCAAAGGGCTTCCAGGGGAGAATTGCAAAGCGGATGCATAGTGGAAGGAGCGGATGTGTAGCAGATGATGCAGATGCATCACAGTTGCCTATAGGATGCAAAGCGGATGCATAGCGGATGCAAAGCGTTCACTGCGCATGGGGGAGTATGAATTGTGTCAGCTCCGTGGATATAAAAGGATGCAGTTCGCAAGCAGTCACCATTCAGAGGAAAGACCTGCTGCTACAGACATCTTTGAATAACACCATGGTTCATCAGTCAGGGAAGAAGAGAAAGCCTGTGCCTACTCCTGCCAGCCCTGGCAAGAAGGACAGAACCACCATCCCACCCCCTGGCACTGACTCTGAAGCTGCTGGTGCTGCTGGTGCTGCTGGTGCTGGTGCTGCTGGTGCTGCTGGTGCTTCTCCTGCTGCTGGTGCTGCTGTGGTGGACCAACCCCAAGGCCCTCAAAGCCCTGCTGCTCAAGCCCCTGAAGGCCCTGCTGCTGAAGCTCCTGCCAGAGGGAGGAAGAGGCAAGGGAAGGAGAAGGGAGAGAGGAAACAGTACACTCTTTACGAGGAGCATGAGGAGGAGGTGCTGGAATGGCTGAGGGAAAATGAGTTCCTGTAGAGAAAGGGCCACAGACTCTATCGCGACACCAAGAAAAAACAGGCAGCTTGGAGATACAAGGCACAGAGCCTGGGCTACACTGCAGATGTACTCCTGGGATGGTGGAAGCACATGCACACGTGGTATGGGAAGCTACTCCTCAAGAAATCTGGCCAGGCCGCTGTCAAGCTCACTGACCGGGAGATGTACATCATGGCCAAGTGCAGCTTCCTGGAGGGTGAGATCCACCACAGAGGAGCAGCCTTTCTGACAACCCTCTCCCTCAGACAGCCCACAGACAGCCAGTCCTCTTCCAGCCAGGAGACAGCTACACTGTCCAGGCAGGTGTCTTCAGAGGGCCCCACAGCAGAGATCCCCCCGACAGCTGCACTCCCCATGCCGGAGGACATGGAGGATCCCCTGTCACAAATGGAGCAAGAAGCGTCAGCCACCAAAGACCAACCAACACCCACCCCTACTCCCAGCTCCACAGGATGCAGATAGAGAGGCAGACTGGAGGGCCAGAGCCACACTGTCCTGTTGGAGATCAGGGACACAATCAAGACCAGCACAGATCTTCTCTCTCAGCTGGTCCACAGCAACATATCATCCTCAAACCGGAAGCCCTTCATCATCTACGTGAGTCAGACCCTCATGGATCTGCCTGAGACCCAGTACCAGGTGATGAAGGAGAAGATAACAGCACTTCTGCACAACCCTCAACGCCCAGATGAACCTGCTCCTACCCAGTCCAGGTCTGCTCCTCCACCCCAGGTGATGTCACCGCCTTTCCACGGCTTTCAACAGCCCCTCACCTACCAAGGCTACGAGTACCAGGACTTCCCACAGCAGAGGCAGCCCTTTCCAGTTCAGGCCCAGGTTCATCGCACGCCACAGATGCCTCACCTTGCCCAGCTGCAGACCAGACAGCCCCACTACACTCCTCCTTCCTCCACCCCACAGCCAAGCCCGTCAATGGACAATTTGTCATCAGTCTTGGGCCTGACATCCCAGGTCCTTGATGAAGGGTCTCTCAACCTCATGGGACAGAATCAGCTCTTTCAGAGCTTCCTGAACACACCATCCCCTATTGTACTCTCGGGGCCAAGCACCCCAATGGCACCTCAGAAAAGCACTCCAGCCACAGCTACCTCTACAGTTCCTGCCCGCTTAACAGCTGAGACCATGGACATGCCTCAGGGTGACTGAGAATAGTGCCAGAGACTGAGTTGTTACTTGTTCACTTTATCTTTGCTTAAGACATTTTACTTGGTTCATTTTGGTTTTTTAATAAAATCATACAGTTTACTTAAGACAGTTATTAATAAAGTGTCAGGCGGAGCTCCATTCAAAATCCAGGAAAGAAATACTTAGACTCTTTAGTTTAGAGAAAAGATATCTTTTACTGAAAGTGAAGTGGTAGCAAGCAAAGAATTCTGAATCTGAGAATTTAGGTGCGCAATTCACATATAGAAAATGATGGAAATGTTCCCACCCCCAATAGTTCAACTGACACTTCCAATTAGAAGTTGTGGATATGATCATGTGGCATCTTCAGGAGATGATGAGGCCTCTGTCCGTTGACCTTGGCATAGTTTGATAATGGGTTGCAGTTGCGCAAAGAAAGAAGAAAACTAAGCGAGAAATAGAAACCTAACTCTATTTTATGCTCCCCCCTTCCATTTATACATCAGACGAATGTAACTCCTCCAGCTCACTTCCCCAGCTATTCCTACCTCCCTTTTCCACCCCCCTGTTACTTATGGCAGTCAAAAAGATGCAAAGCAATAGCAGAAGATCTTGAAGACTGACATTAAGGTTATCTTTGCTTCACACACTGGGTTCATTATTTTTACTTAATAAAGTGTTGGTGAAAACTTTGAAAGAATGGTTAAGCCTTTGCATGCTTGTGGGATGGTTAAGGATAGTTGTGGGACAGGTAAGGATAGTTGTGGGATGGGTAAGGATAGTTGTGGAATGGGTAAGGATAGTTGTGGGATAGGTAAGGATAGTTGTGGGATAGATAAACCTCCAGTGCAAGCATAGTCGGACTGTATGGTCCACCCTCCCAACTGCCACACATATGGCCCTCTTTTATCAATAACAATATATTCATTGATCAACACATTTCAAAATAAACAAAGGTCTTTATTAATACCCTATTCATTGTAGGGCCACTCAACATACATGGCACAATCTCATCAGTGTTATGAGACAAGCTCAAGGAAGCATCCATTAACCATCTATCATCCTGTCTTGCCACTCCACTGCTCCAGCTGGAGAGTTGCACCAGTCTCTCAGGAGGTTGCACTGCTTCTTCCCTTCACGTGAAGCTCTGTTGGGGCCTTGTACATCCACAGTGTCTATCAGGTTTCGCCCTTGCCTTCATTCCCCAGGCTCCATGTCCCCATTGCCTTGTTGGAGGTCCACGAGCCTGTTCTGCAAGACTGGGTAGCGGGTGTGCATGAGATTGTGCAGGATGCAGCAAGCTTCCATGATCCTCCTCACGGTCTGTGAGCAATGCTGCATGGTGGTGAGAAGTACCTGGAACCTGTTGGCCAGGATGCCAAAGGCATTCTCCACCACCCATCTTGCCCTGGACAGCCTGTAGTTGAAGATCCTCTCTTCACGGGTGAGGTATCTGGAAGTGTAGGGCTTCATGAGGTTGATTCTGAGGGAAAGGGCGTCATCACCCACGATGAAGTGGGGCACATCTTGTGTGTCATTGGGTAGGGGGTCTGGATCTGGGAAACCCATGATGAGGTTGCGTTCCAGCCCATCCTTGAGGTCACTGGCGTTGTATACCTGGCTATCTGAAGCTGACCCATTGCCTGAAGCATCGATGTACATGAACTTGTAGTCAGCATCAACCATGGCAAAGAGGATGATACTGAAGAAGCCCTTGTAGTTGTAATAAGAGGACCCTGAGTTGGCTGGAGCTTTGCAGGCCACGTGCTTCCCATCTATGGCTCCAACGGTGTGGGGAAAGTTCCACCTCTGATACCACTGTTCTGCAAGTTTCCTCCAGCCTTCTTCACTGGTGGGGCACTGGAGGAGCTCCTCCATGTATTCTTCGATGATGGCCTGCACCACTTCTCTGACCACTTTGCTGATGCTGTTGTGTGGCACCCTCCAGGCATACTGCATGTTTCTGTATGTGGCTCCAGAGGCCAGGTGCCGCAGAGTCAGTGCCACCTTCAGTCCAGGGTCCAGGCTGGGATGGAAGTTGGTGCTTGGCTTGGTCAACCTGGGTCTCAGACACTCTATAATTTCGTCAAACATGGCTGGTGGCATCCTCATGAAGTGCTGGAATGCACAAGTGTCTTCATTCCTCAGCTCCACCATCAGCTTGTCATACAGTCCAAACTCCATTCTTCTCCCGATCCAATCTCGGACCCACACAGCTGTTTAACATCTCCTTCTCCTTGTGTAGAAAAGGTGAAACAGTCTGAACAGGGCTTGGTTCTGGTGTTGAATGATCGCAGCTACCAAAAGGACTGTGTGATGATCCATGGTGGAGAACAGTGGATGATGTGGAAGAGCAAGACCAAGGGTGAAGAGGTCTGTACACCATGGCTGCTGGACTCATACTGAGATCCAGGTGATTTCCTCCCCCTTTTTATAGGAAATATTGGTTTTCAGCTAGGTGTCCTTCCACATACTCTAGACATTCTGCAGACATCCTAAATATCTGAGATACATCCCATATACAAACGTTTTGTCCATTTTAATGCTTTATATACGAGATGCATACGCTTACATCCTTTCTATTTCCGTGCTACTAATGCTGTGTGGACGTTCCGTGTACCTTTCGTTTCCTCCCCCTTTCCATTTTCAGCTGCAGCGGATGTGAGTTGAGGTGATGTCCATAGGATGCTGAGAGGATACAGTGGACGTTTCACGGATGATTACGGACATAGAACGTTTGTTGCCCATATATGTTGCAGAAGTACATCGTACACGGTGGAAAGTTCATCCGCTCAAAGTTTTGTGCAGCTCAAAATCTTTTGCGTGGATGAAATCTCAGTGGAAGGATGCTTGACGGATAGAGCATATGAAACACGTATGCAGTGAGTACACAACGGATGCATCACATTTTCCAACGGATGGCAAGCTTTTTTTAATGTTTTACATCCTCTTTGCATCCTTTGGTGCAGTGAGACATGGGCTTAAATATAGTGTATAAAATTATATATTGCAATGTTCTACCTGTCAATGAATATTTCAGCTTCAACCATAACAAGTACATACAATAGATACAAACTCAAGGTAAACTGCACCAAATTTGATTGCAGGAAGTACGACTTCAGCAACAGAGTGGTCAATGTCTGGAAAACTCTACCTGACTCTGTGGTTTCTTCCCCAAGCCCCAAAAACTTTAACCTTAAACTGTCTACTATTGACCTCTCCCCCTTCCTAAAAGGTCTGTAGGGGGCGTGCATAAGTGCACAAATGTGCCTACCATCCCTGTCCTGTTGTTTCTTTTTTTCTTATTCGTATCCATTTCATGTATTTATAACCATGTTTATACTTAATACCTGTTATCTGATAAATGTTTGACAATATAAATGAATGAATAAATAAATAGATAAATAGATAAATAAATAAATAAATAAATAAATAAATAAATAAATAAATAAATA
>BLBF01000044.1:21403320-21454451 GCA_015471245.1 Laticauda colubrina | reverse complement strand
ACAGCTATCTTAACCCATCCCAAAGGTATCCCTGCCCATCCCACAGCAATCTTAACCCATCCCAAAGGTATCCCTGCCCATCCCACAGCTATCTTAACCCAAAGGTATCCCTGCCCATCCCACAGCAATCTTAACCCATCCCAAAGGTATCCCTGCCCATCCCACAGCAATCTTAACCCAAAGGTATCCCTGCCCATCCCACAGCTATCTTAACCCATCCCAAAGATATCCCTGCCAATCCCACAGCTATCTTAACCCAAAGGTATCCCTGCCCATCCCATAGCTATCTTAACCCATCCCAAAGGTATCTCTGCCCATCCCACAGCTATCTTAACTCATCCCAAAGATATCCCTGCCCATCCCACAGCTACCTTAACCCATCCCAAAGGTATCCCTGCCCATCCCACAACTATCTTAACCCATCCCACAGGTATCCCTTCCCATCCCATAGCTATCTCAACCCATCCCACAAGCATGCAAAGGCTAAACCATTTCTAAAAGTTTCCACCCAGACTTTTTAGAAAAAAAATAATGAAGCAAGCGTGTGAAACAAAGATAAACTTTATTAATAACAACCTGAAAAGTAAACATGAACCAAGTAAAGTGTCCAAATAAAGTCCAAAAATATCCAGGCAGCCAGTCTCTGGTACTCCTCTTGGTCACTCGGAGGTGTGTGCCCAGTCTAATTTTTAGGGTGCAGGTGCTCTGGAGGTGGGTGCTGCTGCTTTGCTGGTCTGAGGTGCTGATGGAGTGCCTGGCCCCGAGAGGACAACAGGGGACAGTGTGTTCAGAAAGGTGTTGGACAGCTGGCTCATCCCCGCGATGCTGAGAGGTCCTTCCTCCATGCCATAGGGTGTCAGCCCCAGTACCGAGGACAGATGTACTGAGGCCGGGCTTGGCTGTGGGATGGAGGAAGGAGTAGTGTAGTGGGACTGCCTGCTGTTCAGTGAGCTGAGGAGTGGCGTGGCTGGCATCGATGTCGTTGGTGGCATCGTTGGCGTGGGTGGCATCGGTGGCATCAGTGGAACAGCTGGCAACGGTGCTGCCCAATGACTCTGCGCCTGGCCTGGGAAGGGCTGCTGCCTGTGCTGCTGGACCTCCGGGTAGCTGTAGCCCTGGTAGGTGAGGGGCTGTTGGAAGCCTTGGTATGGGAGGGACATCACCTGGGGTGGAGGAGCAGACCTGGACTGGGTGGTAGCAGGTGACTCTGGGTCTGGAGGGTTGTTAAGCAGCGTGCAGATCCTCTCCTTCACCAGCTGGTACTGGGGATCCGGCATCTCCTTCAGGGTCTTGTTTAAATAATTGAGGAAGGGCTTGCAGTTGGAGCAGGAGGAGTCGATGGGGACTAGATGAGAGAGGAGACCTATGCTGGTGTGGATGGTGTCCCTGATCTCCACCAGGACCTTGTGGCTCTCACCCTCCTGCGGTCTGGCTCTCTGCCTTCCTGTGGAGGCGGCGGTGTGGGTGGATGGGACTTTGGCAGCAGTGGACTCGATGTTACCTTTCTCCCACCACACCAGGGAGTCCTCCATGTGCTCCACCAAGCTTTCAACACCTGTCTGGGAGTTCTCCGCCATGGCACGCTCCACCGAAACCTGCCTGGAGACAGGGACTGACTCTTGGCTGGAAGAGGACTGGGTCGCAGCAGGCTGCCTGAGAGTGAGGGTAGACAGATGGGCTCCTGGTGCTGCTCAGTGGCGGATCTCACCCTCCAGGAAGCTGCACCTGGCCATGATGTAGTTCTCTCTGTCCGTCAGCTTGACGGCGGCCTGGCCAGATTTTTTGCGGTGCAGCTTCCCGTACCAGGTGTGCATATGTTTCCACCAGCCGAGTAGCACCTCCAAAGTGTAGCCCAGATTCTCCGCCCTCTCTCTCCAAGCAGCCTGCTTACGCTTGGTGTCCCTGTACAGCCGGTGTCCCTTACGCCACAGATAGTCGTTCTCTCTCAGCCACTCCAGCACCTCATCCTCGTGCGCCTCCTCAATAAAGTACTGCCTCCTCTCCCGTTGACGCGAATGACTCTTCCTCCCTCTGGCAGGGCCATATGAGCCCTCATCAGAGGGACTTCGAGGTTGTAGGGGCTGCTCCTCCACACCAACAGCAGCAGCAGCAGCAGCAGCAGAATCATCATCATCAGAAACATCACCAGCAGGATCATAATCAGCAGCATCATAATCAGCAGCAGCAGCAGCAGCAGAATCACCAGCAGAATCAGAATCAGAATCAGCAGCAGCAGCAGCAGCAGCAGCAGCAGCAGCAAGACCAGGATGAGCAGCAGCAGAGTAAGCACCAGCAGCAAGACCAGCAAGACCAGGAGCACGAGCAGAACGAGCAGGACCAGCAAGACCAGGAGCATGAGCAGAATGAGCAGGACCAGCAAGACCAGGAGCACGAGCAGAACGAGTAGGACCAGCAAGACCAGGAGCACGAGCAGAACGAGCAGGACCAGCAAGACCAGGAGCACGAGCAGAACGAGCAGGACCAGCAGGACCAGGAGCAGCTTCAGCAGAGTGCACAGCAGCAGAAGCACCACCGCCAGGAGCAGCTTCAGCAGAGTACGCAGCAGAAGCACCACTGCCAGGAGCAGCCACAGCAGAAGCTCCAGCAAGAGAAGAGCGAGCCCAAGCAGCAGAAGCCCCAGCAGAAGCAGAGTCACGGACATGGGGCGGGATGGTGGCCCTGTCCCTCTTGCCAGGGATGGCGGCAGGTTGCTGAGCCTTTCGCTTCTTCCCCATGGTTGTGGGGTTGCTGGCTGGCAGGAAGGCTGGCAGGAAGGCTTGCAGGCACCAAGGCTGGCAGGAAGCCTGGCAGGAAGCCTGTTAGGAAGCCTGGCAAGAAGCCTGGCAGGAAGCTTGTTAGGAAGCCTGGCAGGAAGGCTGGCAGGAAAGCAGGCACCAAGGCTGGCAGGCAGACTGGCTGGCAGGGAGGCTGGAAGGCAGGCTGGCAGCAATGCTGGCAGAGAGGCTGGAAGGCAGGCTGGCAGGGAGGCTGGAAGGCAGGCTGGCAAGGAGGCTGCCCAGGAGGCTGGAAGGCAGGCTGGCAGCAAGGCTGGCAGGGAGGCTGGAATGCAGGCTGCCAGCAAGGCTGGAACGCAGGCTGGAAGGCAGGCTGGCAAGGAGGCTGCCCAGGAGGCTGGGAGGCAGGCTGGGAGGCAGGCTTGAAGGCAGGCTTGGAGGCAGGCATGCAGGCAGGGCAGGCAAGGAATTCGAAGTGTCCAGCAGCAGGTCTTCCCTCGGAATGCTGGCCACGTGCGAGCTGCTCCCTTTATATCCGGGGGGCTTGCGCAATGCATCCCCCCCTCATGCGCAATTAACGCGCGACATACGTTCCACTTCTGCTGTGCATCCGCTAGGCTTCCACTGTGCATCCGCTTCATCTGCTGTGCATCCGTTCTGTATCCGTTTTTTCCGTTCTATGTCCGCTCTCCTGAGACCCCCCCGAAGCCCTGCGAACGCGCCATCCCTTCTGCATCCACTGGGCTTCCGTTCCGCATCCGCTTTGCATCCGCCCTGCGTCCTCCCCGTGTCCGTTTCATCCGCTCCAATTATGCAAATTTTTGCCCCTTTTGAGCGCGGATACAACGGAAGGAACATTTTTCCCTTCCGTTGTGTCCTCTTTGCATCCGTTGGGCAGTGTGACACGGCCTTAACAGGAGAGGGTAGCCTGAATAAATCACACCCTACAACAATTGCGTTCCCCATTATCATGGGGAAAATATCTTCCAATCCACCCCCTCTTTTCTCTAATCTCTGCCAGAAAAAAAACCTCCATACACACACACACACACACACACACACACATACACACATCCATGGCAGAGGCTGATCATGACACTGTGAAAAGTTCTGGACATGTTCTAAAGTGCCTCCTTCCCCTTTCTCCCTTTCTTTTTCTTGCTCACTTTTCTTGTGTGTGAGAAAGAAAGTGGGGAAGTGAGAGGGGCTTTGGATGAGTGACGGTTGTGACAGAGAAAGAAGTGGTGTTACAGAGGCAAAGGAGTGTGATCCGATGGACAGGTGAGTCACGTGGGATGAGTTGGGCAAGTTTCCCCCCCTCCGCCCTTTCCCCCCATGCCTCCTTACCTCATCTTGTAAATGGCCATGGATGCACTTAAATTAGCCCAAATTTTGGAGGCACGCCTTAATTTAACTGCATATGCACAAAACAATGCTGGACCTTCATTTTGGGGTGGATCGTATTGTTGGAGAAACATGGTATTAGGTTCTACTTGTTGTAGGAGGCCCTACTTTCATTATTACTTTCTTCACATTTCTTCTGCAGCAAAAACTTTAGTCTAGTACCTTATTCATAAAGAAACAGTCCACAGAATTCAACATGTCTTTGATGGCCAATAGCCCATAAAATAAATTACATATTGTGGGTATCCTGGGATTTTCTGGTTTCCATTTTTATCTGTCAGTATTTAACTAAATCCCATATGTAACCAAATTTTCCAAATTTAATCTTCACATGTTTATGTAAGTTGTTTAAAAAACAACAACAAAAGTTCCATATGTTGGATTTTTCTTCTTTTTAGCGAGATTTAAACTTCGCACTGACATTGTTTCATAGGTCAGAACATCTGGTAAATTATACTGTTTCATTGTTGCAAAACAATAACAAAAATTCTATTTAGATCATGTGAAGTATTGCTACTGCTTCATAAAACCTTCAGGCTAGGTCACATCAGCTGACAGATGCAAAACGTATGTAAAAAGGACACAGCGGACAATCAAATTTTCCATCCGTTGTTATCCGCTCTCAAAAATGCCCCAAATTTGCATAAACAGAGCGGACAACAACGGAAAGGAACGGAAGTGGGGAGGATGTAGCGAGGATGTTAGGCGGATGCTCAACGGAAGCCTAGCGGATGGAAGCAGATGGAAGCAGATGACACATCTGCAGGGCTTCCGTGGGAGAACAGCGAAGCGGACGTACAGCGGAAGGAGCGGATGCATAGTGGATGCCTAGCGGATGATGCGGATGCATCACGGATGCCTAGCGGATGCCTAGCGGATGCAAAGCGTTCACTGCGCATGTGGGGAGGATGCTTTGCATCAGCCCCGCGGATATAAAGAGAAGCAGCTCGCAAGCAGGTCACCATTCAGAGGAAAGACCTGCTGCCAGACACATCTTCAGCCAACAACCATGAGGAAGAAGAGGAAGCCTGTGCCTACACCTGCCAGCCCTGACAAGAAGGACAGGACCACCATCCCACCCCCTGGCGCTGACTCTGAAGCTGTTGAGGCTTCTGCTGCTGGTGCTGACTCTGTTGGTGCTGGTGCTTCTGCTGGTGCTGGTGCTTCTGCTGGTGCTGACTCTGCTGGTGCTGCTCCTGGTCCTGCTGGTGCTGCTGGTGCTGCTTCTGCTGCTGCCGTGGTGGACCAGCCCCTAGAACCTCAAAGCCCTGCTGATGAGGGCCCAGAAGGCCCTACCAAAGGGAGGAAGAGGCATTCACGAGAAAAGGGTGAGAGGAGACAGTATTCCATTGCAGAGGAACATGAGGAGGAGGTGCTCGAATGGCTGGGGGAGAATGTCCTCCTGGGGTGGTGGAAGCACATGCACTCCTGATACGGGAAGCTGCACCTGAAGAAGTCTGGCCAGACCATGGTCAAGCTCACCGACCGGGAGACCTATGTGATGGCCAAGTGCAGCTTCTTGGAGGGTGAAATCTGGCACCGAGGAGCAGCCCATCTGTCAACCCTCTCTCTCAGGCAATCCCACAGACAGCCAGTCCTCTTCTGGCCAAGAGTCAGCTCCTGTGTCCAGGCAGGTATCTTTGGAGCGCCCCCCGATGGAGACTCCCCCAACAGCTGCACTCCCCATGGCGGAGCACATGAGGACCCCCTGACGCAGTTGGAGCAAGAAGAAGCTGCTGCCACCAGAGACCAACCCAAACCCACACCCAACTCCACCTCCACAGAAAGCAGGCAGAGAGCCAGACCGGAGGGGCAGAGCCACACTGTCCTTTTGGAGATCAGGGACACTCAACTTCATGGGGCTGAGCCAGCTCTCTGAGAGCTTCCTCCACACACCATCCCCTGTTGTCCTCTCGGGGCCAGGCACCCCAATGATGCCTCAGACCAGCACTCCAGCCACTGCCACCTCCACAGCACCTGGACCCTTCACCCCTCAGACCATGGGAATGCCTCAGAGTGACTGAGAAGAGTGCCAGAGACTACATTGCTACCTGTTGACTTTATCTTTGCTTGGGACATAAAGTGCCATTTTGCTTTTACAGTTTGTTATTAATAAAGTTTATCTTTGCTTCACACACTTGGTTCAGTTCTTTTAGTAAATAAAGTCTTGGTGGAAACTTTTAGAAATGGTTTAAGCCTTTGCATGCTTGTTGGATGGGTAAGGATAGCAGTGGGATGGGCAGGGATACCTGTGGGATGGGTAATAGCTGTGGGATGGGTAAGGATAGCAGTGGGATGGCAGGGATACCTGTTGGATGGGTAATAGCTGTGGGATGGGTAAGTATAGCAGTGGGATAGATAAGCCTCCAGTGCAAGCATAGTGGGACTGTATGGTCCACCCTCCCAGGTGCCACACCTATGGCCCTTTATTATCAATAACAATGTAATCATTGATCCACACATTTCAACATAAACACAACTCTTTATTAAATGCCCTGTTTATTGTAGGACCACTCAACATACATGGCCCAATCTCATCAGTGTGATGAGACAGGCTGAAGGAAGCATCCATTAAGCATCTACCATCCTGTCTTGCCACTCCACTGCTCCAGCTGGGGAGTTGCACCAGTGTTTCAGGAGGTTGCGCTGCTTCTTCCCTTCACGTGAAGCTCTGTTGGGGCCTGGCACATCCACAGTGCCTATCAGGTTTACTCCTTGCCTCCATTCACCAGGCTCCATATCCCCATTGCCTTGTTGGTGGTCCACGAGCCTGTTCTGCAACACTGGGTAGCGGGTGCGCATGAGATTGTGCAGGATGCAGCAAGCTTCCACGATGTTCCTCTCGGTCTCTGGGCGATGCTGCATGGTGGTGAGAAGTACGTAGAACCTGTTGGCCAGGATGCCAAAGGTGTTCTCCACCACCTGTCTTGCCCTGGACAGCCTGTAGTTGAAGATCCTCTCTTCCCGGGTGAGGCATCGGGAAGTGTAGGGCTTCACGAGGTAGATTCTGAGGGAGAAGGTGTCATCCCCCAGGATGAAGTAGGGCACATCTTGTGTGTCGTTGGGCAGGGGGTCTGGATCTGGGAAGCCCATGATGAGGTTACTTTCCAGCCCCTCCTTGAGGTCACTGCGTTGTATACCTGGGCATCTGAAGATGAGCCGTTGCCTGAAGCATCGATGTACATGAATTTGTAGTCAGCATCGACCATGGCGAAGAGGATGATGCTGAAGAAGCCCTTGGAGTTGAAATAAGTGGACCCTGACTTGGCTGGAGCTTTGCAGGCCACGTGCTTCCCATCTATGGCTCCAACGGTGTAGGGGAAGTTCCACTTCTGATACCACTGCTCTGCAACTTTCTTCCAGCCTTCTTCAGTGGAGGGGCACTGGAGGAGCTCCTCCAGGAATTCTTCAATGATGGCCTGCACCACTTCTCTGACCACAATGCTGATGGTGTTGTGTGGCATCCTCCAGCCGTACTGCATATTCCTGTACGTGGTCCCGGAGGCCAGGTGGCGCAGTCAGTGCCCCCTTCAGCCCAGGGTCCAGGCTGGGCCGGAAGTTGGTGTTTGCCTTGGTCAACCTGGTCTCAGCAGCTCCACAACTTCGTCAAACATGGCTGGTGGCATCCTCATGAAGTGCTGGAATGCACGAGGGTCTTCGTTCCTCAGCTCCACCATCAGCTTGTCATACAGTCTGTACTCGGCTCTTCTCGTGATCCATCTTTGGACCCACATCTTTGGACCCTATTATGGGTAATAGCTGTGGGATAGATAAACCTCCAGTGCAAGCATAATGGGACTGTATGGTCCACCCTCCCAGGTGCCACACCTTTGGCCCTTCATTATCAATAAAAATGTAAGCATTGATCCACATATTTCAACATAAACACAACTCTTTATTGAATGCCCTGTTCATTGTAGGACCACTCAACATACATGGCCCAATCTCATCCGTGTGATGAGACAGGCTGAAGGAAGCATCCATTAATCATCTTTCATCCTGTCTTGCCACTCTACTGCTCCAGCTGGGGAATTGCACCAGTGTCTCAGGAGGTTGTGCTGCTTCTTCCCTTCATGTGAGTCTCTGTTGGGGCCTTGCACATCCACAGTATCTATCAGGTTTTGTCCTTGCCTCCATTCACCAGGCTCCATGTCCCCATTCCCTTGTTGGAGGTCCACGAGCCTGTTCTGCAAGACTGGGTAGCGGGTGCGCATGAGATTGTGCAGGATGCAGCAAGCTTCCACGATCCTCCTCACGGTCTCTAGGCGATGCTGCATGGTGGGGAGAAGTACCTGGAACCTGTTGGCCAGGATGCCAAAGGCATTCTCCACCACCCACCTTGCCATGGACAGCCTGTAGTTGAAGATCCTCTCTTCACGGGTGAGGCATCTGGAGGTGTAGAGCTTCATGAGGTAGGTTCTGAGGGAAAAGGCGTCATCCCCCATGATGAAATAGGGCATATCTTGTGTGTCATTGGGCAAGGGGTCTGGATCTGGGAAGCCCATGATGAGGTTGCATTCCAGCCCCTCTTTGAGGTGACTGGCATTGTATACCTGGGCATCTGAAGATGACCCGTTGCCTGAAGCATCGATGTACATGAAGTTGTAGTCAGCATCGACCATAGCGAAGAGGATGATGCTGAAGAAGCCCTTGGAGTTGAAATAAGTGGACCTCGACTTGGCTGGAGCTTTGCAGGCCACGTGCTTGCCATCTATGGCTCCAACGGTGTGGGGGAAGTTCCACTTCTGATACCACTGCTCTGCAACTTTCTTCCAGCCTTCTTCAGTGGAGAGGCACTGGAGGAGCTCCTCCAGGTATTCTTCGATAATGGCCTGCACCACTTCTCTGACCACAATGCTGATGGTGTTGTGTGGCACCCTCCAGCCGTACTGCATGCTCCTGTAGGTGGTCCGTGAGGCCAGGTGGCACAGAGTCAGTGCCCCCTTCAGCCCAGGGTCCAGGCTGGGCTGGAAGTTGGTGCTCTGCTTGGTCAACCTGGGTCTCAGCCACTCCACAACTTCGTCAAACATGGCTGGCGGCATCCTCATGAAGTTCTGGAATGCACGAGGGTCTTTGTTCCTCAGCTCCACCATCAGCTTGTTGTACAGTCCGTACTCTGCTCTTCTCCCAATCCATCTTCGGACCCAGACACTTCTTGGCCGCCTCCTTTTCTTCCCGTAGAACAGGTGAAAGAGCCTGTAGATGGCTTCGCACTGTTGCAGAGCGATGGTGGCTACCAAAAGGACTTTGTTACGATCCATGGTGGACATCAATGGATGCTGTGGAAGAGGAAGAGTTAGATGAAGGCTGCAGAGGTCTGCACAGCAGGGCTGCTGGACTGAAAGTGAGATCCAGGTGAGTTCCTCCCCCTTTTTATAGGCAATATAGATTTTCCACTAGCTGTCCTTTTGCATCCTCTAGGCATCCTCTAGACATCCTTAATATCTGAGATAGGTCCCCTATGCGAATGTTTTTTCTGTTTTAAATGCTTTCTTTGCGAGCTGCATCCGCTTTCATCCTTTCTCTGTCCGTGCTACTAATGCTGCGCGTCCATTCCGCATCCGTTTCGGTTCCTCCCTGTGTTCCTTTTCCGCTGGAGCGGATGTGAGGTGTGCGGATGCGCAGCAGATGCCTAGCGGATATAGCGGATGCGTAACGGATGACGACGGATGTAGAACGGATGTTCCCCGTATGCATTGCAGATGCAGAACGGACGCGTTGGATACATTTTCCGCTCAAAAAGTTTTGAGCAGCTCAAAACTTTTTGAGCGGATGGAACCTCTGTCGACGGATGCTGGATGGATAGAGAGGATGAAAAATGGACGCAGTGAGTACAGAACAGAAGCATTGCTTTAACCAACAGATGGCAAGTGTTTCTCTCCATTTTACATCCTCTTTCCATCTGTTGGTGCAGTGTGACATGGGCTTTAAATTATTATATTGTATATATAGTCAAAACTGAAGAAATATTTACTGAAATGTTACTATGTCGTGATATAAATCTTACTAAAAACTTCAAAGTACACTATGATTTATTGTAATGAATAGCTGTACACAAAATTCTTATTTTAGGACGTCAGAAATGTTTCTGGCTTTCAGAGGCAACTTCAAAACACCCACAAAAAAATGTACCAGGAATTGGAAAAAGATGATGCTGAACAGAATGCTACAGGTTTGGACTTTCTAAATTGTTTAACAGATTATATGGATTTTACAAATATTTAACATAGTGTATAGATGCAGCAAATGATTCTCAGAAGAAGAAAAATTAATCAACTGAAAAAAATAAAACAAGACATTATTTGCCTATTTGCTCATTTAAGGTTCAGTTCTCTTGATGAGACATTTATATTAGAAAAAATACATATTTGTTCTATAAACCTTTGGAAAATAATTTATTTCAACAGATATTAAAAAGAGAAATGGAGTTGCTTTTTTTATTAACCCTCAACTAAATCTAGAACTTGTACTAATTTTATAACATGACAAATTTCTTAGAGCAGAAATTTATTAAATAGATACAAAGTTTTTCACATTTTGAACCTGACTTTTTTGTTAAATATTTTGGAAGATGGGAACGTTGGGGAGAATATTATAAAATTGCTAAAATTGATTTATACATGAGCAATCATTAATGGAGATTTAGCTTAACCCTTTGAGATATAAAAAGGAATAACACATGGTTGCTAGTGGCTCGTTTTTTGTTTATTTCAGTTCCTGAAATGTTAAATAGATGCATAAAATAGGATGACAGGTTAGTGGATGTAAAAGTAAGAAAGCTAAGATACAAGTTAAGAGCTCTTGTAGATGTTTTGTTTTTAACTTTGGCAGAACTTGCAAGAAAATTGAACCTTTAATGAGCAAATTAATATAATTTGGGTCATTAGCAGATTTCTAAGAATAACAAACAAAAGACAAAGATATTAATACAAAATATAAAGTTAAAAGACCAATGAAAAAATGGGTTTCAAATTGAGAAGGTTAAATATTTGACAAATACGAATTGTCAGTTATTTCAAAATAATCATGTTAAGACATGGAATGAAATTTTAAAAAATATTTCAAATTTGCAACGATTGCTTAAATTTTTATAAAATAAGTAAGATTGATATATACTTTACCAAAACCTTGAGTAATTGTAAATGGAGATTTAATTACACCATGTAATATTCAAAAAGGAAGAAGACAAGGGTTCCCATTATCCATACATTTTGTTTATGTTAGCTTCAGATGTTTTCAACAGAGATAGAAGAAAAAGGGGCAAATAAAAGGATTAAATATTAGGAATGAGATATCTAAACTGAGAGTGTTTATGGTTAATGTATTTTATTTTATTTTTTTATTTTATTTGGTTTGTCAATTGCTTTCAGATAATAGTTATAAGTAAAAACATAGTTATGAATACATGGATACATACAAGAAAAATAAAAGAAACAATAGGACAGGGATGGTAGGCATGTTGGTGTGCTTATGCACGCCCCCTACAGATCTCTTAGGAAAGGGGTGAGGTCAATAGTAGAAAGTTAAAGGTTAAAGTTTTGGAGGTTTGGGGAAGAAACCACAGAATCAGGTAGAGTATTCCAGACACTGACCACTCTGTTGCTGAAGTTGTATTTCCTTCAATCAAGTTTGGTGCAATTAACCTTGTGTTTGTATCTATTGTTTGCTCTTGTATTGTTATGGTTGAAGCTGAAGCATTCATTGACAGGTAGGACACTGCAATATATAATTTTATATACTATACTTAGATCGGACCGAAGGCAGCGTAGTTCTAGGTCTTCTAAGTCTAGAATTTTGAGTCTGGTGGCATAAGGTATTCTGCAATGAGTAGAGGAATGGACAACTCTTCTTGTTTTGTATGCTCTAGTTATTAGTGTAATATTACCAGAGAAAAAGCTACGTAAGTTAAGGTTAACAACTCTTAATGCCTTTTTGGCTATTTAGTTACAGTGGGCTCTCGCACTTAAATAATAAGAGATGAGTACTCCAAGATCCTTGACAAAGTTTGGATCATCAATAAGATCCTGACTATTCATCCTATATTTTATTTTCTGATTTATTTTTGCCGATATGCAAGACAGAGCATTTATTAGTTGAGATTTGAAGTTGCCATTTGTATGACCAATCTGATACATAATCAAAGTCTTTTTGAAGGGTAGCAGTATTGTCTGTGGTGTTTTACATTTACAGCTTTACATCATCAGCGAAGAGAACACAGTTGCTCTTAATATTAATACTATTAATACTAGAAGATCCTCGGCAGGGGTGGGATTCAGTTTTTTTAACAACCAGTTCTGTGGACGTGGCTTAGTTGGTAGGTGTGGCTTGGTGGTCACTTGACTAGATGGGCATGGTGGGCAACTTGACATCACTCATGTCAAGGGGCACTTCTCCTCTCCTGGCCTCTCATGACAGTGGGGATGCTGCAATGGTCATAAGTGTGAAAAATGGCCATAAGTTACCTTTTCAGTGCCATTGTAATTTTGAATGGTCACTAAATGAACTGTTTGTAAATCAAGGATTACCGTACAAAAATACAAAAAGCTTCTTTGCTTGCAAAAAACTGCCTTAAATACCAATCCTGCAAGCTGGAGCTACAAATCAGGCAGGGTGCCAGAGCACCTTGAGGAATGAAAATAGTTAAAATGCAGTGATAACTATTAAGCAGCCAACTCTTGCTCATAAAAAATTGAAACACAATACAAATAATTAAGTCACAACAGTAACTGTTGTTGTTGAAGCTGAATAGGGGAAATTATTCCATCAATAAACACAGCATTAAATGTCACCAAGCATAGAATTAACCTTCACCAAACACCAGTTTTAGACCAAAACTCAGGGTATGTAAACTCATGTTTGAATGTCAATCTTTCTAGTTAGCCAAGAAGCCTTGCTGAATGTCACTCATCTTGGTTCCCTGTCACTAAAAGCTTTGCTTCATTATTCAATTATTTCTTCAAAGTGCTGATTATCCAGGGAAGTATTTCCTCCCAACAGCAGTGTAAAAATTTTAAAACAACTCTTCCCCTTTAAGAAAGTCAAGCCCCAGAAGCTCCAGAGACAGGAAGTCTAGGTGTACTGCCAAGAATGTAATAAGGGTGGAAAAAAACAAAAGGCGTTTGCATCTAACTACTGGTTCTCTGAACTGCTTAGAAAATTAATAAGGGGTTCTATAGAACCAGACAGAACTGGTAGAAACCCACCACTGATCCTTGGAAAGGGTCAGAGCTTTTAATAAGAAAATTTAAAAAAATGGCATTTTAGCTGGATTCACGATGATTGGACAATCATTTGTCTGAAATGGTACAAATGTATATTGCTGCTTGAGTAGGGGGTCGGACAAGAATACCTCTAAGATCCTTTCCAACTGTATTATTCTGTTAATCAAAAAAAGTATTAACAAAATATGATCAAATGGGATCAAATTTAATTGAGAGATAAAATGAGTTTTAAAAAAGAAAAATGTAAAATATGCAGTTGTTACTTTGACAAATATGAATTACATGTTGCATGTTATATCATTTCCTCCTTCCTCCAATTTTTGTTGGGGTTCCATTTACAGTGCTTGAGGGTAGCCTGCAGGGAGAAAGTCAATGGGGAAGCCAGAGGAAAGTTCCAAGTCCAAGGCCAGCTAGCAGGTTAATGACCAAATCAGAGAGGAAATCAGGGCTGCACAAAGATGTATGTCAGGAATGGTATTTGGGATGCATGACAGGTGCTGTATGAGTTGTTAAGGTTGTATGCCAAAAATGCTGCATGGATTGGGATGAGTGCACATGTGGACAGCATGAGTTGGGAAGAGTGCCTGGGATGCATGAGAGGTGCATGAGTCATAGAAAGAATGCTGGGAGAAGAGGTGAAGGGTGTCATGGATCAGGTAAGGTGTACAGAGGCAGCACAGCTCAAGGGAATGTGCAGGGTGGCATGGCCTGGGAAGGATGCATGGGGTTTCTTCTTTCCTTTCTATTTCTCCTTCCTTCCCTTCATTCCTTTCATCCCCCTTTTTCATAGGGAATGAATAGCAAAAAATTGTGAGACTGTCTGGGAAACTATTACAGGTCATTGAAAATGAAGATCACATACCTGCAAAAGCAGCCTACCACAGTAGACAGTAGCAGATAAAGGCTCACTGGTGCCCAAGCACTGACAAATCTTGGTGCCCTTTCCCTCCTTTGTACATACTGTATAAACAAAGCCAAGCTTAGGCTACATAAAAGTTTTGTGAGGCCCCTTTTGGACCTGGTGCCCTAAGCATGTGCTTAGTTTGCTTAATGGTTAATACACCACTGATGGTAGCAATAGCCAATAGCATGGAAGCCTCCACAACCTTCCCAAATTTCATTTCCTTGATCGTCATGAGTGTCAGTTCTTGTACACATTTTGTAAGTTAGCCTGTTTGAGGTACTTTTTTAAAAAACTGTTGCCTAATAGTGCACCATTTCACCCAGCTAAAGATCATCACGGTTAGATTTTTAATATTACATGGATAGGTAGGACAACTGCAGCAAGTCAATTATTTGCAAAAAGATTAAATAAAATGGTTCAATGCTATCTACAACACAGAATGGATAACAAAGCTGATTGAACTTGTAAGAGGCTAAATTAGCTTCTTTGATTAGATGGAAAAAGATCTATATTAATGGTCAAGTGGGAACACTTATAAACTTTTTCCATGAAACAGAAAAATGCACTTATTATTTATGGCTAACTGGATAATAGAAAAAAGGGTGGGTCTTTGTGTAATTATAGAGGAACAAAAAAATCTTATAAATGTTTTCATTTTTGCTACATAGAAAATTGGAAGCTTCTTTCTCCTTTTCTTATTCTTCCTTTCTTTACTTTTGCTTTTCTTGTTTCCTTGCTTCTGTTCTTTATTCATTTGTGTTCATGTTTATGTATTTTGTAAAATTTTGGTAAAAATTATTATAAAAATCTAAATGGCTCTTGTGTCCTTTGTGGTATTTTTTAAATTTACATTTTTGCTTTTATGTGATTTGCCTAGGATTGTCATGTATCAGATAGATTTCTGAACTACAAATATACTACACACATCTACATACATACTTATGTGATACTATATAAAGGTAGACCTCAACTTACAGCAGTTCATTTATTGACTGTTGAAAGTTACAATGGTACTGAAAAAAGTGATTTATGACTGTTACAACTTTCTAGCATCTCCATGATCATGTGATAAAAATCCAGATGCTTGGCAACTGCTTCATATTTATGACTCTTGTTGTGTCCAATATCATGTGATTACATTTTGTGACCTTCTGACAAGCAAAGTCAATGGGGAAGCCAGATTCACTTAACTATCTGGGTTACTAACTTATCAACTGCAGTGATTCAATTAACAAGTGAAGCAAGAAAGGTCATAAAATGGGACAAAATTCACTTAGGAAATGTCTCCCTTAACAACAGAAAATTTGGGCTCCATTGTGGTCATAAGTCGAAGAATACCTGTACATGCAAATGTATACACACATCTCTCTAGTTAGCAACTGTAATTAATATGGGGATATTGGATCATCTTCATGAAGATTTTGCACATTCTTGATCTTGAATCTTTTTAAATTATCGATGCTTGGAAGAATTTGTAATATTCTTTCCATCACTGATTAAAAACAGACAATAGAATAAACCATATTTACATGCTATTCAAATGAGACAATAAAAAAGAGGAAACATAAAAGACCAGAACATCAGTAGCCAATACCCAATAAGTAAGGATTAACAACTGACAAGCAGCAGAAAACAATATCCCAATCAAGGAACTAGCAAGCAGAAAGCTATGCACACACACACACACACACACACACACACACACACACACACACACAATCAAACACAAAGTTGGGCTACTGTACATAAGGTGAACAAACCCCACAGGCATTGTTATTTATCAGCAGTCTGTAGACCAGACAATCAATCTATGAGATATGTTGTCTCTCTTGAGCAAAAACCAAAGAGATAGCTGTCAGCCTTATTAAAATAACCAAGTGCAAAGATTAATATCACTTTCTCCTCTTTCATGTTGGGAAAAATGACATGAAAATAAACCTGGAAACAATATTGAGAGACTATGAGTAGCTAAGGCACAGAATGAACTAATGTCAAAAACAATTTTTAAAAATGATTCTTTTCAACATACAAAAAAAATTAGTGGAGGAAACAATCAATCCACTAAAGGAAGAAGATGGCAAGGAAGTGACAGGCAGCAGGGAGAAAGCAGAACAGTTTAATTCATTTTTTGCATCTGTCTTCATTCAAGAAGAAAAAGTAGTCCAACATATCAAAAACAGGATTATAAAATACAGACTAGTAATACAAATTAAAAAATGATAAGAGAATACTTCTTCACCCTAGATGAGTTCAAATCAACAGTTCCAGATGGATTATATCTCAGAGTTCTGAGGGAACTGGCAGACCTGATCTTGGAACCATTGAACCATATCTTTCAAAGGTTCTGGAAAAGTGGGGAACTATTAGAGGACTGGAAAAAAGCTGATGTGGTTCCCATGTTCAAAAAAGGGAGGAAAAATGGATCCAGAAAACTGTAGACCAATCAGTCTGACATCAATATCTGGGAAGATTCTGGAAAAGCTAATCCAGCAACAGGTCTGTGAACACCTAGAGGCAAACAAAATTATACCAGAAGCCAACATGGGTTGGGCTACAGAAAGTAGTTCAATAAACATTAAGCTGAAAAGAGTGAAATCAAAAGTCTCTTAGCATAAACAGGTAGAAGGAAGAAACCTAGGATTTAAATCCTGGAATTGATTTGTCAGTATAAATATACATACATACACACAGATAAATGTGCTCAGGCATTTATACATGATACACCTGAAGAAATCCTTCATGTACACAAACTTCATCTTATTTATGGTTTTCCAATCTCCTGCAATAAAACTATTTATATTTCATAAGTCTCCTTGGAAATGTGGAGCTGAGAACTTTATCGCTATATTTGGCAGAAAACTCTAACAGTTGTGAGATTCTACTTGGAAATATTGGCACATTGAAGATTGGTTTGGTCTACTTAATTATTTAAAACAATGCATAAAGCACTTTGAATTATGAACTGTTTTGAGGGCAGAGCCCAATTAGAATCTGCATAAAGAACCTATAATAGTAATAGGAAGGGTCTTTACATATTAATCAAATTAAAGCAATTTCTGATTGACAATGTTTTAAGTACTACTGTGTTTATGTAACATAAACAGATCTGGTTCCATTCTTCTACTCCTGTTTAATCTTCAAATCACAAATGTGTGGAGACTTGTCTCCTGGCTATGTTAGTAATTAGGGACTACAAAACATCTTCAGATGTATTTTAATTTCTCTATTTGTAATTGCTTTTAGTTTTATTTATTTTTACATTGTTCATTACCCAGAATCATGAATTAAGTTATAAATTAATTAAATAAATAAAGCACACATTCTCATTTTAGCACCAAATTTGTGCCAGATTATTGTTGTATGAAACCAGGAAGGATTCCACCTTTCTCTCTCACATACACACCTGTGTTTACAAGCAGACATAATTACAGAAAGATGCAGAGCCTCAATGGTAATTAGACAGTCAGTATGTTTGAGGACAAGGAAAAATTATTTTAGGAAAGTGCTGGTATAGGAAAGTTTAATCTCATTTGATTATAGAAAGACTCAAGAGAGGATAATCCCTGCCAGCCTTCATTTTCTGAGGCAGACATAGCATCAGCCACTGTCTGCTGAGGTGCAGTATATTATAGATAAGTAGACAATGGTCTCTGAGTAGCAGAAACCGCTCTTCCCAGTTAGTAGGAACAAGAATGAGGAGGAAACATAAAATGAGAGCTGAAAATAATAATGAGAAGAAAGAAGATGGAAGAAGAGACAATAGTGTCAGGAACAACACAGCCTTCCAGAAGATCAAGGGTGTTGTGTATGGAAATTGGAAGACTCCAAATAACTAAAACTGATTGGCCAAAAAGGCCATTCTCGGATTGGGCAATAATGCACCAATCTGATTGGCCCGCCGGACAGCAGAAATCCTAAAGAACTGTCATTGGCCGCAAGCTGCGAGCAGCCGCTATAAGAAGGGCTACCGCGGCTTCGGCAAATGTTCCGCTACAAGTCACTATACTACTTAATTAAGAATTGTTTGTTGAGATACTGGTCTCGCGAACCTTATTGCCCAAACAGAACACTGGCAATGAGGATGGGATCATCCTAGAAGAGTGAGACCGAAGCATGCAGCAACCAGAACCGAGCAACCAAGATGGCCGGTAACAATGTGCCACCAGCACTGTTCAACCCAGCCGAAGAAAATTGGGAGTCATACATTCACCATTTTCTGATGTTCTTGGAAAGCAACGAGCTACAAGAAATAACTGACCAGAGGAAGAGAGCTGTATTCCTCACGCACTGTGGCCCTGCCGTTTTACAATGGCAAAGGCGTTAGCCAAACCATGGGACGTGAAACAGATGGCATGGCCAGAATTAAACAGAATGCTACAAGCCCATTACATGCCTGTGGTCTCCAATCTGATCAAAAGGCACGAATTTTATAAACGAGACCAACGGGAAGACGAGAGTATCAGAGATTTCGTAGCAGCCCTAAGAAATATCGGGGGAGCTTGCGAGTTTCAGAACATGGACAAAGCCATGAGAGACCACGTGGTCCTGGGATTGAAGGACGCTGCACTCCAAAGCAAGCTGTTAAACAGACCAAACATCATGGTGGCTGAGGCCATTGCAGAAGCCACCACTGCCAAAGCAGCCAAGAAATCCGCAGCCACCATGCGCCAGATGAATTCAACAAATGCAGAACCACTGAACCAAAACCGAGAAAAGAAGGCAGAAGGAAACCAAACCAGCCCACAACGACTGCCCACCATGAAGACCTCAACTCCCCAAGCAACACCGATGATTACAACGAAGACATTCATAGGCTTCAGTTGGAAAGAAATTGGCAGGAAAAAAGAGGAAGGAGGTGAGAGTTCCAGTGTGCTGGATGTGGAGGTGATCACCCACATTCCGAATGCAGATTCCTGGATGCCTTTTGCAGATTATGTGAGAAACGGGGGCACATTGCTAGGGTCTGCTGAAACAAAAAAAGCTATAGTCCAAAGAGACGCGGCAGCACCACCACCACCCAGAAACAGAGAGAAACAAGCCAGAAGTCGATGGAGCTGAGAGAACAGGAACCGGTGAATGAATGACAGAGAAGAAACACATCAAACAATAATCATTGGAAATGCCAGGACAGCAAACACAAATAAGGTCCGAATAAATGTGAAAATCGAAGGAAAGCCCTGTGAGATGGAAGTAGACTCCAGATCATACCTGTTAATGGTATCCTGGAACACTATCAGAAACCTAATACCAGACATCAAGCAAAGAGAACTGGAACAGCAAAAGCTAATACTTAAAGATTACCAGGGAAACCAAATCCCAGTAGTAGGTCTTGGACATTTCTTAATAGAGTTCAAAAACCATGCTGTGGTATTTCCTCTGACAATCATCAACCAGGATTGTCCTAGCCTGATGGGAATCAAATGGTTCGAGCCACAGGGAATCGGAGTGACCGGGATCAACAGCGTCGCTGAGACCAATTGGGAGGAGAGCCTGCTGGAAGAGTTCCAGGACTTATTTGACGGGACCCTAGGCAAGTACAAGGGGACCCTAATAACATTCAGCCTAGACCCTAAGATAGCTCCTATCAGGCTCAAAGCCAGATGCATTCTCTTTGCCTTAAAACTGAAAATAGACGAGCAGCTTAACAAACTCATCGCACAAGGGTTGTTAGAGCCAATCGACCATGCCAGGTGGGAAACTCCCATCATGACTCCCATCAAACCAGATGGGTCAGTGCGCATCTCTGGTGACTATAAGGCTACCCTAAATCATGCACTCCAGCAAAGCGCATACCCTATCCCGGTAGTTCAACTCCATTCCATACTGATGATACTACTCAAGATGATAACACAAGATAATACAATGTGATAACACAAGATTACACAATGTGATGATAACACAAGAGCAAACAATAGATATAAACTCAAGGTTAATCGCATCAAACTTGATTGCAGGAAATACTGTTGTGTATAGAAATAGAAAATTCCAAATAACTAAATCTGATTGGCTGAACAGACCAGACTAGGATTGGTCAATAAAGCACCATTGTGATTGGCTCGCCTGATGGCGGGAATTCTCAAAGAACTGTCATTGGCCATAAGCCATGAGCAGCCACTATAAAAAGGGCTGCCATGGCTTTGTTAGAACACTGGTCTCATGTACTTTATTATCCAAACAGAACACTGGCGATGAAGGTGGTATTGTCTTAGAAGAGCGAGACTGAAGCATGCAGCAACAAGACCTGAGCAACCAAAATGGCGGGTACCAATGCGCCGCCCACACCGTTCGACTCAGCCGAAGAAGATTGGGAGTCATACATTGACCGTTTTCTGCTGTTCTTAGAAAGCAACGAACTACAAGAAATAACCGACCAGAGGAAGAGAACTGTATTCCTCACGCACTGTGGCCCTGCCGTTTTCAAAATGGCAAAGGGGTTAGCCAAACTGCAGGACATAAAACAAATGGCATGGCCAGAATTAAACCGAATGCTACGAGCCCATTATGTGCCTGTGGTCTCCAATCTTATAAAAAGGCATGAATTCTATAAACGAGACCAACGGGAAGACGAGAGTATCAGAGATTTTGTAGCAGCCCTAAGAAATATTGGAGGAGCCTGTCAATTTCAGAACATGGACGAAGCCATGAGAGACCATGTGGTCTTCGGATTGAAGGACGCTGCACTCCAAAGCAAGTTACTAAACAGACCGAATATCACAGTGGCTGAGGCCATCGCAGAAGCCACCGCCAGTGAAGCAGCCAAGAAATCCGCAGCCACCATGTGCCAGATGAACTCAACAAATCCAGAATCACAGAACCAACCCCGAGAAAAGAAGGTGGAAGGAAACCAAAAACAACCCAGCGCGACTGCCCACCATGAAGACCTCGACTCCCCAAGCGACACTGATGATTACAACAAAGACATACATAGGCTTCAGTCGGAAAGAAAATGGCAGGAAAAGAGAGGAAGGAGGCGAGAATTCCAGTGTGCGGGATGCGGACAGGACCACCCGTGCTCTGAATGCAGATTCCTGAATGCCATTTGCATATTTTGTGAGAAACGGGGGCACATTGCTAGGGTCTGCCAAAACAAAAAGAGCTATAGTTCAAAAAGACGTGGCAGGACCCCCCCCCCCCCAGAAACAAAGATAGACAAGTCGGAAGCCGATGGAGCCTAGAGAACAGAAACTGGCGAATGAATGACAGAGAAGAAACACATCAAACAATAATCATTGGAAATGCCAGGGCAGCAAATGCAAAAAAGGTCCGAATAAACGTAAAAATCAAAGGAAAGCCCTGTGAGATGGAAGTAGACTCCGGATCATACATATCAATGGTATCCTGAAACACGAAATCATGCACTCCAGCAAAGCGCGTACCCTGTTCCGGTAGTTCAACACCTGTTGCATTCATTAGGGGGAGGAAAATTTTTTGCAAAGCTTGATCTCGTGCAAGCATATCAACAGCTGCCTGTTGACCCCGAAACTGCAGAGGCACAGACTATAGTCACGCACAGAGGGGCATTCCAATGTAACAACTTCAATTTGGGGTTAGCGTTGCCCCAGGCGTGTTCCAAAGCCTCATGGAGCGCCTCCTAAATGGAATAAAAGGAGTCATTCCCTATTTTGATGATGTATTAGTATCAGAAAAAAGTAAACATCAATTAGAAGACAGACTGAGAGAAGTTTTGCGAAGATTCAGGAAAGCAGGGCTTAAGGTCAAAAGAGAAAAATGTAAACTAGCCACCAATCAAGTTGAATTTTTAGGCTACCTTATAGATGAGCAAGGGATACACCCCACTGAAAAGAAAATAAAGGCAATTAAAGAAGCACCCAGGCCTAAGAACAAAACAGAATTACAGGCGTACTTAGGTCTCATTAATAGCAGAGCCATTACATCAGCTATTAGATAAAAAAACTGTCTGGAATTGGGGCTACCGAGAACAAACAGCGTTCCAAAACATTAAGGACTTATTAACATCCAACACCGTTTTAATACAATTCAGCAACACCCTGCCACTGATGGTCACCTGTGATGCATCGCCTTTTGGAATCGGCACCATACTGAGCCACAAACTACCAAATGGCAGAGAAACACCAATCACCTTCTATTCCAAAATGCTGTCAAAATCTGAAAGGAACTACAGCCAACTTGACTGAGAAGCCCTTGCAATTATAGCAGGCATCAAAAGATTCTATGAATACCTATATGGTAGGACATTTTCTATTATCACAGACCATAAACCTCTGCTAGGGACCCTGGCAGGGAACACACCAACCCTGAACATCCTATCACCAAGAATGACGAGGTGGTCAGAATTTCTCGCTGCATACAATTACACACTCATCCATTGCCCAGGAAAGACCATCACCCATGCAAATGCCTTGAGCCATTCCCCACTACCTGACAAGGAAGGCAACCCAACTCCTACTGTCTCCACTCTTCAGATCGAGACATGGCCGAACCTGCCACTAACCGCAGCAGACGTTGCTAAAACCACCGCGAAAGACCCGCTGTCAGCTCGAATCCTGCATTTGGTAGATAAGGGCTGGACGGATGAGGATAGAGGCGAGACTTTCAAACCTTTTCGCACCTGGCAGATTGAACTGTCCATTGAAAGGGGTTGTATACTGTGGGGAGACAGGGTGGTAATCCCAAAAATATTGCTGGAGGAAGTGTTGTGCATGTTGCACGAGGGACACCCGAGCATTGTAAAAATGAAAGCCCTGCCAGGAGTTATGTCTGGTGGCCAGGGCTGGACAAAGACATTGAAAAATGGGCAGCTACATGCCATGACTGCCAGAAATCTAGGCCTACCCCCCCCCCCCTTGTACCAGTCCTGGAATGGGAAACTCCCAGAGGCTCATGTTCAAGACTGCATATTGACTTTGCTGGGCCAACAAAAGGGAACACATATCTTGTAATTGTTGATGCTTATTCAAATTGGTTAGAAGTTTTCCTTATGGCATCCACTACTACTGAAGCAGTTGTAAAACAATTGAACAGACTTTTTGCTACTCATGGACTGCCAGATCTAGTAGTCTCTGACAATGGCCCCAGTTTACTGCTTTAGCCTTCGAGCAATACCTGGCTGTGCAGGGCATCCAACATGCCCTAACATTGCCAGCTCATCCGGCATCAAATGGACAAGCTGAATGCATGGTTCGTTATACCAAAGAGGCCCTACACAAAATGGACACGGGGGACGTCCAGGATAAACTTAACAAACTGTTAACGATTCAGTATATCACCCCTACTCAACCACTAACAAAAGCCCAGCTGAACTCCTCATGGGTAGAATACTGTGTTCCTACCTTGATAGACTGCACCCCACTTATACCTGGGAAAAAACCCCTGACTCCTCAAGTAAATATTGCTCCTTTGCTATAGGCAACTTAATCTACACGACAAATCACAGGGCCCTGATCGTGCCAATGCGCACTAGACAATGGCAGAACATGGAAGCGGCACATCAACCAGCTTCGCTCTAGGACATTAGAACGAAATACTACACCACCACCGCCAATATCAATAAACACTCCAAAAACAACTGAGGAGGGGGGGAAACACAAAATAATAAAAAAGGGAAAGATGAACCACCAATAACATGACAAAAAACACAACACAAACCCGAATTAGAAACTCTGATAAAACAAAAAGAGCACTTACCCATAGACGACCTCCAGAGAAGAGAATTGGTAACAGGCGAGGCCTTTCTGGAAGGAGACAGCCAGGCCAGCTCGACCAACCCGGACAAACCAAGAGGGTGTGGCAGAGCCACCTTAACCAGCCCGAGAAACCCAGGTGGGAGTGGCAAGGCTGACTCACCCTTCCAGGAGGTTCCATGGAGAAGACGTGGAGAAAAGGTGATCCTGTCCGAATTGATGGAAGACCACGCTGAGACTGAGCTGTGCAGGTCAAGTCGGACCTGCAAAAGCCCCACCTACCTGAGTGACTACGTTACGTACATTGGACAAAACCAAGGGGGAGGGGTGCTGTGTATGGAAATTGGAAGACTCCAAATGACTAAAACTGATTGGCCGAAAAGGCCGTTCTCAGATTGGGCAATTACGCACCAATCTGATTGGCCTGCTGGATGGCGGGAATCCTAAAGAACTGTCATTGGCCACAAGCCATGAGCAGCCACTATAAGAAGGACTGCCGCAGCTTCGGCAAATGTTCTGCTCCAAGTCACTATATTATTTAATAAAGAATTGTTTGTTGAGATACCGGTCTCGCGTACCTTATTGCCCAAACGGAACAAAGCTGACCTTCTTGATCAGCTTCACACCCTTTAGGAGATAGCAATGGAATTATCCTCAACTACACTTTATGATGATGAAAAGGGTTCAGATGATTCATGAAATGTTCAGTTCTTTGTTCCTTGTGGAATCATCACTATTTATTTCAAGGCTGGCTTTGCTCTGCTAAATTACCACCACTATTATTAACAGTATAACAAAATAACAGAGTTGGACAGGGATTTGGAGATCTTCAAGACCAGGGGTCTCCAACCTTGGCAACTTTAAGCCTGGAGGACTTCAACTTCCAGAATTCCCCAGCCAGCAAAGTAAAGCTGGCTGGGGAATTCTGGGAGTTGAAGTCCTCCAGGCTTAAAGTTGCCAAGGTTGGAGACCCCTGTTCTAGACCAAACCCCTGCACAAGCATTACAATTTCACAGACAAATTAGTGTTGCACTGATTTTTTTTGGCAGCTGCAGTATATTGCTGGCTCATATTTAACTGATTGTCAACTAGGTCCTGCCTGCAGTTATTGCTATTGAGCCATACACATGGCTTTTCTTGCCTGAGTTTAAAACCTTAACTTTTTCTCACTATTGAATTTCATTTTGTTAGATAGTTGTCGAGATCCATTTAGATCTTGAGCCTATTTTCTAGGGTGTTGCTTATTCCTGCCAACTTGGTCCTAAATTGTGTATGAAGATATTGAAGAGTAATGGTCCTAAGACAGCACTTTGGGGTACCCCACTGCTTATTTCCCTCCATATAGATGTGGTTCCATTCCATTAACATTATATGCGATTTGTCAGCCTATCCATCCAGTGGTAATGCTCTCTATCTTATATTTTTCTATCTAGGTTGTGGTCTAGTTTGTCAAATGTCTTATGGAAATCCAAGTATACTGTGGCCATAGGATTTTAGTGGTTTGCTAACTGAGTCACTTTGTCAAAGAATGAAGTAAGATTTGTTTGGCATACTCTGTTTTTGACAAACCCATGTTGACTTCTGGTTAAAATTTTGTTTGTATCTGGATATTCTCAGGTCTCTTCTTTTTTTTTTTTTTAATAATTTTTTATTGGTTTTAAAACAAACATAAACAAACAAAACATAAAAACATTAAGCCATCTTCCATATATATACATACAGTGTGCCGGTTGGTTTACAAATTGTTGTGTACTACCATTTCTTTTTTTTTTTCAAAAAATTTTATTGATTTTTAAAAGACAAACATATACAAACAAAACACATAACATAAAAACAGAAAACATCTTTTTTGAAAGCAGCTTGATCCCGGGTTACATCTCTTCATACAGACATAAATTCAAGTTCATGCTCACTTTTATATACTATTCCGTATCTTATTACCATTCAACATTTCTATATAGCTTCTCCCCTCTTTTCACTCTCTTAATTCTGTTTTATTTATTTCATCTCAATTTAAATCATTATACTTATATCCTTTGTCTGTCCTGTTTCAGCTGTCTATTACATTTTCTCATTAACACAAAATTTCTCCTGTAATCACTGATTGGAGTATGATTGGAGTATTTATATTTTTCCCTAAATTTAACACTTAAAATAATACATAACTTTCATTTGGATTCTGCTTAGTACATTCTAAAGCTAAACACTATATTTAAAAAAAGAAAAAAAATATAAATATATAATTACAACAACAATCCATACTAATTGAACTCTATCATTAAAATTAATATTCATTTAAATCTTAAACATTTTATACCTTCCTTTTCAAGTAAGTATCATACTTCTATGGGAACACTTATAAATTTTAGGGCCCTGTCACATTGGCCGACGGATGCAAAACGTTTGTAAAAAGGACACAGCGGACAAGAAAAATGTTCCATCCGTTGTAATCCGCTCTCAAAGGGGGCAAAAATTTGCATAACCAGAGTGGACAACACGGAAAGGAACGGACAGGGGGAGGATGTAGGGTGGATGGAAAGCGGATGCTCCACGGAAGCCTAGCAGATGGAAGCGGATGAGAGCGGATGGCACATCCACAAGGCTTCCGGGGGAGCGCACCAAAGCGGACGTGGAACGGAAAGAGCGGATGCAGAGCGGACGCCAAGCGGATGAAGCGGATGAAGCGGATGCACAGTGGATGCCGAGCGGATAAAGCGGATGCAGAACGGAAGCCTAGCGGATGCCTAGCAGAAGCCTAGCGGATGCCTAGCTTTCACTGCGCATGAGGGGAGGATGCATTGTGTCAGCCCCGTGGATATAAAGGGAAGCAGCTCCCAAGCAGGTCACCATTCAGAGGAAAGACCTGCTTCCAGACACAGCTCTCCAGCCAGCCAGCCAGCCAGCCAGCCAGCCAGCAACCCAACAACCATGGGGAAGAAACGGAAGCCTCTGCCATCTGCTGCCAGCCCTGGCAAGAGGGACAGGGCCACCCTCCCATCCCCTGGCCCTGACTCTGCTTCTGCTGGGGCTTCTGCTGCCGGGGCTGACTCTTCTGGTGCTGGGGCTTCTGCTGATGCTGCTTTTGGAGGTGGTGCTTCTGCTGATGCTGCTTCTGGTGGTGGTGCTTCTTCTGGTGCTTACTCTGCTGGCACTGCCCCTAGTGCTGGTGCTTCTGCTGGTGCTTACTTTGCTGGCACTGCTCCTGGTGCTGGTGCTTCTGCTGGTGCTCACTCTACTGGCACTGCTCCTGGTGCTGGTGCTTCTGCTGGTGCTTACTCTGCTGATGCTGCTTCTGGAGGTGGTGCTTCTGCTGATGCTGCTTCTGGTGGTGGTGCTTCTTCTGGTGCTTACTCTGCTGGCACTGCCCCTAGTGCTGGTGCTTCTGCTGGTGCTTACTTTGCTGGCACTGCTACTGGTGCTGGTGCTTCTGCTGGTGCTCACTCTACTGGCACTGCTCCTGGTGCTGGTGCTTCTGCTGGTGCTTACTCTGCTGATGCTGCTTCTGGTGGTGGTGCTTCTGGTGGTGGTGCTTCTGGTGGTGGTGCTTCTGGTGGTGGTGCTTCTGGTGGTGCTTACTCTGCTGGCACTGCTCCTGGTGCTGGTGCTTCTACTGGTGCTTACTCTGCTGGCACTGCTCCTGGTCCTGCTAATCCTGCTGGTGCTCCTGGTCCTGCTGGTGCTCCTGGTCCTGCTGGTGCTTCTGGTTCTACTGGTCCTGCTGGTGCTCCTGGTCCTGCTCCTGGTCCTCCTGGTACTGTTGGTGCTCCTGGTGCTGGTGCTGCTGGTGCTGGTACTGGTCCTGCTGGTCCTGCTGGTGCTTACTCTGCTGGCGCTGCTCCTCGTCCTGCTGGTCCTGCTGGTGCTTACTCTGCTGGCACTGCTCCTGGTCCTGCTAATCCTGCTGGTGGTCCTGGTCCTGCTGGTGGTCCTGGTCCTGCTGGTGCTCTGGTCCTGCTGGTGCTCCTGGTCCTGCTGGTGCTCCTGATCCTGCTCCTGGTCCTCCTGGTGCTGCTGGTGCTGGTGCTGCTGGTGCGGGTGCTGGTGCTGGTGCTGCTGGTGCTGCTGGTCCTGCTTTTGCTGCTACTGTTGTTGCTGCTGCTGCTGCTGGTGGTGTGGAGGAGCAGACCCTAAAAACCTTGAAGCCCCTCTGATGAGGACTCATATGGCCCTGCCAAAGGGAGGAAGAGGCAGACTCGTGAACAGGAGAGAAGGCAATACAAGTATCTATGGCGGAAGGGACACAGGCTCTATCACGACACCAAAAGGAAGCAGGCTGCTTGGAGAGAGAAGGCGGAGAGCCTGGACTACACTTCAGAGGTGCTCCTCGGCTGTTGGAAGCACATGCACAGCTGGTACGGGAAGCTGCACCTCAAGAAATCTGGCCAGGCCGCGGTCAAGCTGACAGACAGAGAGACCTACATGATGGCCAAGTGCAGCTTCTTGGAGGGTGAGATCCGTCACTGAGGAGCAGCCCCTCTCACAACCCTCTCTCTCAGGCAGCCTGCTGAGAGCCAGTCCTCTTCTGGCAAAGAGACAGCTCCTGTGTCTAGGCAGGTATCTGTGGAGCGTGCCACAATGGAGACTCCCCCGACAGCTGTACTACCCTTGGCGGAGCACGTGGAGGACCCCTGACTCAGTGGGAGAAAGGAGACAGCACTTCCACCACAGCCCAACCCGCATCCACCCCTAACTCCACCTCCACAGAAAGGCAGAGAGGCAAACCGGAGGGGCAGAGCCACACTGTCCTGCTGGAGATAAGAGACACCATCAGGAGCAGCGTAGATCTCCTCTCTCAGCTGGTACACACCAACACCCCATCCTCCAACCGCAAGCCCTGACTCACCGATGTCAACCAGACCCTCATGAACATGTCAGAACCCCAGTACCAGGTGGTGAAGGACAGGATCACCGATCTTCTTAACAACCCTCCAGACTAAGATGAATCTGCTCCCACCCAGTCCAGGCCTGCTCCTCCACCCCAGGTGATGTCACTGCCCTTCCAAGGCTTTCCACAGGCCCTCCCGTACCAAGGCTACGGCTACCAGGAGGTCCAGCAGCACAGGCAGCCCTTCCCAGTCCAGGCACAGGTACATCAGACACCACCGGTGCCACTGATGCCACCAATGCCACCCCCGCCACCGATGCCACCGACGCCAGTCCTCACCCAGCTGCAGAGCAGACAGCCCCACTACACTGCTCCTTCCTCCACTCCACAGCCAAGCCTGGCCTCAGAACATCTGTCATCAGTATTGGGGCTGACACCCCATGTCATGGAGGAAGGGGCTCTCAACATCAAAGGGCTGAGCCAGCTGTCTGACAGCTTCCTCAACACACTATCCCATGTTGTCCTCTCAGGGCCAGGCACCCCAATGACACCTCAGACCAGCACTCCAGCAGCAGCCACCTCCACAGCACCTGGACCCTTCACCCCTGAGACTGGGTGGCTCCCTGTTGACTTTATTTTTGCATTGGACACTTGACTTGGGTCATTTTTCTTTTACAGCTTGTTATTAATAAAGATTATCTTTGCTCCACACACTTGCTTCATTTATTTTATTTAATAAAGTCTTGGTGGAAATTTTTAGAAATGGTTTAAGCCTTTGCATGCTTGTGAGATGGGTAAGGATAGCAGTGGGATGGGCAGGGATACCTTTGGGATGGGTAATAGCAGTGGGATGGGCAGGGATACCTTTGGGATGGGTAATAGCTGTGGGATGGGCAGGGATACCTTTGGCATGGGTAATAGCTGTGGGATAGATAAACCTCCAGTGCAAGCATAGTGAGACTCTATGGTTCACCCTTCCATGTGCCACACCTATGGCCCTTTATTATCAATAATAATCTAATCAATCATCCACATATTTCAACATAAACACAACTCTTTATTAAATGCCCTGTTCATTGTAGGCCCATCAAACATACATGGCCCAATCTCATCCGTGTGATGAGACAGGCTGAAGGAAGCATCCATTAAGCATCTACCATCCTGTCTTGCCACTCCACTGCTCCAGCTGGGGAGTTGCACCATTGTCTCAGGACGTTGCGGTGCTTCTTCGCTTCATTTGAGGCTCTGTTGGGGCCTTGCACATCCTCAGTGTCGATCAGGTTTCGCCCTTGCCTCCATTCCCCAGGCTCCATGTCCCCATTGCCTTGCTGGAGGTCCACAAGCCTGTTCTGCAAGACTGGGTAGCGGGTGCGCATGAGATTGTGCAGGATGCAGCAAGCTTCCATGATCCTCCTCACGGACTCTGGGCGATGCTGCATGGTGATGAGAAGTACCTGGAACCTGTTGGCCAGGATGCCAAAGGCATTCTCCACCACCCTCCTTGCCCTGGACAGCCTGTAGTTGAAGATCCTCTCTTCACGGGTGAGGAGTCTGGAAGTGTAGGGCGTCATCCCCCACGATGAAGTAGGGCACATCTTGTGTGTCGTTGGGCAGGGATTCTGGATCTGGGAAGCCCACGATGAGGTTGCCTTCCAGCTGCTCCTTGAGGTTACTGGCATTGTATACCTGGGCATCCGAAGATGAGCCGTTGTCTGAAGCATCGATGTACATGAACTTGTAGTCAGCATCGACCATGGAAAAGAAGATGATACTGAAGAAGCCCTTGGAGTTGAAATAAGTGGACCCCGACTTGGCTGGAGATTTGCAGGCCACGTGTTTGCCATCTATGGCTCCAACGGTGTGTGGTAAGTTCCACTTCTGATACCACTGCTCTGCAACTTTCTTCCATCCTTCTTCAGTGGAGGGGTACTGGAGGAGCTCCTCCTTGTATTCTTCGATGATGGCCTGCACCACTTCTCTGACCACAATGCTGATGGTGTTGGATGGCACCCTCCATCCATACTGCATGCTCCTGTAGGAGGTCCCTGAGGCCAGGTGGGGCAGAGTGAGTGCCACTTGAGCCCAGGTTCCAGGCTGGGCCGGAAGCTGGTGTTTGCCTTGGTCAACCTGGGTGTCAGCAAACATGGCTGGAGGCATCCTCATGAAGTTCTGGAACGCCCGAGTGTCTTCGCTCCTGAGCTCCACCATCAGCTTGTTGTACAGTCCGTTCTCTGCTCTTCTGGTGAACCATCTTCGGATCCAGACTCTTTTTGGGTGGCTCCTTTTCTTCTCACAGTAGAGTTCACAGAGCCTGCAGATGGCTTCGCACTGTTGCAGAACGATGGTGGCTGCCGAAAGGACTTTGTTACAATCCACGGTGGACATGACTGGATGCTGTGGAAGAGGAAGAGGCAGATGAAGGCTGCAGAGGTCTGCACCGCTGGGCTGTTTTTCTGAAAGTGAGATGCAAGCGAGTTTCTCCCCCTTTTTATAGGCAGTATAGGTTTTCCACTAGGCATCCTCCAGGCATCCTCTAGACATCCTTAATATCCGAGATAGGTCCCCTCTGCGAACGTTTTTTCCATTTTAAATGCTTTGTTTCCATTCTGCATCCGTTTGGCATCCGTTCTGCATCCATTCTGCATCCGATCCGCTTCCTCCCTGCGTCCGGGTGGATGCGAGTTGCGCGGATGCATATCGGATGCCTAGCAGATGCCTAGCGGATATAGCGGATGCGTAACGGATGCGTAACGGATGCCTAGCGGATGCGTAGCTGATGCAGAACGGATGATACATTTTCCACGCAAAAGTTTTGGGCAGCCCAAAACTTTTGGAACGGATGAAACGTCCATAAACGGATGCTGGACGGATTGAGAGGAAGCCAAACGGAGGCAGTGAGTACATCGCGTTTTCGAACGGATGACAAAGTTTTTTGTCCGTTTTACATCCTCTTTGCATCCGTTGGTTCAGTGTGACATGGGCTTTAACTCTTTCCTCTTCAATATTCTCTTGTGTGCATAGTTTCCCATAATAGTCTCGAATTATTTCCTTCTTCTCTTTACTAACATAGCAAACTTGACCTTGATCATCTATTAATTGCAATATTTTCCTTGATTATTTCTCCTTTCTCAATTTATATGCTAGCCATCTACCTGGTTTATTTGCATCTTCAAAATAGTTCTCTTTAGCACCTCTAATTTTTTGTGCTAGCTCTTCTTTTTCTACTTGACCCTTTTTATGTTTGGTTATATCCATTTTTAACTTGATATCCTTTTTCTATGGCATTTTCTGTAACTCTTTTTCAAGTCCTTTATGCTCATCTTCTAATGCCTTAGAGGCCAATCTTTTCATAGTATTTCTTTTCTTTGTATAATCTATTATCAAGCCTCTGGCAACTGCCTTCATTGCATCCCATACATTCTGAATTGATGTATCTTCTTTTTTGTTTTCTCTAAAGAAAAAAACCAGTTCTTTCTCCATCCACTGTGTAGTCTTTTTCTTTAGAATTGTATTATTTAACATACATCTGGATCTTCTTCTTTGTCCTTTCCATTTAATTGTCATTGGATTGTGATCTGCCCAAGTACTTGTTTCAATATTTACTTCTTGAATATTGATTAATAATTCTGTTGATATCCATATCATATCTATTCTGGACCATGATAAATGTCTATTTGAATAGAATGTGTATTGTTTGGTTTTAGCATTTCTTTCTCTCCATGTATCTTTTAAGTTTATTCCATCCATCATTTTAAAAAAGAATTTAGGGAGGATCTTTCTGCTTTGCTTTGTTGCTTTCTATGTTGTATAATTCAGTTTATTGTCTACAATTCCATTAAAATCTCCCATCAAAACTATATTAGCATAGTCCAGTTCAATTATTGTATTGAAATCTGAGATAAAATTCTGATCTGTCCATCTCCCATCTCAGCATACCACTTTTATCTTGTTCAACCACAGTTAATCTGTTATCAATATCTCCCATCTTCTTATCTCTTTGTTTACCTTCTTCTTCAATTTCTTGGAGCCTCTCATAATACTTCATCATCATTTGTTGGATGCTCTCCACTTTTTCATTGGTTTTCCCTGTTCTTTGTTCAATGTTCTCTGTTCTTTGTTCAATGTTCTCAATTCTCTTTTCAATATTCTGTGATCTTGTTTGAATATTTTGAATTCCTTGCATAATCATCTGCAGGGTCACTTTTTCTTGTTCTTTTTCTTGCTTTAACATTGTCTGTATTGAGCGTTGTCCTCCAGATCATGGAGAGGAGGAAGCAGAAGTTGAAGAACCAGGAGTTGTTAACTTCCTACTCATTTTGAGAAATTCAAGATCTTTCAAATTCTTCTAGACTTTAATCCAGTTGTGAAAAAAACAATTACAATTCCAAGTAAAAATAGTGGAAAAAAAGAAAAAACTAATTGGTAATAATAATTAAAAAGAAAAAAGGAAAAAAAATCTTCAGGCTCTTGTATACCTTAAGAAAAAGGGAAAGAGCACACCATAAACAGACACCAAAAAAAAAGAAAAATTGTAAAGTCCCAAAAAAGGCAAAGAGGTGAGGAAAAAGACTTTTTAAAAAGGGGAAAAAAGATTTTTCAGGTTCTTCAACACCTTAATCCCATTAAGAGATCTCAAATATAAAAAGATATATAAAAAGAAACCATAAAGAAACCAATATGAAAGGTAGACAAGTTCCAGAAAGCCAAGAATCCAAATAACTATTACGAAAAAAAAGAAAAGAAATAAACTGATGGGGGGGGGGGGGAGTAGCACAGCTTAGAAAAAAATGAAAAAAAGCACACTGCGCTTTGTTTAATTATCCAAGGTTCTTATTATAGCTCTCTTCTCCAAAGGCTTATCACCTTTTTTTCCCCTAAGTTTTAACACCAGACTCCAGCTGCTAAGAGAAACTCAGAAGAGTACTTGCAATAATACTCTCCAATGCTCTTCCCTCTATCTTATCAACCAGGCAATGTCCTTGAAACAAAGTCTCAGTTCTTTCTCAGCTTTGTCTGGTAGAAAAAAACAGGGATACTTCCAAACCTCTAGTTGGCAGTGTTACAAAGTTTCTTTAACTTTCACTTTCCCCCTTTCCTTTTCCAAGCAGAATATAATAAGAATTAATTAAAAAAGAAAAAAGGTATTTAAAAAATAACTATCAGGGAATCTCTGGCTTAAAATATTATAAAATCAAAAAGGAGAAAAGAATAAATAACAAGAAAAAAAAAAGAAATCAGTCCAGTTTCAAAATATAAAATCATGTATAAAAAATCTAGCAATGAAAAAAAAAATTACTTTGTCATTCTTGTTTAAAATCGCCATTTAATCACTTCTGTCAAAACTTTTACAGATTCTTTCTTTCCTTTAGGGTGTCCTTTCAAGTCTTAAAATATAAAAACAATTCTCATCAAACTGGCACACTCTCTCTTTCTGTTCTCTTCCTTTTCGGAGCTGTCCCAACTTCAGCAGCTTTAATGGCTGCCTCTTTGCTGCTGGCAAAAAGAGCTTCTCCTGGATCTACCAGGGACTTTGTGATATCCCTGGGATCGTCAGGATGGGCTCTTTACATTCGCCATCTCTTCGGGATGGTTTAGATCCGATTGGACTGTCCAGGAGCAAAGATATCGGCAGTGATCTCAGACCTCCAAGATCGCATGCCGTATCGTTGCAACACCAACTTCGCCCTTGACAGGTCTCTTCTTGATTATCTTTTCCAGGATTTTCTCAAATGTTGACGTCAGGCTGATTTGTCTCTGTTATGAAGATGAAAACCACATGAGATGTTTTCCAGTCTTCTGGTAGTTCCCTGGTACTCCAGAATCTTTGAAAGGTATAGTTCAATGGTTCTGAGATCATACTACCAGTTCCTTCAAAATTAGATTCCTTCAGAATTAGATAAAGAATTAGAATTCTTTCAAAATTAGGAGTAGATATTAACTCTCCTCTATAGGGATAATCATGACCCCATTTCTCCTTTGCCTGAGCACAGACTTTCAAGCTACTAAATATCTTCAATACTCCACGTACACTAGATCCACATGGATCTTGACAGACTTGAACACTGGGCTCTATCTAACAAAATGAAATTCAATGCATAGAAAAGTAAAGTCTTACACTTAACCAAGAATCTAAACATAGAATCTAAACACAAACTGTAGTGTTTTTTTTTCCTACTGCCATCCAGCAATTTTCTAAGGTTTGAGGGGGGGAATTACTGTTGTTTTTCATTTTGTTTTGTCTTGTTTTGGGCTTCCAGTGACTGAAAATTCCACCTCTTTGAAAGATTTCTTTGGCTGAAGTGCAGCCGATTCAAAGCAACTGAAGATTATTTGGGATACCATGTTTGTTTCAAGATGAAAAATGCACATTGTCTCATATATTGTGCACACCTGTGATTGAGTTATTTATGTGGTTTCTTAATTCTCTTTTGTGACTTCAGAGAGTTCTAAGACAGAGACTTTATCATATTATAAATACAAGAAAGCCCTTGGATTACATTTCTTTCTTGTTCTTTCTCTTTGTTTTAAGTCCATATACTTTAGAATAGCCTTTTCACCAAGATGGCTCTTTCGAACAACTGTCCACATAAATATTTGGATTTCCATTGCAGTTTCCATGTAACAGAAATTATAAGTGTAAACAGTTATGTATATTAATAAATTCCCATGCTTAGGGAATTATTGCACAATTTTTTTGGAGTAAGCACATTGCCTATAATGGAAGTGCTCCAAAGCAAGTGAACTGTGAATTGCAAAAAGCTCTCATTTCTTTCCACTCAGTGGCTTCTTACGTGATGTTACTGAGCAATGAAGTTCTCCTTATGTTCTATGTTACACACAGAAAGGATATATTATGGTGTATTTTTCTATTTCTATTTCTAATCCACAGACTAAAAGAAACATATTTCCTGTTAGGGCTTCATGGAATGTGACTAAAGAGTTGGCAAACATGTAGCTATGCCAGGAATTACATCTGTTTCATAGGATTTTAAGAAGTTGCAGATGGTTAAGTTGCTTTTGTTACCATATAGTTGAATCTTTGCATCAGTGTCTTTTTTAAAGCTAAATAAAGATGTAATTCTGGTAAAATGGAATTTCCTCTGTAACCTGACTTAAGAATTTTCCAAAGACTTTACTGTAAATTAAATAACAATTACATATTTATCATAAAACTTTTCCCCTCAACTTTAGACTATTTCAGAATTTAATGAAATATTCTACCAGCATTTGTTTAAGCCCATGTCACATTGGCCAACGGATGCAAAAAGGACACAGCGGATGAGCAAAATGTTCCATCCGTTGTTATCTGCTCTTAAAAGGGGCAAAAATTTGTATAACCGGAGCGGATAACACAGAGGCGGGGTGGACGCAGGGCGGATGCAAAGCGGATGCGGAACAGAAGCCCAGCGGATGGAAGCGGATGGGAGCAGATGGCACAACCGCAGGGCTTCCGGGGGGCCTCAGCGAAGCGGACGCAGAACGGAAAGAGCGGATGCAGAAGGGACGCTGAACGGATGAAGCGGATGCACAGCGGATGCACAGCGGATGCACAGCGGATAAAGCGGATGCACAGCGGAAGTCTAGCGGATGCACAGCAGAAGCGGAACGGATGCCGAGCGTTAATTGCACATGCGGGGCGGAAGTATTACGTAAGCCCCCCGGATATAAAGGGAAGCAGCTCGCATGTGGCCAGCATTCCGAGGAAAGACCTGCTGCTGGACACTTTGAGTTCCTTGCCTGCCCTGTCAGCCTGCCTTCCAGCCAGCCTTGGTGCCTGCCTGCCTGCCTGCCTTCCTGCCAGCCTTCCTGCCAGCCTTCCTGCCAGCCTTCCTGCCAGCCTTGGTGCCTGCCAGCCTCCCTGCCAGCCAGCAACCCCACAACCATGGGGAGGAAGTGAAAGCCTCAGCAATCTGCCGCCATCCCTGGCAAGAGGGACAGGGCCAACCTCCCGCCCCCTGCTCCTGACTCTGCTTCTGCAGGGGTTTCTGCTGAAGCTGCTCCTGGTTGTGGTGCTTCTGCTGGTGGTGGTGCTTCTGCTGGTGCTTGCTCTGTTGAAGCTGCTCCTGGTCCTGCTGGTCCTGCTCGACCTGGTCGTGCTCCTGGACTTGCTCGTCCTGCTCGTGCTTCTGGTCTTTCTCGTCCTGCTCTTGCTCCTGGTATTGCTCGTCCTGCTCGTCCTGCTCGTCCTGCTAGTGCTCCTGGTCCTGCTCGTGCTCCTGGACTTGCTGGCCCTGCTGGTGCTTACTCTACTGCTGCTGATCCTGGTCCTGCTGGTCCTGCTGCTGCTGCTGATCCTGCTGCTGCTGATCCTGCTGCTGCTGCTGATGATGATGATGATGATGATGATGATGATTATGATCCTGCTGGTGAGGATGATGATGATGATGATGATGATTCTGCTGGTGCTGCTGCTGCTGCTGCTGGTGTGGAAGAGCAGCCCCTACTACCTGGGAGCCCCTCTGATGAGGGCCCATCTGGTCCTGCCAAAGGGAGGAAGAGGCATATGCGACAACGGGAGAGGAGGCAATATTATATTGAGGAGGCGCACGAGGATGAGGTGCTGGAGTGGCTGAGAGAGAATGACTATCTATGGCGGAAGGGACACCGGCTGTACAGGGACACCAAAAGGAAGCAGGCTGCTTGGAGAGAGAGGGCAGAGAGTATGGGTTACACTTTGGAGGTGCTCCTCGGCTGGTGGAAGCACATGCACACCTGGTACGGGAAGCTGCACTTGAAGAAATCTGGCCAGGCCACTGTGAAGCTGACAGACAGATAGACCTACGTGATGGCCAGATGCAGCTTCCTGGAGGGTGAGGTCCGCCACCGAGGAGCACCAGAAGCCCCTCTCATGACCCTCTCTCTCCGGCAGCCTGCTGAGAGCCAGTCCTCTTCCAACCGAGAGTCAGTCCCTGTCTCCAGGCAGGTTTCTGTGGAGCGTGCCACGGCGGAGAACCCGCGGACAGGTGTGGTAAGCGTGGTGGAGTGTGTAGAGGACTCCCTGGTGTGGTGGGAGAAAGGAGACATTGAGTCCACCACAGTCCTAGCCGCATCCACCACCACCCAGCTCCGCCTCCGCAGAAAGACAGAGAGCCGGACAGCTGGAGGGCAGAGCCACACTGTCCTGCTGGAGATCAGGGACACCATCCGCACCAGCATAGATCTCCTCTCTCAGCTGGTCCACACCGACTCCTCATCCTCCAACCACAAGCCCTTCCTCACCTATGTCAACCAGACCCTCAAGAAAATGGCGGATCCACAGTACCAGCTGGTGAAGGACCAGATCACCAAGCTGCTTCACAACCCTCCAGACCCAGAGGAACATGCTCCCACCCAGTCCAGGTCTGCTCCTCCACCCCCGGTGATGTCCCTCCCATTCCAAGGCTTTCCACAGGCCCTCACCTACCAGGACTATGGCTACCAGGAGGTTCGGCAGCACAGGCAGCAGCCCTTCCCAGTCCAGGCACAGAGTCATCGGGTGACACCGTTGCCACCTGTTTCACTGATGCCACCGATGCCACCCACGACAATGATGCCACCGACGACAGCGATGCCACCCACGCCAATGATGCCACCCACGCCAGTCCTCACCCAGCTGCAGATCAGACAGCCCCACTACATTACTCCTTCCTCCACCCCACAGCCAAACCCGGCCTCAGTACATCTGTCATCAGTACTGGGGCTGACATCCCATGGCATGGAGGAAGGACCTCTCAGCATCACGGGGCTGAGTCAGCTGTCCAAGAGTTTTCTCAACACACCATCCCCTGTTGTCCTCTCGAGGCCAGGCACTCCAGCACCACCCACCACCACAGTACCTGGACCCTTCACCCCTGAGACTGGGTACACCTCCAAGTGACCAAGAAGAGTGCCGGAGACCGGGTAGCTGGCTACCTGTGGACTTTATTTGGACACTTGACTTGGGTCATTTTTTTTTTACAGCTTGTTGTTCAATAAAGTTTATCTTTGATTCACACACTTGCTTCATTTGTTTTTTTAAAAAAAGTCTTGGTGGAAACTTTTAGAATTGGCTTAAGCCTTTGCATGCTTGTGGGATGAGTTAAGATAGCAGTGGGGTGGGCAGGGATACCTGTGGAATGAGCAGGGATACCTTTGGGATGGCTAATAGCTGTGGGATAGATAAACCTCCAGTGCAAGCATAGTGGGACTGTATGGTCTACCCTCCCAGGTGCCACATCTAGGGCCCTTTTTTATCAATAACAATGGAAGCATTGATCCACACATGTAAACAAAAACACAACTCTTTATTAAACGCCCTGTTAATTGTAGGCCCACCCAACATACATGGCCCAATCTCATCCATGTGATGAGACAGGCTGAAGGAAGCATCCATTAAGCATCTATCATCCTGTCTTGCCACTCCACCACTCCAGCTGGGGAGTTGCACCAGTGTTTCAGGAGGTTGCGCTGCTTCTTCCCTTCCCGTGAGGCTCTGTTGTGGCCTTGCACATCCACAGTGTCTATCAGGTTTCGCCCTTGCCTCCATTCACCAGACTCCATGTTCCCATTGCCTTCTTGATGGTCCACGAGCCTGTTCTGCAAGACTGGGTAGCGGGTGCGCATGAGATTATGCAGGATGCAGCAAGCTTCCATGATCCTCCTCACGGTCTCTGGGCAATGCTGCATGGTGGTGAGAAGTACGTAGAACCTGTCAGCCAGGATGCCAAAGGCGTTCTCCACCATCCGCCTTGCCCTGGACAGCCTGTAGTTGAAGATCCTCTCTTCACGGGTCAGGAATCTGGAAGTGTATGGCTTCATGAGGTAGGTTCTGAGGGAGAAGGCGTCACCCCCCACGATGAAGTAGGGCACATCTGGCGTATCGTTGGCCAGGGGGTCTGGATCTGGGAAGCCCATGATGAGGTTGCGTTCCAGCCCCTCCTTGAGGTGACTGGCGTTGTATACCTGGGCATCTGAAGATGAGCCGTTGCCTGAAGCATCGATGTACATGAATTTGTAGTCAGCATCGACCATGGTGAAGAGGACAATGCTGAAGAAGCCCTTGTAGTTGAAATAAGTGGACCCCAACTTGGCTGGAGCTTTGCAGGCCACGTGCTTCCCATCTATGCCTCCAACGGTGTGGGGGAAGTTCCACCTCTGATACCACTGCTCTGCAACTTTCTTCCATCCTTCTTCAGTGGTGGGGCACTGGAGGAGCTCCTCCTTGTATTCTTCGATGATGGCCTGCACCACTTCTCTGACCACAATGCTGATGGTGTTGTGTGGCACCCTCCAGCCGTACTGCATGCTTTTGTAGGTGGTCCCTGAGGCCAGGTGGCACAGAGTGAGTGCCACCTTGAGCCCAGGTTCCAGGCTGGGCAGGAAGTTGGTGTTTGCCTTGGTCAACCTGGGTGTCAGGTGCTGCACAACTTCGTCAAACATGGCTGGAGGCATCCTCATGAAGTTCTGGAACGCCCGAGTGTCTTCGTTCCTGAGTTCCACCATCAGCTTGTTGTACAGTCCGTACTCTGCTCTTCTCCCGATCCATTTTCCGACCTAGACGCTTCTTGGCCGCCTCTTTTTCTTCCCGTAGTAGAGTTCACAGAGCCTGTAGATGGCTTCGTTCTGTTGCAGAAGGTTGGTGGCTGCCAAAAGGACTGTGGTATGATCCACGGTGGACATGACTGGATGGTGTGGAAGAGGAAGAGTCAGATGAAGGCTGCAGAGGTCTGCACAGCTGGGCTGCTGGTCTGAAAGTGAGATGCAGACGAGCTGCTCCCCCTTTTTATAGGCAGTATAGGTGTCCCTTTGCATCCTCTAGGCATCCTCTAGACATCCTTAATATCCGAGATAGGTCCCCTCTGCGAACGTTTTTTCTGCTTTAAATGCTTTGTTTCCATGCTGCATCCGTTCTGCATCCATTCTGCATCCGTTCTGCGTCCTCCCTGCGTCCGAGCGGATGCGAGTTGCGTGGATGCGCAGCGGACGCCCAGCGGATATAGCAGATGCGTAACGGATGCGTAATGGATGCGTAGCGGATGCGTAGCAGATGCAGAACGGACGAACTGGATACATTTTCCGCGCAAAAGTTTTAGGCAGCCCAAAACTTTAGGAGCGGATGAAACGTCAATAAACGTATTCTGGACGGATAGAGAGGAAGCAAAACGGAGGCAGTGAGTACATCGCGTTTTCGAACGGATGGCAAGGTTTTTTGTCCGTTTTACATCCTCTTTGCATCCATTGGTTCAGTGTGACATGGGCTTTAGCTTGTAGATATTTCATTTAAAAATAAATTCATGTAACTTACTTGTTTACTGCTCAAAATATTTTAAAAACAATTTTAAAACTAAATTGCTTAATATTGCTTAATATAATTTCAAAATACACCAACTACTATAAAAAGTTATAGTCAATGGGAGAGAGAAAATCTGCCTTGTCTTTGGGGTTTTTTTTTTTTGTTTTGTTTTTTTAAGTGACCCTGAGCTTCAGAAGGATTGACAAAATGATTTTCAGAAAGGCTGGATCTTTCTGAAAACTGACTGATTCAGCCTGGATAGATCAAAGGTTGTTTGATTCTGTTCAAGACCTTATCCTAAAACAAGATTTTTGCCTCCCATTTTCCAATGCAAGGAAAGCACAAAACCTGTAATATTTTTGAATTTGTTAATGTACTTACAATTTCAACAGAATTAACAATACACTTTTTTAATTTTAAAAAATATCAAACTAATAACTGCTGGGAATAAAATCTGGTCTGGTTCCAAGCTGGTGAAATGATGCAGGAGAAATCTATTTGGAGAAAAGCTACAATTGGACATGGTGATCTCCATTTATTTAGGAATCAGAAATGAAATGTCACAGCAATTGGTCTGGGATGGCTGAGATATCTGGGTTTGTTGGGCAATAGGTTTCATTTGTATATCTTTAGTTATTCTAATTGTGGTGGCTTGGTTTTTATTGTAGCTGTGAGATAATCCCCTTGAGGTCAGTGGGGGAATATAGATTTGAGTGGCGTTGTCTTTATATGATACTTAAGGCCCTGTCACACTGCCCAACTGCAAAACATTAGTAAAAAGGACACAATGGACGAGAAAAATGTTCCATCCGTTGTTCTCCACTCTCAAAAGGGGCAAAAATTTGCATAACCGGAGCGGATAACACAGAAAGCAACGGACACGGGGAGGACACAGAGCGGATGAAAAGCGGATGCGGAACGGAAGCCCAGCGGATGGAAGCAGATGGGAGCGGATGGCACATCAGCTAGGCTTCCGGGGAACCTCAGCAAAGCGGACATGGAATGGATACAGCGGATGCACAGCAGATGAAGCGGATGCAGAGCAGAAGCCTAGCAGATGCACAACAGATGAAGCGGATGCAGAGCGGAAGCCTAGCGGATGCCGAGCGGAAGCCGAACAGATGCCGAGCGTTAATTGCTCATGCGGGGGGGGGGAATGCATTGCGTAAGCCCCGCAGATATAAAGGGAAGCAGCTCCCAAGCAGGTCACCATTCTGAGGAAAGACCTGCTGCCGGATACATCGAGTCCTTGCCTGCCCTGCCTGCATGCCTGCCTACAAGCCTTGCTTCAAGCCTTGCTGCCAGCCTTCCTGCCAGCCTGCCTCGAAGCCTGCCTCCCAGCCTGCCTCCAAGCCTGCCTCCCAGCCTGCCTCCCAGCCTCCTGGCCAGCCTCCCTGCCAGCCTTGCTCTCTGCCTGCCTGCCAGCCTTCCTGCCAGCCTGCCTTCCAGCCTCCCTGCCAGCCAGTCTCTCCTGCAAGCCTTGGTGCCTGCCTGCCTGCCTGCCTTCCTGCCAGGCTTCCTGCCAGCCTTCATGCCAGGTTTCCTGCCAGGCTTCCTGCCAGCCTTCGTGCCTGCCTGCCTGCCAGCCTTCATGCCAGCCAGCAACCCCACAACCATGGGGAAGAAGCGAAAGCCTCAGCAACTTGCCACCATCCCTGGCAAGAGGGACAGGGCCAACCTCCCGCCCCCCGCCCCCTGTCCCTGACTCTGCTTCTGCTGGGACTTCTGCTGCTCGGGCTCGCTCTTCTGGTGCTGGAGCTTTTGCTGAAGCTGCTCCTGGCAGTGGTGCTTCTGCTCGTGCTTACTCTGCTGAAGCTGCTTCTGGCGGTGGTGCTTCTACTGGTGCTTACTCTGCTGAACTTGCTCCTGGTCCTGCTCGTCCTACTCTTCCTGCTTGTACTCCTGGACTTGCTCGTCCTGCTCGTCCTGCTCGTGCTCCTGGTCTTGCTCATCCTGCTCGTCCTGCTGGTCCTGCTCGTGCTCCTGGTCCTGCTCGTGCTCCTGGTCTTGCTGGCGCTGCTGGTGCTTACTCTGCTGCTCCTGATCATGGTCCTGCTAGTGCTGCTGGTGCTGCTGCTGCTGCTGCTCCTGCTGCTGCTGATGATGATTATGATGATTATGATCCTGCTTGTGATGATGATGATGATGATGATGATGATGATGATGATGATGATCCTGCTGCTGCTGCTGCTGATGTGGAGGAGCAGCCCCTACTACCTGGGAGCCCCTCTGATGAGGGCCCATCTGGTCCTTCCAAAAGGAGGAAGAGGCATATGCGACAACGGGAGAGGAGGCAATACTCCATTGAGGAGGAACACGAAGATGAGGTGCTGGAGTGGCTGAGAGAGAATGACTATCTGTAGCGGAAGGGACACCGGCTGTACAGGGACACCAAGCGAAGCATGCTGTTGGAGAGAGAAGGCGGAGAGTATGGGTTTCACTTCGGAAGTGCTCCTTGGCTGGTGGAAGCACATGCACATCTGGTACGGGAAGCTGCACCTGAAGAAATCTGGCCAAGCCATGGTTAAGCTGACAGACAGAGAGACCTATGTCATGTCCAGGTGCAGCTTCCTGGAGGGTGAGATCCGCCACCAAGGAGCAGCCCCTCTGTCTATCCTCTCTCTCCGGCAGCTTGCTGAGAGCCAGTCCTCTTCCGGCCGAGAGTCAGTTCCTGTCTCCAGGCAGGTTTCTGTGGAGCGTGCCACAGCGGAGAACCCGCAGACAGGTGTTGTAACCGTGGTAGAGCGCGTGGAGGACTCCCTGGTGCGATGGGAGAAAGGAGACGGCGTGTCCACCACAACCCTACCCGCATCCACCCCCAGCTCCACCTCCACAGAAAGGCAGAGAGCCAGACAGCAGGAGGGGCAGAGCCACACTGGCCTGCTGGAGATCAGGGACACCATCCAGACCAGCATAGATCTCCTCTCTCAGCTGGTCCACACCGACTCCTCATCCTCCAACCGCAAGCCCTTCCTCACCTATGTCCCTCGGTGACATGGCGGAACCCCAGTACCAGGTGGTGAAGGACCGGATCACCGAGCTGCTTCACAACCCTCCAGATCCAGAGGAACCTGCTCCCACCCAGTCCAGGTCTGCTCCTCCACCCCAGGTGATGTCCCTCCCATTCCAAGGCTTCCCACAGCCCCTCACCTACCAGGGCTATGGCTACCAGGTCCATCAGCACAGGCAGCAGCCCTTCCCAGTCCAGGCACAGATTCATCGGGCGACACCGTTGCCACCAGTTCCACTGATGCCACCGATGCCACCCACGACACTGATGCCACCAACGCCACCAACGCCAGTCCTCACCCAGCTGCAGACCAGACAGCCCCACTACACTGCTCATTCCTCCACCCCACAGCCAAGTCCGGCCTCAGTACATCCTTAATATCTGAGATAGGTCCCCTATGCGAACGTTTTTTCCATTTTAAATGCTTTGTTTCCATGCTGCATCCACTAGCCATCCGTTCTGCATCTGTTCTGCGTCCGTTCCGCTTCCTCCCTGGGTCTGAGAGGATGCGAGTTGCGCGGATGCACAGCGGATGCCTAGTGGATATAGCGGATGCATAACGGATGCATAACGGATGCCTAGCGGATGTCTAGCGGATGCAGAACGGACACATTGGATACATTTTCCCCTCAAAAGTTTTGAGCAGTTCAAAACTTTCTGAGCACATGAAACGTCAATAAATGGATGCTGGACAGATAGAGAGGAAGCAAAACGGAGGCAGTGAGTACAGAACGGATACATCGCGTTAACCAACGGATGGCAAGCTTTTTTGTCCGTTTTACATCCTCTTTCCATCCATTGGTGCAGTGTGACAGGGGCTTTAATCTATTAGGTTTTGTCTTCTATGCTGGCTGTAGCCAACAGTGCTTTGCTTATGAATACACTGCAGCCAGCAATGCTTTTGTTTATGAATGGAATTGTCCAGTTGCCTAGTTTCCATTCACAGAGAGTATTCTGGTTTTATGAATGAATACAAGTTTTCCATGGCACTTTGGTTCTTGTCAAAGGGAGCTTTTTCCTTACTTTTGTGGTAGGAGTTTCGTTGATTACTTTGGAAGAAAGAAGGGGGGATTGAGTTCCTACATAACTATTATCAAATTGAATATTGAACAAGAATTGATGTTATTTTGTTTGGGTAATGAAATGTCTGCCAGAAAACAACCAAGCTCAGGGAGAATCAAGACCCCTCATTTCAACCGGGAGCTACAAATATTCTCATTTATTGATTATCAATAACAATCAGAGAACATTGATTGTTCTGATAATGATGTTAAAGAAAAGATCCTATCAATCACAGTAGAACTTACTTCTGAATAAACTTTTATAATATTGCCTAGTACAAATTGTATGCACTGAATGCAATAAAGTGTTTTCTTTCATTGTTAAGACTGTCATTGTGACCATGAAAATAATTGTTTTAAATTGGTTGTTGCCTTCATCACCTTTTTTTTTATCCTACTCCCACCCCTGCTGTCACTACAGATTATTTGGGGAATTCTCCTCTTCTTACAAGTTGTAGTGAAATTTTATTGCAGCATAAATTGAGAATTTTAATCCAATCAAAATGGCAGAATATTGTTTTGTTCATGCCACTTGCTTTGCTTTATCAAAATGCCATTAAGTTTATTTTGATTATTTAGAAAGGCAGAGAGGCACTAGCTGCCTTGATACCTCACACATGCATGTAAATAACCAAGATTTCTTCTAATAATAAACTTTTCTAACTACTAGTTAATCATACTAATTAGATTTACGCAGCATATCTGTTAGGCGGTGTTCCATTCAAAATCCAAGAAAGAAATACCTAGACTCTTTAATTTGGAGAACAGTTATCTTTTACTGAAAGTGAAGTGATAGCAACCAGAGAATTCTGAATCTGAGGAATTAGGTGCGTAAATCACATATACAAAATGATGGAAGCATTCCCACCCCCAATAGTTCAGATGAAACTTCCAATTAGAAATTGGAAGGTGATGATGAGGCCTCTGTCCGTTGACCTTGGCATACTTTGATAACGGGTTGCAGTTGCGCAGAGAAAAGAAAGCTAAGCGAGAAATAGAAACCTAACTCTGATGTATGCTTCCCCCCCCCTTCATTTACACAACAGAAAAATGTAACACCTCCAGCTCACTTCCCAGACTCATCCCACTCTCCCCTCCCCCTGTTTCTAATGACAGCCGAAAGATGCAAAGCGATAGTAGAAGATCTTGAAGGCTGACATTCGGCCCTCCTAGAAAAAGGAAAACCGTCAGTCCTAGAAGAGAGAGAGGAGAAAATATAAAGACAATAATTAATCATTAGACAATTACAAAGGAATACACTCCTAGGTCTTATCAGGATACCTGGTATGAAATGCTTTGATCAACTTAGCGGCTCTAACATCGGTTTCGTTAACCCATTCGGCTTGTGAAGAAGGGAAATGTTTCCAGGCTACAAGATACTGGAGCCGACCCCTCCATTTGCGAGAGTCCAGAATTTCCTTAACTTCAAAATGTTGTTCACCTTCAATCAGTATTGGTATGGGAGGGTCAGTCTGGATGGGTCTTAAATCAGAAGTATGTTCAGGTTTTAACAAATTAACATGGAAATCTGGGTGAATTCGTCGAAGAGTTTTCGGTAAGTTCAACTGGACTGTTACAGGATTTATAATCCGTTCAATCGTGAAAGGACCAACATATTTAGGACCAAGCTTCTTTGACTTTTGAGTGGTTTGCAGGTATCTGGTAGACAGGAAAACTTTGTCACCTACTTTATATAATTTCTGTGGAGATCTTTTCTTGTCTGCAAATTTCTTATGAGCTTGATGGGCCTCATCTAATGCTTTATGTGTTACTGGCCAGTTAAGTTGGAGCTGAGTTATCCATTCATCCAACGAATGGATGTTAGACCTTTCACGAGGAAGTTCAGGTATGGGTACAAAATCTTGTCCCAAAGCTACTTTAAATGAAGTGAATCCAGTACTACTATGTACAGAGTTGTTATATGACACTTCAGCAAATGGAAGTAAGTCGGACCAGTTATCTTGTTGATAATTTATATAACATCTAAGATACTGTTCTAACACTTCATTAGTCCTCTCACAGGCCCCATTAGTTTGGGGGTGGTGGATGGAGCTTAAGCCCTGGGCGGAACCTATCAACTTCAGGAACTCTTTCCAAAAATTTGAGGTAAATTGGACCCCTCTGTCAGAGATTATGCATTCCGGAACACCATGTAACCTATAGATATGTGAAATAAACAGTTTAGCCAACATCTTAACAGATGGAATTTTGAAACAAGGTATGCAATGTACCTGTTTGGAAAACAAATCGGTTACCACCCAAATAACCATGTTTCCACTGTTTTCGGGTAATTTTACTATAAAGTCCATAGAGATTTCCTTCCAGGGGGGCTGTTGGTCTAGCTACATTTTGTAACAACCCTGCCGGCTTACCAGGAGGTCTCTTTGCCAAAGCACAAATTGGACAGCTAGCTACATAAGCTTCAATGTCCTTCTTCAAAGTAGGCCACTAGAATTGCCGCTTAACCAGGTGTAAGGTTTTCACAAATCCAAAGTGACGAGCTTCTTTAGAATCATGAGCTTGTTGTAGTATTTGGCCCCTCAGCACTTATGGCACATACAGCTTGGTCCCCACCCAAGCCAAACCATCTCTACCTGTATAGTCTTTCGAATGAGCCAAGAACCAATCATCAAGTTTTAAAGCTTCTTTTAGTTGTTCGGTTAGGTCATTCGATAAATCCACTTCTTGTTTCTTCTTTTGGGTTCTGGTGATTTTTGGGGCAGCTAGATGTTTGGTCGAAACAATTGGACTTATCACCTCCTGGCGAATACTATTATATTGGGGTAGTCTAGAGAGAGCATCCGCCATGAAGTTCTTCCCCCCTGGAATGTATTTCAGTGAGAAATTGAACCGCTTGAAGTACTGGGCCCAACAAAACTGTTTAGGGGACAGCTTCCGAGGCATTTTTAAGACTTCCAAATTTTTATGATCAGTCCATACCTCAAATGGATGTTTTGCTCCTTCCAGGAAATGTCTCCAGGTCAGTAAGGCCCAACGAACTGCAAAAGCTTCTTTTTCCCAGACGGCCGACCTTCTCTCGGTTTCAGACAGTTTACGGGAGGTATACGCACAAGGCTGTAAGGTCCCTTTCTCGTTGATTTGAAGTAACACCGCTCCAACGGCCACATCACTCGCATCGGCTTGGATCACAAAAGGAGCCTCCATATCTGGGTGCTTTTTGTACTGGTTCTGCAACAAACAGTCGTTTTAGCTTTTCAAAAGCTGCTTGGCACTCCATGGACCACTCCAACGGCTTATTCAGCCTTGGCTTCACCACCCCTTTTGTTTTAAGAGATTTGTGGTGGGCATTGCTATCTTAAGCCCATGTCACACTGAACCAACGGATGCAAAGAGGATGTAAAACGGACAAAAAACCTTGCCATCGGTTCGAAAATGCGATGTACTCACTGCCTCCATTTGGCTTCCTCTCTATCCGTCCAGCATCCTTTTATGGATGTTTCATTCGCTCCAAAAGTTTTGGGCTGCCCAAAACTTTTGCGCGGAAAATGTATCCAGTTCGTCCATTCTGCATCCGCTACACATCCGCTAGGCATCCGTTACGCATCCATTACGCATCCGCTATATTCGCTAGGCATCCACTGCGCATCCACGCAACTCGCATCCGCCTGGACGCAGGGAGGAACCGGAACAGACGCAGAACGGATGCAGAACGGATGCCTACCAGATGAAGAACGGAAACAAAGCGTTTAAAATGGAAAAAATGTTCGCAGAGGGGACCTATCTCGGATATTAAGGATGTCTAGAGGATGCCTAGAGGATGCCGAGCGGAAAACCTATACTGCATTTAAAAAGGGGGAGCAACTTGCCTGCATCTCACTTTCAGAACAGCAGCCCAGCGGTGCAGACCTCTGCAGCCTTCATCTGCCTCTTCCTCTTCCACAGCATCCAGTCATGTCCACCGTGGATTGTAACAAAGTCCTTTCGGCAGCCACCATCGTTCTGCAACAGTGCGAAGCCATCTGTAGGCTCAGTGAACTCTACTGCAAGAAGAAAAGGAGCCACCCAAAAAGAGTCTGGATCCGAAGATGGTTTGCCAGAAGAGCAGAGGACGGACTGTACAACAAGCTGCTGGTGGAACTCAGGAGCGAAGACACTCGGACATTCCAGAACTTCATGAGGATGCCTCCAGCCATGTTTGAGGAAGTTGTGCAGCGGCTGACACCCAGGTTGACCAAGGCAAACACCAGCTTCCAGCCCAGCCTGGACCCTGGGCTCAAGGTGGCACTCACTCTGTGCCACCTGGCCTCAGGGACCACCTACAGGAGCATTCAGTACGGCTGGAGGGTGCCATCCAACACCATCAGCATTGTGGTCAGAGAAGTGGTACAGGCCATCATCGAAGAATACAAGGAGGAGCTCCTCCAGTACCCCTCCACTGAAGAAGGATGGAAGAAAGTTGCAGAGCAGTGGTATCAGAGGTGGAACTTCCCACACACCGTTGGAGCCATCGATGGCAAGCACGTGGCCTGCAAAGCGCCAGCCAACTCAGGGTCCACTTATTTCAACTCCAAGGGCTTCTTCAGCATCATCCTCTTTGCCATGGTCGATGCTGACTACAAGTTCATGTACATCGATGCTTCAGGCAACGGCTCATCTTTGGATGCCCAGGTATACAACGCCAGTAACCTCAAGGAGCAGCTGGAAGGCAACCTCATAGTGGGATTCCCAGATCCAGAACCCCTGCCCAACGACACACAAGATGTGCCCTACTTCATCGTGGGGGATGACGCCTTCTCCCTCAGAACCTACCTCATGAAGCCCTACACTTCCAGACTCCTCACCCATGAAGAGAGGATCTTCAACTACAGGCTGTCCAGGGCAAGGCGGGTGGTGGAGAACGCCTTTGGCATCCTGGCCAACAAGTTCCAGGTACTTCTCACCACCATGCAGCATTGCCCAGAGACTGTGAGGAGGATCATGGAAGCTTGCTGCATCCTGCACAATCTCATACGCACCCGCTACCCAGTGTTGCAGAACAGGCTCATGGACCTCCAGCAAGGTAATGGGGACATGGAGCCTGGGGAATGGAGGCAAGGGTGAAACCTGATCGACACTGAGGATGTGAAAGGCCGAACAGAACCTTACATGAAGCGAAGAAGAAGCGCAACCTCCTGAGACAATGGTGCAACTCCCCAGCTGGAGCAGTGGAGTGGCAAGACAGGATGGTAGATGCTTAATGGATGCTTCCTTCAGCCTGTCTCATCACACGGATGAGATTGGGCCATGTATGTTTGGTGGGCCTACAATGAACAGGGCGTTTAATAAAGAGTTGTGTTTGTGTTGACATATATGGATAATTATTTCATTATTATTGATAATAAAGGGCTGTAGGTGTGGCACCTGGGAGGGTGGACCATACAGTCCCACTATGCTTGCACTGGAGGTTTATCTATCCCACAGCTATTACCCATCCCACAGGTATCCCTGCCCATCCCACAGCAATCTCAACCCATCCCACAGCTATCTTAACCCATCCCACAAGCATGCAAAGGCTTAAACCATTCCTAAAAGTTTCCAGCAAGACTTTATTAAAAAAAAGAAATGAAGCAAGTGTGTGAATGAAAAATAGACTTTTTTAACAACAAGCTATAAAACAAAAATGAGTCTCTGGCACTCCTCTTGGTCGCTCAGTCTCAGGGGTGAAGGGTGCAGGTGCTGTGGAGGTGGTTGGTGCTGGAGTGCTTGTCATCAGCTCCTCCAGAAGCAGAAGCAGCAGAAGCCCCAGCCCCAGAAGAGCGAACCCGTGCTGCAGAAGCCCCAGCAGAACCCGAGTGAGGGCCAGGGGGCGGGATGGTAGCCCTGTCCCTCTTGCCAGGGCTGGCAGCAGATGGCTTAGGCTTGCTGTGCTTTCGCATGGTTGTGGGGTTGCTGGCTGGCAGGGAGGCTGGCAGGAACCAAAGCTGGCAGGAAGGCTGGCAGCAGGCACCAAGGTTGGCAGGAAGGCTGGCAGGAAGGCTGGCAGGAAGGCTGGCAGGAAGGCTGGCAGGGAGTCATGCACCAAGGCTGGCAGGAAGGCTTGCAGGGAGGCAGGCACCAAG
>BLBF01000044.1:21381736-21402637 GCA_015471245.1 Laticauda colubrina | reverse complement strand
GCAGACATGAACCAAGGCTGGCAGGAAGGCAGGCAGCAAGGCTGGCAGGCAGACTGGCTGGCAGCAAGGCTTGCAGGCAGGCTGGCAGCAAGGCTGGCAGGGAGGCTGGCAGCAAGGCTGGCAGCAAGGCTTGCAGGCAGACATGCAGGCAGGGCAGGCAAGGCAGCCAATCCATCCGGCAGCAGGTCTTTCCTCTGAATGGTGACCTGCTTCCGAGCTGCTTCCGTTATATCCACGGGGCTGACGCAATGCATCCTCCCCGCATGCGCAATTAACGCCAGGCATCCATTAGGCTTCCGCTCTGCATCCGCTCTGCATCTGCTTCATCCGTTCGGCGTCCGCTGTGCATCCTCTGTATCCGTTCCATGTCTGCTTTGCTGAGGCCCCCGGAAGCCTAGCGGACGTGCCATCCGCTTCCATCCGCTTCCATCCACTGGGCTTCCGTTCCGTATCCATTTTGCATCCGCCCTGCGTCCTCCCTGCATCCGTGTTATCCGATCCGGTTATGCAAATTTTTGCCCCTTTTGAGAGCGGATAACAACGGATGGAACATTTTGCTCGTCCGCTGTGTCCTTTTTGCATCCGTTGGGCATTGTGACATGGGCTTTAGCAAAAGTCGGGATAAATTGCCAGTAAAAATTTGCAAATCACACCAAGCTTTGAAGTTGTTTTCTGGTACATGGTGGAGCCCATTCCAATACGGCACACACTTTCTCTGGATCCATTTCTAAGCCTTCAGATTAAATGCAATATACCAAATAGTAAATTTTCTCTTGATGGAATTAACACTTGGATATTTTGCATACAACTTAGCGGCACACAGTTTCTGTAGAACCGACCGCACTAGTTTCACATGTTCATCCAGAGTTTCCATGTAGATAAGAATGTCATCAAGATAAACCAGAACTTCCCTGAATAAATTTCCATGTAACACCTGATTGAACATCTGCATGAATACAGCTGGGGCTCCTTGTAAACCAAAAGGTAGAACCTTGAATTGGAAGCAACCCATCAGGCAGTTAAAACTGGTCTTCCATTCATCCCCTTCCTTAATTCGAATTTGGTAGTATGCTTCTCTCAAATCCAACTTCATGAAAATCTTCCCCTTGGCTAGGTGGGCCAACATGTTCTTTATCAAAGGAAGGGGATACATATTTTCCATGGAAATGGTGTTCAAATTTCTGTAATCCACCATCAAATGTTTGGAGCCATCTTTCTTTTCACGGAATAACACGGGGGCCGCTACCCGGGGCCTAGCAGGTTGGATGAAACCATGTTCCAGATTTTTATCTATAAACATTCTTAGCTCCTCTAATTCCCGTGGTGTCATTGTGTACAATGGTTTCAGGAGCTTCACCCCAGGCAAAATTTTAATAGCACAATCTGTTGACCGGTGAGGTGGGAGCTCATCCAAGACCTTCTCACTGAATACTTCCTTTAAATCCCAATACTCTTTTGGAATTTTCTCCTCCCCTTTCACAGGTTCGGTTCCAATTGAAGCTATTTCAATTGGAATCTGAAGCTTTGGCTGAGATTTCCCCTCTTTTTCCAGCCGTTGCTTGGTGCGTATGCGCAACAACCCCTTTCTCCAATTAACCTGGGGGTTACATTTCCTGAGCCAGGGCAATTAATGGTTGCTCCATCCCAGGGACCACAATAATACTCAGAGTCTCATCATGTTCTCCCATGATCATTTCTATAGTTTCCATGATAAAGTGTGCAGGGTAACCTCCATCCACTGATCCATCTAATTGGGCAAAGGAAATGGGCACCTTTAAAGGTTTTAGTTTTAACTCCATTTTCTCCACTACTTCCATGTTGATTATACACCCTGTGCACCCATAATCTAATAGGACTAGCATTTCCCCTTCGACCCCTGAATTGGGTACCCTCAACTTCACCGGAATGGTCATAGGGCCCAGGCTTGGACTTACCAGGAAGTCATCTTCCAAGTCGAAATCGTCCTCCTCAGGGGTAGCCGGGGTGTCTGACTCTTCTTCCGTGGGAGGGGCGACCTCTGCCGTCTCTTTCGACTTTAGTGCTACTTTGCGAGGCTTTGCTGGAGATATTTCATGTTTCTTCCCTTCCTTTGGCTCCCCCTTTGGTTCCTGCTTGACTTTGCAGTTTAGAGCCCGGTGACCTTCCTTCCCGCATCGAAAACAGGCAAAGGGATTGGGTCTTGCCATCACTCCTCCCCTCTGAGGTTTGGGAATCTCTTGAGGACGTGGGGGGGAAGGCTTGCTCCACCCAGAACCTCCCCACCATCTGCTTCGGGTTAAATCAATTTCCACTTCTTCTGCCAGCAAGTACCACATCTGCAAGTCATTTGGGTCTCTTCTAGCAATGCATCTCTGGTACACATCTTCATTTAAACCATCTTTAAATGCTTCTGTCAGGGCTTCCTGGGACAAGCCTCGGATATGACCTGCTAACTGTCTAAATTCTTGGGTGTAGTCAGCCACTGACCTCCGCCTCTGATTTATGGTCTTCATCCTGATCCGGGCCTTGCGCCAATGGGTCCTCAAATCTAGCTCGCAGTGCAGTCATGAACAGGTTATAATTCATCAACTGGGGAGCATTATCATTATGCAGGGTCACCATCCTCTCAGCAGATGTTCCCTCCAGAGCCCTGGTAACACATCTCACTTTGGCTGCTTCTGAGGGAAAATTGTCCCCATATTCTTCCATATAACTCCAAACTTGGGCTAGGAAAAATCCCAAGGTTTTGGGATCTCCCCTGTATCTTACTTCTAATGGAGGCAGCCTAGGAGCTCTACGCCTTCTAGGAATTACAGCTCCCACTGAGAGCCCCGGGGCGGTTGCTGGATTAGGTTGATTTATGGGAGAGGGGGCTTCTCTGCTTCTTCTAGCTGGGGCTATTCCCCATTCCCCTTCATACCTTTGTGCAGCTTGGATTTGTTCAAAGGCTTCATCAAGGAGTCTCCTGGCTTGATTCAGTGAGAGTTCTCTCTTTTCCTTCTCTTGCCATTGCTCCTCTTTTCCACGCCGGCGGGTGATGGTGATCCCGGGGGGGGTCCTTCTCCAGATCTTTCCAGCCAACCCCCACCGACCATCTGGGCTTCACAGCTGGATCCTCTTCCAGATTGAGCTCTGCTAGCGATTGGGCTTCCTGTACTAGCAAAGAATCTTGCCCTCCAATGGCTCCCAGATCTTCCTGGTCACTAGTTGAAGATGGCATGATGTTCAGGCCCCCTCGGAAGAAAATTGGGTGTTTTCTCCAGGTGGGCTGGTAGAGGGAGATTCAGAATAATGTCAGGCGGTGCTCCATTCAAAATCCAAGAAAGAAATACTTAGACTCTTTAATTTAGAGAAAAGTTATCTTTTACTGAAAGTGAAGTGGTAGCAACCAGAGAATTCTGAATCTGAGGAATTTGGTGCGTAAATCACATATACAAAGTGATGGAAGCGTTCCCACCCCCAATAGTTCAGATGAAACTTCAAATTAGAAATTGTGACTATGATCATGTGGGCATCTTCAGGTGATGATGAGGCCTCTGTCCGTTGACCTTGGCATACTTTGATAACGGGTTGCAGTTGTGCAGAGAAAAGAAAGCTAAGCGAGAAATAGAAACCTAACTCTGATGTATGCTTTCCCCCCCTTCATTTACACAACAGAAAAATGTAACACCTCCAGCTCACTTCCCAGATTCATCCCACTCTCCCCTCCCCGTTTCTAATGACAGCTGAAAGATGCAAAGCGATAGTAGAAGATCTTGAAGGCTGACAATATCATTCTCACTTAAAATATAATTGGCTAATTTTGTATATTGTGCAAACCTACCCTATCCAACATTAAGAGTGATTTTTTTAAAAATCTATAAAACTATGTTTATTTCGTGACTGTTCAAAGTTATAGCAGCACTGAAAACAATGACTTATAACAGTTTTTCACACTTACAACCATTGTTACATCCCATGATCACATGACCAAAATTCAGAAATGCCCGAGTCATATTTATGACAGTTGCAGTGTCTTGGATCATGTGATCAACTTTTGCAAACTTCTGACAAGCAAATTCAATGGGGAAGCCAGTGAATATGTTACTAAGTGAAAGCCACTTAGTAACATATTACTAACTGAAAAACTGCAGTGATTCAATTAACAATTGTGGCAAGAAAAGTAATAAAATGGGGCAAAGCTCAATAAATTTCTCACTTTGTAACAGTTGTGGTTGTAAGTCAAGGGCTACAAATGCATTAAATTATTTTCTTTTAAAAAAAATCCAAATCCTATATTTATATAACTCCATCTACAAACCTCTATATGACAACCCGGATTGCTTGGGGCAATATGCTGACTCTGTAAAACCACTTAGAAAGGGCTATAAAGCACTACAAAGCAGTATATAAAGGCCGTGTCACACTGCCCAACGGATGCAAAGAGGACACAACGGAAGAGAAAAATGTTATATCCGTTGTATCCATGCTAAAAAGGGGCAAAAAATTGCATAATTGGAGCGGATGAAACGGACGCGGGGAGGACGCAGGGAGGATGCAAAGCGGATGCGGAACGGAAGCCCAGCGGATGCAGAACGGATGGCGCGTTCGCAGGGCTTCCGGGGGTTGACGCTGAACGGAAAAAACGGATGTAGAACGGATGCACAGGGGATGAAGGAGATGCACAGCGGAAGCCTAGCGGATGCACAGCAGAAGCGGAACGGATGCCGCGCGTTAATTGCGCATGCGGGGGGGGATGCATTGCGCAAGTCCCCCGGATATAAAGGGAAGCAGCTCAGAAGCAGGTCACCATTCAGAGGAAAGACCTACTGCTGGACACTTTGAGTTCCTTGCCTGCCCTGCCTGCATGCCTGCCTCCAAGCCTGCCTCCAAGCCTGCCTCCCAGCCTGCCTCCCAGCCTCCTGGGCAGCCTCCCTGCCAGCCTGCTTTCCAGCCTCCATTCCAGCCTTGCTGGCAGCCTGCAGTCCAGCCTCCCTTCCAGCCTTGCTGCCAGCCTCCCTTCCAGCCTCCCTGCCAGCCTGCCTTCCAGACTCCCTGCCAGCCAGTCTGCCTGCCAGCCTTGGTGCCTGCTTTCCTGCCAGCCTTCCTGCCAGCCTTCCTGCCAGGCTTCCTAACAGGCTTCCTAACAGGCTTCCTAAAAGGCTTCCTGCCAGGCTTGGTGCCAGCCATCCTGCCAGCCTTGGTGCCTGCCAACCTTCCTGCCAGCCTCCCTGCCAGCCAGCAACCCCACAACCATGGGGAAGAAGCAAAAGTCTCAGCAACCTGCCGCCATCCCTGGCAAGAGGGGCAGGGCCGCCCTCCCGCCCCATGTCCGTGACTCTGCTTCTGGTGGGGCTTCTGCTGCTTGGGCTCGCTCTTCTCTTGCTGGACCTTCTGCTGTGGATGCTCCTGGCAATGGTGCTTCTGCTGCGCACTCTGCTGAAGCTGCTCCTGGTCCTGCTGGTCCTGCTGGTCCTGCTCGTTCTGCTTGTGCTCCTGGTCTTGCTGACCCTGCTGCTGGTGCTTACTCTGCTGCTGCTCATCCTGGTCTTGCTGCTGCTGCTGCTGCTGCTGCTGCTGCTGATTCTGATTCTGATTCTGATCCTGCTGGTGATTCTGCTGCTGCTGCTGCTGCTGATGATGATGATGATGATGATGATGATTATGATCCTGCTGGTGATGTTTCTGATGATGATTCTGCTGCTGCTGCTGCTGTTGGTGTGGAGGAGCAGCCCCTACAACCTCGAAGTCCCTCTGATGAGGGCCCATATGGCCCTGCCAGAGGGAGGAAGAGTCGTTCACGTCAACGGGAGAGGAGGCAGTACTTTATTGAGGAGGCGCACGAGGATGAGGTGCTGGAGTGGCTGAGAGAGAACGACTATCTGTGGCGTAAGGGACACCGGCTGTACAGGACACCAAGCGTAAGCAGGCTGCTTGGAGAGAGAGGGCGGAGAGTCTGGGCTACACTTTGGAGGTGCTACTCGGCTGGAGGAAACATATGCACACCTGGTACGGAAAGCTGCACCGCAAAAAATCTGACCAGGCCGCGGTCAAGCTGACGGATAGAGAGAACTACGTCATGGCCAGGTGCAGCTTCCTGGAGGGTGAGATCCGCCACCGAGCAGCACCAGGAGCCCATCTGTCTACCCTCACTTTCAGGCAGCCTGCTGCGACCCAGTCCTCTTCCATCCGAGAGTCAGTCCCTGTCTCCAGGCAGGTTTCGGGGGAGTGTGCCACGGCGGAGAACCCCCAGGCAGGTGTTGAAAGCTTGGTGGAGAGTGAGGAGGACTCCCTGGTGCGGTGGGAGAAAGGAAACATCGAGTCCACCGCTGCCAAAGTTCCATCCACCCACACCGCCGCCTCCACAGGAAGGCAGAGAGCCAAACCGCAGGAGGGTGAGAGCCACAAGGTCCTGGTGGAGATCAGGGACACCATCCGCACCAGCATAGGTCTCCTCTCTCAGCTGGTCCCCATCGAATCCTCCTCCAACCGCAAGCCCTTCCTCAATTATTTGAACCAGACCCTGAAGGAGATGCCGGATCCCCAGTACCAGCTGGTGAAGGAGAGGATCTCCACGCTGATTAACAACCCTCCAGACCCAGAGGCACCTGCTACCACCCAGCCCAGGTCTGCTCCTCCACCCCAGGTGATGTCCCTCCCATACCAAGGCTTCCAACAGCCCCTCACCTACCATGGCTACAGCTACCCCGAGGTCCATCAGCACAGGCAGCAGCCCTTCCCAGTCCAGGCACAGAGTCATCGGGCGGCACCATTGCCAGCTGTTCCACTGATGCCACCGATGCCACCCACGCCAATGATGCCACCGACGACATCGATGCCAGCCACACCACAGATGCCACCCACGCCACTCCTCACCTCGCTGCACAGCAGGCAGTCCCACTACACTACTCCTTCCTCCATCCCACAACCAAGCCCGGCCTCAGTACATCTGTCCTCAGTACTGGGGCTGACACCCCATGGCATGGAGGAAGGACCTCTCAGCATCGCGGGGATGAGCCAGCTTTCCGACACCTTCCTCAACACACCGTCCCCTGTTGTCCTCTCATCGAAGAATACAAGGAGGAGCTCCTCCAGTACCCCTCCACTGAAGAAGGATGGAAGAAAGTTGCAGAGCAGTGGTATCAGAGGTGGAACTTCCCACACACCGTTAGAGCCATCGATGGCAAGCACGTGGCCTGCAAAGCGCCAGCCAACTCAGGGTCCACTTATTTCAACTCCAAGGGCTTCTTCAGCATCATCCTCTTTGCCATGGTCGATGCTGACTACAAGTTCATGTACATTGATGCTTCAGGCAGCGGCTCATCTTCAGATGCCCAGGTATACAACACCAGTCACCTCAAGGAGGAGCTGGAAGGCAACCTCATAGTGGGCTTCCCAGATCCAGACCCCCTGCCCAACGACACACAAGATGTGCCCTTCTTCATCGTGGGGGATGACGCCTTCTCCCTCACAACCTACCTCATGAAGCCCTACACTTCCAGACTCCTGACCCATGAAGAGAGGATCTTCAAGTACTGGCTGTCCAGGGCAAGGCGGGTGGTGGAGAACGCCTTTGGCATCCTGGCCAACAGGTTCCAGGTACTTCTCACCACCATGCAGCATCACCCAGAGACCCTGAGGAGGATCATGGAAGGCATGATCGGGACATGGAGCCTGGGGAATGGAGGCAAGGGCGAAACCTGATAGACACTGAGGATGTGCAAGGCCCCAACAGAGCCTCACATGAAGGGAAGAAGCAGCGCAACCTCCTGAAACACTGGTGCAACTCCCCAGCTGGAGCGGTGGAGTGGCAAGACAGGATGATAGATGCTTAATGGATGCTTCCTTCAGCCTGTCTCATCACACGGATGAGATTGGGCCATGTATGTTGAGTGGCCCTACAATGAACAGGGCATTTAATAAAGAGTTGTGTTTATGTTGACATGTGTGGATGATTGATTATATTGTTATTGATAATAAAGGGCCATGGGTGTGGCACCTGGGAGGGTGGACCATACAGTCCCACTATGCTTGCACTGGAGGTTTATCTATCCCACAGCTATTACCCATCCCAAAGGTATCCCTGCCCATTCCACAGCTATCTCAACCCATCCCACTGCTATCTTAACCCATCCCACAAGCATGCAAAGGCTTAAACCATTTCTAAAAGTTTCCAGCAAGATTTTATTAAAAAAAAGAAATGAAGCAAGTGTGTAAATCAAAAATAGACTTTATTAACAACAAGCTATAATACAAAAATGAATCTCTGGCACTCCTCTTGGTCACTCAGTCTCAGGGGTGAAGGGTGCAGATGCTGTGGAGGTGGCTGGTGCTGGAGTGCTTGTCATCAGCTCCTCCAGAAGCAGAAGCAGCAGAAGCCCCAGCCCCAGAAGAGCGAGCCCGTGCTGCAGAAGCCCCAGCAGAACCCGAGTGAGGGCCAGGGGGCGGGATGGTAGCCCTGTCCCTCTTGCAAGGGCTGGCAGCAGATGGCTGAGGCTTGCTGTGCTTCAGCATGGTTGTGGGGTTTCTGGCTGGCAGGGAGGCTGGCAGGAACCAAGGGTGGCAGGAAGGCTGGCAGGGAGGCAGGCCCCAAGGCCGGCTGGAAGGCTGGCACCAAGGCTGACAGGAAGGCTGGCAGGAAGGTAGGCATCAAGGCTGGCAGGCAGGCATGAACCAAGGCTGGCAGGCAGGCAGGCACCAAGGCTGGCAGGCAGACTGGCTGGCAGCAAGGCTGGCAGGCAGGCAGACAGCAAGGCTGGCAGGGAGGCTGGCAACAAGGTTGGCAGCAAGGCTTTCAGGCAGACATGCAGGCAGGATAGGCAAGGCAGTCGATGTGTCTGGAAGCAAGTCTTTCCTCTGAATGGTGACCTGCTTCCGAGCTGCTTCCTTTATATCCGCGGGGCTGACGCAATGCATCCTCCCCGCATGCGCAATTAACGCTCGGCATCCGCTAGGCTTCCGCTGTGCATCCGCTAGGCTTCCGCTCTGCATCTGCTTCATCCGCTCTGCATCCGCTCTGCATCCACTTCATCCATTCCGTGTCCGCTTTGCTGAGGTCCCCCGGAAGTCTAGCAGATGTGCCATCCGCTCCCATCCGCTTCCATCTGCTGGGCTTCCATTCCGCATCCGCTTTCCATCAGCCCTGCGTCCTCCCCGCATCCATGTTATCCGCTCCAGTTATGCAAATTTTTGCCTCTTTTGAGAGTGGATAACAACAGATGGAACATTTTGCTCGTCCATTGTGTCCGTTTTGCATCCGTAGGGCAGTGTGACAGGGCCTTAAGGTGATATTTCTCATTCAAGAATCCACAAAGCATTATATCACATACAGCTGGCCTATTGTGTTCATGTAATACTATAAAAATGACACCAGATGTTGAAAAATAATTATGCTCAGAGTACCAAGTCAGCAAAACCTATGGCTGAAACCTAAGTCATTCACAAATGAATTAATGCAGCGTTTTTCAACCCTGGTTGTTTTAAACTGGACTTCAACTCTCAGAATTCTGGTTTAAAGAGATGGGGGCTAATAAATCTCTTTCCATGTCTGTATAAAATCACAATGATTGGAAAGACCTGGTATCATTATTAGGTATCCAAATTCATCAGCATGTATTCAACATGGAATATTTGGAATACCCATTGGAATCATCCTCCTGAAATCCAGAAAATATTTCTAATTAAAACAACCATCCCAACCCTGATACACAACCCACAAGGGGCAAGCTGGGAGGAATAAAGAAATGGAGCCAATACAGAAGACAGAGATATTTCCCAATACTAAAAGAAAGGAAATATTTTAAGCAAGCAAAGGGAGGGAAAATCCCAGATAGGTTACAGAGAAATTCATGGTTGAAGTTTCCTGTATGTCAACCTTGAAGCTGTCATAGGTGTAGCCATTTCTTATTCTTATTTTTTGCTTTTTCTATGCATTCTATTTAGGGGTTTAACACTGCTTCAGGCTTGCCACAGTCTGGTAGCAGGGAGGGGTGTTTTAGAGAGAAGGGGGGATGTTGTAGTCTAAATAACATTCTTTCTTGTTGGAAACTGAGGGTATGCAGCAGGTGATTGGAGGTGGAGTTTGGATCAGATGGATTGAGAGCTGATTGATGAACGTGACTTTGGAGGGTAGTTTTGAAAGTTTGCTTTTTATTGGGCGTAAATCCAGGTGTGGCCAGAGCCTGATTTACACCAAGACTTTGCCAATTTGATATATTCCTCATAAAATGATCTTTGAAGAAAATGCCTGTATTGGACTTCTCATTACTGGGGATGTATTACTTGGAAGCTTCACACTGCAATTATTTCATTGACATTCCCAAGAATAGAGAAACTCAGTGCACAAATACATTTTTTTGTGGCAGTTTTTGTATTCTGAAACTGAAATTAAATAAAGGGGCTATATTGGTCACCATATATTCCCTTTCTGTTGCCTAAAATCTTCACCATATGGTTTCTTTGTAACACTCCAGAAGTACCTCTACATGTGATTCTTTGCTTGCATCAGTTTAGCAGCTTTATTTCTTGTTCCATGGTGGAGCAACAAAGAATTCTGTTTAAAAGACCGTGTTTCCATTATCAATGCAGAGGATCTCAGAGACTGAGAACTGGCACATTTTGCCCTGGGGGGGGGGGGGAACCCTCTTGTTTCACTCCATTACTCCACTCCTGGACTCCATCAGCCATTCTTCCCCTAACTGTTCTCAACATGATTGGGGACACATTGAAAAGAGTGTCTCTTTCTCTCACTTTCCTTAGTTCAATTACCATAGCTCTTTGCAATCATGGCTGAGGATATTGGGAAAACTGTGTTGCTGCAAGGAAGTCCATAGGCTGCATTTCACCATCAGAGGCTTTTAAATGATAATCACAGATCACCTATACATTATTTTGTGAAAGGCTGAGGTATAGAAATAATGTGATGTGGACCTATCAAATGTATTTGCCTTGCATTTTCTTGCACTTTCTCACTTTCAGTTGAAAATGAGAGAGACATTAAAATTAAAAGCAGAGTTGAACTTAAGTATAGCAAAACTTCAAAAAATATACAGATGAACTCTCAGGGAATAGTTGATCTGGCATGAACACTGCTCTTTTTAGTTCTCATTTTGCTTCATATTTATTTATGCAATTTATAAATAGATCCCTATGAAATGAGGCTGTACAATTTGTAACATACCAAGCTGAATTTAGCCCACCAATAATGTGCTACAATCTGCAAGGTTGTAAAAAAAAAATCATTTTGTACAAAAAGAAAGCAGCAAAAACTCAGAGGATAATTCACATACTGATTGGTTTCTGTTATGTATATGTAAATAACGTAGTTGGGTTGACAATATATAAACTACAAATATATATGTTTGTAGCTTTAAGGAAAAAATATTGTAATGTATTATGCTGCGCTCTGATTGGTCAATTATGCTACAAGTTGCCATAAGAGGGAGCTATACATCATGGTTTAATTGTCTCTCTTTTTCACTGATGATCTCTCTTTATACTAAAGCCCCTGTCACACAACACCAACGGATGGAAAGAGGATGTAAAATGGAGAGAAACACTTGCCATCCGTTGGTTAACGCGATGCTTCCATTCTGTACTCACTGTATCCATTTTTCATCCTCTCTATCCGTCCAGCATACATCTATTGACATTTCATCCGCTCAAAAAGTTTTGAGATGCACAAAACTTTTTGAGCGGAAAATGTATCCAACGCATCCGTTCTGCATCCGCTACACATACGAGGAACATCTGTTCTACATCCGTCGTCATCCATTACGCATCCGCTATATCTGCTAGGCATCCACTGCACATCCGCACAACTCGCATCCGCTCCAGCGGAAAACGGACACAGGGAGAAAGCGAAACGGATGCGGAACGGACACACAGCGTTAGTAGCACGGATGGAGAAAGGATGAAAGCGGATGCAGCTCGCATAAAAAGCATTAAAACGGAAAAAACGTTCGCAGAGGGGACGTATCTCAGATATTTAGGATGTATGCAGGATGCCTAGAGGTTGCAAAAGGACACTGAGCGGACAACCTATATTTCCTATAAAAAGGGGGAGGAACTCACCTGGATCTCACTTTCAGTCCAGCAGCCCTGCTGTGCAGACCTCTTCAGCCTTCATCTGGCTCTTGCTCTTCCACAGCATCCAGTCATCTCCACTATGGATATTCGCACACACCTTTTGGTAGCCACCATCGTTCTACAACAGTGCAAAGCCATATACAGGCTCTTTCACCTGTTCTATGCGAAGAAAAGGAGTCGGCCAAGAAGTGTCTGGGTCCGAAGATGGATCGCCAGAAGAGCAGAGTACGGACTGTATAACAAGCTGATGGTGGAGCTGAGGAATGAAGACCCTCGTGCATTCCAGAACTTCATGAGGATGCCGCCAATCATGTTTGACGAAGTTGTGGAGTGGCTGAGACCCAGGTTGACCAAGCAGAGCACCAACTTCCAGCTCAGCCTGGACCCTGGGCTGAAGGTGGCACTGACTCTGCACCACCTGGCCTCAGGGACCACATACAGGAGCATGCAGTATGGCTGGAGGGTGCCACACAACACCATCAGCATTGTGGTCAGAGAAGTGGTGCAGGCCATCATCGAAGAATACCTGGAGAAGCTCCTCCAGTGCCCCTCCACTGAAGAACGCTGGAAGAAAGTTGCAGAGCAGTGGTATCAGAAGTGGAACTTCCCCAACACCGTTGAAGCCATAGATGGGAAGCATGTGGCCTGCAAAGCTCCAGCCAAGTCAGGGTCTACTTATCACAACTACAAAGGCTTCTTCAGCATCATCCTCTTCGCCATGGTTGATGCTGATTACAAGTTCATGTACATCGATGCTTCAGGCAACGGCTCATCTTCAGATGCCCAGGTATACAACACCAGTCATCTCAAGGAGGGGCTGGAATGCAACCTCATCATGGGCTTCCCAGATCCAGACCCCCTACCCAACGACACACAAGATGTGCCCTACTTCATCGTGAGTGATGACGCCTTCTCCCTCAGAGCCTACCTCATGAAACCCTACATTTCCAGATGCCTCACCCATGAAGAGAGGATCTTCAACTACAGGCTGTCTAGGGCAAAATGGGTGGTGGAGAACACCTTTGGCATCCTGGCCAACAGGTTCCAGGTACTTCTCACCACCATGCAGCATTGCTCACAGACCGTGAGGAGGATCATGGAAGCTTGCTGCATCCTGCACAATCTCATGCGCACCCGCTACCCAGTCTTGCAGAACAGGCTCGTGGACCTCCAACAAGGCAATGGGGACATGGAGTCTGGTGAATGGAGGCAAGGGCGAAACCTGATAGATACTGTGGATGTGCAAGGCCCTAACAAAGCTTCATGTGAAGGGAAGAAACTACGCTTGCACTGGAGGTTTATCTATCCCACAGCTATTACCCATCCCACAGGTATCCTAACCCATCCCACAGCTATTACCCATCCAACAGGTATCCCTGCCCATCTCATAGCTATTATCCATCCCAAAGGTATCCCTACCCATCCCACAGCTATTATCCATCCCAAAGGTATCCCTGCCCATCCCACAGCTATTACCCATCCCAAAGGTATCCCTGCCCATCCTACTGCTATCTTTACCCATCCCACAAGCATGCAAAGGCTTAAACCATTTCTAAAAGTTTCCACTAAGACTTTATTTAATAAAATAAATGAAGCAAGTGTGTGAAGCAAAGATAATCTTTATTAACAACAAGCTGTAAAAGAAAAATGACCCAAGTGTCCCAAGCAAAGATAAAGTCAACAGGTAGCCACCCAGTCTCTGGCACTTTTCTTGGTCACTCTGAGGCATGCCCAGTCTCAGGGGTGAAGGGTCCAGGTCCTGTGAAGGTGACTGCTGCTGCAGTGCTGGTCTGTGGCGTCATTGGGGTGCCTGGCCCCGAGAGGACAACAGGGTATGGTGTGTGGAGGAAGCTCTCAGAGAGCTAGCTCAGTCCTGTGATGTTGAGAGCCCCTTCCTCCAGGACATGGGGTGTCAGCCTCAATACTGATGACAGATGTTCTGAGGCCGGGCTTGGCTGTGGGGTGGAGGAAGGAGCAGTGTAGTGGGGATGTCTGGTCTGCAGCTGAGCGAGGTGAGATGTGGGTGGCATCTGTGGCATGGGTGGCATCTGTTGCATGGGTGGCATCTGTGGTGTGGGTGGCATCTGTGGCATCTGTGGCATGGGTGGCATGGGTGGCATGGGTGGCATCGGTGGCATCAGTGGCATCGATGGCACCGGTGGCGTATGATGAACCTGTGCCTGGACTGGGAAGGGCTGCCTGTGCTGCTGGACCTCCTGGTAGCCATAGCCTTGGTAGGGGGGGGGGCTATGGAAAGCCTTGGAAGGGCAGTGACATCACCTGGGGTGGAGGAGCAGGCCTGGACTGGGTGGGAGCAGGTTCAGCTTGGTCTGAAGGGTTGTGAAGAAGACCGGTGATCCTGTCCTTGATCACCTGGTACTCTGATTCGGACATGTTCATGAAGGTCTGGTTGGTGTAGGTGAGGAAAGGCTTGCGGTTGGAGGATGGGGCATCGGTGTGTACCAGCTGAGAGAGGAAATCTACGCTGCTTCTGATGGTGTCCCTGATATCCAGCAGGACAGTGTGGCTCTGCCCCTCCAGTCTGCCTCTCTGCCTGCTTTCTGTGCAGGTGGAGCTGGGGTGGATGTGGGTTGGTCTCTGGTGGCAGTGCCCTCTCCTTGCTCCCACTGCTTCAGGGGGTCCTCCACGTGCTCTGCCATGGGGAGTGCAGCTGTCGGGGGGTCTCTGTCGTGGCATGCTCCACAGATACCTGCCTGGACACAGGAGCTGACTCTTTGCCAGAAGAGGACTGGCTCTCTGCGGGCTGCCTGAGAGACAAGGTTTTCAGAGTGGTGTTCCTCGGTGGCGGATCTCACCCTCCAAGAAGCTGCACTTGGCCATCATGTAGGCCTCTCGGTCCATCAGCTTGACCGCAGCCTGGCCAGATTTCTTGAGGTGCAACTTCCCGTACCAAGTGTGCATGTGCTTCCACTAGCCGAGAAGCACCTCCGAAGTGTAGCCCAGGCTCTCCGCCTTCTCTCTCCAAGCAGCCTGCTTCCTTTTGGTGTCTCGATAGAGCCTGTGTCCCTTCCGCCAAAGATACTCGTTCTCCCTCAGCCATTCCAGCATCTCATCCTCATGTTCCTCTTCAATGGAGTACTGTCTCCTCTCCCATTCTCGTTCACGCATATGCCTCTTCTTCCCTCTGGCAGGGCCATCTGGGCCCTCATCAGAGGGGCTTTGAAGTTGTAGGGGCTGCTCCTCCACACCACCACCAGCAGCAGCAGCAATAACAACAGTAGCAGCAAAAGCAGCACCAGCAGCACCAGAATCAGCAGCAGCAGAGTAAGCACCAGCAGCGCCAGCAACACCAGCAGGACCAGGATCAGCAGCAGCAGAGTAAGCACCAGCAGGACCAGAAGGACCAGCAGGACCAGCAAGACCAGGAGCAGTGCTAGCAGAGTAAGCACCAGCAGAAGCACCAGCACCAGGAGCAGCGCCAGCAGAGTAAGCACCAGCAGAAGCACAAGCACCTGGAGCAGCACCAGCAGAGTAAGCACCAGCAGAAGCACCAGGAACAGCACCAGGAACAGCACCAGCAGAGTAAGCGCCAGCAGAAGCACAAGCACCTGGAGCAGCGCCAGCAGAAGCTCAGCACCAGAAGAGTCAGCCCGAGCAGCAGAAGCCCCAGCAGAAGCAGAGTCAGGGCCAGGGGGTGGGATGGTGGCCCTGTCCCTCTTGCCAGGACTGGCAGCAGATGGCAGAGGCTTTCTCTTCTTCCCCATGGTTGTTGGCTGGCTGGCTGGCTGGCTGGCCGGCTGGCTGGCTGGCTGGCTGGAGCTGTGTCTGGCAGCAGGTCTTTCCTCTGAATGGTGACCTGCTTGCGAGCTGCTTCCCTTTATATCCACGGGGTTGATGCAATGCACCCTCCCCACATGCACAGTGAATGCTCTGCATCCGCTAGGCATCCGCTAGGCATCCGCTAGGCATCCCCTCTGCATCCGCTTCTTGCGCTCGGCATCTGCTCTGCAACCGCTCCTTCCGCTGCGCATCCGCTTCGCTATGCTCCCCTGGAAACCCCGCGGATGTGCCATCCGCTCCCATCTGCTTCCATCCGCTAGGCTTCCGTGGAGCATCCGCTTTCCATCCTGGCTACATCCTCCCCCCGTCTGTTCCTTTCCATTGTTGTCCACTCTGCTTATGCAAATTCGGGGCACTATTGAGAGTGGATAACAACGGATGGAACATTTTCTCGTCCGTTGTGTCCTTTTTACAAACGTTTTGCATCCATTGGCCAGTGTGACAGGCCCTTAAGCAGTTTACAGAGTCAGCATATTGCCCCCAACAATTTTGGCTCTTCGTGTTATTCACCTTGGAAGGATGGAAGGCTGAGTCAACCTTGAGCCTGGTGAGATTTGAACTGCTAAATTGCAGGCAGCCAGAGTCAGCAGAAGTAGCCTGCAGTACAGCATTCTAACCATTGTGCCATCATAGCTCATCTTTTAAGAACTGAATGGAATGAAATTTCATTTTAATGTCTGCTGATTAGTGTACATTTAAAGTAACAATAATTTTTTATCCTATCCTGTCCTATCCTATCCCATCATATCCTACCCTATTCTGAAAAAAGACTAACAAACCAGGAAGTTTTTTAAAAAAGAGAAATAGTGGCAAAGCCAGGCTGTTGGATTTTTGGTCAAATAATTTACTTTTAATTTTGATGATCCAATCCTTAAGTCTAAGGAGGAATTAGAATTTGAAGCATATATCTGCTGTTAGTTTACATATTTACAATTGAAAGAAAGATTTAAATTCGTCCAAAAAACTTTAGGGTTTGATTTTGTGAAAAATGAACTGGAAATCTTACTGTGAGGTAGTGATGAACATATTATTGCTAAAGCCTATAAATTGTTACTGAATTTGAACTTGGAAAATGAATATGTAGAGCACCGCATGATTCAGTGGACAAGGAATTTTGGATGTAATAATAATGTTTTTGAAAAATGGGAAATATGCAAATGAAAGTTTTAAAATTGATCCTAAGTTATAATTTAAAAGAAAATTTCTATAAGATGATATATTATTGGTATTTAACACCAGATAAGTTGTCAAGAATGTATAAAGGTATTATAAATGAATGTTGGAAATGCAAAAGTAAAAAGGAATCTTTTATCACTTATGGTGGACATGCGACAAATCAAAGAAATATTGGAATAGGATTCACATCCTAATACAGAAGATTCTCAAAGTGAATTAAAGATAAACAGAAACTTTGCTTTTGCATTTAATGAAAAAAGACTTTGAAAAAAATTGGAACTTTGATGCTACATATATTGACCGCAGCAAGATTACTTTATGCATAAAAATGGAAGGACACTTTGGTTTCTCCATTGGATGAATGGTTGAAAAATCTAGCTAACTCTGCTGGAATTAGCAGAGATGGGTAAACTAACTACTTTGATTCAAGAAAAAAACATAATTAATTTTGTTTCTACTAGGAAACAGATCCTGGACTTTGTGTTTCAGGTGGGAAAAAAAAGAAACTTGATTTTGGGTTTTCCCGATTAGGTTTGTTGTTATAGAAATGGCTAGTTTATACTATTATGTACAAGTAAAAAGTTGATGTTTGATGTTATCTCATTCTACTGCAGCAAAGGGAGCTGGAAGTCATTACCATTTCTTTCTTTTTCCACTTTTTCCTACCCTTTTCCCTTCCCTTTTCTGTCCTTATTTTTCTTACTATTTTCTTTTGCATTTTTATATTTTATATTATTAATTAAAAAATTAATGATTAATGATTGCTCTTCAGAAATAATGCTTTAAATAAACTTTGGATAGATAGATAGACAGACAGACAGACAGATGTAGAATAACTTTATTGTCCCTTTGAATGTATATGAATTGGCATACATTAAAATGGAATTTCATTGCAGACAGTTCTCAAAGAATCACCACCTCCACTATACATGATATAAACATGACCAAATAAATAAAAAAACACAAAATATTCATATACTCATATATATTATATGACATAGAGAAACAACACAGTGTATTTTGGATGCATACATGTACATGGAAAGAAAAACGAATCTTGTGAGTTTACCAGATGGGTGGCATAGGGAACAAAGTTGTTGTATAATCTGGTAGTTCTGCTAGAAATACTTCAAAACCCAGATAAGTCACAGAAAAGTCACATTAAATAGTCACAATACAAAATATATAACACTGTACCAATTCCTATAAAATTAGAGATCAGGCACTTGGATATCATTTCCTTGTTGGGGTGTAAAAATTCAAGCAATGTTCTCATAAACATGTGTGTGTGTGTGTGTGTATGTGTGTAATATAGGAATAAATACTACAGTAGAAAATTCACTTGAAATCAGGTGACATCTTTCTAATCATGTAATTATCTATTAATTTATTTGTTAAATCAATTTTCCTTAAATATGTTTCATATTCAATTCCTTTAAATTAGACGTTAGAAGCAGTAATAAAGTAAATTGAAATTAATTAATTTATTTATTTATTCCTCTGAATTAATAGTCTACCATTAATATAAATACCACAGCTCTATATCAATACTCAAATTCAACAATTCAGTAAATGTTGCTTCCTGCTCATTCCTTTGAATTGAAAAAATTAGAATGGTTACATTTAAAAAAAAATTGAGGTTTTCTATTTCCATTCAGTCCTTTCTTCAGTCTAGTAATTTGGATAAGTTTTTACCAAGACAGGGTCATTTGGTTTTCATGAGTGATCTTACTATTTATTATTTCTTACTTTGTCCAAGTTGTTGAAGATATTCAGACAGTTCTTTACATTTGTCACATACTTTCTTAGTTGTAGTCAAACTCACTGCAAACCAATGATGGAGATTCTGACATATTTGCTTTGGATTAAAAATAATAAATTTGGCATGTCTTGAAAAATAGTTTTCTTTAAGCATATTAAAGCAACTGTTAGGCCCATTACTTTTAGAAAAATGATGATTGAAAGGAAAACTTTCAGGGAAAGGTTTTCTTGCATTGTGTTCCAATTGAATAATTTGTGTAGAAATTCCTAAAACATTAGCAAACTCAATTAAATAAATAGTCATACAAAATTTTCTTCAGGCTTGATATTTAGGAGATTACATCCTGATTCTGGCTATTTTTTGAATACTCAGTAATTGTTCAAAGAGTAAAACACTTCTAATTTTAAATAATAACCATTTTAAATAGTAAAGCAATATTAGCAGTTTAGATGTTATGATGAAACTACATCCTACCACCTCACCCCATCCAATCCAACATCACTCAAAACTAGGCACACACGCCCCAAACCACCTCTATTCCAACCACAATGGCCTTAAATGCAAGTTATACTCAATGCAAGAAGCCTTATAAATAAAATATCTGAATTTCTTCTCTTACTAAATTTGACATTATATTTGTCTGTGAAACATGGCTCAACACATCTCTCCCTGACTCCATTACCACAGTAAGAGACTATCATGTTTACCAATCAGATCATGAAATCCGTAGAGGAGTTGGTGTTGCTATCTTCTATAAAAAGTCCCTACATCTAAAAAATATCCAAGTTACCTTGGAGCTTGCTATTCCTGAGACCATTATCTGTGAACTGTCCTTAAGTATCACATTTCGGTTCTTACTATGTTACAGAGCCCCTGATTATGACATCGAACATGCAAACAAGCTAAATACGACTAACATGGGCAGCATCCTGCCCCACACGCTTTTATCTTTCTTGGTGACTTCAATCTATCTCGTATTTATTGGACCCTAAACGAATGTACAACATGCAACCTTCTACAATTCAATAACAAATCTGGGACTAGAACAACTAGTAACCAACAATACTAGACTTAACAATTGCCTCAATCTCATCTTCTGCAATAGTTTGAACTCAATTTATGGAATAGAAATTAAAGAACTCTTTTCCAACAGTGACCACAACATGATTGACTTTTGTCTCAACATATGGCCACACAAAAATCATCACAACAATGGAATCCCCAATTATAACTTCAAAAAAGGCAACTATGATCTTATAAACAACAATCTCTCATCCCTTGATTAGCAATTTCTATTCTCTGGATGCAATACTGTACAAGACCATTACAACATATTTTTACTTGAAGTCAAAAGAGTCATCAAACTATATGTACCAATAACAACTCCAAAAACCAGAAAAAACAAATTACCCAAAACAAAAAAGAAGCTTCAATCCAAAAATAAATCATTTTGGCGGAAAAACCAGTCTGGTCACGTTGCCAACTTCAAAAGATGACACAAACATTTATGCCACCAAAAAAAGACTGAATGCACCAATTATCACGTAAAACAAGAAGAAAATCTTCTACACACCAATCCCACCCTCCCTTTCTACAATTTTGTAAACAACAAACTAAAAGACTCAAGGTCCATCCCACCCCTGAAAGGACCTGTTAGGGATAACATTATTTACCCTAACTGGTTTAGGTGAAATAATAACTATGAATCATAGTTAGTATATGTTAAAGCGTCTGCAGCTTTAACTGTGAAATAGCAATTAAAGGAGTGGTTATGAAAACAATATAAAAGTAGCAAGACTACAGCTTGCTCTCTCTCTCTCTGGCTTTGATGATCCCTGATTACTGCTTGGAATCAAGACTGCATTGCTCGAACGGGAGAGACAACAAAGAACTGATTTGTAAGTGAACTGACATAGGATATTCTACATGGACTTTGCTAACTGAATATCCCTGAATGGACTGACTACATGATACATGACTATTGGACTGTTATTTGACTATGCTATTAACTTATAATGGAATAAATTATATTCTTTTTTTTTTTTTAATTTTTATTAATTTTCTACAAACAGACAAACGTACAAAACATTAAAAACATCTACTCTCATATATACTTC
>BLBF01000044.1:21335888-21371736 GCA_015471245.1 Laticauda colubrina | reverse complement strand
AGACACTAATAGGATGGAGGTCAATCAGACAACAGCATATTAGCTTATCTACGATGGAAGCTGAATTTTCATGTCTGTCATTATTATGCACTGACTTGATTTTCTACAAACAGTTATTGTTGGACATGGGTATAACTGTAAAAGATTCCATTATGGTGTATGAGGATAACCAAGCAGCTATAAAGTTAGCTACTAGTATTGCTGTAAAAACTAGATCAAAACATACTGACTTAAGATATTTGAATGTAAGAGAATCAGTGAAAAATGGAATAATAAAATTGGAATACTGCATGTCAGAAGAAAACATTGCAGACCAATTTACAAAAGCTCAAGGAGCAACTAAGTTTAAAGAAAGTTGCGAAAAATATTTTCTAAAAATGTAAATGATTCATAGTTATTATGTAACCTAAAAGGGGAGAATGTTAGGGATAACATTGTTTACCCTAACTGGTTTAGGTGAAATAATAACTATGAATCATAGTTAGTATATGTTAAAGTGTCTGCAGCTTTAACTGTGAAATAGCAATTAAAGGAGTGGTTATGAAAACAATATAAAAGTAGCAAGACTACAGCTTGCTCTTTCTCTCTCTGACTTTGATGATCCCTGATTACTGCTTGGAATCAAGACTGCATTGCTCGAACGGGAGAGACAACAAAGGACTGATTTGTAAGTGAACTGACATAGGATATTCTACATGGACTTTGCTAACTGAATATCCCTGAATGGACTGTCTACATGATACATGACTATTGGACTGTTATTTGACTATGCTATTAACTTATAATGGAATAAATTATATTCTTGATAGCACAAGCGTATCTGTTATTTTTACTGTATGTTAATAAACATACAAGCTTAGCTCACTCATTTATCTGTGTGCCTATCTGACTAACGCTGCACATTCTGTTTAGCTTGTCTACCTAACCCTGGTTGGGGAACCCAGGCTTAACAGGACCTAATGGTAAAGACTGCAACAATGACAGTATTAAAGCCAACCTCTTTCACACATTCTTTGGCTCAATATTTGTAAACAGCAATGGATCATGCCCAGTATTTCCTAGTCGAACCACAGACAACTACAATGATCTAATACATATTGATTTTACAGAAGACAATGTTGAAAAAGTACTACGCAGTCTAAAACTATCTCTATCTATTGGACCAGATGGAATATGTGCCTACTTCTTAAAAAAGCTATCCATTGCCATAGTCAAACCTCTAAGCATAATCTTTAAAAAATCTTTCAGGATCAGCTTCTTGCCAAAACTATGGTCACAAGCCATGGACATCCCCTCCCTTCAAAAAGGGAGAGCCCAGCCTAGTTGAAAATTACAGACCACTTTCTTTATGCTGCATCACCTATAAAGTCATGGAATCAATCATTAATCAATCCATTATCCTCCACTTAGAGACAAACAACCTACTCTCTAATAAACAATTTGGTTTTAGAAAAAAAATCTGCAACTCTTACACTGCAAAAACATATGGACTACACAACTCGATCATGGCAAACCAATAAATGCAATCTACATAGACTTCTGTAAAGCCTTTGATACATGACAAACTACTCCTTAAACTAAAATCTTACGGTATCTCTGGACACCTGCATAACTGGATAGAAGCATTCCTGCCAAACAGACAACAAATGTTCAAAATTGGGAATGTCCTATCAAATTCTCTACCTGTCAACAGTGGTGTCCCCAAGGAAGTGTTCTAGGACCAACTCTTTTCATACTCTACATAAATGACCTCTGTGATCATATCAAGAGCAACTGCATTCTCTTCACTGATGATATAAAGCTATTTAACATCAGAGACAATATTCCTATCCCTCAAATAGACCTTGACTAAACATCAGAATGGTCAAACAAATGGCAACAAATAAATGCTCTGTCTGACATATTGGCAAAAAAAAATCAGAAAATAAAATACAGACTGAATAGTCAAGACCTTGTTGATGATCCAAACTCTGTCAAGGATCTTGGAGTACTCATCTCAAATGACCTAAGTGCTAGATAACTTAGCTACATAGCCAAAAAGGCATTAAGAGTTGTTAACCTAATCTTATGTAGCTTTTTCTCTGGTAATATTACACTAATAACTGGAGCATACAAAACATTTGCTAGATCAATACTTGAATACAGCTCATCAGTCTGGAACCCACATTATGTATCTGATATTAACACAATTGAGAAAATCCAGAAATATTTCACAAGAAGAGTTCTCCACTCCTCTTGTTGCAGAATACCTTATGCCACCACACTCGAACTTCTAGACCAAGAAAACCTAGAACTATGCTGCCTTCGATCCGATCTAAGTATAGTGTATTAAATCATACATTGCAATGTCCTACCAGTCAGTGAATACTTCAGCTTCAACCATAACAACACAAGAGCAAACAATAGATACAAACTCAAGGTTAATCGCACCAAACTTGATTGCAGGAAATACGACTTCAGCAACAGAGTAGTCAATGTCTGGAATACTCTACCTGATTCTGTGGTTTTTTCCCCCAAACCCCAAAAACTTTAACCTTAGACTGTCTACTATTGACCTCACCCCTTTTCTAAGAGGTCTGTAGGGGCGTGCATTAGCGCACTGTCCCTGTCCTATTGTTTCTTTTGTATTTTTCTTGTTATTTTTTTATATGTATCCATGTATTCATAACTATGTTTTTACTTATACCTATTATCTTGTAAGCAATTGACAAATAAAAATAAAATAAAAATAAACTATCTATTTTTTCTCATGGATCTTCCACTGGGAATTTTACATGTAAAATTATCACACACCTAAATCATATTCTATGTTTGTTTACTCTTTAGTTCTGTAATCTTTAGTTTAGTAGTGCAGAAATAGCTTGGCATTTTGTTACTTCTGCAATCTATCTGGATAACATAGTATTACAACTTTCTGGACCAAATATATTACAGAAGTGGAATGATAGAAGTGAGATCAACCTTTTTTTTTTATTCCTCTAGTATGTGAAAAAAAGCCGGAAAATGCCTACTTTGACTTCAACAGCAGGATATCACCAGAGTCCCATTTTTCTGATAGATAACAATTCCTGCCAAGTGCTTACTGTGGAAGAACTTGATTTCTACAGTAACAGGCTGAAGAAAAATAAAAGGAACCATGAAGTACAATGCAGATCTTCTGCTATTTCTGTCATCCTAGCACTCTTTCCCAATAGGTCTCTGGTTTCAGCTTACATGCTGATGCCAACAAGCACAAATGAAATAAGAAAATAAAACATTCTTTTGCCCACAAGATATGCCAAAACAGAGTATGTAGAATTGTATCCCAATATATCTGAAGAACTTTTCCTCCCAGGAGTAAATAATAATCAGACATTGTTATCTGGTGTTGTTCATTTACTCTACCTAATTCCTTTCAGATTTAATGAAACTGTTAGGATATGCACAGAGTTACTCTTGTATAAAAAAGATATGAACACTGAAAACGGTTGATGAGAACAGTTATGAATAAATATATTATTAATATTAAGGGCCGACGGATGCAGAACACAGGCCGACGGATGCAAAATGTATGTAAAAAGGACACAGCGGACGAGAAAATGTTCCATCCATTGTTATCCGCTCTCAAAAGTACCCCGAATTTGCATAAGCGGAGCGGACAACAATGGAAAGGAACGGATGGGGGAAGGATGTAGCCAGGATGGAAAGTAAATGCTCCACGGGAGCCTAGCGGATGGAAGCGGATGGAAGCGGATGGAAGCAGATGGCACATCCGCGGGGCTTCCGGGGGAGCATAGCAAAGCGGACACGCAACAGAAGGAACGGATGCAAAGCTTATGCCGAGCGGATAAAGCGGATACAGAGCGGAAGCCTAGAGGATGCCTAGCGGATGCAAAGCGTTCACTGCGCATGCGGGGAGGATGCATTGCATCAGCCCCACAGATATAAAGGGATGCAGTTCACAAGCAGGTCACCATTCAGAGGAAAGACCTGCTGCCAGACACAGCTCCAGCCAGTCACCCAGCCAACAACCATGGGGAAGAAGAGAAAGCCTCTGCCATCTGCTGCCAGCCCTGGCAAGAAGGACAGGGCCACCATCCCACCCCCTGACTCTTACTCTGCTTCTGCTGGGGCTTCTGTTGCTTGGGCTGACTCTTCTGGTGCTGGAGCTTCTGCTGGTGCTGCTCCTGGTGCTGGTGCTTCTGCTGGGGCTTACTCTGCTGGCGCTGCTCCTAGTGCTGGTGCTTCTGCTGGGGCTAACTCTACTGGCACTGCTCCTGGTCCTGCTGGTCCTGCTGGTCCTGCTGGTGCTCCTGGTCCTACCAGTGCTGCTGGTGCTCCTGGTCCTGCTGGTCCTCCTGGTGCTGCTGGTGCTTACTCTGCTGCTGCTGCTCTTGGTGCTGCTGGTGCTGCTGATGCTGCTGGTGCTGTTTTTGCTGCTACTGTTGTTGCTGCTGCTTCTGGTGGTGGTGTGGTGGAGCAGCCCCTACAACCTCGAAGCCCCTCTGATGAGGGCCCAGATGGCCCTGCCAGAGGGAGGAAGAGGCATACGTGTGAACGAGAATGGGAGAGGAGGCAATACTCCATCCAAGAGGAACATGAGGATGAGGTGCTGGAATGGCTGAGGGAGAACGAGTATCTTTGGCGGAAGGGACACAGGCTCTATCGAGACACCAAAAGGAAGCAGGCTGCTTGGAGAGAGAAGGAGGAGAGCCTGGGCTACACTTCGGAGGTGCTCCTCGGCTGGTGGAAGCACATGCACACCTGGTATGGGAAGCTGCACCTCAAGAAATCTGGCCAGGCCACGGTCAAGCTGACGGACCGAGAGACCTACGTGATGGCCAAGTGCAGCTTCTTGGAGGGTGAGATCTGCCACCAAGGAGCAGCCCCTTTCACAACCCTCTCTCTCAGGCAGCCTGCTGAGAGCCAGTCCTCTTCTGGCAAAGAGTCAGCTCCTTTGCCCAGGTAGGTATCTGTGGAGCGTGCCACAACGGAGACCCCCCCGACAGCTGTATTACCCGTGGCGGAGTGCGTGGAGGACCCCCTGATGCAGTGGGAGCAAGGAGAGGGCACTTGCACCAGAGACCAACCCACCCCCACCCCCAGATCTACCTCCACAGAAAGCAGGCAGAGAGGCAGACTGGAGGGGTAGAGCCACACTGTCCTGCTGGAGATCAGGGACACCATCAGAAGCAGCATAGATCTCCTCTCTCAGCTGGTACACAATGACGTCCCATCCTCCAACCACAAGCCCTTCCTCACCTACGTCAACCATGAACATGAACATGAACATGTCCGAATCACAGCACCAGGTGATCAAGGAGAGGATCACAGGTTTTCTGCACCACCCTCCAGGCCCAGCTGAACCTGCTCTGACCAAGTCCAGGTCTGCTCCTCCACCCCAGGTGATGTCACTGCCCTTCCAAGGCTTTCCACAGGCCCTCACCTACCAAGGCTACAGATACAAGGAGCTTCAGCAGCACAGACAGCCCTTCCCAGTCCAGGTACAGGTACATCGTACGCCACCCGTGCCACCGATGCCACCCATGCCACAGATGCCACAGATGCCACAGATGCCACCCATGACTCACCTCACTCACCTGCAGACCAGACAGCCCCACTACACTGCTCCTTCCTCCACCCCACAGCCAAGCCTGGCCTCAGAACATCTGTCATCGGTATTGGGGCTGACACCCCATGTCCTGGAAGAAGGGGCTCTCAACATCACAGGACTGAGCCAGCTCTCTGAGAGCTTCCTCCACACACCATCCCCTGCTGTCCTCTCAGGGCTAGGCACCCCAATGGCGCCTCAGACCAGCACTCCAACAGAAGCCACCTCCACAGCACCTGGACCGTTCACCCCTGAGACTGGGCATGCCTCAGAGTGACCAAGAAGAGTGCCAAAGACTGGGTGGCTACCTGTTGACTTTATCTTTGCTTGGGACACTTTTCTTGGGTCATTTTGCTTTTACAGTTTGTTATTAATAAAGGTTATCTTTGCTTCACACACTTGGTTCATTTATTTTATTAAATAAAGTCTTGGTGGAAACTTTTAGAAATGGTTTAAGCCTTTGCATGCTTGTGGGATGGATAAGGATAGCAGTGGGATGGGCAGGGATACCTTTGGGATGGGCAATAGCTGTGGGATGGGCAGGGATACCTTTGGGATGGGTAATAGCTGTGGGATGGGCACGGATACCTGTGGGATGGGTAATAGCTATGGGATGGGCAGGGATACCTGTGGGATGGGCAGGGATACTTTTGGGATGGGTAATAGCTGTGGGATGGGCAGGGATACCTTTGGGATGGGTAATAACTGTGGGATGGGTTCGGATACCTGTGGAATGGGAAATAGCTGTGGGATAGATAAACTTCCAGTGCAAGCATTGTGGGACTGTATGGTCCACCCTCCTAGGTGCCACACCTTTGGCCCTTTATTATCAATAACAATGTAATCATTGATCCACACATTTCAACATAAACACAACTCATTATTAAATGCCCTGTTCATTGTAGGGCCACTCAACATACATGGCCCAATCTCATCAATGTGATGAGACAGGCTGAAGAAAGCATCCATTAAGCATCTATCATCCTGTCTTGCCACTCCACTGCTCCAGCTGGGGAGTTGCAGCAGTGTTTCAGGAGGTTGCGCTGCTTCTTCCCTTCACGGGAAGCTCTGTTGGGGCCTTGCACATCCACAGTGCCTATCAGGTTTCGCCCTTGCCTCCATTCACCAGACTCCATATCCCCATTGCCTTGTTGGAGGTCCACGAGCCTGTTCTGCAAGACTGGGTAGCGGGTGCGCATGAGATTGTGCAGGATGCAGCAAGCTTCCACGATCCTCCTCACGGTCTCTGGGCGATGCTGCATGGTGGGGAGAAGTACCTGGAACCTGTTGGCCAGGATGCTCCTCCAGGTATTCTTCGATGATGGCCTGCACCACTTCTCTGACCACAATGCTGATGGTGTTGTGTGGTACTGCATGCTCCTGTACGTGGTTCTTGAGGCCAGGTGGTGCAGAGTCAGTGCCACCTTGAGCCCAGGGTCCAGGCTGGGCCGGAAGTTGGTGCTCTTCTTGTTCAACCTGGGTGTCAGCCGCTGCACAACTTCGTCAAACATGGCTGGAGGCATCCTCATGAAGTTGTGGAATGCATGAGGGTCTTCGTTCCTCAGCTCCACCATCAGCTTGTTATACAGTTCGTATTCTGCTCTTCTCCCAATCCATCTTCAGACCCAGACACTTCTTGGCCACCTCCTTTTCTTCCCGTAGAACAGGTGAAAGAGCCTGTAGATGGCTTTGCACTGTTGTAAAACGATGGTGGCTACCAAAAGGAGTGTGTGATGATCCATGGTGGAGATGACTGGATGCTTTGGAAGAGGAAGAGCAAGATTGAAGAAGTCTGCACCGCAGGGCTGCTGGACTGAAAGTGAGGTCCAGGTGATTTCCTCCCCCTTTTTATAGGAAATATAGGTTTTCCGCTCTGTGTCCTTTTGCATCCTCTAGGCATCCTGCAGACATCCTAAATATCCAAGATACGCCCCCTCTGCGAACATTTTTTCCCTTTTAATGCTTTGTATGCGAGCTGCATCTGCTTTCATCCTTTCTCCATCCATGCTACTAATGCTGCATGTCTGTTCCACGTCCGTTTCACTTCATCCCCGTGTCCATTTTCCGCTGGAGCGGATGCGAGTTGCACGGATGCGCAGCTGATGCCTAGCGTATATAGTGGATGCATAACGGATAATGACGGATGTAGAACGGACGTTCCCCGTATGCGTTGCGGATGCAGAATGGATGCGTTGGATACATTTTCCACTCAAAAAGTTTTGTGCAGCTCAAAATGTTTTGAGCGGATGAAATGTCAGTTGATGGATGCTGGACGGATAGAGAGGATGAAAAACAGACGCAGGGAGTACAGATTGGAATCATCGCATTAACCAAAGGATGGCAAGTGTTTCTCTCTATTTTACATCCTCTTTCCATCCGTTGGTGCTATGTGACAGGGGCTTTAGAGAGGGCTGTAAAGCACTGTAAAGCAATATATAAATCTAAGTGCTATTGGCCTTGTTAAAAGATAACCATTATGCATATAACCTCCCCACACACACACATATGATACAGGGAAACATCACAGTGTAATTTGAGTGTATATACATGGTGAAAAAAAAGAATCCTATAAGTTTACAAGACAGATGGCTTGGAGAACAAAGTTTTTACAGAATCTGGTAGTCCTGCTAGATATACTTTGAAACCTCCTCCCAGAGGGGAGCAACAGAAACAGGCTGTGAAGTGGGTGTGTGGGGTCTCTAATGATACTTTGCATTCTAAGCACATAACACTTTCCAACAATATCCTGAAAAATGAGAAGTGAGCTTCTATAATCTGCTCAGCTATCCTTACCACTCTCTGTATGGAGCTTCTATATGAGGAACTGCTACCACCAAACCAAATAGTGATGCAGTTTGTTAAAATGCTCTCAATCATACCTTTGTAAAAAGTGGCCAGGACAGAAGGAAAAAGATGTGCTCTCCTCATCTGACACAGGAAATGTTGGTTTGCCCGTTTCACTAAAGATAAATAAAGATATGAAGAGACCAAGTCAGATTTTTAATTATCTGCAACCCCAGATAGTTAATATTATTGACCACCTCTACAGCTGCAGCCTTGTTAAAAAGTGGAATATGACTCTGCTCTTTCTAAAATCAACAATGATCTCCTTTATATTGTTAACATTCAAAATAAGGTGCATTTTGTTGCACTAGTCCAGGTTTTACAGATATTTATTCATGAAGATCAATCTGGCTTTCTGCCAAAAAAGCAATTAAGGGATAATGTGAGAATGTTTTGAATATTACTGAATATTTACAATGTCATAATGAGAAACAGGCAACTTTAATATTCTTGGAAGCAGAGAAGGGTCTTGACAATTCAAATTGGACTTTCATGTTTAGAGTGTTTTCGAAGATATCGACTTTGAGACAAATTTTATTCAAGGGGTTAAAGCAGTTTATATGTCACAGCAAAGTTTATCATTAATGGAAATTTAACCATTTCATGTGAAATTCAAAAGACCCCAAAAATAATATAGAACATTTGCTAAGGAGATTAAATGAGTTTGGGGTTTTAGCAGGTTTCAAAATAAACAAACAGAAAATGACAACGTTTATTAAGAATAGGACCTCTGTGATATATTGTGAGATATTGATTAAAAAGGTTGAAAAAAGTGAAATATTTGGGACTTATATTGACAAATAGAAATGCAAAATTGTTTCAAAATAACAATATGCCTCTTTGGAATGATATCAATGATTTATTAAGATAACTGCACTTATCATTATTGGTTGGAATTTCTGTAATTGAGATGAATGTTTTATCAAAGATGTTTTACCAATACTTGCAACTAATACTCCATTTCAACAAGGGCAGATGGATATTCCAAGTTTATATAACAAGGGGGAAAACCCCCAAGAATTAGATTAGTCATTTGAGAAGGAGGAAAGATTTAAGAAGTCCAGAGGACGGCTCCAACTACATAATTGAAACCCCACCCTTTTTAGCATGTATGTCATGCATATTGAAACGATGGATTTTGAGCAATTATGATCACTAACCTGATATTTTTTTTACTTCCTCATCCTGCTGTGAATATCCCTGATTTTGTTATGAGAACCTGTTCTAAACCTATGACTCCCTATCAGGAAGGATAATAAAAGCAATGAGTTTTCAAAGGTTTTAGATCAAAAAAGTATATCTCCAGTTTCATGTTTATAAAAAATGTTTACATAAAAATGGGGGGGGAGAATAAAAGCAAGGCATCAACAAATTCAATCACTGATAAACTCTAATAATAAGTTTGTTTTTCTTTGATCCCAAAGCATGCAATTCTCCATCATGTTTGCATGAAGTATGGCAGATGCTTGTAGACAAGTCTGGATTTGAGAACCTCCCTCTCTCCCTCCCTCCCTCCCTCTGTGCACATGTGTGTGTATGTGTGATAATATACTGCTTGAGCATTCATAGGCCTCTCTAATTTTCCTTGTTAAGCCGATATTTCACCATTAGGTTTATATTAGTTTCCTTTCCAAGAAAGAATAAGAGCTGAAGGAAAATCATGGCCTTTTAGATTCCTAATTCCAGCATTCCTTTTACAGAGAGTGCTTATGCAACCACCATCATTACTTCACACATTTTCTTTTGTTACATTTTATTTGGCCTGAAGTATTTCTCAAATTCTACATAATATTCATTATAAACAAGCAACAGTGTAATTGTAATACATAAAAGAAATATAAATGAGTAAAAGAGGGAGAAAATTTATCACTCCAAAGACTCAAGCCTCCAAAAGGAGTTAAGCCAAAATATTTGCCCTGTTCCTTCCAGTGAGAACCCATGAGTAAATATTTCACATATTGATTGGTCTGACTGGAGTAGATCAGTTCCTGCAACGTCCACTTCATGTCCAGACAGGTGATGAAGGGCAGCAGGTTTCATGGCCAGAGAAATGTTGTCACTGGCATTAACCCAGGCCTTCCAAATTCCTTATAGCTTGCAGAGAGAACAATGGCAGGCTATGAAGGGCTCCTTTTACGAGGAGGTAAAAGGATTATTATTGTAAATGAAGCTAATTCTGGATTGGCCATGCCAAAAAAGTGGAGGGAAAATTAGGCTTAAACTGTGATTTTTGCCTGCAAGAGTAACATATCTTGATATTTGAGTAGATGTCTGTTTCAATATTGAAAATACCTTACTGTGATGTTTGAAATGAGCAGAGATAATGGGCCCTGGTGTAATCATCTGAGTTTTTTGAGGATTACACCAGAAATTTGAATAATAGTGACAGAGATCAGTTGTGCCAAGAAGATGACCAAAGGGCAGTATCAGTGGCTAAGTAAAAATGTACTGAGGTAATGACAACTTGGGGAAGAAGAATATGGACATGCCTCCAAATACTGTAGCCTACTCTGTTACATATATATGTTACCAAAAAGAAAAGTAGTTGGGTGTAGAACTGAAAAATACCCATTCTTTTATTGTCAGATATAAATAACTTAGGTGGAAAATTTATTTCACATTTTTCTCTCTCAGTAATAGAAGCAATAGCTTTGTGTTCAAAGGCCCATCAAAGCCCACACTCTTCTTTTACACACTGAAAAACTGGATGCTATCTGAACAAAACAGCATAAAACTAGAAACAGTCTCTTTGCTCTGATCCCCAAATAGTATTTTCTGGTATAGTGATATATTGTCTTTGAACATGGTCCATGTAGCTATCATTAAAAAACAGCCATTCATATGTGATAATGTTTTATTCTGAATATTAGTTGGAGAATAATTACTTGTTTGTATATTCATTACATTATTTCTACCCTGAAAAAGATATTTTAATACTTTAAAGTTATGCATACTTTAATAAACAGATATAATAAAAGAATGAGACAATTTAAATGCAGTTTAATTTATTTAAGATATTTAAATGCAATTTAAATATATTGAGAAATATATTTGTAAATGTAGATATTATTATAAAATGTAATCACATCTAAATGTAATTACAAAAATACATTCATTTCACACCCTTGATTATTTTGAACTGATGCGTTTATTTTTTTTTCTGAAAGTGCTATACCCCATTCTTTGTCTATCTACTACTTTACTGATAATCCGAATTAGATCTCCTGGTGTACAGTCTAATTCAAGTTTCATTGCTGTGAAATAAATATTCTCTCCCACAGTAAATGACTGAATAGACATTTAACAGATTCTTATTCAATTTACATAAGAAGACATGTTCTCCCCCATGTATCCAGGATGACTTTTTTACTGAGAACAAAGTCTCAAGATCTCTAGATGTCTTATGTTTAATATTTTTAAGCTCTGGGATCAATCATACAGAAGCATAAAAATATTGTATGAACAGAAACATGGCTGAGTCCAGAGCTGAAAGCAGAAAGGAATAGATGGGGATTACTCCAGAAAAGAGTCCTTCCAGAATAGTAGAACTAGTCAAGAATCAGATTTTGTTCCTGAATAGTTCTCTAATCCATTTAGGCAAATATGAACAGTAAGTGACAATGTAGGTAGTCTCTCCGGTGCAGAGGTGGTATTTGTTAGGTTCTGACCAGTTCTGGAGAACTGGTAGCAGAAATTTTGAGTAGTTTGGAGAACCAGCAAATATCATCTCTGACTGGATATTTTACAGTATCGTTCCCATGCTGCGCCCACCAAGCCATGCCCACAGAACCTTTAGTAAAAGAATTTGAATCCCACCACTGCTCCAGAGACTGTGGAGGAATCAGAAAAATCCCAGTTTGGAAGGAGATCAGTATTTTAACAGAAACACTACGGTACTTTAGAAATAATATTGTACCTGCTCAGAGTAAATCCAACCACTTTTTACAATGACAACATGTAAAAAGGGATGAGGCTTGCAGCCCATCATCTTACTTTTTTTTCTCTTTCCCCTGCAGATAATCTGATGCTTGTTATTTTTGTACTCATGGGCAACACTTTTTGACTGAACAGGTTTAGATTTTTACAGCTCAGACATCGTTTTCCTATTAAAGCAGGCATATATGTCTTAAAAGAAAGATTCTGATCTCAGCTTTCTCTGAAACCAGTAACACAGTCTTTCTTTTCTACCTGTAGAAGTCAACAACGTTCAAAATATGACATATGCTGTGAAAAACAAAATTGCAGTAACAATTAAGTTTCAAATTGCATGTCCAATAAATATAGTACATCATTTTAAGCATCAAGTTTCCAAGGAAAAACAACTTTGATTTATTCTAAATAGAATAGCACTTTCTTCTTTCTACTTCTTTGATTTTGGAGGGGGATGTCTTTTGATAGATTTACTTTTTAATAGAAGCAGCAATTTGTGAACATGTACAGTATATTAAAAATATTAAGTGGATACTATTAAAAGCAACCAACCTTTAAAAAAAACCCTTTTATTTAAAAGTTTTTGTTTTAATTTTTAGTATTTAATATAAGAAAGATATATTTTGTTCCAAAAAGAATGTTGCTTTATATGTAAATCAGTCACAATATCAACTATTATGACTTTTATTTTTATGTTTCTTTATTTTAACTAGAGTAGAACCTCCTGACCATGACCAAATTGGATGACAACCCAAAATTTCAGAAAAATTTTGAATCTGGTTGTGAACAAATACTCAAGTAGCAATCAAACACAGCCACACCAATTTGCCCTTCAGTTCCAATTTCCCATTTCACAACATTTTTTTTAATGTGCATGCACAGTCAGTATCGCTTCCGGTCATGATCAAATTGGGTTGTGATTGAAGTCATGGAAAAGATTACGGTCATGTCTGGACATTCCACTTACATACCAATATTACGGAGTATGTTGTAGCACCCTAAAATTTTGATTGCAAAATTAATTATGCATTATATAAAAAATGAAAGCATAGATGGAGCTATGATTGGTTAAAAAGCTCATTGTTGCATAAAATTGTATTACATATTATATAAATACTCTGAAACATAGTATATTTCAAAAGGCTTGAAAGAATAAAAATACCTTGCTTAGCTCTTGAAAAATGAAATAGATGTGGTACTCTAGTCTATTCCACAGTTGTAAGCAACCGATTTAGCATAACTATGAATAGATCATACTCATACTCCTTGTCAATTAGTCAGTGTGCATTCAGTACATATTGTAAACATGCTTTCGAAGAAGCACTTCAGACCTCGCAGGAATTCAGCACTTTCCTTTCATGAAAGAATCCTCTTCTTTTTTCTGGATTTCATGGAAGCTTGAAAAAAAAAATGTGGATGCTTTTATAGTTGCAATATGTGTTAGCAACTTAAGCCCATGTCACACTGAACCAACGGATGCAAAGAGGATGTAAAACGGACAAAAAACCTTGGCTTCCGTTGGTTAATGCGATGTATCCGTTCTGTACTCACTGCCTCCGTTTTCATCCTCTCTATCTGTCCAGCATCTGTTTATGGACGTTTCATCCGCTCCAAAAGTTTTGGGCTGCCTAAAACTTTTGCGCGGAAAATGCATCCAGTTCGTCCATTCCGCATCCGCTACGCATCCGCTACGCATCCGCTACGCAACCGCTACGCATCCGTTATGCATCCACTATATCCGCTAGGCATCCGCGATGCATCCGCGCAACACGCATCCGCCTGGACGCAGGGAGGAAGCGGAACGGATGCAGAAGGGATGCAGAACGGATGCCTAGTGGATGCAGTACGGAAACAAAGCGTTTAAAATGGAAAAAATGTTCGCAGAGGGGACCTATCTCGGATATTAAGGATGTCTGCAGGATACCTAGAGGATGCCTAGAGGATGCCTAGCGGAAAACCTATACTGCCTATAAAAAGGGGGAGCAACTCGCCTGCATCGCACTTTCAGAACAGCAGCCCAGCGGTGCAGACCTCTGCAGCCTTTGTCTGTCTCTTCCTCTTCCACAGCATCCAATCATGTCCACCGTGGATTGTAACAAAGTCCTTTCGGCAGCCACCATCGTTCTGCAACAGTGCGAAGCCATCTGAAGGCTCTGAGAACACTACTGCGAGAAGAAAAGGAGCCACCCAAAAAGAGTCTGGGTCTGAAGATGGTTCGCCAGTAGAGCGGAGGATGGACTGTACAACAAGCTGATGGTGGAGCTCAGGAGCGAAGACACTCGGGCATTCCAGAACTTCATGAGGATGCCGCCAGCCATGTTTGACGAAGTTGTGCAGCGACTGACACCCAGGTTGACCAAGGCAAACACCAGCTTCCGGCCCAGCCTGGAACCTGGGCTCAAGGTGGCACTCACTCTGCGCCACCTGGCCTCAGGGACCTCCAACAGGAGCATGCAGAACGGCTGGAGGGTGCCATCCAACACCATCAGCATTGTGGTCAGAGAAGTGGTGCAGGCCATCATTGAAGAATACAAGGAGGAGCTCCTCCAGTGCCCCTCCACTGAAGAAGGATGGAAGAAAGTTGCAGAGCAGTGGTATCAGAGGTGGAACTTACCACACCGTTGGAGCCATAGATGGCAAGCACGTGGCCTGCAAATCTCCAGCCAAGTCGGGGTCCACTTATTTCAACTCCAAGGGCTTCTTCAGCATCATCCTCTTTGCCATGGTCGATGCTGACTACAAGTTCATATACATCGATGCTTCAGGCAACGGCTCATCTTCGGATGCCCAGGTATACAACGCCAGTCACCTCAAGGAGGGGCTGGAACGCAACCTCATCGTGGGCTTCCCAGATCCAGAACCCCTGCCCAACGATACACAAGATGTGCCCTACTTCATCATGGGGGATGACAACTTCTCCCTCACAACCTACCTCATGAAGCCCTACACTTCCAGACTCCTCACCCTTGAAGAGAGGATCTTCAAGTACCGGCTGTCCAGGGCAAGGCGGGTGGTGGAGAACGCCTTTGGCATCCTGGCCAACAGGTTCCAGGTACTTCTCACCACCATGCAGCATTGCCCAGAGACCAAGAGGAGGATCATGGAAGCTTGCTGCATCCTGCACAATCTCATGCGCACCCACTACCCAGTCTTGCAGAACAGGCTCGTGGACCTCCAACAAGGGAATGGGGTCAAGGAGCCTGGGGAATGGAGGCAAGGGCGAAACCTGATCAATACTGAGGATGTGCAAGGCCCCAACAGAGCCTCAAATGAAGCAAAGAAGCAGCGCAACCTCCTGAGACAATGGTGCAACTCCCCAGCTGGAGCAGTGGAGTGGCAAGACAGGATGGTAGATGCTTAATGGATGCTTCCTTCAGCCTGTCTCATCACACGGATGAGATTGGGCTATTTATGTTTGGTTGGCCTACAATGAACCGGGCGTTTAATAAAGAGTTGTGTTTATGTTGACATGTGTGGATAATTATTACATTATTATTGATAATAAAGGGCCGTAGGTGTGGCACCTGGGAGGGTGGACCATACAGTCCCACTATGCTTGCACTGGAGGTTTATCTATCCCACAGCTATTACCCATTCCAAAGGTATCCCTCCCCATCCCACTGCTATCTCAACCCATCCCACTGCTATCTTAACCCATCCCACAAGCATGCAAAGGCTTAAACCATTTCTAAAAGTTTCCAGCAAGACTTTATTAAAAAAAAAAAGAAATGAAGCAAGTGTGTGAATCAAAAATAGACTTTACTAACAACAAGCTATAAGACAAAAAAGAGTCTCTGGCACTCCTCTTGGTCGCTCAGTCTCAGGGGTGAAGGGTCCAGGTGCTGTGGAGGTGGCTGGTGATGGAGTGCTTGTCATCAGCTCCTCCTCCAGAAGCAGAAGCAGCAGAAGCTCCAGTCCCAGAAGAGCGAGCCCGTGCTGCAGAAGCCCCAGCAGAACCAGAGAGAGGGCCAAGGGGCGGGATGGTAGCCCTGTCCCTCTTGCCAGGGCTGGCAGCAGATGGCTGAGACTTGCTGTGCTTCCGCATGGTTGTGGGGTTGCTGGCTGGCAGGGAGGCTGGCAGGAACCAAGGCTGGCACCAAGGCTGGCACCAAGGCTGGCAGGCAGACATGAACCAAGGCTGGCAGGAAGGCTGGCAGGCAGACATGAACCAAGGCTGGCAGGGAGGCTGGCAGCAAGGCTGACAGCAAGGCTGGTAGCAAGGCTGGCAGCAAGGCTGGCAGGCAGACATGCAGGCAGGGCAGGCAAGGCTGTCAATCCGTCTGGCAGCAGGTCTTTCCTCTGAATGGCGACCTGCTTCCGAGCTGCTTCCGTTATATCCATGGGGTTGACACAATGCATCCTCCCCGCATGCGCAGTTAATGCCAGGCATCCGTTAGGCTTCCACTGTGCATCCGCTAGGCTTCCGCTGTGCATCCGCGTCATCCGCTCTGCATCTGCTGTATCTGTTCCGCGTCCGCTTTGCTGAGGCCCCCCGGAAGCCCTGTGGATGTGCCACCCACTCCCATCCACTTCCATCCGCTGGGCTTCCGTTCCGCATCCGCTTTGCATCCACCCTGAGTCCTCCCCGCGTCCATGTTATCCACTCCAGTTATGCAAATTTTTGCCCCTTTTGAGAGTGGATAACAATGGATGGAACATTTTTCTCGTCCGTTGTGTCCGTTTTGCATCCATTGGCCAGTGTGACATGGGCTTTAAAATCAGTAGTCCAAACACTTTCCGAAACTATTTGTAAAACATGTGCAGCTCCCCAGTACTCAGTTCAGGAAATAGAAGGGATAGTTTACCATTTAGTTGATTGAGAGTCTTCTAAAGTTCAACTATATAAATGACTGGCTATATAAATATTTTAAACAAATTAAATAAACAAAAACTCACAAGGAAAAAAACATTTGGTCATTAACAGAGTGGAAGAGGATTTCATCCTTCTTGACTATGATGGTTCAACTGTTTTCTATCATTCACAGGGCTTAGGTTTTATGAGTGACAGATTCTTCAACCATTAATCCACATTGGAATGCTAATTCTTCTAGTCAGCTGTAATGCACAATACTACTAAATATTTTAGTATGAATTTCTTCTAATTGTATAAAGGCAACCATTGTTCTTGGAGCACCAACCTAGAATTGTCTGTAAGGAAAATCATATGAATAATTTTTTATTTTACAGTATTGGATTACATCCAATAATTATTTCTTGAATTGAATCTTTATTAGTGAAATAAAGTTAAGTAGCAAAACTGGGATTTTGCTCCTTAAAGGGATCTTGAGAAATATAAGTGTTCAGTCTCTGCAGCACAGACTTTATTTTTGATTAGAACTGTTTTAGAAACAAATGAACTGACATGGTTAATGCTATGCAAAAACTCTTGCCCAAGTTTCCTTCCTTTATTTTTTTCAAGTTTGTTCTTCTATAAACTAGATTTTCTTATATTGCACTGGCTCCTGAATGTACAAATGGACTCAGTTGGATTGAATGATATTAAAGTCCATCAAGTGCTGATACTAAATTTGTGATATTCTGTTAATGATGTGACCAAATAGCAAAGTCACTAGTGGACATCAAAACCATCAATCTAAGAAAGTCATGAGCTTGAACTAACTTTTGAAATGCCCAGAATTTTGATAAAATATTGCAGATTTTGTAGTAAAGGTTTGCATTGCTATGACCGTTTCGACTATTTTTTTAATCACACTCTGGAACATCCTGTGTATGGCACTAACCAGGGATGGGATTCTACCAGTTCGCACCTATTTGCTAGAACCAGTTGTTAACATTCTAAGCAGTTCGGAAAACCGGTTGTTAGAAGAAATTACTGGCCTAATCCTGTAATAAAGGTAAGAAGGAAACATTCTGGTGTTGCTTACAGAAACTGCCTCTCCATTAACCCTTATTACATTCTTGGCAGGACTAGACTTCCTGTCTCAGGAATGTCTCTAGAGTTTTTTCCCCTCCTTTGCTGGTACTTTGCTTGTGTGGAGTGACCATTCAAAGTTACAATGGCACTGAAAAAAGACTTATGACCATTTTTCACACTTATGACTGTTGCAGTAACAGTCATGAGAGGCCAGACGAGGAGATGCGAGCCTTGATGTGAGTGATATTGAATTGGCCACATCCAGCCAATAACATGACCACCAAGCCACGCCCACCACCTAAGCCATGCCCACAGAACCAGTTGTTAAAAAATTTGAATCACACCCCTGGCACTAACTTTATAATATATCTTTATCATTTAGTATGCAAAAGCAAGGAAGGGAGGGAGGGAGGGAGGGAAGGAGGGAGGGACAAATCTCCCTGTATCATGCATGTTTCCTTGAAAATAAGACCCACCCCAAAAACAAGCCTAGCCTATTTCTTGGGTGTGCCTAATATAACCCCTACCCCAAAAATAAGCCTGGTCAATAGCCCCTTGTTACAGCACAGATGCCTGTGAGTCCAAGGCCAGAGGCAGAGGCAGGTGACCTGTATGTGCTGTGTGGCTGCCTTGCTCACAGGAGGCTCACAGGAGGCTTGTGCGGTGGCACTGGCATCAGGTAGAGGCAGAGGCATGGAGGAGAGGGGAGGCAAGTCATCCCGATGCACCACACAGCTGCTTGTGTGGCATGGCCACAGACAAACAGACAGACAGTGGGATGGAGTGAGTGTCATGTTGAGATTGCCTGCCTCCCTCTGTATCTCTGCCTCTGCATAGCTCCACTGCACACTTTTCACCCAGATGGAGACGAAGCTTTGTCTGCTTGCAAATGGGATGCTCTATTTCAAAGCATCCCATTTACAAGCAGTTTTCTCCCTCATTTCTCCATCTGGGCGAAAGTATTTGGGCACCTATGGGACACTTGGGAATGGAGTGTTTAGCCAGGTTGAATTGCTCAGCTTCCTACTCTGATGCCACACTAGTGCTGGGAGAAGTGAATCGGTAGACACGTGGGCTTATGGTGCAGTCAGTGACAGCCAGTTGTCTGGCCATGGAGCCATGGGGCCCCTGAGGTAAAGGCCATGTCACACTACCCAACGGATGCAAAAAGGACACAACGGACGAGCAAAATGTTCCATCCGTTGTTATCCGCTCTCAAAAGGGGCAAAAATTTACAAAAGCAGAGCGGATAACACAGAAAGGAACGGACGTGGGGAGGACACAGAGTGAATGTATAGAGGATGCAGAGTGGATGTATAGGCCATGTCACACTACCCAACGGATGCAAAAAGGACACAATGGACAAGCAAAATGTTCCATCCGTTGTTATCCGCTCTCAAAAGGGGCAAAAATTTGCATAAGCAGAGCGGATAACACGGAAAGGAACGGACGTGGGGAGGACACAGAGCGGATGTATAGAGGATGCAGAGCGGATGTATAGGCCATGTCACACTGCCCAACGGATGCAAAAAGGACACAATGGACGAGCAAAATGTTCCATCCGTTGTTATCCGCTCTCAAAAGGGGCAAAAATTTGCATAAGCAGAGCAGATAACACGGAAAGGAACGGACGTGGGGAGGACACAGAGCGGATGTATAGAGGATGCAGAGCGGATGTATAGAGGATGTGTAGAGGATGCGTAGAGGATGCATAGAGGATGCGTAGAGGATGCAGAGCGGATGCGTAGAGGATGCAGAACGGATGCAGAGCAGATGCATAGAGGATGCATAGAGGATGCAGAGCGGATGCGTAGAGGATGCAGAGCGGATGCAGAGCGGATGAGCTGCATCCGCTTTCATCCTTTCTCCATCCGTGCTACTAATGCTGCGCTCCGTTCTGCTTCCTCCCTGCGTCCGTTTACCGCTGGAACGGATTTGAGTTGTGCGGATGCACAGCGGATGCCTAACAGATATAGCAGATGCGTAATGGATGCAGAACGGATGTCCCCCGTATGCCTAGAGGATGCAGAACTGATGCATTGGATACATTTTCTGCTCAAAAGTTTTGGGCAGCTCAAAACTTTCTGAGTGGATGAAACGCCAATAAACGGATGCTGGACGGATAGAGAGGAAGCAAAATGGAGGCAGTGAGTACATCGCGTTAACCAACGGATGGCAAGCTTTTTTGTCCATTTTACATCCTCTTTGCATCCGTTGGTGCAGTGTGACATGGGCTTATACAGGATGCGTAGAGGATGCATAGAGGATGCAGAGCGGATGCGTAGAGGATGCGTAGAGGATGCAGAGCGGATGCGTAGAGGATGCAGAGCGGATGCAGAGCGGATGAGCTGCATCCACTTTCATCCTTTCTCCATCCGTGCTACTAACGCTGTGCGTCCGTTCTGCTTCCTCCCTGCGTCCGTTTACCGCTGGAACGGATTTGAGTTGTGCGGATACACAGCAGATGCCTAGCGGATATAGCAGATGCATAATGGATGCAGAACGGATGTCCCCCGTATGTCTAGAGGATGCAGAACGGATGCATTGGATACATTTTCCGCTCAAAAGTTTTGGGCAGCTCAAAACTTTCTGAGCGGATGAAACGTCAGTAAATGGATGCTGGACGGATAGAGAGGAAACAAAACGGAGGCAGTGAGTACCCCGCGTTAACCAACGGATGGCAAGCTTTTTTGTCCATTTTACATTCTCTTTGCATCCGTTGGTGCAGTGTGACATGGGCTTAAGACAATGTGTGTGTCGGACACCTCCACCTCCCACCTTGTGGTGATGGTAAAAAATATTAAGAAACCTCCAAAAATAAGTCCCAGTGCTTATTTTGTGGCTAAAAGAAAATAAGACCAGATCTTATTTTGGGGAAAACATGGAGAAAATTGGCCTAAAATTGTTTTAAAATATGATTATTCCTATTTTATCTTATATTTCTTGAAAAGTTGAAATAAAAGTAAATCAACCCAGAACCTAAAGAAAATTTAGGGCCTCCATTGCTGCCATCATACTGCTGTGCTGCTGTCAAACAATTGATCAGTATACCAACAATCCTGGTTCAGCATTGCTCTCAACTGGCTCTCAAAATTCTAGAAAATTTAACAAATTGCTGGTCCAAGCCAACTCTAGCATAATATTAGCTCGGGTACTGAGAAAAGAGTGCCCTTGTTAATTTTAAAGCATAGACAAGATGCTGTTTATTTGCCATAGATTCCAACCAGCATAAATGGAACCCTTTCTTTTTTTGTTCTATACTGCTTTGGCAACAGTATATCTGAAAAGGATCTTATGTGCTTGTCAATATAAGCCAGGAGAGTAATAGCAGCCAAAAAGACAAATTCTAGCTTGTGATGCTTTAGCAGGGGCATAGAATTTAGAACAAGTTTGTTTATTTATAATCTAACTTTTGTACTGTTTTTGATAGATTGGGTTTTTTTCTCCTTTAGTGAAAGACAGATGCAAAAATTAGTTAAGCAATTTTGTTTTCTCCCTGTTGTTTGTCAACTTTTTGCCATTTTCTCCAAATTGTTTCCTTGCATTTTTCTTGTTTTTTTACATGAGGAAGGGAGGGAGGGAAGGAGGGAGGATAATGATAACCGTGGTTACTGTGGTGTAGGGTAAATGCTGTTGATGTTTAACTGTGAAGAGGAACCAATGTTAGACGGAGAGTAGTGAAGGACATATTTTGAGATGACACAGTATGAAGGAACTGGAAAGGAGGAGTTAAGAAAAATAAAGCAGTTTGTGTGCAGAGAACTCACGTGTTAGGAGTATTATTACAAAATATGACATGGTGTCAGAAGTTCTGTCACATGGTAACTGAAAAACAAGGTTTACCCAAAAGAGGAAAATGAGCAGCAGTGGGGATGAGCAGAATGAGGAAGGAGTTAGCAGAATGGCTAGCACACCCAGTGCTATATTTAACATCCAACCACCAGAGCCCTTTGATTTTTCCAAACCAAATGAGTGGACAAAATGGATATTTTAAGAGATTTAGGCAAGCAAGCAATCTCACAATAAGCTCCGAAGAAAATCAGGTGAACACTTTGATTTACTGAATGCGAGATGAAGCAGATGATGTTCTGCATGGCCTGAAACTCAGTGAAGCTGATCAGTGTCAATACACTAAAGTAAGAGAGGCTTTCAGTCGTTTTTTGTAGTAAAAAAGAACATTGTGTATGAGCATGCAAGATTTAATATGCACAAACAAGAAGCAAATGAGACAGTTGATGCATTTGTCACAGCGCTGTATGCATTAGCAAAACACTGTAACTATGGAGCACTACATGACGAGCTCATCAGAGACAGGATTGTAGTAGACTTGGTTGATACACGGCTTTCAGAACGCATGCAAATGGAAAAAGACCTAGACCTGGATAAAGCGATTAAAAGGGTAAGACAATCAGAGGAGATTAAAAAACAGCAAACCACATTGAGAAATGATGCTAGTGCTGTAAACCTAAATGATGTGAACTCTTGGACAGACTGTTTAAAGACAGGCATCAGAAAGAAAAGCATTCATCAGATCAAAGAATGATGGAGCAAAGCCTCAAAGCAGGTAGAACAAAAACACTAAAGACTTCCAGTGTCACTGATGGGTGCATGCTTCACCCTAGACAGGAATGTCCTGCTAAGGATGCTTAATGCCATACATGTGGGAAAAAGAGTCACTATCAACGTGTATGTTTTGTAAGTAAGGCTGTGCATGACATTGAGGAAGAGGAGAGAAGCTTCTTTCTCAGCTCTGTGACATCTCATGCTGATCTATGGACTATGGAAATCAGAATGGTGGATAAAAACATCACATTCAAGTTGGATACCAGAGCAGATGTCACTGTCATTTCACAAAAGAATTTTGCCAACATTTTTCACAACACACAGGTGCTGGTGCTGCAAAAAGCAGAGAGACCTCTACTGGGTCCAGGGAGAATTTCACTGGAAGTGATGAGGTTTGCCAAACTAGGGCTAAAGAAAGGAGCAAAACAAATTGTATGTAGTCACATACCTGAGTATGCCTTTGCTGGGACTGCCAGCTATTGTAGCTCTTGGTTTGTTGGTTCATGTGGACACTATTGACATGGAAAATCTGAAGTCAAACTACCCTAAGTTATGCAGCGGCCTAGGAGAGGTTTGACAACCTTATTGTGTTAAGCTCAAACCCAATGCTGTGCCTTTCTCTTTGAAAACCCCAAGGAGGATTCCCCTACCATTGATGGGGAAAGTGAAAGATGAGCTTCAAAGCATGGAAAACTTGGGAGTAATCACTTGTGTGGAAGAGCCTATGGACTGGTGTGCAGGCATGGTAGTGGTGCCCAAGAAGGACAGCAAAAAGATGTGTTTGTGTGTGGACCTGACTGGCTTGAACAAGTATGTGTGTCATAAAAAATTCATTTTACCATCAGTAGAACAGAGTCTTGGAACACTGGCTGGTGCTAAAATGTTCAGTAAATTAGATGCCAACACTTTGTTTTGGCAGATACCCCTCACCGAGGATTCAGGAAAGTATACCACATTCATTACACCCTTTGGGCGGTTCCACTTTAACCGTCTTCCATTTGGCATTGCCTCAGCACCCAAACATTTCCAATGTATGATGGCGGAAGTTACACAGGGGCTGGAAGGTATAGTTTGCCATATTGATGATCTACTGGTGTGGGGACAGGACCAAGAAGAACATGACAATCGACTCCATGCAGTGCTAAAAAAACTGGAAAAGGTGGGAATCATTCTGAATGTGGATAAGTGTGAACTGTCCAGGAGTGAGGTGGTCTTTCTGGGTCATATCATCTCTGATGCAGGGATATGACCTGACCCAAGGAAAACAGAGGCTATCAGAGCTATTAAGGAGCCCTCTAGTGTGAACGAACTGAGTTTTCTTGGCATGGTAAACCAGCTGAGGAAGTTCATCCCTCAGTTGGCAGAAAAAGACAAGCCACTTCATGATCTCCTTTCTAAGAAAAACTGTTGGGTTTGGGATGTGGAACAGGTCAGGGCATTTAAGACACTGAAAGATGCTTTGTCTTCCTCTCCGGTGCTGGCCATGTATGATCCGAACAAAGTGACAAAAGTGTCAGTGGATGCATTGTCTATGGCTTGGGTGTCATTCTTCTTCAAGAGCGGGAAGATAAATGGAAGCCTGTGGCTTACGTGTAGCGTTCACTGACTCCAACTGAACAATGCTATGCACAGGTGGAAAAAGAAGGCCTGGCTCTAACCTGGGCATGTGAAAGATTTTGGGATTTTCTTCTAGGAAAGCATTTCTGCTTGGAGACTGACCACAAACCACTTATCAGTTTGTTTGGAGACCAAGCACTAGATCTTCTATCCTTGAGAATTCAGCGATTCAGGATGAGATTTATGCGTTACTCTTACTACATTGTACATGTGCCCGGAAAGTCACTTTGGACAGCAGACACATTGTCACATTTGCCTATGGACTCTCAAATGTCCAAAGCAGAACTGGAGCTGATGGAAAGCACTAAGATATGTGTGGACTGTGTAGTAGACACCTTGCCTGTTAGCCACACATATATGGTAATCATAAAAGAGCAGTTGCAAGCTGATAGTATTTTCTCTCGAGTCATGAAATTGTGTGCAGATGGATGGCCAGTGAATGCAAAACAGGAACCTGCACTGAGAGGATACTGGCCAGAATGAGCTACACTCATTGTACAAGATGGATTACTACTGAAAGACAGTAGGCTTGTGATCCCATCCACTCTAAGGAATGAGGTGTTGGAGAGGCTGCATGAAGGACACCAAGGGGTGGTGAAATGCAAAGAACGTGCTCATCAGTCTGTGTGGTGGCCAGGACTCAGTCAGCAGGTCAGTGAAATGGTGCTCAAATGCAGGATATGTATTCAAGAGTGTCAGAATCCTAAAGAGCCACTCATGACACCCAAGTCCCCTGAAAGACCATGGCAAAAGTTAGGGAGTGAAATGTTTGTACATGGAAGGAAACATACTTAGTTGTGATAGACCACTTTTCCAGATATGTCGAGATTGCACTGCTATTGAACACTAAGTCAACTGATTTCATTGTCCATCTGAAGTCAATCTTTGCCCGGCATGGGATTCCAAAGGAATTGATGTCATACAATGGACCACAGTTTTCTGGCCAAGATTTCTCTCATTTTGCATCCACATATGGGTTCAAACACATTACCAACAGTCCAAAGTTTCCACAAAGTAACGGAGAAGCTGAACATGTAGTTCAGACAGTGAAAAGTCTCTTGAAAAAGGCTACTGAACTTATCTGGCCCTGCTTGCCTACAGAGCTACCCCTCTCCAGAGTGGGTTCAGTCTGACTCAGCTGCTTATGGGGCGACATCTTCGTACCACTCTTCCCTCTCAGCTAGACCCAGCATTACCAGATGTTGACCATTTTGCTCGTAAAGAGAGAAAGAAGAGGAAATTGAATACTGAATATTACAACAGGAGACATCGTGCAAAACCTCTTAGTGATTTGGTACCAGGAGACCATGTATGGGACACTGATACAAAAGAATCTGGGACTGTGCTGCAGAATCACATGAGTCCAAGATCATATCTGGCAGATGTACCTGAAGGTGTGGTGAGATGCAATCATCAGCACTTGATACCCTTACATACACATGCAAGTGACGGAGGAACAGTGGAGCAGCAGGAGTTACCAGAGACAAACAGCGAACAAGTTTCTACATCACCTGGGAAAATACTTAAAAACTTTCCTAGTGTGACAGCTCCCCCAAGGACAAGGTCTGGGAGAGCTGTACTTAAACCAGAGAGACTGAATCTGTAAACTGAGAAATTGAAAAATAGTTAATGTTGATGTGTAGTTTAGTAAGAAATCTGATGTGCAGAATAGTTTAAACACAATTAGGTATATTGGATTAGTAAATAGTTATATGATAACATTTTCTTCCCTATAGGATTTAGATAGGAACAGACCTTCAAAAAAAGAGGCAGAATAATCCTCTAAGGTCTGGTGAGACAAAAGTTCTCTAGAAAAGGGAGATGTGGTGTAGGGTAAATGGAACCTGTTGATGTTTAACTGTGAAGAGGAACCAGTGTTAGACAGAGAATAGTGAAGGGCATATTTTGAGGTGACACATTATGAAGGAAACGGAAGGGAGGAGTTAAGAAAAATAAAGCAGTTTGTCTGCAGAGAACTCACGTGTTGGGAGTATTATTACAAAATACAACAGTTACTAAAGGCTAGGTCACATCGGCGGACGGATGCAAAACGTATGTAAAAAGGACACAGCGGACAAGCAAATTTTCCATCCATTGTTATCCACTCTCAAAAATGCCCCAAATTTGCATAAACAGAGCGGACAACAAGGGAAAGGAATGGACTGGGGGAGGATGTAGCGAGGATGTTAAGCGGATGCTCAATAGAAGCCTAGCGGATGAAAGCAGATGGAAGCAGATGACACATCCGCAGGGCTTCCGGGGGAGAACAGCGAAGCGGACGTGCAGCAAAAGGAGTGGATGCAGAGCGGATGCCTAGCAGATGACGCGGATGCATCACGGACACCTAGCAGGTGCCTAGCGGATGCAAAGCGTTCACTGCACATGTGGGGAGGATGCATTGCGTCAGCCCCGTGGATATAAAGGGAAGCAGCTCGCAAGCAGGTCACCATTCAGAGGAAAACCTGCTGCCAGACACATCTTCAGCCAACAACCATGGGGAAGAAGAAGAAACCTGTGCCTACTCCTGCCAGCCCTGGCAAGAAGGACAGGACCACCATCCCACCCCCAGGCACTGACTCTGAAGCTACTGGGGCTTCTGCTGCTGGGGCTGACTCTGCTAGTGCTGGTGCTTCTGCTGGTGCTGCTCCTGGTGCTGGTGCTTCTGCTGGTGCTGCTCCTGGTACTGGTGCTTCTGCTGGTGCTGACTCTGCTGGTGCTGCTGCTGGTGCTGCTGGTGCTGCTGGTGCCGCTGGTACTCCTGCTGCTGCTGCTGCTGGTGGTGGTGGTGTGGTGGACCAGCCCCTAGAACCTCAAAGCCCTGCTGATGAGGGCCCATATGGCCCTGCCAGAGGGAGGAAGAGGCATTCGCGAGAAAAGGGTGAGAGGAGACAGTACTCCATTGCAGAGGAACATGAGGAGGAGGTGCTCGAATGGCTGAGGGAGAACGAGTACCTCTGGAGGAAGGGACACAGGCTCTATCAAGACATCAAGCGGAAGCAGACGGCTTGGAGAGAGAAGGCGGAGAGCCTGGGCTAAACTTCAGATGTCCTCCTGGGGTGGTGGAAGCACATGCACACCTGGTTCGGGAAGCTGCACCTCAAGAAGTTTGGCCAGGCCACGGTCAAGCTCACTGACTGGTAGACCTACGTGATGGCCAAGTGCAGCTTCTTGGAGGGTGAGATCCGCCACCAAGGAGCAGCCCCTCGGTCAACCCTCTCTCTCAGGCAGCCCACAGACAGCCAGTCCTCTTCTGGCCAAGAGTCAGCTCCTGTGTCCAGGCAGGTATCTTTGGAGCACCCCACAATGGAGACACCCCCCCCCCGACAGCTGCACTCCCCATGGCGGAGCACATGGAGGACCCCCTAATGCAGTTGGAGCAAGAAGAAGCCGCTGCCACCAGAGACCAACTGTCAGCCTTCAAGATCTTCTACTATCGCTTTGCATCTTTCGGCTCTCATAAGAAACGGGGGGAAGGGGAGGTAGGGATAAGTCTGGGAAGTGAGCTGGAAGTGTTACATTCTTCTGTTGTGTAAATGAGGGGGGGAGCATACAATAGAGTTAGGTTTCTATTTCTCGCTTAGCTTTCTTTTCTCTGCACAACTGCAACCCGTTATCAAAGTATGCCAAGGTCAACGGACAGAGGCCTCATCATCACCTGAAGATGCCCACATGATCATATTCACAACTTCTAATTGGAAGTTTCATGTGAACTATTGGGGGTGGGAACACTTCCATCACTTTGTATATGTGAATTGCGCGCCTAATTTCTCAGATTCAGAATTCTTTGGTTGCTACCACTTCACTTCCAGTAAAAGATATCTTTTCTCTAATTTAAAGAGTCTAAGTATTTCTTTCTTGGATTTTGAATGGAGCTCTGCCTGACATTATTCTGAATCTCCCTCTACCAGCCCACCCAGAGAAAACACCCAATTTTCTTCCGAGGGGGCCTGGACATCATGTCATCTTCAACGAGTGATCAGGAAGACCTGGGAGTCATTGGAGGGCAAGATTCTTTGCTGGTACAAGAAGCCCAATCGCTAGCAGAGCTCAATCTGGAAGAGGATCCAGCTGTGAAGCCCAGATGATCGGTGGGGGTTGGCTGGAAAGATCTGGAGAAGGACCCCGCCGGGATCACCATCACCCACCGACGTGGAAAAGAGGAGCCATGGCAAGAGAAGGAAAAGAGAGAACTCTCACTGAATCAAGCCAGGAGACTCCTTGATGAAGCCTTTGAACAACTCCAAGCTGCACAAAGGTATGAAGGGGAAGGGGAAGTAGCCTCAGCTAGAAGAAGCAGAGCAGCCCCCTCTCCCATAAATCAACCTGAGCCAGCAGCAGCAGCCCTGGGGCTCTCAGCGGGGGTTGTAGGCGTAGAGCTCCTTGACTGCCTCCATTAGAAGTAAAATACAAGGGAAATCCCAAAACCTTGGGATTTTTCCGAGCTCAAGTTTGGAGCTATATGGAAGAATACGGGGAGGATTTTCCCTCAGAAGCAGCCAAAGTGAGATGTGTTACCAGGGCTCTGGCGGGAACAGCTGCAGAGTGGATGGTGACCTTGCATAATGATAATTCTCCCCAGTTGATGAACTATAACCTGTTCATGATTGCACTGCAGGTGAGGTTTGAGGACCCACTGGCAGAGCGCAAGGCCCGGATTAAGATGAAGACCATAAATCAGGGGCAGAGGTCAGTGGCTGACTACACCCAAGAATTTGGACAGTTAACTGGTCATATCCGAGACTGGTCCCAGGAAGCCCTGACAGAAGCATTTAAAGATGGTTTAAATGAAGATATGTACCAGAGATACATTGCTAGAAGAGACCCAAATGACTTGCAGATGTGGTACTTGCTGGCAGAAGAAGTGGAAATTGATTTAACCTGAAGCAGGCGGCGGGGAGGTTCTGAGTGGAGCAAGCCTTGCCCCCCACCCCCTCAAGAGGTCCCCAAACCTCAGAGGGGAGGAGTGGCTGTGAGACCCAACCCCTCTGCCTGATTTCGATGTGGGAAGGAAGGTCACTGGGCTGTGAACTGCAAAGTCAAGCTGGAACCAAAGGGGGTGCCAAAAGAAGGGAAGAAACCTGAAAAATCCCCAGCGAAGCCTCATGAAGCAGCACTAAAGTCGAAAGAGACGGCAGAGGTCGCCCCTCCCGCAGGAGAGGAATCAGAAACCCCAGTTACCCCTGGGGAGGACGATTTCGACTCGGAAGACGATTTCCTGGTAAGTCCAAGCGTGGGCCCTATGACCATTCCGGTGAAGTTGAGGGTACCCAATTCAGGGCTCAAAGGGGAAATGCTAGCCCTGTTAGATTCTGGGTGCACGAGGTGTATAATCAACATGGAAGTAGTGGAGAAAATAGGCTTAAAACTAAAACCTTTGAAGATGCCCATTTCCTTTTGCCAATTAGATGGATCAGTGGCTGGAGGTTGCCCTGCACGTTTTATCACGGAACTTATAGAAATGATCATGGGAGAGCATGATGAGACTCTACGTTTTATTGTGGTCCTTGGGATGGAGCAACCATTAATACTGGGATTGCCCTGGCTCCAGAAATGGAACCCCCAGGTTAACTGGAGAAAAGGGTTGTTGCGCATACTCACCAAGCAGCGACCAGGAAAAGAGGGCAGATCTCAGCCGAAGCTTCAGATTCCAATTGAAATAGCTTCCACAGGTACTGAACCCGTGAAAGGGGAGGAGAAAATTCCCAAAGAGTATTGGGATTTAAAAGAAGTGTTCAGTGAGAAGGCCTCAGATAAGCTTCCACCTCACCGGTCAACAGACTGTGCTATTGAGATTTTGCCAGGGGTGAAGCTCCCAAAACCAAAGTTGTACTCAATGACACCACGGGAATTGGAGGAGCTAAGATTGTTTATAGATAAAAATCTGGAACGTGATTTCATTCAACCTGCTAGGCCCCGGGTAGCGGGCCCAGTGTTGTTCCGTGAAAAGAAAGATGGTTCCAAACGCTTGTGGTGGACTACAGAAATTTGAACGCCATTTCCGTGGAAAACGTGTACCCCCTTGCTTTGATGAAGGACATGTTGGCCCACCTATCGAAGGGGAAGATTTTCACGAAGTTGGATTTGAGAGAAGCATGTTACCGAATTCGAATTAAGGAAGGGGATGAGTGGAAGACCGCTTTTAACTGCCCAATGGGTTGCTTCCAATTCAACATTCTTCCTTTTGGGTTACAAGGGGCCCCAGCTGTATTCATGCAGATGATCAATCAAGTGTTACATGAACATTTATACAGGGGGGTTCTGGTTTATCTTGATGACATCCTTATCTACACGGAAACTCTGGATGAACATGTGAAACTGGTGTGGTCGGTTCTACAGAAACTGTGTACCGCTAAGTTGTATGCTAAACTGTCCAAGTGTGAATTCCATCAAGAGAAAATTGACTATTTGGGACATCGCATTTCATCTGAAGGCATAGAAATGGATCCAGAGAAAGTGCATGCCATATTGGAATGGGCTCCAGTATCTTGTAGCCTGGAAACATTTCCCTTCTTCAGAAGCCGAATGGGTTAATGAAACCAACGTTAAAGCCCCTAAGTTGATCAAAGCATTTCGTTCCAAGTATCCAGATAAGCCCTAGGAATGTAATTCTAATTGTTTAATGACTAATAATTGTCTTTATATTTTCTCCTCTCTCTCTTCTAGGACTGATGGTTTTCCTTTTTCTCGGAGGGCCGAATGTCAGCCTTCAAGATCTTCTACTATCGCTTTGCATCTTTTGGCTGTCATAAGAAACGGGGGGAAGGGGAGGTAGGGATACGTCTGGGAAGTGAGCTGGAGGTATTACATTCTTCCATTGTGTAAATGGGGGGGGGGATACAATCGAGTTAGGTTTCTATTTCTCGCTTAGCTTTCTTTTCTCTGCGCAACTGCAACCCGTTATCAAAGTATGCCAAGGTCAACGGAAAGAGGCCTCATCATCACCTGAAGATGCCACATGATCATATTCACAACTTCTAATTGGAAGTTTCATGTGAACTATTGGGGGTGGGAACACTTCCATCACTTTGTATATGTGAATTGCGCGCCTAATTTCTCAGATTCAGAATTCTTTGGTTGCTACCACTTCACTTCCAGTAAAAGATATCTTTTCTCTAATTTAAAGAGTCTAAGTATTTCTTTCTTGGATATTGAATGGAGCTCCGCCTGAAACCAACCCACACCCACACCCAGCTCCACCTCCAAAGAAAGCAGGCAGAGAGCCAGACCGGAGGGACAGAGCCACACTGTCCTCTTGGAGATCAGGGACACCATCAAGAGCAGCGTAGATCGTCTCTCTCAGCTGGTACAGTCCGACATACCATCCTCTAACAGAAAGCCCTTCCTCACCTACGTCAACCAGACCCTCATGGAAATGCCCGAATTCCAGTACCAGGTGATCAAGGAGAGGATCACAGGTCTTCTGCACCACCCTCCAGGCCCAGCTGAATCTGCTCTGACCCAGTCCAGGTCTGCTCCTCCACCCCAGGTGATGTCACAGCCCTTCCAAGGTTTTCAACAGCCCCTCACCTACCAAGGCTACGGCTACCAGGAGTTCCAGCAACACAGGCAGCCCTTCCCAGTCCAGGCACAGGTACATCGCACCCCACAGGTGCCACTGATGCCACCGATACCACCAATGCCACAGGTGCCGATGCCACTGATGCCACTGATGCCACAGATGCCACAGATGCCATCGATGCCACAGATCTCACCGACGCAGTCCAGATAGCCCCACTACAGTCCTCCTTCCTCCACCCCACAGCCAAGCCCGTCCTCAGAACATCTGTCATCGGTCTTGGGACTGACACCCCATGTCATGGAGGAAGGGCCTCTCAACATCACGGGACTGAGCCAGCTCTCTGAGAGCTTCCTCAACACACCATCCCCTGTTGTCCTCTCAGGGCCAGGCACCCCAATGGCACCTCAGACCAGCACTCCAGCCACTGCCACCTCCACAGCACCTGGACCCTTCACCCCTGAGACCATGGGCACACCTCAGAGTGACTGAGAAGAGTGCCAGAGACTGGGTTGCTACCTTTTGACTTTATCTTTGCTTGGGACACTTTACTTGGGTCATTTTGCTTTTACAGTTTGTTATTAATAAAGGTTATCTTTGCTTCACAGACTTGGTTCAGTTCTTTTAGTAAATAAAGTCTTGGTGGAAACTTTTAGAAATGATATAAGCATTTGCATGCTTGTGGGATGGGTAAGGATAGCAGTGGAATGGGCAGGGATACCTGTGGGATGGGTAATAGCTGTGGGATGGGAAAGGATAGCAGTGGCATGGGCAGGGATACCTATAAGATGGCTAATAGCTGTGGGATGGGTAAGGATAGTAGTGGGATGGGCAGGGAGACCTGTGGGATGGGTAATAGCTGTGGGGATAGTAGTGGGATGGGCAGGGAGACCTGTGGGATGGGCACACCTCAGAGTGACTGAGAAGAGTGCCAGAGACTGGGTTGCTACCTTTTGACTTTATATTTGCTTGGGACACTTTACTTGGGTCATTTTGTTTTTACAGTTTGTTATTAATAAAGGTTATCTTTGCTTCACAGACTTGGTTCAGTTCTTTTAGTAAATAAAGTCTTGGTGGAAACTTTTAGAAATGGTTTAAGCATTTGCATGCTTGTGGGATGGGTAAGGATAGCAGTGGGATGGGCAGGGATACCTGTGGAATGGGTAATAGCTGTGGGATGGGAAAGGATAGCAGTGGATGGGCAGGGATACCTATAGGATGGCTAATAGCTGTGGGATGGGTAAGGATAGTCGTGGGATGGGCAGGGAGACCTGTGGGATGGGTAATAGCTGTGGGATGGGTAAGGATAGCAGTGGGATGGGCAGGGATACCTGTGGTATCGGTAATAGCTATGGGATGCGTAAGGATAGCAGTGGGATAGATAAGCTTCCAGTGCAAGCATAGTGGGACTGTATGGTCCACCCCCCAGCTACCACACATATGGCCCTTTATTATCAATAACAATTTAATCATTGATCCACACATTTCAACATAAACACAACTCTTTATTAAATGCATTGTTCATTGTAGGGCCACTCAACATACATGGCCCAATTTCATCAGTGTGATGAGACAGGCTGAAGGAAGCATCCATTATGCATCAACCATCCTGTCTTGCCACTCCACTGCTCCAGCTGGGAAATTGCACCAATGTTTCAGGAGGTTGCGCTGCTTCTTCCCTTCATGTGAAGCTCTGTTGGGGCCTGGCACATCCACAGTGTATCAGGTTTACTTCTTGCCTCCATTTACTAGGCTTCATGTCCCCATTGCCTTGTTGGTGGTCCACGAGCCTGTTCTGCAACACTGGGGAGCGGGAGCGCATGAGATTGTGCAGGATGCAGCAAGCTTCCACGATCCTCCTCACGGTCTCTGGGCGATGCTGCATGGTGGAGAGAAGTACCTGGAGCCTGTTGGCCAGGATGCCAAAGGCGTTCTCCACCACCCGTCTTGCCCTGGACAGCCTGTAGTTGAAGATTCTCTCTTCACGGGTGAGGCATCTGGAAGTGTAGGGTTTCATGAGGTAGGTTCTGAGGGAGAAGGCGTCATCCCCCACAATGAAGTAGGGCACATCTTGCATGTCGTTGGGCAGGGGGTCTGGATCTGGGAAGCCCATGATGAGGTTGCATTCCAGCCCCTCCTTGAGGTCACTGGTGTTGTATACCTGGGCATCTGAAGCTGACCCGTTGCCTGAAGCATCGATGTACATGAACTTGTAGTCAGCATCGACCATGGCAAAGAGGATGATGCTGAAGAAGCCCTTGTAATTGAAATAATTGGACCATGAGTTGGCTGCAGCTTTGCAGGCCACGTGCTTCCCATCTGTGGCTCCAACGGTGTTGGGGAAGTTCCATTTCTGATACCACTGCTTTGCAACTTTCTTCCAGCCTTCTTCAGTGGAGGGGCATTGGAGGAGCTCCTCCAGGTATTCTTCGATGATGGCCTGCACCACTTCTCTGACCACAATGCTGATGGTGTTGTGTGACACCATCCAGGCATACTGCATGTTCCTGTACATGGTCCCAGAGGCCAGGTGGCGCAGAGTCAGTGCCACCTTGAGCCCAGGTTCCAGGCTGGGCCGGAAGTTGGTGTTTGCTTTGGTCAACCTGTGTCTCAGCCACTCCACAACTTCGTCAAACATGGCTGGTGGCATCCCCATGAAGTGCTGGAATGCACAAGGGTCTTCGTTCCTCAGCTCCACCATCAGCTTGTCATACAGTCCGTACTCGGCTCTTCTCATGATCCATCTTTGGACCCACAATCTTCTTGGACGCCTCCTTTTCCTTGCGTAGAACAGGTGAAAGAGCCTGTAGATGGCTTCGCACTGTTGTAGAATGATGGCAGCTACCAAAAGGAGTGTGCGACGATCCATGGTGGAGATGACTGGATGCTGTGGAAGAGCAAGAGCAAAATCAAGGCTGAAGCACACCAGGGCTGCTAGACTGAAAGTGCAGTCCAGGTGATTTCCTCCCCCTTTTTATAGGAAATATAGGTTTTCCGCTAGCTGTCCTTCCGCATCCTCTAGATATCCTCCAGACATCCTAAATATCCGAGATACGTCCCCTATATGAACGTTTCTTCCATTTTAATGCTTTATATGCGAGCTGCATCCGCTTACATCCTTTCTATGTCCGTGGTACTAACGCTGCGTGGACCTTCCGCGTCCGTTTCGCTTCCTCCTTCTTTCCATTTTCCGCTGGAGCGGATGCAATTTGCGCGGATGCGCAGCGGATGCTGAGCGGATACAGCAGTTGTGTAACGGATGTAGAACGTTTGTTCCTCATATGTGTCATGGATGTAGAACGGACGCTGCGAAAAGTTCATCCGCTCAAAAAAGTTTTGTGCAGCTCAAAACTTTTTGAGCGGATGAAATCTCAGTAGACGGATGCTGTATGGATAGAACGTATGAATCATGCACACAGTGAGTACAGAACAGATGCATCGCGTTAACCAACGGATGGCAAGTGTTTTTCTCTGTTTTACATCCTCTTTCCATCCGTTGGTGCAGTGTGACATGGGCTTAAGGTTTTTTCTAATACATAGTGCCATTTCTCATCATCAATGTGTCACTTGAACTGCTAGGCCAAGGTAAGTAAAATTATTTTGGGATATAGTTAGGAGCTGTGACCTCAGCATCTTTGGAACATGTCAGGTTAACAAAATTTAAAATAGTGACAAAAACTGTTTTTTTTTATCATTCTGGTAATAATTTAATTTATTTATTTATTCAATTGAATTTGGCTAGAAGAGTCTTGGTGGCCATGTGTGTGATCCCTTATAAAATAAAAAATTCATGCAAATCAGTTGAGGCAAAATTACTGAAAATATTAAAGTACTGATGGATATGATAAATTTTGGTGAAAATATTCTCTAATTTGATTTTTTATTGTACTCATCTCACTATGGCGCTCTCTCT
>BLBF01000044.1:21200513-21235888 GCA_015471245.1 Laticauda colubrina | reverse complement strand
AATGTTTCTCTTTGTACAGAGCTCCAAAAGAGTACAATATACACGACTCAAAAACATAAAAAGAACAAAAAATTATATATCATAGATCTGAATGAGTGAAATATTCTTATTAAATACTTTGTTCACTACATAGTTGAATGTGCTGACAACAAAATCACACCAAAATTATCAATGGAAAGCAAATTTAGCAGCCCATGGAGGTCTGGATTTAGAGTTACACTCAAAATTAAAGTGGAAAAAAAACACTACAGGCGGATCCAACTTTGATGTAAAGGCTAGGACACACTGGTCGACGGATGCAAAACGTATGTAAAAAGGACACAGCGGACGAGCAAATTTTCCATCCGTTGTTATCCGCTCTCAAAAGTGCCCCAAATTTGCATAAACAGAGCGGACAACAGTGGAAAGGAACAGACGAGGGGAGGATGTAGCGGGGATGTAAAGCAGATGTTCATAGGAAGCCTAGTGGATGGAAGCGGATGACACATCCGCAGGGCTTCCGGGGGAGAACAGCGAAGCTGACACTGAGCGGAAGGAGTAGATGCATTGCGGATGCGTAGCAGATGACGCGGATGCATCACGGACGCCTATAGGATGCATAACGGATGCCTAGCAGATGCAAAGCGGTCACTGTGCATGCGGGGAGGATGAATTGAGTAAGCTCCGTGGATATAAAAGGAGGCAGCTCGCAAGAAGTCAGCATTCAGAGGAAAGACCTGCTGCCAGAGACATCTTGAGAGAACACCATGGGGAAGAAGAGGAAACCTGTGCCTACTCCTGCCAGCCCTGGCAAGAAGGACAGGACCAACATCCCACCCCCTGGCGCTGACTCTGCTTCTGCTGGGGCTTCTCCTGCTGGTGCTGACTCTGCTGGTGCTTCTCCTGCTGCTACTGCTGGTGGTGGTGCTGCTGCTGCTGCTACTGCTGTGATGGACCAGCCCCAAGGCCCTCAAAGCCCTGCTGCTCAAGCCCCTGAAGGCCCTGCTGAAGTCCCTGCCAGAGGGAGGAAGTGCTGGAATGGCTGAGGGAGAATGAGTACCTGTGGAGAAAGGGCCACAGACTATCGCGAAACCAAGAAAAAGCAGGCAGCGTGGAGCGAGAAGGCAGAGAGCCTGGGCTACACTTCAGATGTACTCCTTGGTTGGTGGAAGTACATGCACACCTGGTATGGCAAGCTGCACCTGAAGAAATCCGGGCAGGCTGCTGTCAAGCTCACTGACCGGGAGACCGATGTCATGGCCAGGTGCAGCTTCCTGGAGAGTGAGATCCGCGACTGAGGAGCAGCCACTCTGTCAACCCTCTCCCTCAGACAGCCCACAGAGAGCCTCTTCCAGCCAGGAGATAGCTACAGTGTCCAGGCAGGTGTCTTTGGAGGGCCCCGTGACAGAGATACCCCCCCCACAGCTGCACTCCCCATGCCAGAGGACGTGGAGGATCCCGTCTCAGATGGAGCAAGAAGAAGCAGCCACCAGAGACCAAGCCACTCTACACCCAGCTCCACCTCCACAGAAAGCAGGCAGAGAGGCAGACCGGAGGGACAGAGCCACACTGTCCTCTTGGAGATCAGGGACACAATCAAAGCCAGCACAGATCTCCTCTCCCAGCTGGTCCACTTTGACATACCATCCTCCAACCGCAAGCCCTTCATCACGTACGTGAGCCAGACCCTCATGGACATGTCCGAGGCCCAGTACCAGGCAATGAAGGAGAGGATCACAGCTCTTCTGCACCACCCTCCAGGCTCTGCTGAACCTGCTCCTACACACTCCAGGTCGGTTCCTCCACCCCACCCGATGTCACAGCCCTTCCACGGATTTCAACAGCCACTCGCCTACCAAGCCTACCACTACCAGGACTTCCCACAGCAGAGGCAGCCCTTCCCAGTCCACACCCAGGTTCCTCGGACCCCAGACACCACAGACGCCTCAGCTGACCCAGCTGCAGACCAGACAGCCCCACTGCACTCCTTCCTCCACCCCACAGCCAAGCCCTTCCTCAGAACATCTGTCATCAGTCTTGGGCCTCACATCCCAGGTCCTTGAGGAAGGGCCTCTCAACCTCACGGGACTGAGTCAGCTCTCTGAGAGCTTCCTGCACACACCATCTCCTGTTGTACTCTTTGGGCCAGGCACCCCAGTGGCGCCTCGGACCAGCACTCCAGCAACAGCCACCTCCACAGTCCCTGGCTCCTTTACATCTGAGACCATGGGCACGCCTCAGAGTGACTGAGAAGAGTGCCAGAGACTGAGTGGTTACCTGCTCACTTTATCTTTGCTTAAGACACTTTACTTGGGTCATTTTGCTTTTTAATAAAGTCATACAGTTTGTTATTAATAAAGGTTATCTTTGCTTCACACACTTGGTTCATTTTTTTACTTAATAAAGTGTTGGGGAAAGTTTGAAAAAAGGGTTAAGCCTTTGCATGCTTGTGGGATTGGTAAGGATAGCTGTGGGATGGATAGCTGTGGGATTGGTAAGGATAGCTGTGGGATGGATAGCTGTGGTATGGGTAAGGATAGCTGTGGGATGGATAGCTGTGGGATAGATAAACCTCCAGTGCAAGCATAGTGGGACTGTATGGTCCACCTTCCCAGCTGCCACACATATGGACCTTTATTATCAATAACAATTTAATCATTGATCAACACATTTCAACATAAACAAAACTCTTTATTAATGCCCTATTCATTGTAAGGCCACTCAACATACATGGCACATTCTCATCAGTGTGATGAGACAGGCTGAAGGAAGCATCCGTTAAGCATCTACCATCCTTTCTTGCTACTCCACTGCTCCAGCTGGGGAGTTGCACCAGTGTTTCAGGAGGTTGCGTTGCTTCTTCCCTTCACGTGAAGCTCTGTTGGGGCCTTGTACATCCACAGTGTCTATCAGGTTTTGTCCTTGCCTCCATTCACCAGGTTCATTGGGCAAGGGGTCTGGATCTTGAAAACCCATGATGAGGTTGCGATCCAGCCCATCCTTGAGGTCACTTGCATTGTATACCTGGCTATCTGAAGCTGACCTGTTACATGAGCTTGTAGTCAGCATCAACCATGGCAAAGAGGATGATACTGAAGAAACCCTTGATAAGAGGACCCTGAGTTGGGTGGAGCTTTGCAGGTTACATGCTTCCCATCTATGGCTCCAACGGTGTGGGGAAAGTTCCACCTCTGATACCACTCTTCTGCAACTTTCATCTAGCCTTGTTCAGTGGTGGGGCATTGGAAGAGCTCCTCCACGTATTCTTCGATGATGGCCTGCACCACTTCTCTGACCACTTTGCTGATGTGTTGTGTGCCACCCTCCAGGCATACTGCATGTTTCTGTATGTGGTCCCAGAGGCCAGGTGGCGCAGAGTCAGTGCCACCTTCAGTTCAGGGTCCAGGCTGGGACGGAAGTTGGTGCTTGGCTTGGGTCAACCTGGGTCTCAGACGTTCCACAACTTCGTCAAACATGGCTGGTGGCATCCTCATGAAGTGCTGGAATGCATGAGGGTCTTCATTCCTCAGCTCCACCATCAGTTTGTCATAGAGTCCAAACTCCACTATTCTCCCGATCCATCTTCGGACCCACACAGTTCTTGGACGACTCCTTCTCCTTGCGTAGAAAAGATGAAACAGTCTGAAGAGGGCTTGGTTCTGGTGTTGAATGATGGAGGCTACCAAAAGGAGTGTGCGGTGGAGATCAATGGATGATGTGGAAGAACAAGACCAAGGGTGAAGAGGTCTGTACACCACGGCTGCTGGACTCATACTGAGATCCAGGTGATTTCCTCCCCCTTTTTATAGGAAATGTCAGTTTTCCACTAGGTGTCCTTCCATATACTCTAGACATCCTCCAGACATCCTAAATATCCGAGATACATCCCATATATGAACGTTTTGTCCATTTTAATACTTTATATCCTAGCTGCATCTGCTTTCATCCTTTCTATGTCCGTGCTACTAACGCTGTGTGGTCGTTCCATGTACCTTTTGCTTCCTCCCTCTTTCCACTTTCAGCTGCAGCGGATGTGAGTTGAGGGGATGGCCAGAGGATGCCGAGAGGATACAGCGGACATGTAACAGATGACAACGGACGTAGAACGTTTGTTGCCCGTATGTGTCATGGATGTAGATCGTACGCAGTGGAAAGTTCATCCGCTCAAAAAGTTTTGTGCAGCTCAAAACTTTTTGAGCGGATGAAATAGCAGTAGATGGATGTTTGATGGATAGAGCGTATGAAAGATGTACGCGGTGAGTACACAATGGATGCATCACATTTTCAAACGGATGACAAGCTTTTTTGTCCGTTTTACATCCTCTTTGCATCCGTTGGTGCAGTGTGTCATGGGCTTAATATCCTTAAAACAAGTCAAAATGAAGCTCAGTCGTGTGTGTGGCCTCCACGTGCCTGTATGACCTCCCTACAATGCCTGGGCATGCTCCTGATGAGGTGGCAGATGGTCTCCTGGGAGATCTCCTCCCACACCTGGACTAAAGCATCCCCCAACTCCTGGACAGTCTGTGGTGCAATGTGTCACTGATGGATGGAGCAAGGCATGATGTCCCAGATGTGGTCAATTGGATTCAGGTCTGGGGAATGGGCAGGCCAGTCCATAACATCAATGCCTTCGTCTTGCAGGAACTGCTGACACATTCCAGCCACATGAGGTCTAACATTGTCGTGCATTAGGAGGAACCCAGGACCAACTGCATCAGCATATGGTCTTACATGGGGTCTGAGGATCTCATCTCGGTACCTAATGGCAGTCAGGCTACCTCTGACGAGCACATGGAGGGCTGTATGCCCTCCTAAAGAAATGCCACCCCACACCATTACTGACCCACTGCTGAAACGGTCATGCCAGAGGATGTTTCAGGCAACAGAACGTTCTCCACAGTATCTCCAGACCTTGTCATATCTGTCACCTGCTTTCATCTGTGAAGAGCACAGGGCGCCAGTGGCAAATTTGCCAGTCTTGGTGTTCTCTGGAAAATGCCAAACGTCCTGCATGGTGTTAGGATGTAAGCACAACCCCCACCTGTAGATGTTGGGCCCTCATACCACCCTCATGGAATCTGTTTCTGACCATTTAAGCAGCCACAATGCACATTTATGGCCCTCTGAAGGTCATTTTGCAGGGCTCTGGCAGTGCTTCTCCTGTCCCTCCTTGCACAAAGGTGGTGGTAGTGGTCCTGATGCTGGGTTGTTGCCCTCCTACAGCCTCTTCCACATCTCCTGATGTACTAGCCTGTCATCTGGTAGCGCCTCCATGCTGTGAACACTACACTGACAGACACAGCAAACCTTCTTGCCACAGCTCCCATTGATGTGCCATCCTGGATGAGCTGCACTACCTGAGCCACTTGTGTGGGCTGTAGACTCCTTCTCATGCTACCACTAGAGTGAAAGTACCGCCAGCATTCAAAAATGACCAAATCATCAGCCAGAAAGCATAGGAACTGAGAAGTGGTCTGTGGTCACCACCTGCAGAACCACTCCTTTATTGGGGTTGTCTTACTAACTGCCTATGCTTTCCACCTCTTGTCTATTCCATTTGCACAACAGCATGTGAAATTGATTGTCAATCAGTGTTGCTACCTAAGTGGACAGTTTGATTTCACAGAAGTGTGATTGACTTGGAGTTACATTGTGTTGTTTAAGAGTTCCCTTTATTTTTTTGAACAGTGTATATATTTGTGACTGTTAAGACCATGAATGACTTTGTTTCTGTTTTGTCCCCCGTTTTTGCCTGTTTAAGAACTACTGTCTTGTGTTGAACAAATCACTCTGATATTGTTCTGTCCTAAGAGGTGAGCAGTTACAGGAACTGCACTGTCTCTTGTACAGGCTAGAAAGCTTCCTTCACCCTGAATTTGAATGGATGTTTGGCATCTTTGTGCTCAGAAAATTAATTAAAAGTATTGCAAGAGTGCCAACTGAAGAATTAGTACTCTTACGATCAACAGTAGAGCAGTAATAGTGGAAGAAAAAAAATTATTCACACTTCTGGGTTATTGAATAGAGGAGGTAGAGGTACTAAAACTACCCTCTGTTCCTGCTATGTCCACTTTTCTAGTATTGGTGAAGGCACACAACTGAGCAAGAAGCTTCATCACAGAAGGAATACCATTAGGGGTCATTCTGAAGTGAAACATTTACATGCGTTCAACAGCACTTTCAAAAACTTCAAAGTTTTCCAAATGAAAAACTTCACAGTATTCCTTTGAATTTGTGTACAAATATAATTAAGTGCACATTATTATAATTATACAAAGAAATGATCCAAAAAAGCAGAAATGTTATTAATTTTAATTAAGCAAACAGCACAACACAGAAAAAACAAATCATAGTACTGGACAGAATTTTGCTTTCTATACTTACTTCCTCTGATTGTCTGTCAGTGTGATACCTTGTGAAGACACTTTGAAATGCACTACAGTAGAGATGGGAGGCGGCTTTTGAACTAAAGTTAAGGTCAAAGCCTTCTGCACAGCTTGATGACCTGTTAGAGATTCCATTTCAACAGAATTCAGGTAGCAAACATTGCAGGCTATAAAACAAAGCAAAAGCAAATGATGAACAAAGCTACAAATAGAATAATTTGATCCTGATTAAGAAATTTAATTTCTAAAAATATTGAAGTGGTAATGCAGAGGGGAAGTGAAGGTAAGAATTTCCCCATAGTTTTTAAAAAAACATTTTGAGAAAAAGTGAAATTTGTGTAATATTCATTTCTATATCACCTTTCTTTAATCTAAGTTCACTTTGCTGTTTATCAAACTTTAAAAATGACAGAGAGATAATGTACATACTTATGTGATTAGTCATATAATCTTTCTTTAAAAATTTGTTAATATTAAGATAAATTTTGGGCAATTAAAACCAGGTTAGACAATAACTGCATTTCTAAATTGAATTTGTTTTAAAATACATATTACAAATGAAATTTGAAATGGAATTTTAAAATCTATATGATTTTAATGAATCTCAGAATTTTAGCCTTAGAAAACAGGATATAGCAAATCACTTTCAAAACCTTGGCAAGAAAATTCAGGAGTCAACACTGACAATACAGAGGCATCCCCAAAAAAAATTTTAAGGAAAAAAATTATAAATTTGGAAGAAAATTAAGTTAAAGACAGAAAGAAGTAATTAATGTAATGATTTGATATATAAATTTAGACTATATCTCTATTTGCATAATCAGATAAATATACCTAAATGTTGTCTTTTTTCTATTTTTACCCTGTTAATGTCACCAATTTGTTCACAACAAAGTGTTCATAGTTTTCAGTTTTAATGTTAAAATAGTGTTTTCCGATCTAACCTCAACAGTTCAAGAAATGCAAATTCTGACACACTATGCTGTCCTCAAGTGACATTAGTGATTTTTTGCCCATCGCAAAAGGGCAAAAGTATGCTCACTCTCTCCTGACCTGGTCTCTTTCTTTCAGGACCTTCTATGTGGTGCCTATGAAGCTTGAATGAGCTATTAATATAGTCAACTGAAGTTTAATGCACATGAAAAGTTCTTCTGATAACAGCATTAAAAGATTAGAACCTACTTACGAACCTGCTCCTTGTTTCAAAAGCTCTGCAGCTGAATTTGTAGCGGTTTGTGTGGAGGCTTCAGAAATCTCATCCAGAGGGTCTACAAGCAGAAATTACAGATATTTTCAAAATGACTTGGATTGAAAACTCAATCCAAGTACAGTTAATAATTTCCATGTTTTTAAGACCACATATTCCTTATGCTGTATATAACAGTACTGAGAGAGTTGTGAACATGGTGTAATGAGAGCGATTTAAAACACCAATTATTTCTATAGGCTAAAGCCCGTCCCACTGCACCAACGGATGCAGGGAGGATGTAAAACGTAAAAAAAAGCTTGCCATCCATTGGAAAACGCTATGCATCCATTGTGTACTCACTGCATATGTGTTTCATGCGCTCTATCCCTTGAGCATCCGTCCACTGAGATTTCATCTGCGCAAGAAGTTTTGAGTTGCACAAAACTTTTTGAACGGATGAACTTTCCGCCGTATGATATACATCCGCGACATATACAGGCAACAAACATTCTATGTCTGTTATCATCTGTTAAACATCCGCTGTATTCTCCCTGCATCCTCTGGCCATCCTCGCAAGTCACATCCGCTACAGCTGAAAGCGGAAAGAGGGAGGAAACGAAAGGTACACGGAATGTCCACACAGCGTTAGTAGCACAGAAAAAGAAAGGATGTAGCGTATGCATCTCATATATAAAGGATTAAAATGGACAAAACATTTGTATCTCGGATGGATCTCGGATATTTAGGATGTCTAGAGTATGTCTAGACTATGTAGAAGGACACCTAACGGACTACCGATATTTCATATAAAAAGGGGGAGAAAATCATCTGGGTCTCAGTATGAGTCCAGCAGCCGTGGTATACAGACCTCTTCACCCTTGGTCTTGGTCTTCCACATCATCCATTGTTCTCCACCATGGATCATGACACAGTCCGTATGGTAGCTGCGATCATTCATCACCAGAACCAAAACCTATACAGACTGTTTCACCTTTTATACACAAGGAGAAGAAGGAGACGTCCAAGAGCTGTGTGGTCCGAGGATGGATCGGGAGAAGAATGGAGTTTGGACTGTATGACCAGTTGATGGTGCAGCTGAGGAATGAAGACCCTTGTGCATTCCATCACTTCATGAGGATGCCACCAGCCATGTTTGACGAACTTGTACAGCGTCTGAGACCCAGGTTGACCAAGCACCAACTTCTGTGCCAACCTAGACCCTGGGCTGAAGGTGGCACTTACACTGCGCCACCTGGCCTCTGGAACCACATACAGAAAAAGGCAGTATGCGTGGAGGCTTCCACACAACAGCATCAGCAAAGTGGTCAGAGAAGTGGTGCAGGCCATCATCGAAGAATACCTGGAGGAGCTCCTCAAGTGCCCCACCACTGAAGAAGGCTGGAGGAAACTTGCAGAACAGTGGTATCAGAGGTGGAACTTTCCCCACACCGTTGGAGCCATAGATGGGAAGCACATGGCCTGCAAAGCTTCAGCCAAGACAGGGTCCACTTATTTCAACTACAAGGGCTTCTTCAGCATCATCCTCTTTGCCATGGTTAATGCTGACTACAAGTTCATGTACATCGATGCTTCAGGCAACGGGTCAGCTTCAGATGGCCAGATATACAACGCAAGTGACCTCAAGGATAGGCTGGAACACAACCTCATCATGGGTTTTCCAGATCCAGACCCTCTACCCAATGACACACAAGATGTGCCCTACTTCATCATTGGTGATGACGCCTTCTCCCTCAGAACCTACCTCATGAAACCATACAGTTCAAGATACCTCACCCATGAAGAGAGGATCTTCAACTACAGGCTGTCCAGGGCAAGACGGGTGGTGGAGAACGCCTTTGGCATCCTGGCCAACAGTTTCCAGATACTTCTCACCACCATGCAGTATGAGGCACATACTGTGAGAAGCATCGTGGAAGCTTGCTGCATCCTGCACAATCTCATGCCCACCTGCTACCCAGTGTTGCAGAACAGACTTGTGGACCGTCAACAAGGGAGTGGGGACATGGAGCCTGGTGAACGGAGGCAAGGATGTAACCTGATAGACACTGTGGAGGTACAAGGCCCCAACAGAGCTTCACGTGAAGGGAAGAAGCAGCGCAACCTCCTGAGACACTGGTGCAACTCCCCAGCTGGAGCAGTGGAGTGGCAAGACAGGATGTTAGATGATTAATGGATGCTTCCTTCAGCCTGTCACATAACACTGATGAGATTGTGCCACGTATGTTGAGTGGTCCTACAATGAATAGGGCATTAATAAAGACCTTTGTTTATTTTGTAATGTGTTGATCAATGAATAAATTGTTATAGATAATAAAGGTCCATATGCATGGCAGCTGGGATGGTGGACCATACAGTCCCACTATGCTTGCACTGGAGGTTTATCTATCCCACAACTATCCTTACCTATCCCACAACTATCCTTATCTATCCCACAAGCATGCAAAGGCTTAACCATTTGTTAAAAGTTTTCACCAACACTTTATTAAGTAAAAAAAATGAACCAAATGTCTTAAGCAAAGATAACCTTTATTAACTTTATTAGGTAAATTTTTTGACTTTATTAAATAAGCAAAATGAACCAAGTAAACTGAATTAAGTGTGTTAAGCAAAGATAACCTTTATTAACTGTCTTAAGTTATCTGTATGACGTTATTAAAAAAGCAAAATGAACCAAGAAAGGTATCTTAAGCAAAGATAAAGTGAACAAGTAACAACTCAGTCTCTGGCACTATTCTCAGTCACTCTGAGTCATGTCCATGGTCTCAGCTGTTTAGCGGGCAGGGACTGTGGAGGTGGCTGTGGCTTGAGTGCTGGTCTGAGGCGCCATTGAGGTGCTTGGTCCTGAGAGTACAACAGGGGATGGTGTGTTCAGGAAGCTCTCAGAGAGCTGACTCAGTCCCATGAGGTTGAGAGGCCCTTCATCAAGTATCTGGGATGTCAGGCACAAGACTGATGACAGATTGTCCGTTGACGGGCTTGGCTGTGGGGTGAAGGAAGGAGGAGTGTAGTGGGGCTGTCTGGTCTGCAGCTGGGCGAGGTGTGGCATGCGATGAACCTGGGCCTGGACTGGGAAGGTCTGCTTCTGCTGTGGGAAGTCCTGGTAGTCGTAGCCTTGGTAGGTGAGAGGCTGTTGAAAGCTGTGGAAGGGCTGTGACATCGCCTGGGGTGGTGCATTGTTCTCTGGTGGCTGCTGCTTCTTCCTCCATTTGTGACAGGGGATCCTCCAAGTCCGCCGGCATGGGGAGTGCAGCTGTCGGGGGGGTCTCTGCCATGGGGCCCTCTGAAGACACCTGCCTGGACAGGCTAGCTGGCTCCTGGCTGGAAGAGGACTGGCTGTCTGTGGGCTGTCTGAAGGAGAGAGGTGTCAGAGGGGCTGCTCCTCGGTGGCAGACCTCACCCTCCAGGAAACTGCACTTGGCCATGATGTACATCTCCCAGTCAGTGAGCTTGACAGCGGCCTGGCCAGGATTTTTTGAGGTGTAGCTTGCCATACCAGGTGTGCATGTGCAGTGTAGCCCAGGCTCTCTGCCTTGTCTCTCCAAGCTACCTGTTTCTTCTTGGGGTCGCAATAGAGTCTGTGGCCCTTTCTCCACAGGTACTCGTTCTCCCTCAGCCATTCCAGCACCTCCTCCTCATGCTCCTCGGAAACGGTGTACTGTTTCCTCTCTCCCTTCTCCTTCCCTTGCCTCTTCCTCCCTCTGGCAGGGGCTTCAGCAGGGCCTTCAGGGGCTTGAGCAACAGGACCTTCAGCAGCAGGGCTTTGACGGCCTTGGGGCTGGTTCACCACAGCAGCAGCAGCACCAGTAGCTTCAGAGTCAGAGCCAGGGGATGGGATGCTGGTTCTGTCCTTGCTAGGGCTGGCACGAGTAGGCACTGGCTTCCTCTTCTTCCCTGACTGACAAACCATGTTGTTCTTTCAAGATGTATGTGGCAGCACGTCTTTCCTCTCAATGCTGTGTGCGAGCTGCATCCTTTTATATCCACAGAGCTGACGCAATTCATGCTCCCCGCATGCGCAGTGAATGCTTTGCATCCGATATACATCCGATCGGCATCTGCTTTGTTTCCTCTAGGCGTCCATGATGCATTCACGTCATCCGCTATGCATCCGCCCCTTCCGCTATGCATCCGCTTCGCAATTCTCCCCTGGAACCCCTTCGGATGTGTCATCCACTTCCATCCGCTAGGCTTCCTACGAACATCCACTTGACATCCTCGCTACGTACTACCCCCGTCCATTCCTTTCTGTTCCTTTCCATTCTGTTTATGCAAATTTTCGCCACTTTTTGGAGTGGATGACAGCGGATGGAGCCACCCCTGAAATTTTGCTCGTCCGCTGTGTCCTTTTTGCATACATTTTGCATCTGTCGGCCAGTGGGACCTAGCCTTAAGTTCATAACTTGTTATACTTGGCATCAATGAACGTTATTTTCTAATTATGTTTCCTGTCATCTGATGACAAGAGTTTGATTCTTACTGGATTAAAGTTGACTCAGCCTTCTGAGGTTGATAAAATGAGGACCCAGATTCTTAGGGGCAGTATGCTGATTCTGTAAGCTGCTTGAGGGATGTAAAGCACTATGAAGTAATATATAAGGCTAAGTGCGATTGCTATCTGCATCGATTGTTGCACTATTTTCCTGCTTTTTGTGTACCCTTGTTGGCTGTTAATTTATTTAATCTATTGAATGCTTTTAATAATTATAGTGATGCTATAATAGAACGGAATGGAGTGGAACAGAACAGAATTTTTTATTGGCCAATTGTGATTGGACACACAAGGAATTTGTCCTTGATACATCTCAGTGTACATAGAAGAAAAAATAAAATACATTCATCAAGAATCATAAGATTATTGATTAACACTTAGTGATAATCATAGGTTACTAATAAGCAATCAAATCATACAAAGGAACAAATAAACCAATATAAATTGTTGAGATACAAGCAATATAGTTATAGTTATAAATTGGAAGAGATAGGTAATAGGAAGGATGAGAATAATAATAGTAATACAGTCTTACTAAATAGTTTGAGTATTATGGGAATTAGTTTATTTATTTTTATTTATTTCTTTTTGTCAATTGCTTACAAGATAATAGGTACAAGTAAAAAAACATACGTATGAATACATGGATACATATAAGAAAAATAAAAAAAATAAAAGAAACAATAGTACAGGGATGGTAGGCACGTTCGTGCGTTTATGCACGCTCCCTAAAGACCTCTTAGGAAAGGGGTGAGGTCAATAGTAGACAGTCTAAGGTTAAGGGTTTGGGGGGAAAAAACCCACAGAGTCAGGTAGAGTATTCCAGACATTGACTACTCTATTGCTGAAGTCGTATTTCCTGCAATCAAGTTTGGTGCCATTAACCTTGAGTTTGTCTTTATTATTTGCTATTGTATTGTTATGACTGAAGCTGAAGTATTCATTGACTGGTAGGACATTGCAATGTATGATTTTATATCCTATACTTAGATCGGACTGAAGGTGGCGTAGTTCTAGGTTTTTCTAGGTCTAGAATTTCAAGTCTGGTGGCATAAGGTATTCTGCAACGAACAGAGGAGTAGAGAACACTTCTTGTGAAATATTTTTGGATTTTCTCAACTGTGTTAATATCAGATATGTAATGTGGGTTCCAGATTGAAGAACTGTATTCGAGTATTAGTCTAGCAAATGTTTTGTATGCTCCAGTTAGTAGTGTAATATTACCAAAGAAAAAGCTACATAAGATTAGGTTAACAACTGCTAAATTCTTTTTGACTATGTAGTAACAGTGGGCTCTAGCACTTAGATCATTAGAAATGAGTACTCCAAGATCCTTGACAGAGTTTGGATCATCAACAAGGTCTTGACTATTCAGCCTGTATTTTATTTTCTGAATTTTTTTTTGTCAATATGTAAGACATATATTTGTTGAGATTTGAAGTTGCCATTTGTTTGACCATTCTGATACAAAGTCAAGGTAGCAGTATTGTCCGTGGTGTTGAATAGCTTTACATCATCAGCGAAGGGAATACAGTTGCTCTTAATATGATCACAGAGGTCATTTAGGTAGAGTATGGAAAGAACTGGTCCTAGAACACTGCCTTGGGGGACACCACTGTTGACAGGTACAGAATTTGATAGGACACTCCCAATTTTGACCATTTGTTGTCTGTTTTGACAGGAATGCTCCTATCCAGTTATGCAGGTGTCCAGAGATACCGTAAAATTTTAGTTTTAAGAGTAGTTTGTCATGTACCACTGAATCAAAGGCTTCACAGAAGTCTATGTAGATTGCGTCTATTGCTTTGCCTTGATCGAGTTGTGTAGTCCAGATGTTTTTGCAGTGTAAGAGTTGCAGATTACAGGATAGTCTTTTTCTGAAACCAAATTGTTTATTGGAGAGTAGGCTGCTTGTCTCTAAGTGGAGGATAATGGATTGATTAATAATTGATTCCATGACTTTACAGGTGACGCAGCATAAGGAGATTGATCTGTAATTTTCAACTAGGCTGGGGTCTCCCTTTTTGAAGATGGGGATGATCATGGTTTGTGACCATAGTTTTTTTGGCAAGAAGCTGGTCCTAAAAGATTTTTCAAAGATTATGTTTAGAGATTCGGCTATGGCAGTGGGTAGCTTTTTAAAGAAGTAGGCACGTATTCTGTACAGTCCAATAGATAGAGATGGTTTTAGATTGTGTAGTGTTTTTTCAACATTGTCTTCTACAAAATCGATATGTATTAGATAATTGTAGTTGTCTGTGGTTCAACTAGGAAATACTGAGCATGATCCATTGCTGTTTACACATACTGAGCCAAAGAATGTGTTAAAGAGGTTGGCTTTAATGGTGTCATAGTTGCAATCTTTACCATTAGTTCCTTTCAGGGGTGGGATGGACCTTGAGTCTTAGTTTGCTGTTTACAAAATTATCGAAAGCACAGATGGAACTGGTGCACAGAAGGTTTTTCTCTTGTTTTATGTGATAATTGGTGCATTCAGTCTTTATCTGGTGGCATAAATGTTTCCATCAGCTTTTGAAGTTGGCAACGTGACCAGATTTGTTTTTCCACCAAAGGAATTTCTTTTTGGATTGAAGCTTCCTTATTGTTATGTGTAATTTGTTTTTTCTGGTTTTGAGAGTTCTTATTGGTACATGTAGTCTGATGACTCTTTTGACTTCAAGTAAAAATATGTTGTAAATGGTCTTCAATAGCATTGCATCCAGTAAATAGAAATTGCCAATCAAGGGAAAAGAGATCACTGATTATAAGATCATAGTTTCCTTTTTTGAAGTTATAATTGGGGGTTTTGTCATTGTGATGATTTTTTGTGTGGGCATATGTTGAGACAAAAGTCAATCATGTTGTGGTCACTGTTGGAAAAGGGTTCTTTAATTTGTATTCTGTAAATTGAATTCAAACTATAGCAGAAGATGAGATCGAGACAGTTGTTAAGTCTAGTGTTGTTGATTACTAGTTGTTCTAGCCCCAAATTTGTTACTGCATTGCAGAAGGTTGCATGTGTGGGTTCAGTTGTATATTCATTAAGAGTCTAGTTAATATGAGGAAGATTGAAGCCACTAAGAAAGGTAACAGCATGTGCGCAGGATACTGTCCTTGTTAGTAGCGTATTTAGCTTGTTTGCATGTTCAATGTCATAATCAGGGGCTCTCTAACATAGTAAGAACCAAAATGTGATATTTAAGGACAAGTTCAGATGATGGTCTCAAGATCCTGGGTAACTTGGATATTTTTTAGATGTAGGGACTTTTTATACAAAATAGCAACTGTGGGAATAAAACTTTGATTTCAGTATTGGGTAATGATTAGTCTAAGACCTTATACATACATGTCTGCCTAAGGGTCACTGAGATAAGCAAGGAAATTAAAAACAAACACCAGAAACAATTAAGCAGCTCAGACAATTGTAAACAGTTTTGTGTGCTATATCTAATTATTGTAATCCACAATGTGTATGCTTACTATGTACGAATTTCTCAATAAAAGGGGGCACTAGAATTTGCTCTAGACTCCCATCCCGAGTACACCAGCCTCTGTGTCTCATTCTTTCCATGGGAGTCCACCACAAGTGGTGACCCCGACGTGATCCACCGCAGGTGGTGCGTGTCCGGACCTCCGTGTTTCCTCGCCTGGAATAGGTAAAGTACGTACTTAACTATTGCTGGACAATAGGATTATTCAGGGAGCATGGGGGGAAAACTCTCTCAACCACATGTTAGTGAGTTGCAGAAGTTAGCAAGGACAAACAACTTTATCTTTAAACCCTCCGGGGGGGAGCAAATAGTTCTTTCAAAAGATAATGTGAGAGAGCTGCTGCAAGAGATCTGGCGGCAATGTCCCTGGTATCCAGAGAAAGGCTCTTTAAAGTTAGACACATGGAGGAGAATTGGAAATATCCTTCATGAAGAGCCACGGGCAACAGCTGAAATTTTGATATTTTGGAAAATTGTTATGACTGCTTTAGAGACCCAGCAACAACCTCTTTTAAAAACTTTAGTAGAACCTCTTCCTAATAAAGGAATTGTATTGCACCCTCCTTCTCCTAAACTGGAGTATGCTTTATCATTTCCAACAGCACCTATTCCTGTGAATGATAAAATCCAATCAAAAATGGGAAAGGTTCAAGCCATGATGCATCAGGCTTTCAATGAGGAGAAGTTAGAGTCTGATGAGATTACCCAGATGAATTTGTTTCCAGTCAATAGGCAAGTGGATGCTCAAGGCAATCTGCAGACTGAATGGATTCCAATTCCTTTAGCAATTCTTAGGGAAATTAAAAAAGCAGTAAAAGATTATGGTATTCAAAGTCCTTTTACAAAGGGGCTTCTGACAAGTTTGGCTACCTCACGCATGATTCCTAGTGACTGGAAAGATTTAATGAGAATGATATTGAGCTCTACTCAGTATGTGGTCTTTGACTCAGAATACCAAAGGGAGGCTGTCACTAGGGGAAGGAATTCGGGGGGGCTGTATACACCAGATCAAATCTATGGGGCAGGCTTGTTTGAATCCACTGCAGATCAAGCTGCTAATTTGCCTGATCACGTATTTCCAGTGGTTATGGCAGCTGTCCTTGGGGCATTGTCCCGCATTCAGGATGTGGGAACCCCAGCACGGTCTTTTTCTCAAATTAAGCAAACAGCATCTGAGTCTTATAATGATTTTGTGGAAAGGCTACAATTGGCTATTACCAGACAAATCTCTAATGAGGAAGCTGCAAAAGAACTTTTGCTGAAATTGGCAGTTGAAAATGCAAACGCTGACTGCAATCTTGCAGCCCTTGGTGGCTAGAGGTGAGGTTACTCTGGCTGATCTGTTAAAAGCATGTGCAGTGGTGGGTTCTCAGGCTTACAACATGGAGACTTTGGCTATGGCATTGCAAAGAGGGATGAAACCTACAGGGAATTGTTTTAATTGTGGGAAGCCTGGCCATTTTAAAGCCCAGTGCCATGCCCCTGGGGGGGGGAATGGCATTTAACAAAAACAAAATTAAGGACGTCCGTCCAAAATCAGTCTGTCCAAAATGCAAAAAAGGGTTTCATTGGGCAAATTAATGTCGCTCTAATCAGAACCAAAATCCGGGAAACTAAATTTGGGGCGTGCAGCTAGCCCCGCTCCCAAGGCTGTCACAAAAGCATCGCCTGCAATTACTGGGAGTGCAGGTTTGGGTTTAAAAATGTTGAACTCAATTAATGTGACCTTTCCTAATCAAGTGTATATTGAGGACACTCATTTGCATGGGCCACTGCCAGAAAAAACAGTGGGATTAGTACTTCCCACGTCTTCTGCATCAGAAAAAGGGTTTTTTGTTATTCCAGGAGTTATTGATCAAGATTATAAAGGAGTTATTAAGATACAATTGTACACTGATATTCCTGCATCATTAATGGCCGGGGACTCTATTGCCCAGTTATTATTGCTTCCATACATCCCTATAAATCCTTTAATTGGGATCCCACAAACTGGTGGTTTTGGGTCCACTGAAATGGCAAGTTCTCCAGTTGCTGCAGAATTGCTAGCGCTGACAAAAAATTTGACTATAGATCAACCAAAAATGACAATTGAAATTCAGGGAAAATCATTTTCTGGCCTTATAGATTCCGGAGCAGATGTCTCTGTGATACGCCAAAAGGAATGGCCAAATGAATGGGCGCTTGAGGACTCTCCGGCTGTTTGTGGAGTGGGTGGTATGCAGTTTGCAAGAAGTAGTGTACATTGGTTGAAGGCATTGCATAGAGAAACTGGTGAGACTGCAAGGATTCAACCTCTTGTGTTGCCCCTACATATAAACTTGTGGGGTAGAGATTTGCTGTCACAATTTCGCACAAAAATTGTTATTGGATAATGGAAAAATTACAATTGTTAACCTCTCAGCCAGTCTGGATTGACCAATGGCCACTTCCAAAAGAAAAGCTTACAGCTTTACATCAATTGGTAGCTGAGCAGCTACAATTAGGACACATTGAGCCTACTTCTAGTCCATATAACACTCCTGTATTTGTTATTAAAAAGAAAAATGGAAAATGGAGATTTTTGCATGATCTGAGGACCATTAACTCCATCCTTCAACCAATGGGAGCGTTACAATGTGGTTTGCCTAACCCTAACCTGATCCCACGTAATTGGGATCTAGTTGTAGTAGATTTACGGGATTGCTTCTTTTCTATCCCTTTGCATGCAGATGACAAGAAATTATTTGCCTTTACCGTACCTGAGTTGAATAACAATGCACCTACCTTTCGTTACCAATGGAAGGTTTTGCCACAGGGAATGCTAAACAGTCCAATGATGTGCCAGTCATATGTTCGAATGGCTCTGGCTCCATTCAGAACCTCTCATCCTTGGTGGAAAGTTTACCACTACATGGATGATATTTTAATAGCAACTCCCGGCCCACCGGGAACAGTTAAGGCAGCGTTACCTTGCCTTAAAGAGGTATTATTACAATTTGGACTTCATATTGCCCCAGAAAAAATTCAAAGTCAAACGCCATATGCCTACTTAGGGCATAAGGTCCTTGCAACCTATGCTCATCCGGTCATTCCGGAAATCAAAATTGAGGAAACGATTTCTCTAGTAAAATTACAACAAATACTAAGAACAATTAACTGGGTTAGACCCTACCTGGGGTTAACCACAGCAGTACTCCAGCCCTTGTTCTTGGCCCTAAAGGGCTCTGCGAGACCGGATTCTGCTATAACCTTATCAGCAGAACAAAGGAAGGTACTGACACATGTTAATGCGTCTTTAATGCAGCGTTGGGTTGATCGATGCATTCCTGATACTCCGTTTGCTTTGGCAATTTTACAAACTCCAGCCTTGCCTACTGCAGCTTTATTTCAATTACATGAAGCTCAGGTTTATATCATTGAATGGTTGCATTTGCAGAATACTCCCAGAAAAACAGTTTCTACTATGGCTATGCTTTATAGTGAGTTAATCATCAAAGGCCGAAATCGCAGTATGCATTTATATGGCATAGATCTAGTTCAGTTATTTTTACCTATCTCCCTCACTCTGTGGGAAACTTGGTATAGTCAATCCATTGAATTGCAAATTGCTCTTGAAAATTGGCCAGGGAAGATTTCTTGCCAAACCCCAGTGACCCTCGTTTCCAGTTGCTTCGAAACGTATCTGTAAATTTTAATTCAGTTATTGCTAAGCAGCCAGTTGGAGGAGTGACCGTTTATGCGGACGGTGGTAAGACCTACGGCGCTTGTGCATGGAGACAGGAAGGGGTATGGAAAACAAAAATTACCCCTCCTCAGCAATCAGCACAAAGGGCTGAATTAGCTGCTGCTATTTTGGCCTTACAGGAATTTGCACAAGAACCACTAAATCTTATTGTGGACTCTCTTTATGTTTATCAATTGATACTTAACATTGAATTTGCTTATCTTTCTCCATCTGTTGATGCTAATCTTATGAGTTTGTTTCTAGCTCTGCAAAACTGTCTTCATTCTTGCACACATTCTCTACATATTGCACACATTCGCAGCCACCAGCCACTTCCCGGGGAGCTGCAGGAAGGGAATGACGTGGCTGATGCAGCGGCCTCAGCCATGTCCTGTCTCTCGCTTTCTCCTGTTACTCCATGGGACTCACATAGCTATTTTCATCAAAATGCCAAAGCACTTTGTAAACAATTTGGTCTCACTGCTGCAGAAGCTGCAGCTATTATTCAACAATGTCCTAGTTGCAGTGCTCAATCCACTGCTCTTCCTCAAGGAGTAAATCCTCGGGGGACATCTGCTTGTCAACTATGGCAGATGGATGTCACACAACACCCTCCCTTCAAACCATGGCACTATCTGCATGTCACCGTTGATACCTATTCAGGATTTATTATGGCAACACCTCAACGAGGAGAGGCTACAAAACATGTAGTCAACCATTGCCTCCGTACCTTCACACATGTGGGGCCACCAATGGAGATAAAAACCGATAATGGCCCTGCTTACATTAGCACCGCCTTTGCGGAATTTTGTCATCGATGGTCAATTATACATAAATTTGGCATTCCCTAGAATTCCACTGGTCAGGCCATTGTGGAACGAGCTCATCAGACGCTAAAACAAGCACTCCTTCACACAAAAACAAAAACGAGGGAAGTGGATGATTATGGCTTGCCTTACATACAAAACATTCTTAATATTACCTTATACACTTTAAATTTTTTAAACATGACAGGATCTCCCGCTGCTACGGCAGCCAGTAGGCATTTTGCTTCCTCCCCTTCTGCAGGTACGCCAAGACCAAAAGTTCGGTATAAGAGACTACCAGATCCAACGTGGAAAGGACCTGTCCCTCTGATAACTTGGGGCCGAGGATACGCTGCTGTTGAAGATGAGGGGACAGTTGTTTGGGTTCCTGCTCGCTGTGTGCGTCCTTATCATCAGCCAAAGGGGCAAGGGGATGGATTTGGGGGAATGGAAAAGAAACACATTGATCCAGGACATGGGGAAGCTAGCAAACCTTCATAATAAAACTGATTGTTGGGTATGTATGCACATGCCAACTCACAAAACATCAGGGCTTCCAATGGTTGCAGTACCCTTGGCCGAAGGTGACTGGTATAAGGGACAATGCTATGGTTGTTCAGGGATGTGGTCTAACAGTTGGACTAAAAGTAACATAAATACATTGCATCTTGGAAGCCGAATCCAAGAGGTGGCGGGTATCTGCTGGACTCACAATGAGACAGTAGAGAATATGACTTACTTGGGAACATACCCATTTTGTAACAAAACAATTGTTATTAGCAATGGAAGTCGGGTTTATCCGGATGACATGAAAACTAAAAATCTCACTTACTTTGTACATAATATTTCTAAATTTGATATCATATCTTTGATCAATGAAAATGGGTGTCCAATTATCCCTGCCACATGTTGTCCCATCATGATAGAAAACCAGCTGCCCAAATGTGCAAATGGGAAATACGCACCACCGCCCACTTATTTGGCTATGTTAATGGAATCTTTTGTACGATTAATCTATGCTGAACCAAAAACGGTTGGTCATCTCCTGGGAGCAAATCTATGGTTGCTGTGTGGACGGATGGCCTATGATCGCATGCCAGCACAATGGAAAGGAGTCTGCACCTTTGGGAAAGTGATCCCATCTCATGTCATTTTAAAATCTTTGGGGACTGCTCATATCCGCAATGCGCGTTCCACAACGGAAGTAAACTCTGTTTTGAATCATGACTACTGGACACAGATATCAAGGGGAGTTATTCCTCCTTTAGGAGTCATGATGAACTATAGAGATTTGCATCGTTTAAACAATTGGACAGTTACTATGTTTAAAGACACTATTAAAACGCTAAAGCTGCTTGAAGAAAAACAAGGAAAAATCCTTGACTTTGTCCTGCAAACCAGATATGCGGTGGACACTATTTTGGCTGCGCAAGGGGGAGTTTGCGCTGTGATTCATACACATTGTTGCATGTATATTTCTGATTATTCTCCAAACATTACAGCTACTATACAGCATATGGAACAAACCCTGAGTGAGAATCCATTACAATCGGAGGACGAGGGACTGGACGTGTGGTCTGCACTTTGGTCCTGGTTGCCAGATGGTTCATGGATTCGTCACCTAATTGTTGGAGTGATATTGCTTTTTATACTTTCTCTTTCTGTATGCTGTTGTATCCAATGTCTCCCTGGACTTTTAGGAATGTGTCGGGTGAAGCCTACGGAAGGAGAACTGTTGTTGCAGATGGCGAAAAGCTACCGAGGCATCAAAAAACTAAAACAGGGGAGATGTGGGAATAAAACTTTGATTTCAGTATTGGGTAATGATTAGTCTAAGACCTTATACATACATGTCTGCCTAAGGGTCACTGAGATAAGCAAGGAAATTAAACACAAACACCAGAAACAATTAAGCAGCTCAGACAATTGTAAACAGTTTTGTGTGCTATATCTAATTATTGTAATCCACAATGTGTATGCTTACTATGTACGAATTTCTCAATAAAAGGGGGCACTAGAATTTGCTCTGGACTCCCATCCCAAGTACACCAGCCTCTGTGTCTCATTCTTTCCATGGGAGTCCACCACAAGCAACACCACCTCTTCTACGGATTTCACGATCTGATCAGTAAACATGATAGTCTCTTAATGTGGTAATGGAGTCAGGGAGATGCACTGAGCCATGTTTCACAGACAAATATAATGTCAAATTTAGCCGTTATTTAGTAAGAGAAGAAATTCAGGTATTTTATTTACAAGGCTTCTTGCATTGAGTAGCTTGCTTTTATCATCAAATAAACATACCTGTACAATTAGCACAATCAGATACCTGTACAATTAGCACAATCAGATACCTGTACAATTAGCACAAGAGCCCCCCGAGACTGTGTGCTCTCTCCATTTCTCTTCTCTCTCTATAGCAATGACTGCATTTCAAAAGATCCCTCTGTTAAAAGTACTGAAGTTTGCAGATGATATAACGGTGATTGGTCTCATTCGAGACAATGATGAATCTGCATACAGACAGGAGATTGAACAAGCCCTATGGTGCAACCAGAACAATCTTAAACTGAATACACTCAAAACTGTAGAAATTGAGAAACCCTCCCATACAACCACCTCTTACAATACTAGATAACACAGTATCAACAGTAGAGACCTTCAAGTTCCTAGGTTCTATCATATCTAAAGACTTAAAATGGACATCTCATATCAAAAACGCACAACAAAGAATGTTCTTTCTGCGCCAACTCAGAAAGCTCGAACTGGCCAAAGAGCTACTGATTCAATTCTACAGAGGAATTATTAAGTCTGTCATCTGCACCTCTATAATGGTCTGCATTGGGTTGCAACCAAACAAGACAGATACAGACTTCAACATATAATTAGAATTGCAGAAAAAAATAATTGCTACCAACCTGCCTTCCATTGAGGACCTGTATACTGCACGAATCAAAAAGAGGGCTGTGAAGATATCTACAATCCCCTCGCATTCTGGACATAAATTGTTTCAACTTCTATCCCCAAAACGACACTATAGGGCACTGTACACCAGAATAACTAGACACAAGGACAGTTTTTTTTCTGAATGCCATCACTCTGCTAAACAAGTCTCACAAAAGTGTCAACTTATTTACTAAGACTGTATTCCTATTATTCCCCTACTACTAGATTATAACACTTCCTAATACCTATCTCTTCCCACCTATGACTATAATTGTGTTGTTTGTATCTTTACAGCTTATATTCTTTTATTAGTTTCCTAATATGATTTGATTGCTTATTAGTAACCTAGGACTATCGCTAAGTGTTGTATCATATGATTCTTGATGAATCTATTTTATTTTTTCTTTTATGTACACTGAGACTATATGCACCAAAGACAAATTCCTTATGTCCAATCACAGTCGGCCAATAAGAATTATATTGTATTCTATTCTATTCTATTCCTAGGATGCTGGCAGCAACCCATATCAATCATCAGAGCCAGTCAATGATATTTATGATACATTTTTAAACATTCAGTTCACTGAGTTTCATGTTTAATGAATAAAAGTTTATAATAAAAACAGTAATACCTTGGTCTGGGATGAGTAGCTTGCAAGGCAATGCCAGAGGGGTAATGGAATGTTGATACACCAAAGCTGTCAAACTTCCTGTAATTACAAACAAAAAAACCCATAAAGTAAATCTTTTTACTGGATAAAATATACATGCAGTTTTTGTAAGTTATGTATGTATTTCAACTTTCATATTCTGTATTTCTTATTACAGGATCACAATGTTTTCAGATAGTCAATCCAGGAAAAAGTAGGCCAAACAAGAGAGCAACACCTAAAGATGCACCTCCCCATTGATAGGGATAATATTGGGAGAAATTATATTATTTAGTACTCTCCCTATGCAAAGAACTAGTTATTAAATGAGGGTGCAACTTTTTTTCTATTGTACTATGGGTACAATATTTTTCTCTTGCATAAGAAGAGGTTATGCAAGGAGTTAAAATTATACTAGATCATCTTTTGTCCAGTAATACTGGCCAATTATCATATCCAGCTGATTCTGTTTCACATTTTTTGAATATTTATTTCTATATGAAATAACATCTATATATAGGTTTATAAGACTTCCATATTTGGAGTTACCCATCCATTAGAAGTTGGCTGCAGACTTGTTCAGTCAAGAGATTAAAAAAACCCTCATACTATTTACTATACTATACTGCAGTACCCCAAACAGACCCAGTTCACAATTTGAGGATTCTCCTAGACTTGCGATTTCTGCTTGAATAGCAGGGTGAAAGTTGCAGCTAGGAGAATCTTTGCACAACTTTTAAGTTCTTTATCCATTGTGGCTTTTTCCAGATCAGGTACTCAGTCATTCAAGCTCTGATCATCTCATGTCTGAATTACTGCAATGTGCTCTACATGGGGGTACATTAAAGAACATTCCAAAGCTATAAATGCTGCAGAGTGTGCCAGCTCTAGGGAAAGCTTCTGGGCCCCACAGAATAGCCCACATTTCTTCACTGTTTTGTCAGTTGCACTGGCTGTCGGTTTGTTCTGGATGCAATTCGAAATTATTACCTTTAAAGCCGTACATGGCACAGGTCCAGACCACCTGAGAAACTGTTTCACCCACTGGGGCTGGCCTGCCTCACCTGTCCTAGCAGAGCAAGTATAATGTGGACTCTTGCCAAGAAGATAATTTTGACTGGTGGGGCTTCTCTGCTGTGGCTCCAGCTTTCTGGAACATCTTGCCATGTGAGGCGAGATTGGTTCCCACATTCCTGACTACCCTGAGGAGTAGCTCTGCTAGTTGGATCTGCTAGTTGGCTTGGAGCCCCAATTGGGCAGTATCACATTGGAGATGGTTAACAGACTAATAGCAGAGTCCACCTCCCTCTTCTGTACATTCTGTTCCCTTCCTTCCCATCTTTTAGTTTCACCTGCATTTTTACTAACACATACACACACACACACAGCCATAGTGAGATGGGTAGCAAAATTTAATAATAAATAAGCAAATAAGTTATCCTCACTAAAATTTATCATATCCATCATTACTTGCCTATTTTCAGTGATTTGCATGGATTATTTGTTTTATAAGGGATCACTCACATTAGCCACCAAAACTCTTCTAGCCACATTCAATTGAAATAAAAGTAATTAAATTGTGCCTCTATCTCCACAAAATAGGAGACATCAACAGAACAAACAGAAGAAAAACATTATATAGTATCCCAAATAATTATTGGAATTTGAAATTGGAGTACTGGAGGTAAGATAATATGTCCTATAAATTTGGAATCATCCTTTCATCAGACAAAGTATGTACTACTTTCTCCATCACAAAAGTAAAAATCTAGTCTGTTAAAGTAGAACATTTTTAATTATATATCTATATTTTGGAACATTAAGAACAGAGCAAATCTGATATTGTATACTTTATGTTTGTTTTTTAAATGGAAGCAAATTAAAACAAAACAAAAACCATCTAGAAATCATAACATCTCACTCCCATTTTAGGAAGTGTTTTCTTTTCTTCCAGTAGGATTTTACTTTTATAAGGCTGAAGAAACTTCCCTAGAACAATTATAGGAAATGAATGCAAAATGTAAACAAGAGAGACAAAATATCAGAAAAAGAACGAAGTATAAAAGAGATTAAAGAAAGAATATATAAAAAAGCTATAAAGAAACAAAATCTCAAGCTTCAAAGTATTCAAAAGTCATTAACTCATTTATTATGAAATAATATAAATTTAACACATAGTGCAAATAAAAATTATCAGTGTCCCCCAGAAATTAAAATAAAATAAAAAATAAAATATGTAAGCTTTGCCCACAAAGATTAGCAATAGTTCTTGTTTTAGAGAATTGTGTTGTTCATTTTATAGAAAAATACTTCCCATGTTTTATAATATCTAATGAAATATATATGAATAATATGATACAAAGAATGCTTACCAAAATATGGCTCATTGGGACATCCTTTCAATCTCACTCCTTTCTGGGTACACTCAATCAGAAAATGTCTCACAAGTTCATTGGAAGTATCTCCAACTATAGCATACAATAATAAATGAAAGGATAAGAATGTATGCTTACAGATAAGCATTACAATTCAGATTAATTTCATATGCACATTACACAAGGGGTAGCATAAAATAATTATAACCACAATTTACAAAAAAAATGTTTAATGAGACTCATGATAGCTTAAAATGGCTGAATTCATAATGTTAAAGTTAGGCCTGTATTTAAAACAATCTAGAAGACAGCTAACAATTATATAGTTTACTGATTTATTTTCTTGCTATTCAGCGATTGCTTAGATATTTGCAATTCAATTTCAGTGTACCTAACAAGTAAAATATAAAGCTTAGAAATATTGACCGTTTATTTATTTTGATGTCTGAAATTTGTTTGAAAGAATCTATCAAAGCTTGGCTCAGAGCTTTCTTTCTTCTTGCATTTTTGAGGGGGAGAGTGAGGGTAACCCAGATGGGCAAGGCTGATAGAAAGACTGGGAAAGAAAGTTGTGATTAACATTGTTGGCATACTTCTGTAAATAACCAAATTACAGAGACATTCTGCTGATCCCATTATATAAGCAATGTGTAATTTTGTTAAGAACCACTGTTTTCTACCCAAACAAGAATGAGAAAACTTTGAACTCTACAATCCCAGGATGAAAAATAATCTGAGATGTCTCTCAATAATGCTAACAACAAAGATAACATTTTTATTTATTTTTTCCTAAGTAGGTTATTTGTTTAATCAATTTAATTAAAATACAATATAGAGAGCTATAGCAGTAACGGACCCTGCCTATTATTGATGAAAGTCGGGATGATTGTTAAATGAACAGCCTCATGAACAACTGCTCTATTCCTGCTCTCCCAATGCATTCATTAAATAAGTGCATAGGTCATTAAGTGGAACATGGAGTGCCTCAGACTATAGGAGGCCTATTTTAAGCATATATCGACCTGCATTGAGCCTCCCAAGGCTTCTCCACACCCCGAGATATCTCATGCTTTGCTTCCTGTCCCTTGGAATCTCATAGCCCAAATGCCTCTGTCCTACCCAACTTGTTACAATCATACATATACTTTTCAAATATTCTCAGAGCTCAAGTTAGGGAAGGAGGAAAGGCTGCTGTTTTTGGCCATGTGCTATAATCAAGAAAAAAACCTGATGTTTTTTCTTTCATCACTATCCTTAGCTTTCTCAGCATCAGCTCTGCTAGCTTTCCAATTATGCCGAGCAGCTAAAGCTAGTGCTAATGAGGAGGGAGAAAAATCTTGACCTTTTTTTTCCTATGGAGCTAAGTCTAGACATTAAAGCAAAATCAGGATTTTTTTAGCTCCTCCCTATCTCTAGCTTTGGCTCCACTAGCAATGGAGCAGTCTTTCCTCTTTCCCTATCTTGTGTTCTGCATATCTTCAAAGGTGAATGACCCAGAGGGGATCAGGATGTGGCTAGGGTGACCTGGAGGTGGATTTGGGTGTGTGGAACTCTCCTGTGAAAGCTGGAGTGGCAAAGCAGGCCCACTGCCTGTGGACACCCAGGATGCAGTGTGAAAACCCTGTGGGTGCCCTGTGGTTGATCTTAAGGGTGAATGACTTTGGGGGGCACTGCAGGCATCTTAACTTTGAAACAAGATCACATGTAACTTTTGGGGAGGTTTGCTGTGACTTTGAACAATTGTTAAATGACCTGTTGTAGGAAGGACTACATGAATTTCTTCATGGTGACTGGACTGTGACTCTTTCTCTTGACTAGAACAATAGCAATAGCACATACTTATATACCACTCCATAATGCAGCCTTCTCCAATTGGTTTATAGAATCAACATATTCTCCCAACAATCTGGATTCTCATTTTTCTCAGAAGAATGGAAGGCTGAGTCAACTTTGAGCCCATCAGGATGTAAGTCCTGATTGTGGATAGTTAGCCTGCAATACTGCATTGTAATCACTGTGCCAACATGGCTCCTCTGCTTTGCTCAGCTTATATTGATAATTTGAAGTACTTATTTGAAAATAAGTAACTATTCTAAAATTCTAGCATTATATGCCCAGTCTTGATTACACAAATATTAAATATTGTCTACCTTCATTGAAATAACTGCACATTTATTCCATTTCAAAATACAAATTATTCCAAGTTCTCAATTTCTCACAACTTTACCTAAGATTCCTAGTAACTATTATATTCTAGCACCAAATCCTACTTCCCAGGGGAGAATCTTCCTTGATCTGTTTGTCATATAATCAATCCAAAAATCTAAGGTTTTTTTTCCTGTTAATTTTTCATTAGAAGTGCTTCATCCCTGGTACTCATCAAATGAACTCTGTAACTGGAGCCAGATATAGTACGTTTGGGCTGATTGCAAGTTGCTGGATACTTCAGCTACATAACTGGAAAGTACATTTTCTATGCACATTTTTCCAAATTTACATACATGTTTTCCAAATAAGAAACTAACCTTCATGCAGTATGATCAATTAAGAGGTTTTGCTATTTTTAACTAAATTGTTTTGACATCCATATTGCATAATAATGCTTCTGTTTTGTCAATTCATAGCTTAATGCCAAATCCATAAGTATTAACAAAGCTTCTTTAGTGTAGTGAATAAGGTCCAAGGCTAGAAACTGGTAGACAGTAAATTTTAGTTTTCACTTAGACATCAACCCAGAGTAACTTTGGACAGTCATTCTCTTAGTTCTAGAAAACAGGCAATGGCATACAACTTCTGAAAAAAAATATTGCCAAGAAAACTGAGACTTTTCCAGCCTGGACTTGTTCAGATAGTTGCCTGGAGTCAAAAACTGACATGAAGATACATATATGCATAAAGAATGCTTTTGATTTTAGTTTTAGTTTACTTTATCGTCATTGCACCTTATACAATGAAATCAAGCACTATCTTCAGTGCACATCATTTATTTATTTTTTATTTATTTCCTTTGTCAATTGCTTACAAGATAATAGGTACAACGAAAAACATAGTTATGAATACATGGATACATATAAGAAAAATATAAAAGAAACAATAGGAAAGGGACAGTAGGCACACTGGTATGCTTATGCTTAACCCTACAGATCTCAGGAAAGGGGTGAGGTCAACAGTAGAAAGTCTAAGGTTAAAGATTTTGGGGAAGAAACCACAGATTCAGGAAGAGAAATCCAGACAGTGACCACTCTATTCCTGAAGTTGTATTTCCGGCAATCAAATTTGGTACAGTTAACCTTGAGTTTGTATCTATTGTTTGCTCTTGTATTGTTATGGTTGAATACAATAAAGCATTCATTGATAGGTAGGACATTGCGAAATATGATTTTATATACAATACTTAGATTGGATTGAAGGCGGTGTAGTTCTAGTTTTTCTAGGTTTAGAATTTCAAGTCTGGTGGCATAAGGTATTCTGCAACGAGTCGAAGAATGGAAAACTCTTCTTGTGAAATACTTCTTGACTTTCTCAACTGTGTTAATATCAGATACGTAATGTAGGTTCCAGACTAATGAGTTGTATTCAAGTATTGGCCTAGCAAATGTTTTGTATGCTGTAGTTAGTAGCATAATATTACCAGAGAAAAAGCTACATAAGATTAGGTTAACAACTGTTAATGCCTTTTTGGCTATGTAGTTACAGTGGATTCTAGCACTTAGATCATTAGAGATGAGCACTCCAAGATTGTTGACAGAGTTTGGATCATCAATAGGTCTTAAGCCCCTGTCACACTGAACCAACAGATGCAAAGAGGATGTAAAACAGACAAAAAACCTTGCCAACTGTTGGGAAATGCGATGCATCCATTGTGTACTCACTGCATACGTGTTTCATACGCTCTATCCCTCAAACATCCATCTACTGCTATTTCATCTGCTCAAAAAGTTTTGAGCTGCACAAAACTTTTTGAGCGGATAAACTTTCTGCTGTGTACGATCTACATCCGTGACACATACGGGCAATAAACGTTCTACGTCCGTTGTTATCCGTTACACTTCCAATGTATCCTCTCAGCATCCTCTGGGCATCCGCGCAACTCACATCCGCTCCAGTGGAAAGCTGAAGGAAGCGAAAGGTACGCGGAACGTCCACACAGTGTAAGTAGCACGGACATAGAAAGGATGAAAGCGGATGCAGCTTGGATATAAAGCATTAAAACAGACAAAACGTTCGTATATGGGACGTATCTCGGATATTTAGGATGTCTGGAGGATGCCTAGAGTATGTGGAAGGACACCTAGCGGAAAACTGACATTTCCTATAAAAAGGGGGAGGAAATCACCTGGATCTCACTATCAGTCCAGCAGCTGTGTTGTGCAGACCTATTCAGCCTTGCTCTTGCTCTTCCACATCATCCATTGATCTCCACCATGGATTATCGCACACTCCTTTTGGTAGCCGCCATCATTCAACATCAGAACCAAGCCCTCTTCAGACTGTTTCACCTTTTTTACGCAAAGAAAAGGAGACGTCAAAGAACTGTCTGGGTCCGACGATGGATCGGGAGAATAGTGGAGTTTGGACTCTATGACAAACTGATGGTGGAGCTGAGGAATGAAGACCCTTGTGCATTCCAGCACTTCATGAGGATGCCACCAGCCATGTTTAACAAAGTTGTGGAGCATCTGAGACCCAGGTTGACCAAGGCAAACACCAACTTCCGTCCCAACCTGGACCCTGGACAGAAGGTGGCACTGACTCTGCGCTACCTGGCCTCTGGAACCACATAAAGAAACATGCAGTATGCCTGGAGGGTGCCACACAAGACCATCAGCATTGTGGTCAAAGACGTGGTGCAGGCCATCATTGAAGAACACCTGGAGGAGCTCCTCCAGTGCCCCACCACTGAAGCAGGCTGGAGGAAAGTTGCAGAGCAGTGGTATCAGAGTTGGAACTTTCCCCACACCGTTGATGCCATAGATGGGAAGCACGTGGCCTGCAAAGGGTCCTCTTATCACAACTACAAGGGCTTCTTCAGTATCATCCTCTTTGCCATGGTTGATGCGGACTACAAGTTCATATACATTGATGCTTCAGGCAACGGGTCAGCTTCAGATGCCCAGATATAAAACACCAGTGACTTCAAGGGTGGGCTGGAACGCAACCTCATCATGGGTTTCCCAGATCCAGACCCCCTACCCAACGACACACAAGATGTGCCCTACTTCATCGTGGGTGATGATGCCTTCTCCCGCAGAACCTACCTCATGAAGCCCTACACCTCCAGATGCCTCACCCGTGAAGAGAGGATCTTCAACTACAGGCTGTCCAGGGCAAGACGGGTGGTGGAGAACGTCTTTGGCATCCTGGCCAACAGGTTCCAGGTACTTCTCACCACCATGCAGCATCGCCCAGAGACCGTGAGGAGCATTGTGGAAGCTTGATGCATCCTGCACAATCTCATGCGTACCCGCTACCGAGTGTTGCAGAATAGGCTTGTGGAACGCCAACAAGGCAATGGGGACATGGAGCCTGGTGAATGGGGGCAGGGCTAAACCTGATAGACACTGTGGATGCCCAAGGCCCCAACAGAGCTTCACGTGAAGGGAAGAAGCAGCGCAACCTCCTGAAACACTGATGCAACTCCCCAGCTGGAGCAGTGGAGTGGCAAGACAGGATGGTAGATGCTTAATGGATGCTTCCTTCAGCCTGTCTCATCACACTGATGAGATTGGGCCATGTATGTTGAGTGGCCTTACAATGAAGAGGGCATTAATAAAGGGTTTTGTTTATGTTGAAATGTGTGGATCAATGATTAAATTTTTATTGATAATAAAGGGCCATATATGTGGCAGCTGGGAGGGTGAACCATACTATGCTTGCACTGGAGGTTTATCTATCCCACAACTATCCTTATCCCACAGCTATCCATCCCACAGCTATCCTTACCCATCCCACAGCTATCCTTACCAATCCCACAAGCATGCAAAGGCTTAACCCTTTTTTCAAAGTTTTCCCCAACACTTTATTAAGTAAAAAAAAATGAACCAAGTGTGTGAAGCAAAGATAACCTTAATTAATAACAAACTGTATGACTTTATTAAAAAGCAAAATGACCCAAGTAAAATGTCTTAAGCAAAGATAAAGTGAGCAGGTAACAACTCAGTCTCTGGCACTCTTCTCAGTCACTCTGAGGCATGCCCATGGTCTCAGATGTAAAGGGGCCAGGGACTGTGGAGGTGGCTGTTGCTGGAGTGCTGGTCTGAGGCGCCATTGGGGTGCCTGGCCCCAAGAGTACAACAGGAGATGGTGTGTGCAGGAAGCTCTCAGAGAGCTGACTCAGTCCCGTGAGGTTGAGAGGCCCTTCCTCAAGGACCTGGGATGTGAGGCCCAAGACTGATGACAGATGTTCTGAGGAAGGGCTTGGCTGTGGGGTGGAGGAAGGAGGAGTGCAGTGGGGCTGTCTGGTCTGCAGCTGGGTCAGCTGAGGCATCTGTGGTGTCTGGGGTCTGAGGAACCTGGGTGTGGACTGGGAAGGGCTGCCTCTGCTGTGGGAAGTCCTGGTAGTGGTAGGCTTGGTAGGCGAGTGGCTGTTGAAATCCGTGGAAGGGCTGTGACATCGGGTGGGGTGGAGGAACCGACCTGGAGTGGGTAGGAGCAGGTTCAGCTGAGCCTGGAGGGTGGTGCAGAAGAGCTGTGATCCTCTCCTTCATTGCCTGGTACTGCGCCTCGGATATGTCCATGAGGGTCTGGCTCACGTACGTGATGAAGGGCTTGCGGTTGGAGGATGGTATGTCAAAGTGGACCAGCTGGGAGAGGAGATCTGTGCTGGCTTTGATTGTGTCCCTGATCTCCAAGAGGACAGTGTGGCTCTGTCCCTCCGGTCTGCCTCTCTGTCTGCTTTCTGTGGAGGTGGAGCTGGGTGTAGAGTGGCTTGGTCTCTGGTGGCTGCTTCTTCTTGCTCCATCTGAGACGGGATCCTCCACGTCCTCTGGCATGGGGAGTGCAGCTGTGGGGGGGTATCTCTGTCACGGGGCCCTCCAAAGACACCTGCCTGGACACTGTAGCTATCTCCTGGCTGGAAGAGGCTCTCTGTGGGCTGTCTGAGGGAGAGGGTTGACAGAGTGGCTGCTCCTCAGTCGCGGATCTCACTCTCCAGGAAGCTGCACCTGGCCATGACATCGGTCTCCCGGTCAGTGAGCTTGACAGCAGCCTGCCCGGATTTCTTCAGGTGCAGCTTGCCATTCCATGTGTGCATGTACTTCCACCAACCAAGGAGTACATCTGAAGTGTAGCCCAGGCTCTCTGCCTTCTCGCTCCACGCTGCCTGCTTCCTCTTGGGTTCGCGATAGAGTCTGTGGCCTTTTCTCCACAGGTACTCATTCTCCCTCAGCCATTCCAGCACTTCCACCCTCTGGCAGGGACTTCAGCAGGGCCTTCAGGGGCTTGAGCAGCAGGGCTTTGAGGGCCTTGGGGCTGGTCCACCACAGCAGTAGCAGCAACAGCAGCACCACCAACAGCAGTAGCAGCAGGAGAAGTACCAGCAGAGTCAGCACCATCAGGAGAAGCCCCAGCAGAAGCAGAGTCAGCGCCAGGGGGTGGGATGGTGGTCCTGTCTTTCTTGCCAGGGCTGGCAGGAGTAGGCACAGGCTTCCTCTTCTTCCCCATGGTGTTCTCTCAAGATGTCTCTGGCAGCAGGTCTTTCCTCTGAATGCTGACTTCTTGCGAGCTGCCTCCTTTTATATCCACGGAGCTTACTCAATTCATCCTCCCCGCATGCACAGTGACCGCTTTGCATCTGCTAGGCATCCGCTATGCATCCTATAGGCGTCCGTGATGCATCCGCGTCATCCGCTACGCATCCGCAATGTATCTGCTCCTTCCGCTCAGTGTCAGCTTCGCTGTTCTCCCCCGGAAGCCCTGCGGATGTGTCATCCGCTTCCATCCACTAGGCTTCCTATGAACATCTGCTTTACATCCCCGCTACATCCTCCCCACGTCTGTTCCTTTCCACTGTTGTCCGCTCTGTTTATGCAAATTTGGGGCACTTTTGAGAGCAGATAACAACGGATGGAAAATTTGCTCGTCCGCTGTGTCCTTTTTACATACGTTTTGCATCCGTCGACCAGTGTGTCCTAGCCTTTACATCAAAGTTGGATCCGCCTGTAGTGTTTTTTTTCCACTTTAATTTTGAGTGTAACTCTAAATCCAGACCTCCATGGGCTGCTAAATTTGCTTTCCATTGATAATTTTGGTGTGATTTTGTTGTCAGCACATTCAACTATGTAGTGAACAAAGTATTTAATAAGAATATTTCACTCATTCAGATCTATGATATATAATTTTTTGTTCTTTTTATGTTTTTGAGTCGTGTATATTGTACTCTTTTGGAGCTCTGTACAAAGAGAAACATTTAACATTGCTTGTAAATTTGAATATATTTATTGTTAACTAAACTTTTCAGCTTTTTTGCTATTTCTTATTTTGGTTGGAACAATTTTCTGTACTTATTGAATTAAATACATATTTAAGTCTTTGAGAGTTAAGGACAATAAAAAAACAATAACAAGACTCATTATGAAAGATGGCTAGATAAAAGAACTATGTATCCATTTTCTCATACAACAATGCAATATAGTATGGTTACAATTCATATAATGAGATTATTTACATTTGTTTATTTATTATATATAAGTAATATATTTATTTATGCCATCTATCTCACTATTGTGGCTTTGGGTGTCTTGCACTATCATTAATAACAATGTAAACAATTAAAAATTTAAAAATATTAAAACTGTAAGCATTAAAATTAAAAACATTAACATTAACAATGAACCCGATGAAAGAACCAATGTATAAATTGGTGTCTGGTGTCCGAGGAACCTGGGTGTGGACTGGGAAAGGTTGCCTCTGCTGTGGGAAGTCCTGGTAGTGGTAGGCTTGGTAGGCGAGGGGCTGCTGAAATCCTTGGAAGGTCTGTGACATCGGGTGGGGTGGAGGAGCAGACCTGGAGTGGGTAGCAGCAGGTTCAGCTGGGCCTGGAGGGTGGTGCAGAAGAGCTTTGATGCTGTCCTTCATCGCCTGGCACTGGGCCTCGGTCATGTCCATGAGGGTCTGGCTCACGTATGTGATGAAGGGCTTGCGGTTGGAGGATGGTATGTCAAAGTGGACCAGCTGGGAGAGGAGATCTGTGCTTGCTTTGATTGTGTCCCTGATCTCCAAGAGGACAGTGTGGCTGTGGTCCTGCAGTCTGCCTCTCTGCCTGCTTTCTGTGGAGGTGGAGCTGGGGGTGGGTGTGGGTTGGTCTCTGGTGGCTGCCTCTTCTTGCTCCATCTGAGAC